>OW026452.1:79745674-80945674 GCA_932274525.1 Podabrus alpinus
CGACCCCTATCGTGATTTCGATGCCCCACGTTGGGCGCCAAAAGATGCTATGTCCTCCTGCCTATAAATGTAGGGTACAGGAAGGTACACACATTATTGCCCCTTCTTACTAAGCTCGCGGGTTGAGTCGTTCAGGGAGTGGGTCCCTTGTGGTTCGAAATTAATTAGAGGCGACGTTGCTATGCTCATTGGCTCTCTCAGGATATTTTAACTTGCTTTCCTTTTTTAAGTAAAAAAGAAATAAAAAACTTTCATCAACTCCCATACAAATTTTATTATAGTAAAGAAAAGAAAAATTATCAAACTGTCTTTCATGAAAGAACATTAATACTAAATAAATTTTGGATTACAAATCCAAGGTGAATAAACCTTTGAAAATTTTAAAATTAATACAAATAATTGTTCGAAACAAAGAGGTTTCCTCTCTTCGTCCCAAGTTGCTTGATTATTAAGCCAATCAAGACTCTCGCTTTACATTAGCGGGCTTAAATGTTTATAAATTTAAATTTGTTGCTTATTTTAAAGCTTAAAATATTTTTGACGAAAATTGTAAAACTTTTGATTATATTTAACTTATCACTCAGGGTATCAAAGAATACACTCTGTTAGAAGTCTTTTCCTCAAATCCTATTATTAACACGCTGAAGGCAAAATTTTAACAAATTATAGAAATCATAAATTCACTGTACCTGCCTCCTGAACATATCGCAGTTGTTATTTTTTTTTTTAAAAAGGATATCATTTATTCGCTGTTTGTGTGCGCCCTGCTTTAATCTTTACTTGCAAAGATTCAACTTTATTCCACCGGTCATCACTTTGCTTGGTGTCATCTGAAGTGGTACTTCACTTTTTACTAGTGCTGAAATTTGTGCTCGTATTTGCATCCTTCCTATTGAGAATCTCCAAAAATATTGAGGTAAGTTGTTCCATTAATTTGCAATGATTTTCTTGTTATCCAGAAAATTTTTATATGAATAGATTTTTATAAATTACAACATTTCCATTGCATTTGTTTATGTCCTTGACATCTATTTTTAGAATCGACGTTGGACAAACGACTTCTAACCTCTCCGAAGTCAAATGAATTTGTTTAACCTCCAAATTTAGGTAAATAATATTTTTCGGAGAGCATCGAAAAATGCATGCACGCAGCTGAGTTACCAGAGGTGAACTGATTTTTGATCGAAAGTCGATACAATTGGTATTCTTGTTTGAATTTTGTGAGTCAAATCCATGTATTTTTGAATTTATTTCTCTCTAATAAATTATTTTTATTCTAGATTTTTCTTCTGCATCAACCTCGATTTCCTTTGGAACATCTTCCCGAGCAGTTTGATTGGTACATTCCATTTTTATCAATTTTATGGATTGTTGATTGATTCATTTTCGTCTTTCTTGGTTGTTTACAGGGGCGTTACACAAATTTGACCCTTATTAACTAATTTGTTAATTTATCCTTTGAAAATATACACATTAAATGCATGAAACAATTACATAATTTTTGATATGCTTACATTTTTACAGAGAATGTTATTTGCAGAGTAAATTGGTTTACAAATTCTTAAATTTTTTAGGTTATCATGATTAATACATTTTTACAAATTTTGAGCTAATTAAGTTTTTTGTTTCATTTCTGATGTGACAACCATCAGTTTATTTAGATTTAGCAATCTTTGTCATGTTTCATTCATCCTGAGAGACTCAAATAAATTTAGAAAATTGAAATTTTGAAAAATAAAAAATTTCTCGTAGAGCAAATTTTTAAAGTGTCTTTCGACTTAGAATTTTGTGCTTGTTTCGAATATATGATTCATTTTAGCATCGGGAGCCTTTCTTATACATTTTAACACACAGCAATACATACATAATCTTCACGTAAAGTTACATCTTCATGTAAAGTTAAATCTTCCGCAAAGAGGTGGATCTTCCACGTTCTGCGACCTATATAAAGTGCTCCGGTCTTATTCGCGGCATTCAGATTAATTTGTTAGTGGTTTTTTGTTAGTGGTTTGCATTTTTCGAATTAAAGCCGCCATCCCCGCCATCTGTTGACAGTATTTTGAATCACTGACTGTACGTCAGATTAATTATTTGACAAATTAAATTTTTTGTCAAACTTGTGATTTGATTTTCGAAAAAAGCGAATAACTTTTTTCTCCGCTCGAATTTCTTCTCCATTTATGCACGAATAGTTGCGCCTGGAGCTATAAAATAACTGTGCAAAATTTGGTTGAGATCGTGTTAGAATTTTCCGCTGATCCGCACCCCTAATGGGAGGGTGCCTAACGAAGAGCAAAAGATTCCTCCACGTGAAGAAGGATTCCTCACTTTTCAAACGTGGGTACCCTAGATGTTCTTTTAAGCTAGCTTTTGATGGTCTCGTCGGTATGCGAGGGCCGCAAGTCCAGGTCACGAGCTTATCCTGCAAGGTTATAAAGTAGTCCCCTCTCTCGAGGAAATAAAATACGATATGTGATTTACTGTATTTAATATAACGTATAGATGTTACACAACAAAACAAAACAAGACAGGTGACAGACAAAATGGTGTCGTGAATAATATTACTGGCTTCTGAAGGAAACCAGCCAAGTTGATCTTCGGCGTGAAACAATCGTCTCCCCGAGAATACCTCGTGAACGGGTAATATACAAACTATGTGCGTAACAAAATTGCACAACTATTACGTTACTAATATTATTCGTAAATAATTAAATGGCAATCCCACCCAAAAGAATACAAAATTTGTCTCACCTAGACGTCCGGTGAGTTACACAATATTGGAGACAGCAACTGCAACCTTCAGGCGGACTGCCTACGAATTCGATCTTGAACTCCTTCACTCGGCTTCCCCAGGAAGTACGACTGCACACCTCTCGGTTGACGATGCCTCAGCGACCCTCGACTGGCGCCGGAACACTGGACTGGACCGGTATTCCAACAGACTGATAACGCTTCGAATGGCTTCTCGCCGACGGAAAATTCTAATGTCGTGGTTCAACAACAACCATTAATCGGACAGGCACAAAGACGGACAGACCTGACAACGTTAAGTGACTCTCGGAATGAGCGATGATTAAAGTTGGATGAGGGTAAAAGCAGTAAGTAACCCTCAGATTGTTGACATAAAATACTTCAATCAATATCCCATAGAGGGCGTCTGACGTCGCGCGCGCAACAAGCTATAATCAGCGAGCAGATACAAGATGGCGATCCCCAGACACGAGGGAGATAAAGAAAAAATGTGCACCCACTTCTGTAAACGCAGAGAACAGGCTTAATCCTACCTCCAACGCACCGGCGAATCTTTAGTACAAAGATGGTATAATATTCTAATGCCTAAGGCAATTAAATTATTCACTAAAAGCACGCGCGACTAGACGACACTCTCACACGGTTTCCAAACCAAAAGTGACTTTTCCAGCCCGCATCCTGCGGCAAGAATACCAACTTCCCAAAGGAAGTGTCTCCACTCCCATCTAAATTATTTCAAATATAAATGGAAGTGGTCGATGTGAAAATAATTTGTTAAGGTTGATACGTGACGATCTCATAGCCAAAAAATCGTCACAATCGGTCCAAGGGTCTAGGAACGTATAGCGAACACGCAAACACGCACGCAAGCACGCAAACACGCAGATCTTCTCTTTTATATATTTAGATAATCGATTATGAACTCATAATCGATTATGAACTCATAATCGATTATGAACTCATAATCGATTATGAACCCATAATCGATTATGAACCCATAATCGATTATGAATTCATAATCGATTATGAACTCATAGTCGATTATGAACTCGTAGTCGATTAATAACTATAATAGGTAGGGCTATTAAGGGTTACTAAATTACTATATAATTTATTATTTTGCTAATTGTGTTACGGTGGTGCTGATAAGAAGTGTTGCTAAGCACCAGTTGATAACATAATTGTCTTTTATTTTAATTTTTCATTTGATATACCAACGACTCTTATTAATTTAATTTGATATACATTTTTGACACCTCTTACGTTTTTATGTAGTAAGTAAAATGTGATTTGTTGATGTTTTTACATTGACTAATTTTGTACAGCCTTCAACGACCGAAGATGAGAATATATTGAGATTCTCAAAACGTGTCTCGTTTCATAATAAAGAATTTGGAGAAATAGACTATTTTTAATTTATTATAAAACTCCAAAAATAGTGGAAAAAATAAAAATAATTTTTGATATTAATTTATTATACAAAAACGTAACAAAAATTAACAATTACAACTAACGTTTTGGAACATAATTGGAATTCATTGACAATAAAATCAATTGTTCCGAATGTTCAGATGTCAGCGAATTTCTTAAATCGGTAACAATTTGGCCTCCACGGCTAAATACTCGTTCTGAAGCAACACTTGTTCCTTGAACACATAAATATTTTTTTGCCATAGCTGCCAGTGCCGGAAATGTTCTCCAATTAGACTTCCACCACTCAAGAGGATTTTCTTCGAAATCAAGTTCTGGTAAAGCTAAATACTTTTGAAAAACTTTGCATATCTATATTTATCGTGGTTACACAGATAAGCTTAGATCGTATACACAGCAGAGGTGTAAAAATGTTAATAATTATTAATTGATATTAATTTATTTAGGATATACCTAAACAAGTATTTAGAAATACATGCATTTTGTCTAAACACTTTTCATTTTTAAACCTGTGGAACGTAACCGGAGCACCCGAATTGCACCACGAAAAGATTAGTTCACAAATCTCCTACCCGAATTGCACCACCGTAATTTCAGGTAAACACCTCACCAAGGGTCGGTCGTCCGAATTGCACCACCTCTATTGTAATATTTTAGGTAAAGTGGTTTTATTGTTAAAAGTTAAAACACAATTCTGGAGTTTAAATGAATGAGTTGAAACGTAATAGTTTACTGCCCCATACCGCAACTATACTTTTTAATGCTATTTCGAGGGTCTCTCACATCCCGATTGCATTTATCCCGGTTTTCTTGATCTGTCGCGCCTCTCGTATGTTTAGCTCTGCTGCGTAGCAGCTCTGAGCACGAAAAACCGCCCGAAGATGCGGAGCATCGGAGGGTAGGTTTTTTGATGCTCATAATTCTGGCCAAGCCCCAATGCACACCCCAAAATTCGAAGGCAAAAAAATTTTTATTTTTTCACTGTTTTGGGTTATTATTTTATTAATACCTGCTCCGACCCTGTATAATATAATATGAATTAATATATTAAACTCGAAATTTAAATTGCAAAGAATTTAGATATTTGTGTATTTATTTCTTTATATTATCTGTTTGCTTGTGATACCTGCTCGGTTTGCTCGTGGTGCAATTCGGTAAAGCGATTACGGAACGACATTTGACCGTGGTGCAGTTCGGTCAAGGGATTACATTTACCTGGGTACAAGAAATGACCCCTGATAAGCCGTGGTGCAGTTCGGGTAGCACCAACGTAACTAATAAGTTTTATAATGTAACTAATAATGAATTTACTACGTCACGAAGAAAGACGGACAACCAGACATGACTTTGTAATATTATGTAGTACCAAAGATAAACATGTCGTGCAATCTCAAAAGTGCAAACCCACAGTAATTCTACCCACTAATTAACGAACTCGATCAAATTATGAATTGGAATTAAATTTTTATTTAAAAAACATTTAAAAATTATTTTGATCTGGAATTGAAAATATTTAAATAAACTTTATATTTAAATAAAATTTTAAATAAAATTTCGAAAATTTTGTAGATCATTTTATTGAATTTGAATTCTGGAGATTCGTATTACCGTGGGTTCAAATTATTCAGATTGCACCACATAACCTCCAACCAAGTACCTGGAAGCATATTTATAATGTTGCGATACAAAAATTTGTAATTGCAGGTTTATTTTCATAATCGATTATTTCCACATTCGATTATTTTCACAATCGATTATTTTCACAATCGATTATTTTCACAATCGATTATTTTCACAATCGATTATTTTCACAATCGATTATTCTCACAATCGATTATTTTCACAATCGATTATTTTCATAATCGATTATTCTCACAATCGATTATTTCTATAATCGATTATTATAAATTATCATAATCGATTATGAAATAATCGATTATTCGAATTACGGTGTCGATTAATCGATTATATGCGCACCCCTAGTTGTAAAGCCCGTCTTACATCAGGTTATTTCTGGCGCCATTTCTTGAGCCAAATAAATTGCCTAGTTTAAAACAGCAAATGTCTTGGAAAATGTCCTGGCTCGAAATGTCCTGACACGTGCTCTATTTTTGAACAATTTGCCTGTGAGCGGCCGCAGTACAGATTGAATGCGCAGGTAGATTCTGTGGCAGGTAGTAATTGTCAAATGCAGGGCTAGGAATGAGTTGCTTTTATCACTAAAAATTACGTATTTTTAAATAATCGCAAATTTTTTGTTTTTCACTGAAATTAAAAAATCAAATTTGAAAATTTAATAACCATTGAAAATTTAATTTTTTAAAAAATTTTTTTGTGTTGGTAAAAAAATAATACTATTATATTTGCTGCAATCACATTTTCTGCAATTAAATCGCTTTCTTTATCCATTTCAATTTTTATGTGTAGCACAACTTTTCACAATTTGACGTTCGTTTAATTTTACTGGGCACGCTCGCAGGTAAATGGCGTTGAAAATTGCCTCAAAATAGAACGGGTTCTATATATTTGGCCTACAAAATGTTTCAGGTAATTTGCTAAAATTACCTACTGCGCAAGATCAGCGCTAGAAATGGCGGATGAAATGGCCTGATATAATACAGGCTTTATTTTTGGAGCAAGAAATGGCGTCATTTCTGGCCCAAGAAATGACGCCAGAAATATGGCTCAAGAAATGGTGCCAGAAATAACCTGATGTAAGACGAGCTTAAGACAATTTTAAATCTCATTATAATTGATACAGTATCTCCACAACTGATTGGAGATGTTATCCGGTATAAAAGAATTTGGATGAAAGAAAGAAGTCAAGATCATTGGAATAGAATCGTTTGTGGAACATTTGGTGATGTCGAGTGGATTGAAAATTTTCGAATGTCGAAGAACACTTTCCAACAATTATGCAGGACATTAGAAACTGAATTGAAACCAAAAAATTCATATTTGCAGCCCAGAGAACCATTATCGGTTGAAAAACAAGTAGCTATAGCGTTATATAAAATGGCTAGTTGCTCTGAATATCGTGTAGTGGGTTGTATATTTGGTGTTCTTAAATCGACTGTAAAAAAATGTTTATACAGAGTAGTTGCTGCGATAAATAAAATGATTGTACCAGCTGAAATATGCATGCCAGGAGATCTTGAAGCTGAGTACATAGCCCTACAGTTTGAAAAAAGAGCAAATATATCGCAAATAATGGGATGCATCGATGGGACTCACATACCGATACTTGCACCATTAGATGGCTATAGAGATTACGTTAACAGGAAGGGCTGGCCATCGTATAATGTTCAAGCCATAGTTGATCATAATGGAAGATTTCGAAATATTGTTGCAAAACATCCAGACAGTGCACACGATGCCAGAGTTTTTAAAGAAAGCATGGTTTATAATCATTCGACAACTATAATTCCACAAGAAACAAGAAACGTTGGCGGGTACAATATTCCTTTTATGTTAGTTGGGGATCCAGCATATCCTCTATTGCAGGGGCGTAACAAGGTAGCCACGGGCCTGTGTCCTGGTAACAAACCGGGACCCAAAGTAGTTAATAAAAATAACTCTAAAATTTTTTAATGGGCATAAGCTGGGCATTATATTTTCAAAACAAAATCAAATTCACAATTAATATTTTGGCAATTTATTGGTTGTTTTAAACAAAAAAAAAACAAATAATACAAAATAGATTTAATTAAAAAATTAAAAACAATTATATAAAAAATAATAAATAAAAAAACGAAAACAAAAACAAAACGAATATTTTTTAACACTTACACCAAATACTGTAGACTTACATGTTTATACAAAAAGAGAAAGAAAAGGACGCACAATAAACTTTATACATAAATAAATTACTATTATAAATATATAAACTTATAAATAATTATAATAAATTTATTTAAAATTTTTTTTCCTTGCTTTAAGATGAGCAAAACTAGATATAATGCTAGAAATATCTATTGTCCTCGCAATTTGGTTTTCTATCGATATGATTGATAACGCAGACAATCTTTGTTCACTGATGGTGTTTCTTAAAAAATTTTTAATTATTTTTAATTTAGAAAATGACCTTTCTGCCGAAGCTACCGATACAGGAATAGTTATAAATATATAGCATGCAGTTAAAATTTCACTAAAACTGCTGCACGAAGAAAAATTCTTTATCAATATGAATTCAGTTAATTCCATGATTGAATTAATTTTGGATAAATCATTTTTAATACATTGTCTAAATGATAGCAATTGCGAAGAAATCGTGTCTGAAATATCTTCCGAATATTTTAAGTAAAGCTCCCGACCCATTTTATATAAGTTTTCGTCAGACACAGAAGTATTACATAAAATATTTGGAGATAAAACTTGAAAAACTGTGTAAAGTTCATTCAGTCCAGAACTTCGATTTTTCAATTGAACTATCATAATATCCAATGTTTTGAAAAATACATTTATTTTGAACCAGTCTTCGCTTGTTTCTATTCTAAAATGATTACTAGCTTCATCAAAAAACCGTTTAGGCCTAGAAATTCTTTTTTTTAGAAAATTCGACAGTAGTTCCCCATTTTTCAGCTAAATTAATTGCTTCGGTTTACATCAATTGAAAATCGTCCCTCATTTTCCTCATATTTTCATATGAGGTACTAAAAATTTTTGTTGATTGCTCAATATTTTGTTCTTTACTTTGCAATAATTTAGAAACAGTATCAATATTTTTTAAAATTTTTGTTTCAAGAACAATTAAAAAAACCGTCTCGAACTTTTCTAATTGGTTTTTTAACGATTTGGCTTCATCGATTTCAGCTTTATTGCTAGATGTTAACATGATTTTTGAAATCGCTCTTAAGACATCAACATATCTAAACCGAAGAGCCTCTAGGGCATCGTGTCTTGATGACCACCGGGTAGGTGTTAATTTTTTAAGCGTTATTTTGCTTTGCGCTATATTCAAAATTGCTTGTAAAAGAGCCCACCTCTTTATGCTGTGCCCAAAAAATACATAAACGCTCTCTACTAAATTATAAAAATTACGAATTTCCTCAACATTTTTAACCGAGTCGTTAAGTATTAAATTTAAATTATGAGCAGCACAATGTACATATGGTGCATTAGGTGCAACTTTTAATATTTCGGCTTGAACACCTTTATATATTCCGCTCATATTCGCGGCCCCATCGTAACCTTGCCCACGAAGTTTTTCTAAAGGCAACCCATTGCTTTTCAATATTTCTAAAATATTATTTTTTAGAGCTGCACCAGTTTGACTTTCAATAGAAATAAATCCCAAAAAAGATTCTTTAATTATTACCTTTATTGGCTTATGATCAGCATACTCAATTGTTACATAGCGAACAATAGTACTCAGCTGATCAATTTTTGAAACATCCTGAGTGGTATCTATTATTATTGAATAAAATGATGGCGCATTTTTAATTTGCTTGATTATTTCATTTTTTACAGCAGTACCTAATAGTCCAATTATTTCGTTTTGAATAGCAGGACTTAAATATGTTACTGTATTTTTTTTCTTATTTTCTAATAAATTTTTTAATACTAAGTCATACTTAGAAAGCAAATTAATTACCGATAAAAACATTCCAGGATTTGCAGAAGTCGAACTTTCATTATGTCCCCTAAATGGCATGTTACAGGAAGCCAATGTTAGAGTAACTTCAATAACACGCTCCAAAATTTGCCTCCATACAGATATTTCATGGCGAATTCTGGACTCATGTTCATGATCAATGGTTTTATTAAGTCTGCATCGATCAAAAGTAGCACAAGACTCATTATGACTGAGTTTTTGCTCGTGTCTATTAACTGCCTGATTTAAATGTATCCAATCATTAAACCCATTGGCCATAGTGTCTTTAGAATCAGCAAACAACCAGCAAGGTTGACAATAGCATTTATTTAATATTGGCGAATAGCATAGCCACAAACGCTCCATTTTTAATCCCGACTTGTTTGTTTTATTGTAATAAAAACTGGAAAAACTTCTACCTTGATCGTCAGAAGGAAAGGGTCCCATAGGTCGACTTGGTTTATATTCAACTAAAAACCTTTTTTGGTCAAACGTTAAATCACTTGTATAATGTCCTTTATCGTTTGTTATAATGTCACTTTTATTACTAATGTCACTATCTATAATTATTTCGGTAGTTTTTACACCGGAATCTACGATTTCACAGTCTTCGGGAGGATTAATGCTGTAACAACCTGAAGTGGAAGGCAAAGGATCTTGTTCGTTTGGCGGATTTAATGCCTTATTATTATTTTCAACTGAAATAGAAATCAAAGTGGAATAAAAAAATTATTATGTGAATTAAATTAATTTACTTTTTGGCTGCGAACTGAAAAATCCGGTAATTTTTGGCATTTTCCTTCTTTTTTCCTCCACGTCTTCCCGGTCTTTGCGCTTTTGTGCACCCGATTTATGTTTATAAGAATTCATGCTACAATAAGTTCAGTAAAGTCTTTTATATAACTACTAAAATTGAATTGTAATATAATACTTACTTAAAAATTTTAATTAAGCCGAAACAATTAGCAAAACAAAAACACTATAAAACTACACTTTCACTGAAAATTGAAAAAATTTAACGAAACAAATAGGTCAATCCGTCTTTACTTGTACTCTTGTTATCAAGAAATGCGTAGGGCATATTGCAAATTTTTGAAAATGTGAGATTATAGCATTTACCACCGGAAACGGTAACAGAACAAAAAGGGTATTTGCATAAAATTTGCTTGCAATTTTGTAAAAGGGATTAAAACTATTTACAATAGTTGGAAACAGTAGGTATCAATCGTGGTACCCGGAGTAGGTATATATTGTTAGTCATCACCATCTGTTTATCTTTTCATTTGGAGAAGTAACAGTTTTACAACTAAAGAATTTATTGTATTTTTTTTGTAGGGACAATTTATTGACCAAATATAATATTTTGTAGGGCTCATTCTGTTTCTAAGAAAAAAAGCCGCGTTTGTTAAAAATATTTTGTAGAAAATAATAAACTTGTTTTTAAGCGTGGCGCCAGTGAAGTCTCGGGCCCTGTAAAGTCTCGGGCCCTTGTTCCATCGAACACCCGGAACACTGGTAGTTACGCCACTGCTCTATTGTCATGGCTTTTGAAAGAACATCCTGGTACCGTTTCTGAAATTGAAGAGTCTTTCAATGTACCTACACTTAGGCTCTGCAAGAGTAGCTGTGGAAATGACCTTTGGAAGATTAAAGGGAAGGTGGAGGATGCTCTTAAAAAGAATGGACGTTTCTTATAAATTCGCTCCACATCTTATTATTGCTTGTTGTGCATTGCACAACATTGTTGAAAAGAAAAATGATACTTTCTTAATGCACTGGATGAACGAAGCTTTGCAAGATGAAATATATGAACAGCCGGCAACTGTAATTAATCGAGAAATGGCTACAATTACTTCATCAAATATAAGAAATCATCTGACCACATATCTTGCAGCCAATTTTCCCTTACGAAAATCTACATTAAGGCAACGTTAAGGCATCAAAACTACTAAATAATAATGTATTGTTTATTTAAGTATAATTTAATTATAATTATTAAGTATTTATGCATCAAATAAAAGAAATCTAATACTATTTTAATTTATTTAATGAAAGTTTTATACACACTATAATATGGTCCATTAAAATTTTTTAATTTTTCAAAATTTCAGGAAAAAATGCACTTGGTTCCTTTTTGCTTACACGAACTAGGAACAAAATGATTTTTCAAAAAAACAGGAACATACTAATATCTATTATAATCAAAGCTAATATTAAAAAACTAAATATGAATATTAAATATTATGCAAAACCATATTTTTTATATCAATTAATTAAATTTCAAATCGTGAAAACAGCACAGCATCGTTAGTTAATTGCACTAAATTAATTCGAATGTATAATATTAACTAACCATTTTTAAATTTCAATTTTGTTAATTACGTGACAATTTAGTTTTGGAGTTTTAATTCATAAATTGAGGCATCGGTCATGCTAACAACTGTTTAAAAGACAACTAAAACTAAACAACATAAAATTATTGATGACTGCTACTGAAATTTTATTTACCACCTCTTGGTGTTTTTTTTAAAGTTACCATGATTATAAGAGCAGGAAACGGTAATATTGTAAAGAAATAAATGTTTAATAAAAATCAGAGATTAAGAAAAATGTGGTGCACATTGAATTTAAAGTTTTATGACTTAAGTGTCACCTATCAATAAATAGTTGCCGAAGCAATAATTCAGTAGAAATTAAATAACTGATATAAAATGTTCGCAAAACGGATCCAAATAGCTTTGGTTCCTTGTTGAAAAATGAATGAAAGGTTTAATATTACTGCAATCAGATCCAATGAGCGTTGGGTTTCTATTGTAGAAAGTCATCTAGCAAAACACATATTTTTAGTTGGTTCCCATGCTCAATAAATGCCTTTAAAATGGATTTATATTCTGGTTTTCTTTTGTATAATGGAAAGCATCAAAATGTGATTTTAAAGGCGTGCTTAACTCATTTTTTTCGAAAATGGCGGTTGGTTCGTTATTGCAGAGGGGGGTCCAATTCGTTATTTTGTTTTCGAGAAGTTGTCTGAAATAATTGAAAATGTTAATAAAGGTCTCATATTATATTACAACATATTATTTTACATTATTTTCAGGAGGTCAAGCATTCTCGTATCGTCCTGCTCAATGCATCCGCTTGTTCCCTTTGAAAATCATGTTCCTTCTTCATCATTTCCTCTTCCCACTTCATTAGGTCTTGCGTAGCTTTCTCCATCATGTCTTTTTGACTTTGCACAAGTATGGACATAGCATTATTAATCATCACTGTTTGCTTGGCTACTAAATTTTCCACGTAATCATTAAGTGTTGATTTATAACTTGTCCTCCCTATTCAAATACATTATAAAATCCAATCTTATACTCATTTAAAACTTGTTACCTGGACCATCTAAACGACGCCTTTTAGATCTACCGCTGCCCCGATCTGCAGTTGGGGTTACATCCGTGCTACATCCCTCGCCCGAATCATCCACATCAATCTGAAAATTTAGTTGCTTTCATCGTGTTAGTGTAGTCTATTAGATAAATTACCATTTGTAGATTTCTACTCGCTCTGCATCCCTCGCCCGAATCATCCGCATCAATCTGAAATTTCCAAGCTCGCTTCGTCGCAGTTGCTTCAGGTATGGTGGTTTCCGTTTCACTTAAATCGAGACTTTGTGTTCTTAAGGAATCATCTACTTCTTCTTTAATGACTATAGTATCATACAGCTGCACATTATCATCAAAATCTTCCATTTTAATATCCAAATCGACACCGGCGTAAACATCTTCTAAAAAAGGAATTTCTTTATTGATAAATTAAACTCAACAAATATTTTGTTTGTAAATCTAAAGTTACTTAAATATCAAAATTCTAAACAACTTCGCTCATCACAAACAAAAACAAATGAAACTATAACCCAACTTCTTGGATGTCAAATTTGGGTCATTCTTACCTGTCTTAATTTGTGCATCTTCTACAAGTACTGAATTACAGTCTTTTTCTATTTTAACGTTAATAAGTTCTTCTTCTAACATGTTTACACCAAAAACACACGAAATAACAAGTAAACAATGGAGGCCGCTGCTGTTACCAAAACAAAACGGGAACTGCGCAGACTGTACAATTTTTTGTTGCTAACAGTAGGCTGGTTTAGCCGAGATGCAACTCTCAATTTGTTACAAAAGTAGCATTCTTACAAAGGATTAATAGTTCTACCTTTACTCGCCACGCACCACTACTTGGTTTAATATCGACTGATATAATATGCAAACGCCCACGCCGAGAATTTGTTGTGTCATTTATTTGTCGTGTAGTGAACAAAATTCATTAGAATACAAAAAATTTTTTTTTGTTATCCTTCTACAGTATAAATCGAAATTTAAAGATAAATATTACATTGCGTATAAAAAAATTATTGAATGTGTCTGGCACAACAGAAAATTGTTAATAGTTGTACATATTGCTAATGTGGTTACCTAAATGTTTAACTTATATACAAATGGTACTCTCATATTAATTGCAATGCTCCATAATGGTCATTCCAGAAAACAGAAAATATTAATTGCAGTCATTCGCGTCCAGTTTCTCGTAGTGAAAACAAGTGCCTAGTGAACAGTGCCTTATGATGCCAGTGAATAGTGACAACTTACCCAAGTCTAATGTGGGTAAGAAACTCCGCAAAACCAAAAACCTAGACACGGTGGCTGTTGCCACCGCTGATCTAGTGCTCGTCAAAGCTAATGTAACTCCTACTGGATCATGATCGAAAAGAACCTTCAAGACGTCATAGCAGAGGTTGAAGATGTTACATGTACTTACGACGAAGCCATGGCTAAACTCGTCCTCCTAGAGAGGAACCGAGAGACAGCCCTGGAGCGTAAAGCCCACCTGGAGTGGGTAATAGAAACGGCAAAAAACATCCGAGAGGGGTCTCCCGAGCAAAGAAGGTTCATCCTCGAAGCGTTAGGTGTCCCACCTGACGAAACGATGGATGATTCTGAAGAAAACGAAGACATTCCATCCTGTTCAGCAGAGCAGCCCTTCGAAACCCCTCGCAAAGTCGGCAAACGCAAGTACCCCAACTCCGAACATTCTTCACCCGAAAATGCAGCATTATACAATCGATTCTGTCAACTTGAAGATTTGGGCAGTGACTCCGATGAAGAATATGACTGGAAGGAGAAACAAGCTGAAACGAAGAAGCAGCGAAGGACTAAGGTTAGTGCAGTGGTTTCCCACTCCGAATCCTCGCATGTTATTCCAGGCTCCTCCCTCCCAGTTGTAAACACTAGCTCCTCCCCTCCGAAAGTTGACAACGTAAACCCCGCGAAAGCAAGTGCGATCGACCCGGTACCACAACCGCGGCCGGCCCCGCATGTCAACCCGCAGCCCGTACACCCGGTACGTGCTAGCAAAGTACCACCAATTGTTGTCCGAGCTAACAACAATTGGCCGCAAATTTTCAAATTAATAAATGAAAAGAACATCAAATACGATAAAATTAAAACGGTTTCAAACGGGACCTCAATTCATCCTAAAACCGAAGTGGACTACCGCGCTCTGTCACGCCTTTTGGAAGCTGAAAACATTCCATCGCACACTTATTCGCTCCCAAAAGACAAACCCCTTAAAGTTGTTATTAGAGGGTTACATAACTCACTCAAAATCAATGACCTCAAGGAGCATCTTGAAGAACGAGGCTTCACCATTTTTTCCGTTCACCAAATGCTCCACGGCCGCGACCGACACCCGATGCCGCTTTTCCTGATCACTCTTGAAAGGACGCCATTGGGAATATCAATTTTTAAAGCAACGACCATACTCGGCATTAACGTCGTAGTAGAGACGCCAAGAAAGAAAAACACAGGCATCAGCCAATGTCACCGGTGCCAAGACTTCGGACACGTGCAGAGGAACTGCCGTGCGAAACCGAAGTGCGTCAAGTGCGCCGGCGACCACTTGACCGATCTTTGTGTAAAACCACGCAGCGAACCTGCGCAAATTGCGGTGGCGCTCACACCGCTAATTACAAAGGGTGCCCCTCACACCCAAAACCAAAGGAACATCTAACAGCCAGACAACTAGTAGAAAAATTCCATGCCGACCCAACCGCAAGAAATACTCTCCGAAGCACTACTAGAGAACCACCTCAAACGGAACAACAAACCACTCAAAACTCAGACTCCAGACGCAACATTGAAACTCTGACCATCACGGAGGTCATTTCAATTATGACGTCAGCAATCATTACTGCCTTGAGGGAGGCAAACGTCAGCACAGATGTCCAAGAAAACATCATTACCAGTGTGAACAACGCAGTTCAAGCACATGCCAACACAAACTAATTCATAGTTTGAACCCCCCGGTCAAGGACCCCCGCGAGTGATGCACGCGAAAAAACAATTAAGACATTTTTAAGACATTAAAAAACCCCCGCAAGTGACAAAAAGCGAAATTCAGACAATACCGCGTGTGAAACGGGGAAAAAACAATTAAGACAATACCGCGAGTGTTAAATTCGCGAAAAAATCGAGACAAAATCTTATGATGACCTAAACCTCCTCCTCTCCTCTCCCAAAAATAAACCACTGCGATATGCCCAACGAGCAGCCCCCGGAGCTACGCTCCGAAGTTTGACCAACAAGTCAAACAAATTCATCGTCAAGTGCCCGTTGAGACCAAGAGAAAGCCGGCCAAGCCGGGACGCTCTTTAACCTGACACCAAAAGAAAGAAAGAAAGAATATTAATTGTGTGGTCCGCAGTTTCTCGGAGAGAGGAAGTAACTTCCTTGCAATAATTGCAATTTAAGGCTGCTTTACCACCATAGCATCTCTGTAGATTTAATATAATTGTTACTATTCAATGAATTTCAATGAAATTTGTACCTTGTAAGCTTGAATGTATTATAAATCGATCTGTTGTCTCAGATTTCTGATTGAATTTTCCAATTTTCCAGAAAAAAATAATTTATCTACAAATTAAAGAAATTAAAATATGTAAGACAACAATTTTATACAAAATTTAATTTCAATAATATTTTCTTTATGACAAAATGTTATATTTTGAAGTCTAAAGTGAGTAATTAAGAGTTTAAATTTTTATAAATAAGAATTATTTCTTACCTTGTTGCATTGGCGCGTACCAAATGAACTAGTAAACTATATCGTCGTTCTCTCACTTGCTGTCTCCTAAGAAAGTTAAGGTCAAGTTGGGTAACTGGGACCTATTTTTACAACACTTTTTTTAAACATCTGTATCTGGGGCATTTGTTTGAATAACGAACTAAAATTATAGTGGTATGTGTATTAGGGTCTTACCAATGAACCATAAGAACTACTTGTGGAAAAATTAGTTTTTCTGAGATTTACAGTATTTTTTATTTTTTTTGTCGGTAGGTCCCAGTTACCCTGCATTTTGGGGTAACTGGAACCTAGGCATGTATTTTTGTATTCCAACTCATATAATAAACTTCGAGTTAACTGGAACTTACCATGGAGTATCAGGAATAATCGTACCAAATTTTGTTGTTTTATCTTAATAAACAGCCGAGATATCAAAGATGCAATGAATAGGTACTTAAAGAATGAAAAATGCTTTGTTCGAAAAATAATAAATCTATAAGCACAGATGTACTTAAGATATAACACAAATAGATAAAATGGTAAGCAACTTCAAAACATTTATTAAATTAAAAAAATAGTAATTCTAAAGGTAATTACAGATAAGTTTAAGCACAACTTAATTAAGTACTTAACATAAAAGAAATATTACTTAAACGAGTAAGAAACTATGAACTTAACGATTCTTAAATTGATTAAATTTATTCATTTCCGGTACCGTATATGACCCCCTTTTATTAATAGGTTGCGGTTCATGAATAACTTGAATCACTGCTGATTCATCGTATTTTAGAATATCGGCCTTTTGGGGCCAACGCCAGGCAAACATTCCATTTTTTTCCATATGAGTTAACGTAATTTCAGAACCCTGTAGTTCTAAAACTTTGCCAGGATATAACTCATCATTATACCTAACAAGTACAAAGTCACCATCCACGACACTCACAACATTTTCTGTATCGTCCTCCGACAACAACTCCATGTCATCTTCTGAAGCAGAGGTACAACTTTCAGTGTCACTGTTTCTTGATTTCTCATTCTTTCGAATATTTTTCTTGGGTTTTTTCTGTGTTACAGCTTCTGAATCAAAACTACGATTTGTAACTTCATGTTGCCTTGATTTCTTTGCAGCTGTCTTCTGAGATTTAATTTCTGCTTTCGCTTTCTTTTTCTCTTCTTCGGCTTTCTTATTCTCTTCTTCCAATTTTTTTCTCTCTAAGTATTCCAAAGTCGTAATAATTTCTGCCCCAGTGCAGATTCTTCGCCTTTTTGGGGGTATCGGGGATTCTGAATTCTTTCTCTCCTTTGTTAGTAGTTTGATGAGCAGATCTTCAAATGGAGTTAGAGTAGCAGAGTCTTGAGCACATGAGGGTCCAGGTTCATCCTCTAAGGCTGTATTAAGTTGGCTTCCCGTAGCAGAGTCTTGAGCACATGAGGGTCCAGGTTCATCCTCTAAGGCTGTATTAAGTTGGCTTCCCGTAGCAGAGCCTTGAGCACATGAGGGTCCAGGTTCATCCTCTAAGGCTGTAATAAGTTGACTTCCCTTCTGCACGTTATCATCCGTTAATTTCTTTTCACCTTGATTATTGCTCGCTATTTCGTTAGTTATGTGGTCTTCAATGTTAACTGACTTCTCTACTTCATTAATTGCTTCATTTTCATTGTCTGCATCAAATTGTTCGGACATAGGGTGTGTATCAAAAACATCAGTATTCTTGTCATTATATTTCCTTAAATCTTGCGGCGAAAAAATTGTCTGGCTAATTTTGGTTCGGTCTGGTTTACCTGTTTGTGGAATGTAAATTCCAGTTGCTGCAAAAGCATTTATAATATTTTCTGTGGGCATCTGTGAATATTCTTTATCAAGCAGTCGTGTAAAATCACTTTTAGGAATTTTTTCCGCGGATTAAGTCTTTGCCATTTGCAAAGAGTTTTATCCCAAGCAGATTTCATGCTTTTAAAAACCCCCACATCTAGAGGCTGAAGGAGATGAGTCGTATGTGGGGGTAATTTTAAAATGCAGATCTGATTATCAAGAGCTTTCTGGATCAGCTCACAGGAAATATGGGAGACATGTCCATCTACGATTAGCAGAATAGGGCGTTCATTTGGTACTGAAGGTAAAAAACATTTCTTGAACCAGTTGGAGAATATCAGTGTTGTCATCCATCCTTTTTGCGAAGCCGCGACAGCACTTCTATCTAACGGTTCTGCCTTTTCTGGAATCATAGACTCTATCACATTTTTGCCCTTGAAAATCGTTAACAAAGGCAGTTTTTGGCCTGACGCTGAGCAACATGTCAAAACGGTTGTGTTTTCTCTCCCACATGTAGATATAGTTCTAGTAACTTTTGAACCCACCGGTCCAACAACTTTCGTCTTTGAAGGATCATTCGAGAACGACGTTTCGTCGCAGTTAAATATCAATTCCGGACGATTCTGTAAATTTAGCTCCAAAATAGTTTGCTCCAGAATATCAAAGAAGCCATATATCGTCCACGGATTTTCTTGCTTCTTTCTAGCTGCTTCGACTCCTTGAGGCTTTTTAAGAGACAATTTATTTCGCTTACAAAAATTGAGGAACCACTGTTCTCCAGGACGATTATTTTGAAATTTCGTTTTTAGATTCCTGGTCGTTACATACATCTGTACTAAATCTAACGTTTCATCTCTCGACAGTCCATATCCCCATTTTTGCATGGTATTTAACGTAGTTGCTAGTTGTTTTTCCGTCTCCACGTCCAAAATATTTTTTCCGCCACCTCCTTTGCCATCCTTAGCCACAATACCCTTCCCTCTGGTTCCTTTAACGTAATGCCTCAAGGTTGATTTTGGAATATTATAAAAAGCGGCTGCAGCATAAGTGGATCTATTTCCATTCGTAACATCCTGCATGGCACGTACCAGTGATTCTTGGGTATACAAATCACCATCTGCTCCTTTCTGGGTACGACGTTGGTAATTTCGTACCATAATGCCCTGAGAAATTATCATATTAGATATTTCAAATAAATGCGGGTAACTGGGAACTAGAGGCCCAGTTCCCCGAAAAACTATGTTCCAGTTACCCCGTACGTGACTTTTTACCGAGGCAACTGGAACATAGTTCATGAAACCGGTGTTTTTAAGGTTAACGTCAAAATGTTAATATGAGTCGATTTAACAAGCCTTTGTTTCATATTCATACCCTGTTTTGAACACCCATTGCCAAAAACGTACTTACTGCGATTTTTTCAGTAACCTGCTGCACAACGTTGTTTTGAATCTTTCACTAACCACAATTATAAATGTAAATTTTCTGCCACGATGCGCGCCATTAAAATATTCGGCCGATGCAACAGAAGGTTTAGGTGCTCAGCTGTTATGCTACAAAGTGCGGGAAGTTTAAAATAATGCGTTATGAAATTAAAAATATAGGGCCCAGTTACCGCTAGGTTCCAGTTACCCAACTTGACCTTATTACTAAGAAAGTGTCAAGATAAACAAGCCATCTATGCATAAACATTCAATATAAATAACAGAATGTGAAAATAAAACTCATTTTGAGCCGTAGTGCGAAATTAAAGGTTGTGCTTCTGTTCCTAGTTTGTGAGATTTATTTGTGAAATTATAGTGTTGATTGTCGTTTGAAATGGGCAGAATAAAAAAATCAGTTATAGAAAAAAAAAATCGCGCTATCAGGTAAAACCACTTAATTTTCATGTTACCAGTACTTTATTATTATCGATTGTATGATTTGTTGCTTCAGCAATTTGAAAAAATCTCAATGTTGGAGAAATCTCTCAACATTACATTCACCAGCTAAAGAAACTGATGAGCAGCAGGAATCCATTGATCTGTAAGCATATTATATTATATTCTAGAATAAAAAATAGTTAAAATTTTATCTTGTAGAAATCAATTTAGTTTTGCGCTCTTTTATGTAATATTATAAAATATACAAAAATCTATAATACATAATATATGTATAATCTATGTAATTCTTTTATAGGAATAATGATAATACGATGGAGCTTGAAACCACAGTACCTCTAATTGATTCTCAAATTGGAAATGGAGATAATAATTGGTAAAATCTTAAATATACACATATCATTATACAGTTTTTTATATTGAAATTTTTCCGGCAGCATTGATACGGCAAACACAGACGACCATATATCAGGACGAAGAATTGTGGATGTGGTTTATTTTGTTAAAGCATTACAGAACATGAAACACCATCCATTTTTCGATTGTAAATTTTCCGATATGGAGGTTGTGAAAGAAACCCGAATTGGATTACTTTCTGAACTATTTTTCAAGTGCAAAATGTGTAAAATTGAACAACATGTCTTTACAGAGGATCCCAAAGAAGAAAATAGTGTCAACTCTGCAGCCGTTTTGGCCACCCTATCAACTGGTTGTGGACATTCTCAAATGGTTGAACAACATGCAATCTTAAACATCCCTCAAATGTCTTTTCGGCAATACTCGAATTCCAATAATTATATAGAACGTTCTTTATATCAAACTATGGAAGAATCAATGGCAGAAGCAGGGAAAGAAGAACTTAGATTAGCAATGGAGTTAGGAGAAATAGATTCAGAAGGCAATGGGCTGATTGCAGTTATAGTTGACGGTGCATGGTCAAAGAGATCGTATAGGACTAAATATGATGCATCCTCCGGCGTAGTAAGTTATTTTTGATTTTGAACGATGACTCGGCTTAATTTAAATTATTTAAAGTAATTTTCGGATGTAGTAAAATTTTTTA
Organism: Podabrus alpinus; assembly: GCA_932274525.1. NCBI lineage: Eukaryota > Metazoa > Arthropoda > Insecta > Coleoptera > Cantharidae > Podabrus > Podabrus alpinus. The sequence continues at coordinate 79,767,313 of OW026452.1, forward strand.
ATGCAAAATATTTCATTCAATATTTACATCATAAAATCCTTTTTCATTTTTTATCATTTTTATGCATTTCTACTATAGGTATAAACATTTTTAAGAAACAATTTCTGATTATTTCATTTTTATTTTAGGCTTGTATTATTGGTGCTAGAACAGGAAAAGTTCTTTTCATGGCAAGTAGGAATAAATATTGTCCAATATGTTCACGTGCTGCATCGAAAAACATAGAAGCCAAAACTCATGTGTGCAGTAAAAATTGGAACGGTACCTCCACTGCCATGGAAACTAGCATAATTCTTGAATGATTCAAGAAAAGTGTAAAAATGCATCAACTGAAATATGTGAAGTTAATAGGCGATGGAGATAGTAGTGTTTACAGGAGACTCTGTTTGGATAAACCTTATGGATCTTCTGTAACAATACAAAAAATTGAATGCACGAATCATTTATTGAGAAACTTTATAACGAAATGCATTGAATTGTCAAATAAACCAAAAAGTAGCAGAAACGATTATGTGCCACCCAATCTAAGAAGAACTTTAAAAAACAACTTTCTTAGACTTAGGACTGGTATCAAGAGCGCCATAAATTACCATTCTAAACAGTGCAATTCATTAAATGAACAAGCAATGAACATTGTGAAAGATATAAAAAATCTTCCATTTCATGTTTTTGGACAACACAACGATTGTGCTACCTATTTTTGTAAAGGATCAAAAGCAGGAGAAATGAATTACATTTCTGAAATGCAAAAATGTGGCCTTTTACAAGACTTGCAAGTTTGTGGTAATAGATTAATTCAAAATGCGCACAGCTTAGCATTGAACCTCACTAATAATCCGGCGGAAACCTACAATTCAGTTGTATCCAAATTTGTTGGGGGTAAACGAATAAATTTCTCCATCAAAAATGGATACGATACAAGATGTAGAGCAGCAGGTATAAAATATAACGCCCGGGAAGAATATTTTCGATTAATCCATAATAAAGTTTCTAAACAAAGACTTGGTTTCCATACTCAAAAATATTGTCATGTTACTTTAAATCAGAGAATTCAACGTAAAAGTCGTACATTACAATATCAAACCAAAAGAGTATCGGCAAAAAGAAGAGCAGTTCCGACAGCTGATCAGGACTACGGATTGGCAGATGAAATAGAAGATATGGACGAAAATATCTACAGCAACAAAAAAGAACAATTCTTACTTTCTTTGAGAAAAACAAAAGAAGAAATACTACACATTGAAAATATTACAAGAGGCCAATCAAAAAACATAACATGGAGAATGGCAAGAAATAATTTATTAACAGCTTCTAATTTTGGAGTTGTATGTAAATTAAGAAGTTCAACAAATCCATCAAGATTGATTAAAAATATTTTGGCTTCTGATTTTAAGGGTTCTGTAGCAACAAGATGGGGAAATGATCACGAAGATATTGCCAAGACACAGTTTCAAGAGACTTATCTTTTAAAAGTCAATGACTGTGGATTATTTATATCTGACGAATATTTTTATTTGGGGGCATCTCCAGATGGTGTTATCGATAAAGACACTATTATAGAAATAAAGTGTCCATATTCTGCACGTTCCCTAACACCAGAACAAGCTGTAGTAGAAAAAAAAATTAAATATCTAGATTTAAAAGAAGGTGTTTTAACACTGAAAAAAAACCATAATTACTTTTTTCAAATTCAAGGCCAGCTTGCTATATCGAAGTCAAAAATTTGTTTTTTTATAGTTTGGACTCCTTTTGGAATGTTTGTCGAAAAAATTTTATTTGATATGATTTTTTGGGAAAATGCACTAAAAAAGTTAAGTAGTTTTTATTTAGATAAACTTGTAAAAGAAATTGTAAAAAAAAATTAAAATAAAATTATATATTATTATTATACCGTTTTTTCTATTTTTATTATCATAAAATAAAGTATCTGCTATTGTTGCAAAATAATATCCCTTAGACAAATGAGATAAGGTAAGTGTCGACGTTGGGTTTCTACCGGCGTCAACCATGTGACGTAAAGAAAATTTCTTCCGAATGAAATACTAAATACTAAAAAAACTTTCACCACGTAAGCGAGTAAATGCATGTACCTCTCAATTTTCTATATTGCTGGCCCGGTAGAACAGCCTTAACACGTACGGACATGTTGATGCACCAAAGTGTACGCTTGTCCGCGAATCTGTTTATAAACAGAGATCGGAAGCGTGTAGTGAGCCCCGGACGTATTCCGGGGCTCACAGTTACCGTAGAAACGACTTTGGCCACCTTTTTTTAACATCAGTTTCTATGTTTCTCAAGTTTTCTACTTTGTTTAGAGGTAACATTAAAAAATTTAATTAGTGCAGATTATCGGATTATCAAGTACATGTCACTGCCCCCCCTCCAATCGATTTTTAATAAAAAATTGGTGTCAATCGTTAATGCTTCCATTCTCGAAGTTTGTGCCTCAAAGGTCGCGAAGTTATTTACTTTTTCTTAATAAGTTTCTTCCTAGATCAACGGATACGTTGATCTCTTGATCCGTTGATCTACATTAAAGACCGTTTTACACCGAGGAGTGTCACACACAGATCTGGATAAATCTTATTATCATAAATGGTATTTAAAAAGAAGAATAGCAACTCACGAAACTACAAATGAAGTATGGGAATGTCAAATGAACGATGAAAATGGTGGTATAATTGAAATGGAAGATAGTGCGATACTTACTGAAGCTGAAGTTATTGAAGTAAGAAACGAAATTAAAGCTATTTATGATTCGTGTTACAGGGAATCAGAGCCGTATCTAGGTACGGCCGCGCCCTTGGCGGGACTTAACATTTGCGCCCCCCACACCGGAGTGTTTGGAATGGTGTTATATGGAATACCCCCCAACGAAAACGGGGGATCCGGGGGTCCTTCCGCGGAAATTTTACAAAATTAAAGTGCAAAGTTGTAGGTTTAAAGTATTTTGATCAATCATCAATCAATCATGAGTCAAAACTGTACTTTTCTTGCTTTTACCAGGGCAAAATCGTCGATGATATCGTTAAAATCAATCTGAAACGCAATGTCGTATTCTATATTCAGAATTGCTAAGTTTGTCAATCTGTTTTCAGACATACTTTATCTTAAATAGTTCTTGATCATTTTTAACTTGCTGAACGAACGCTCACAAGACGCCACACTTACAGGCAGGGGTGGGCTGGAGCCGGCTCGGTCCGGCTCGCGCGAGCCGGTTCTTAAAATTTTTGAAGCTCGGCGAGCCGTTTGTTAAATTACCCCTAAAACCAAAAAATAAGCCATTTTAACCCTGGATCCACAAGGTGGTGTCACCCGTGACACGGGATTTACATTTTTAAGTCTGTACTTCCCCCGGAATATGACGCCACCTTGTTATTTACGTAATATAAATTTATTACACTCTTCTATATACCGTTTTTTTTTGCTTCGAAATAATAGCGAGCCGGTTGTTCAAAATTTGGCAGCCCACCCCTGCTTACAGGCATTGTTAAAAATATCCTCAACGCAATTTCAATGTTCGGATAGGCGTCTCTTAATTCATAATTAGAAATAACGTTCAGAACATCCAAATGGGAGGCCGTATTGATGTCCTTTATCAGCTCTTTTGCATGATACTTGAAAGTAACTACTTCGTTCTCAAGCTCTAACGTATCTATATATTTGGCATACATCGCACCAAGATTAGCTGCACACTTTTCAAGAAGAGAATCAGAATACTCACTTAAAGACTTTCCGGATAAAAAATTAAAGTCAGATGAAACCGAATGGTACATGTTTGCCCTCTTGTCCATTTCGCTTCTAATCCCATCAAACACAACGAAACACTCTCTCTCAAATGATTTTTCAGCACTCAGCAAGTGGGATTCATCTTCAGCCATTTCACCAGCCATTCTTTTGACTTTTTTCAATCTCTTAACAGGAAAACAACTTGTAATTTTCAAGAAACCACATGTAGCTTTGGACAGTAACTTAACAATCTGGAATAATATTCATTTCAATAAAGTGAAATTTTTGTCCTTAACAAAATGCACTAATCTAAAAAAAAATTATTTTTCATGGCCGATTTTGCGCCCCCCGGGTAGCTGCGCCCTTGGCGGGCGCCCATCTCGCCACCGCCTAGATACGGCTCTGCAGGGAATCAAAAACTACATCTAACAAAGGAGATCATGATAATATGCAGTATAACCCTGCAATTGTAAAGAAATTGTTAAAGTTTTGTGTTTGTTTGTCCCGTGTTGGATTGCTGTAATGATCCCCATTTTTAAATATGGAAATCTTACCGAAACCAGTTCAACATCTGAGTCTTTTTAATCAATTAAAAATCGTATCTTTCAGCATAAAACGCTGCCAATACGAATAGATGATTTTCTAGAAATTCACATAACAAATATTATTGGATCCATGATTCTCACGAGATCCAAATATAATAATACCATGAGTTGGGCAGTTTGGCGCGAGTTTGGGCCAGTGGGAACGTTATGATGATCTACAGCTATCATCTGAAACTGTAAGGCAGACTACAAAAGCAAAAAACTGTACATTTCTTGCGTATACATTACACAGTATATAAAAATCAAAATATTTTCAATTTTTAATAAATTCTAAAAATATTGTTTGTAAATTTTACTAATAAAAATTATTTACTTTATAAAAATAGTTTTGTGGTTTATTATATTATAGCTACATATTTATATTTATTAAGTTTTCCACATTTGAAATCTAGGCTAGGGTTACCTATCTATAACTACTCGAAACAAACTTTCTTCTGCTACATACTAAAGAACACAGTTAATATAACAAATTCCCAAAATATGAACCGAGAATTTATTATCAAAATTTTGAAATAATCGATTTTGAAAATCGTAAATTTTACATGTTTCACTGACGCGCGGGTGGAATCTCACTCATTCTATCGTCGGTCCGTGTGCTGTGATATAGTCTAACACTTAGAATATTTCGCAGCGGCAGATGCAGCACGATCGTCGTACATGCAACATCGATTATTTTTTGTTTTTAGGCAATTTTTAGGGGGTGAAACGTAATAGTATACTGCCCCATACCGCAACTATACTTTTTAATGCTATTTCGAGGGTATCTCACATCCCGGTTGCATATATCCCGGTGTTCTTGATCGGTGGCGCCTTCTCGTATGTTAAGCCCTGCCGCGTAGCGGCTCTGAGCATGAAAAACCGCCCGGAGCCCCGGAGGGGCGTAGGGTAGGTTTTTTATTGCTCACAATTCTGGCCAAGCCAAAAATTCGAAGGCAAAAAAAAATTTTAATTTTTTCACTTTTTCGGCAATACACGGGTTATTTTCCATTTTTTTGATTTTATTTATTACTAATATCCTCTAATCACACCTCCATCTATCCGAATTTCAAAGAAAAATTCAAATCGGAGCGAAAAAATTTCACTCGATTTGAAGGGACCGCGGCCGAGCTATGTGGGTGAGACCGTGTTCGACCGCATACAACATGCGACTTTCCCCTACTTTTCAAAAGTCGATTTTTTGGGTTTTTTTCATCAGATTCTCGCAAAATATTATTTCTATAGACTAAAATAAGCCTGTTCTTTAGTGTGTAGCTGAAGAAATTTTGTTTCAGCTAGTCAGAGATACATAACTCTCCCCTAAATCTATGCATTCGCGCGCAACTTGCTCGGAGTTCACGGAAATTTCAAATGCCCATCATAACTTGGTATAAAATGAAATAAAAGTAATGATCAAACATTGGAGCACAAACGATTGATATTAAATTTCTATCAAAATTCAAAGTGGAAGGCAAGATAGGAAAACATGTCTACGCCCCTCAAAAGATTTCGCGAATAACTTCGCGACCGTTGAGGCACAAACTTCGAGAATGGAAGCACAAACAAGGACTAACGAAGCACTAACGATTGACACCAATTTTTTTATCAAAAATCTATTTGGGGGGGCTAGCATGTCTACAGCCCCCCCTAAAGATTTCGCGACCGTTGAAGCACAAACTATCGTGTCTACAGCCCCCCCCTAAAAGATTTCTCGAATAACTTCGCGACCGTTGAGGCACAAACTTCGAGAATGGAAGCACAAACAAGCACTAACGAAGCACTAACGATTGATACCAATTTTTTATTAAAAATAGATTTAGGGGGCCCAGTGACATGTACCTCGGATTATCTGATATTACATTATTATTATGTCAACCAAAAATAACTAGCAACAACAATTTTTCACACCAGAAAGTGATATTTATTAATAAAATATAAACAATTATACTATTCTCAATATTATTTTTATTATCAAGCCAAACAATTAATTCAAACGAGAATTGTTAAGTGCATCGGCAAAGTTATTAATAGCAGAAGCCAATGTAGATATACTGCTCGAGAGCTGTGAGACAGCTAAACTTAGTTCAGTTGCAGAGTTGCTGTACAGCTCTGCGGATTTCTGCAGCTGAGCTTTATTAGAAACATTCCGCGCACGTTTTGGTCGTTTCTGTGGTCTATTTTCTCTAAAAGAAATTAACAATAACAATAGTCTTAATTCATTACCAATAAATTATTCAATTTTTGAGTTAGCTGGGAGTTAGCCTGAGAGAAAGAATCAGAAACGCGGAAATAAGGAGGATGACGAAGGTGACGGACATAATCAAAAGGACAGCGAGCTTGAAGTGGGGCTCGGTGGAACATGTCGCAAGAAAACCATATGAGGAGTGGCCAAATCACATTTCTCAGTGGCGCCCTAGACTTACAAAGAGAAGCGTTGGTAGACCACAAAAACGATGGCTGGACGACATAAAGCAAACTGCGGGAAAATCATGGCATCAAACTGCTAAAGACAGGGTAACTTGGAGAAGTTTAGGGGAGGCCTATGTCCAGAAGTGGACGAGAAACGGCTAAGAAGAAGAAGAAGAAATTATTCAATTATAAATTTATTAAAATTGAGAAAAATACCTCTTGCTGAGACATTTCGAGGTAAATGTAGCTCTTCGGTCTCTGCTGCTGCTTGCTCCTCCGCTGCTGGCTCCTCATCTCGATCTCTTAAAAAATCTTGAACTATGAGAAGATTATGCACTGGTACTTCATCATACCTCAATAGCCCCCATAAATTGATTTTCTAACTCGGACAAGTTTCGATGGATGTATCCACCTGCCGAGTTAAATTTTTCTGGAAGGTTCGTGCCTTCTTACGAACCCTCGATTTCCATTCGGAAATGAACTAAAAATGAAAATTTGACAAAACTGAAAATATAAACTTACAGTTCGCCTTCTTTGAAGCTCCTGGTTCTGCGTTTAGTTTTTCCGCTAATGCTTCCCAATTTTCCTCCAACTCATTTGGTTGTGACGGATGGCATTTACCCGTTGTAAATATTTTATTGTCTTTCTTAAAATTCACCATCATCTCCATTTGAGTTTGGGTTGTTTTTCTACCTCTTCTTTTACTTCCGTCCATTTTAATATCAAAATTAAAAAACACAAACCGCAAACACAATTTAAAATTAATTTAACTTAAAACAATTTTTAATAAGAATTTATTTTGATTATATTACAAAATAAACTGAATCGCTAAGTGCAAAAAGGTAAGTACGTACTACAAAATGCGGCGACTGTGCCGTTACTCTGACAGGCTGAAAAAAAATTTCTTCAGCTACACACTAAAGAACAGGCTTATATTTGTCTAATAAAACAATAAAAAGGCTGAACGGAGTAAAAACAACCCCAAAATCGACTTTTGAAAAGAAGGGAAAAGTAAATTCATGTAGCCGGTCGAACCCGGGGTCTGCACATATATCCGGTTACAGTCCCTTGAAATGGAGTGAAATTTTTTCGGTCCGATTTGAATTTTTCTTTGAAATTCGGATAGATGGGGGTGTGATTAGTAGATATTAGTAATAAATATAATCAAAAAAATGGAAAATAACTCGTGTATTGCCTAAAAAGTGAAAAAATTAAATTTTTTTTGCCTTCCAATTTTAGGGGTGTGCATTCGAAAAGGAGGGTAATCCATCGTCAAATCCTACCCTTACGGGGCGCCGCTCCGCTCTGCACCCCTCCAGGGCGGATTTGACTCTGGTTACTAGGCTAAACATACGAGAAGCGCCACCGATCAAGAAAACCGGGATCTATGCAACCGGGATGTGAGAGACCCTCGAAATAGCATTAAAAAGTATAGTCGCGGTATGGGGCAGTAAACTATTACGTTTCACCCCCTAAAAATCGCGTAAAAACAAAAAATAAGCGATGTTACATGTAGGAGCGTCGAGCTGCATCTGCCGGTGCGAAATTTTCTAAGTGTAAGAGTATATCCCAGTGAACGTACCGTCAACAAAATGCGCCGGCCGGCCGATGAATGTGGCATCACCGGGGTCTACTGCATGATTTATGCTACTTTTCCGTACTTTTCAAATTCGAATATTTCGGTCATTTGGACCCGATTCATATGTTTTACTTTTACAATATGCTAAAATAAGTGTGTTCTTTAGTGTGTAGCAGAAGAATTTTGTTTCGAGCTGTCATAACAACTGCACAGTAACCCAAAATGCAATAGAAAAAATATTGCATCAGATCTTCCCTATCCACTGAATGCATATTTTAAAGATTCAACTATATTGTGGTGTTCTCCACCGGTAGGTGTAAATTGCGCAAATTGGGCAGGTAGAAATAAAAGTACAAGTGTAAATTGCGCTCCAAGCAAAGAGGTAGCCAGAAATCTGAAATGTAAACTTAGCAAATTTGCCCCTAATTACTCATTTTTCCTACCTGCCGAATTTGCGCAATTTACTACTTTTTTCTACCTGCCGAATTTTCGCAGTTTTGAAGTTGTAAAGATTTATTATGTTTAAGTTTAAATTCATTTTAAAATCGTTACATTTTTAAAATATAATTTAACATAATTGCACGATTGGTTGCATACCGTTCCGCGCGGATTTGAAATTACAGTTTGCTATATTGAAAATTTGATAAGCAAGTTATGCGGTTATGCTTAGAAATTGAATAGACAGAGGCAGTTGGTGAAATACACAATTTCTGAAGTTTCCACCCTTCCTATGCGTAGGGTCATTAAAAATTTGCAGAAAGCATCTAAGATCCGATCTCCGTTCCGAAAAGTATCCGATCAAAGATCACCTTTCCAGTCGATGTATTGTTTACGTTTCTAGACATTACATTCGATTTCCGATCCTAGCTATCGTTTATGTTTCTAGACGTTAGTAAATTCTCATCCAGTGGTTGTTTACGTTTCTAGACAATCACGTCCATCCCGTCCGCCTTCGGTTATGTTTCTAGCCGAAGACAAACTCCGCCGTTTGCAACAGTAGAAAAGCTTATGTTTCTAAGCTTCTGCTGGAAACAAACATCCCGTTAGATTAATTCTCATCAAAAATTAATACTCACCTTGAAACGGTAAAAGCAAAACCTAGTGCTTCCAGTTCCAATTGCCTCTTTTATGCTTGTAGATGTACTAACGAAGCGGCTTAGCTTTGTATGTCTAATACCAAGTACTGAGAGCTGGGTAGCGACGGGTCGCTTTCGTGGATTCTTGGATGGGTTCTTCTTTGCGTAGTAATCTTTCCCGGAGGGCGCCAGAATCGAATAAGGACGTTCAGGGACCCTAGTTATCCTTATCGAGACAAAAAATCAACTCAAAGTAGAAAATAAAAAAATTACTCGTTTTGAACACACACTTTTAATATAAATTAATATGAAATCAATCGTAAATAACATAAGCGAATTCTTGTTTACACAGATTATATGAATGATAAATGTTTGTATTAAAATATAAAAATTGACAATTATTTACAAATGTTGAACACAAATACATATACTTGATACCCAGAGCGAATCGACAGATGTCGCTGAGTTGGAGTCGAATTGCCAAACGGAGTGAACCTTCGCACTTGAATTGTCGTGTCTACGAATTTAATTGTCTTACAAAATGCTAGCGATAAAAAAATCGCACTAATACTACCAAAAAAGCAGGAAATTCTAGCTACGTCTACTGAAGGTAGATTAGTTTTGGATAAGCAGGTTGACAAAATGTTAACTACGAGCTTGGTATTTTTGTTAAACAATTCATACAGTAAATAGTGTTTATAACTACTTACGATTTCTGTTGGAATGGTTACTGGATTACGTACGATCAGATCTGATGGTCCGTTGTCACTCCTGGCCAAAATCGTCAGGATTTTAAATGGCAATGTTTGATCTAAAATATAGTTAAAAACACAGTGTACGATATTGTAAAACATAAAGAGCGTAGCAATTGATCTGAATTATTTGAATAAGCAATTAAATTTGTTTTTGTATCACCAATTTTGCGTTTTGTTCCTCCAGTTGTATTTGAAATAGAAATTATCTTTGCACACATGAAACTTTGGAAAGTTTGGCAGATGGTCGACAAAGCGGCGATCCTCGCTGACCCAAAATGGTGGGAATTTGTTCGTTGGCGAAATGAAACGAGCAGATGATTTTGCGGGTTTTCGAATTTTCTTCTTATTGGAATTTTTACAATTCTCCGGACTTGTCCAATGATATTAGGATCGATATTATAATAGAATAATTCACCTCGAAATATTGGCTGCGGTGTTTTGCGATCTTTTCCGGATTTAGAAGAATGGAGTCGCATTGGCTTCGCACATGTGTTTGGACAATAAATTCGGTTGTCGAAATAAAAATTGATTTTCGGGATCATATATTGATCTCACTGACCTAAAAAGTAACACTTCACCCGGAGTGAGACTTTTCTCATTAAAAACTCGATATTTTGGTTCGATTATACTTGTTCGAAAACCAATAACTTTAATTAAAATTGAGAGCTTGTAATCGCACGTCTATACGCGTTGCTGTCGATTTGGCGAGAGCATTACCAATCGAATTTGCGCCGAAGCAAATCGATTCCAACCTTGAGAGTTAGTGATCTACCTTACCGATATTGAATAAAAATCGCATTGATTATAGGTGAGAAAGATGTGCGGTAATCAATGGTTTGGCGTAATACTCGAGAAAGTGTTATTAATTTAGAATAATAATAGCAAATAATAGTGAACCATAATAATAAAAAATAAAATTAGCTTTGTTATACAAAACTGTTCAAATTAATCGTACATAAAAGTTATTAATAAATTAATAAGCCCTGAAAATAAAATTATATTTTTCATATTGAAACCAAAATAACAGAAGTCTGTTACACCCCCGCCGCCAAAGCAATAGCTGCATTCAGCTATTGTATGAAAGCAGAAAAGAAAGAAGAAAATCAAAAAAAACCTGACAAGGAAAAGCTAGAGGAAACTCTTAGATAAATCTTCGAGCTAAGCTCAGATGGTTGGCTAAAAAGGTGAGATTTTACGGACTTGAGGTTTTGAATCTCAAACTAACATTGCAGAAAGAAATATTGTTATGTCAGCAGTTCAACTACACACATAACTATAACAATCTTTAATAAAGAATTGTAAGATTTAACGAATCTTTTCGTGTCCCCACTGTACATTATTAAATTATACAACAATTACCTAGAAAGAAAATAAAAACATATAATGGAAATAGCTGGTTTAGTTGTCGGTTACGGATATCGATTCGAGAGATTATCCCGGCTCGTTTTGGATTAACGACTTAGCGTTATCTCAAAACACCTAGATTCGGATAATCGGGAATTGTCGACGAGTTTGTGACAGGACGTATCGTTCTGTCTTCAGAAATACAAAAAGTTGAATCTACTCGTCTGTGGACCTAAGGATCTTCCAGTCCTTGCAGAAAGGTTCATAATTTTTGTGGCCAAAATAAATTGGGCCAAAATGGTTACTTCTCGGAAAACTCCGGACAGAAGTCATGATTGTACGACAGGACAAACAGGAAACGAGTGAAAATTCCTGTAGCCATAAACGTCGGACATATCACAAAAGGGAAAAAGGATGTTGTCTTGCTCTGAGGCAATAACACATAACATCAAAGAAAATGCAGATGGGAGCTGGTACTCCTAATTTTGTGTGTACAAAATTACCAATGAAAATGCAATAAAACAAAATGCGTCAAATGGTCATCTATTGATGAATCGAATAGCCGAATCTGACTAAAAAAAATCTTGCAGACTCACAAAGACCTAGAACCGTACAACTTCCCAGGCTATTCCTGAAATTTTACTCCCAAATCCTTACATATAGTAGCAACTACGAAATAGAAAATATTTACAAGTGGTAGTTAAAAATAACTACAATAATGATAAAATTATTTACAACTATTTACACCGATAATAAAATGGGATTATACAGGGTTGGATTTTAAATCCTTGATATGAAAAATACCCAGATCTTTGCCCTTCTCGTCTTTTAGACGATATGTGAGGGAACCTGTAACCTCTGCCACTTTACATTTAATGAACTTTGGAGCTAATTTCTTTGAGAATTTGTCTGGTGCGCTGGATAAAACGAAATTTCGCTTCCAAACAATATCTCCACGCTTAAAAGTCAATGGCCTTTTGCGGAGATCGTAACGAGCTTTGTTGTGATTGTAAGCAGCTTTTATCTTTTCCACTACTTTCAGGTGCAAATCACTAAGGTTGTTAACGTCGGTTACCAATTGTTCACGATTTTCTATGGAGAATTCCCTCGGCTCAGCCGAGTCCAATCTACCATAGTAGTCGCCACTGTTTGGTACCGATCTACCGAAATTTAGTAAGGATGGAGTATACCCGGTCACTTCATGCACGGCATTTCTGATAGCATGCGCTATCTTGTGGATATGAAGATCCCACGATCTGTGATCGTCTTCCACAAAAGATCTTAGACAGGTACCGATGACACGGTTTGTTCTCTCGACTGAATTAGCCTGTGGGTGATAGTTCGCCGTAGGCCAAACTTTCTGAACTTTGTATTGTGTCATCAGGTCTTTGAAAAGCTTGCCGGTGAATTGGGGACCGTTATCGGTAGTGACAATTTGTGGCACTCCGAAGAGCAGGAAGGTCTCCTCTACAAACTTTACTATAGCCGATGCTGTGGCTTGTCTCAAGGGTTGAACCAACACAAATTTGGTAAACCAGTCAGAAATAACTAGCAAAGAAGTGTTACCTTTTTTGGTTCGTGGAAAAGGTCCCATCAAATCGATAGAAATGATTTGGAAAGGGTATTTGACCTTTTTCTCTTTTCCCATGAGGCCTGGTCTCAATTGATTCGACGCCTTACTGGCAGTACAAATATCACATTTTAAAACATATTTTGTGATGTCGGATTTCATTCGAGGCCAGTAGTAGAGTTCGCTAACTTTATTGAGCGTTTTGAAAATGCCGAAATGTCCGCTGAGCGGGTTATCGTGGCAGTCCATCATAATTTCTCGACGACGAGATTTTGGCACAAGGAGTTTCCATTCAACAAGATTAGAAATAATATTGTGCTTGTTGGCAACAAATTTAAAAATATACCCATCCTCTATTTTAAAACTAGGATAAAGGTTTGGGTTTTCCTGTATTTTGTTGATGACTTTCTGGTACCAATGGTCTATATCGTCGGGTGCAACAGAAATTAAGTGGATGTTCACTGGTGCTCGAGAGAGAGCGTCGGCCACTATATTGAATTTCCCCTTTCTATGTTCAATACCGAAATCATATTGGTTTAATCGCACACTCCAACGGGCGATTCTTCCTAGCGGAGATTTGACTGTACCCAGCCATTTCAACGCTTGATTATCGGTAATGACCGTAAATCGGGTTCCTTCAATATAGGGACGAAACTTTTCTACTCCAAAGAGAATAGCGCAACATTCCTTCTCCATAGCATGATAATTAAGTTCATTACGGGTCAGAGTACGACTAGCATATGCTATTACTTTCTCGTTTTCTCCAGTGCCTTGGACCAAGATGGCTCCGAGTCCGGAATCGCTTGCGTCCGTCTGTATAATAAAAGGGAGAGTAAAATCAGGGCTAGTCAATATCGGTGAAGTTGTCAATACATTTTTCAGATTTAAAAAGGTTCGGTGAGCATCTTCGGACCAAGAGATTTTCTGGCCTTTGGCTTTACCTTTGACGAGGTGTAGAATAGGCGCAGCCACAGAGGAAAAATTCGGGATAAATCTCCTGTACCAACCCGCCATACCGAGGAATCTTTTCATTTCTGTCGACGTTTTAGGGATGGGGTAGTTAACAATAGCATCAACTTTGCTGGGGTCGGTTCTAAGACCTTTCTCATCAATCACAAAACCTAAATATTTGAGAGAATCACGGCAAAATTCACATTTTTTCAAATTAATTGTTAGGCCAGCTTTATTTAAACGTTTGTAGACTTGAGTCAGGGTGTTCAAATGCTCCTCAAAATTACTCGACGCTATAACAATGTCATCTAAATAGACGAAGACATTTTCGAATTCTGGACCAAAGATCGAGTCCATTAGGCGTTGCAGCGTTTGTGCGCTGTTATTTAGACCGAAAGGGAGAACATTGAATTCAAAAAGACCACGCCTTGGAATGGTAAAAGCGGTTTTTTCACGTGAGTCGCGAGATAGCGGAATTTGCCAAAAAGCTTTACGCAGATCTATTGATGTCAGATACCTGGCATCGCGTAAGCGGTCTAGGATGTCATTAATATATGGAAGCGTATAAGCGTCGGGTTTAGTGACCTCATTTAATTTCCTCCCATCAAAACAAAAACGCAAAGTGCCATCTTTCTTTTTAACCATAACAGTCGGCGAGTTCCATGCGGAGAATGACTTTTTGATTACGCCTAGACGTATCATCTCGTCTGCCTCTGCGTTGACTTTAGCCAACATTGCTGGGGAAAGAGGGTAATGTCTCTGCTTTATGGGGGTTGCCGTCCCAGTATTTATAACATGTTCGACCAGAGTTGTTCGTCCTAATTTATTAGGAGCGAGCTTTTTGAATAAAGAAATGACTTGGTCTAATTTTTGAACTTGATCATAACTCAAATCTGATCTAGAGTGAATAATTTTTTCTGTTGAAAGTGCAGTTAACGTAGACGGAATAGTGTAGGAATCGGTACCAAAATCGGTTTTAATTTTAAAAAGTTTACAAAATTCGTAACCCAGAATAAGTGGATATACTACTGTATCAGAAACAATTGTATTTAAATTTTTGGTTACGCCGTCTAGCGTTATCGGTAGAATACTGGTACCTAAAACATTTTGCAGTGTGCCGTCAGGGGATTTTAAATCGAGGTTACTATTATTTACATGTAATTTCAAGTTTTTTAATATATACAGCCCATCACGGCCTAATACTGATTGGTTTGCGCCAGGGTCAAGAAAACTAAGAACTTCCATCCCCAAAATGTTGATATTTAAATAGGCTCGGTTGTCGAAAGGACGATGAGCGAAAAGCGTCTCAACTTTAGAGGGTTTGGCTCTACAAAATGACTTGACGTTTGCCAACCAATACTGCCATTCAGGACAGGTAGCCTTCATAATAAAAGGGCTAGGAATGAGGGGACTACTACTCATTCTCGCCTTTTTGCGTTTTTGAGCACTTGGTGCAATTAGGATAAGTAACTTCGGGAGTTCCACATATATAACAAAAAATGAGCGCCAGCTTTTTAAATAAAAGCAAATTTATAAAATTGAAAAATGAAATTTCCAGGGGTGCAATTTCTCAAGAAATTCACGATCCTTGTCCCTCTTATAGCTCAGTCGTGGAGATTCAACTCAAGGTGTGGTGGATTCAGGTTAACTCAATTAAGGGATGCTGATTTGAATTTGAATAAATTTTTGTAGATTAAAATTGTTGATGTTATGATATTGGAGATAAACTAATTCGCTTTCATTGTGATAATCTTTAAACTTTGAAATGCTTACTGTTACTAAATAGAATCGATGAATAAAAGATTGTTTTGAATCGAAAAATAGTTTTATATTTATCAAAATAATTAATCGCATGCGAACACAATGTTCAGATAAATTTTTATCTGAAAGAAATGACAATATTTAATACCAAATAAATCAAAATGAGTACATCCAAATTTCCTTCCTTCTCTTCTTGATGGTTTGAATAAATTCAAAACCTTCTGCTTTCCAGTGGCAGTTTAAATTGTTCGTAAATAAAATGTTGTTATAAAAATTTAATAATTGCAAAAATGTTTGTTGAAGTTCGTTGACGAGGATAGTGCTATAAGTTAGTCACGTCCTATTATAAAATGCTGAATGCCAAAATACAAATTATAAATAATAAAGTTTTTCAAATACCTGATATTCAAATATCCAACCTTATAATAAAAGGCTTGCGCACTAACACAATTTAACTGCGCGGTCACTTTACTGCGTTTCACTCAACTTTGCTTCTCGTTGATGGCGTTGATAAAATTTTGAGCTCCCGTTTTGTGATCTCTGACGACGTTGAATTGCCAGTTGACACCTGTTGATTGCTTGGATCGCATTCGTGGAGTGCCAGTGAATTATTGTTGATATCCGTTTACCAGTTATAAGAAAGGTGAGTCGTATTTTTAACGCTTTGTTCCTGATGATATTTAACTGAAGGTAGCCATTGTTGTAAACTGTTATCTAGTTTAGATAAACATTGAATTTGTCAAACATCTGGGTGTTGTTGGATTGAATTTCTACCCTGTAGGTACACACGTCTTGCAAGTTCAAGAGCTAAAAATAGACTGTTCGATTTTGCTGATTGCTGCGCCGTGTTCCAAAATCGTCCAAATTTGCTTATCAGTAAGTCGAGTTCGTTACCTTTTTAAATTTTATGATCACAAATTGTTTTTATATTTACAGGAGCGCTTCCATATTTGATGACTCAATCAATTGTGTGGTTCCCAGACGTCTCGTGAATACAGAAGCAGATTGTAGGCAAGATTTAGTTGGGTTCTCCACCTTTTCTTTATCATGAAGCTCTTTATCAATTTTGAAGCGAAAATGACCTTTATTTACACTTTTGGAGATTTACAGTAGCAAATTACGACCATTAGAAAGAGTAGATTATTTAACAAATTTTTATATAATCGGTTTCACACAATATTTGTTATTCATGGAATAAATTCCATTTTTGTAACTCACAGTGTTAGGTTATGTATTTTGTGATAACAATTCACAGTAAATTTACCATTTTTGACCTAAACAATCTTTTTTTTATCAAATTTTGAGGTGGAAAAAACCTTTATGAATTTATTTTGCAGCTATATGTATCATTTACCAATGCTTAAAGATCTTTGTCTGTTCATAATATTGAGAAATTGCGAAATTTGTTTATCTTTCTTATTGGTAATGTTTTAATGAGGTGAAATTTAAATATGAGTAAGAAATTCAGTAATTTGCATTGACCTGGTAGCTTGGGACACAGCAATTCGTTATTTAAAATTTGAGCTTTTTGCTCTTCTGGGTCAGGTGGGGATAATTTTTCGAGACAAAAGTTTAGTCGAGAAGAAATATGATCTAGCCTGGCGAGATAGCCTTCGCAAGCTCTCGTATTAGGAGAATGTGTTAGTTCCTGAAGTAATGGTTCGATTTGGTTAAATTTGTCTTGGCAAATTTTAATTTGTTCGACTAGATTTAATTGTTCTACCGGTAGGTCGATTTTCTTTACTTTTTGCCTAAGCGTTGATCTTAAAAGTGCTCGCTTTTCATCTACATTTAAATTTGTAGTGTCTTTACCTCGTACCTCGAGTTCCCATGTTAGCTCATCAGCTAATAAACGGTTTAAATAACGCATTTTAGTGGTATAATAAACGAGAGTATGATGCTCAATGATTGGAAATTAAGATAAAATATAACGATATATAGTAGTAGGTCGTAACGCTCGATAATAATAGATAATAAAATAAGGAGATAAAATATGTATTGTACTTTAGTTCAACGTAAAAATATCTGTGCTTATTAGCAAGTTGTAATACAAGAATTCTGCTTATGTGTGTGTTCATATAAAAAATTAGAAAAATTACTATCAAAGGTAACGAAGAGATGGAAAAATAATCGAACCCCCGTAGTTGGGTGTCACTTATGAAACGTGAATCTAGCACCACGTTGGGCGCCACTTATGAAACGGTAAAAGCAAAACCTAGTGCTTCCAGTTCCAATTGCCTCTTTTATGCTTGTAGATGTACTAACGAAGCGGCTTAGCTTTGTATGTCTAATACCAAGTACTGAGAGCTGGGTACCCAGGTAACACACTGTCGTCATAATGTCGTCAGTTATTGGTCATTATTCGTCGGCGACGTCATAGTGCCCAATAACTGACATACAAATGACGTCATTCTCAGGGACGACAATAGGACGACATTAAAGGCCGTCTTTATGACATCATTGTTTGGTCATTCTAAAGTATCGGTAAATCATCCGTTTTATTTTATAATATTGCGATGATGGTTATAATAATTTATATTATTAAACAGTTAATATATATTCTTTGAATCTGCGTTTCCATCACATTAAATACGATAATTAAAAGGAACTCTTTTACGTATTTTATGATTTCGAAACCACGTGTTTGAAAAACATTTTTTTCGCTTTTTTCCATTTTTTATTTCACGAAACACTGTAGAATAACATTCCAAACGTTACTGTAGAAGGATTTTTTTTTTGCATCAAAATTACTCATGTTTTTGCGATGTTTTCGGATTTTTTTGCGATGAATTTTTTAAATTCACGAAAAACATATTTTTTTCCCTTTTTTTGTAATTACTAGCTTAGTAAGAAGACAAAGAATCATTGAAAACACTTGAAAATTAAGAAAAAATGTCAATCGAGTCGAGTACAAAAATCGAGTACAGCCCTCCCCGCTGGGCAATAATTACAAGTTGCGATGAAAATTTTAAAGTCATTTTTTTCGCTTTTTTCAATTTTTTTATTTCACGAATCCCACTAGAATTACATTCCAAGCATTACTGTAGAAGGAAATAATTTTAGCAATAAAATTACCAATTTTAACGAACGTTTTCAAAAAAGAATAAATCCCGGGTCAATTACTCTCGACACTTAGCATATATACAAAATTCAAAACTAAATTCGTAAGCTGGCTTGTGATGCTTGGACACGTTTCGTACGAGTTCACCACAAGTCTCGCGAGGGGAGATTTATTCGCTTATTTCTTCTAAGTCCAACGGAGGATATACCCGTTTGTCCGAAATCTCGAAAAATCCGGGCTCCAGATTGGTCGATGGTTAGCGAGGTGCATACTCCTCAGTTATCAGCAAGTCAAAAAATCCGGCCTTGTGATTGGTTCAAACCCCGAGAAGGATGCCAATGATTGGGCATATACTGGTAGCCGGCGTTGCGCCAACCCTGGCCGCCAACCGTAGGACCGAGGTTCCATTACATTTAACCCGGGAATTATAATTATAATTCACTTTGAACCAACGAACAATTATTATAATTGTCCGTTGGTTCAAAAATGGTTCATCGTTTTTGTGCCGATGAAATTTCTAAAATAAAATAAAATTTTATTTTTTTTTCCACCTTTTTAGTACCACTTCCTGTTTTTGACAAGGGTTATTTTAAAAAGAAATTGTTTTACCTTGCTTTACGTCATTTATATGAAATAACGGGACGTCGAGTAATGTACTAGATTGGTCATTAGTGACGTCGCAAGTGACGTACAAGGTTCGTCATCAGTTGACGTCTTTAGGCTGTGACATACGACGGTCATATTGTCGTCATTAATGACGTCCTTGATGACGTCTTCATTGGTACTATACTGACCAATAATTGACGACATTATGACGACAGTGTGTTTCCTGGGTAGCGACGGGTCGCTTTCGTGGATTCTTGGATGGGTTCTTCTTTGCGTAGTAATCTTTCCCGGAGGGCGCCAGAATCGAATAAGGACGTTCAGGGACCCTAGTTATCCTTATCGAGACAAAAAATCAACTCAAAGTAGAAAATAAAAAAATTACTCGTTTTGAACACACACTTTTAATATAAATTAATATGAATCAATCGTAAATAACATAAGCGAATTCTTGTTTACACAGATTATATGAATGATAAATGTTTGTATTAAAATATAAAAATTGACAATTATTTACAAATGTTGAACACAAATACATATACTTGATACCCAGAGCGAATCGACAGATGTCGCTGAGTTGGAGTCGAATTGCCAAACGGAGTGAACCTTCGCACTTGAATTGTCGTGTCTACGAATTTAATTGTCTTACAAAATGCTAGCGATAAAAAAATCGCACTAATACTACCAAAAAAGCAGGAAATTCTAGCTACGTCTACTGAAGGTAGATTAGTTTTGGATAAGCAGGTTGACAAAATGTTAACTACGAGCTTGGTATTTTTGTTAAACAATTCATACAGTAAATAGTGTTTATAACTACTTACGATTTCTGTTGGAATGGTTACTGGATTACGTACGATCAGATCTGATGGTCCGTTGTCACTCCTGGCCAAAATCGTCAGGATTTTAAATGGCAATGTTTGATCTAAAATATAGTTAAAAACACAGTGTACGATATTGTAAAACATAAAGAGCGTAGCAATTGATCTGAATTATTTGAATAAGCAATTAAATTTGTTTTTGTATCACCAATTTTGCGTTTTGTTCCTCCAGTTGTATTTGAAATAGAAATTATCTTTGCACACATGAAACTTTGGAAAGTTTGGCAGATGGTCGACAAAGCGGCGATCCTCGCTGACCCAAAATGGTGGGAATTTGTTCGTTGGCGAAATGAAACGAGCAGATGATTTTGCGGGTTTTCGAATTTTCTTCTTATTGGAATTTTTACAATTCTCCGGACTTGTCCAATGATATTAGGATCGATATTATAATAGAATAATTCACCTCGAAATATTGGCTGCGGTGTTTTGCGATCTTTTCCGGATTTAGAAGAATGGAGTCGCATTGGCTTCGCACATGTGTTTGGACAATAAATTCGGTTGTCGAAATAAAAATTGATTTTCGGGATCATATATTGATCTCACTGACCTAAAAAGTAACACTTCACCCGGAGTGAGACTTTTCTCATTAAAAACTCGATATTTTGGTTCGATTATACTTGTTCGAAAACCAATAACTTTAATTAAAATTGAGAGCTTGTAATCGCACGTCTATACGCGTTGCTGTCGATTTGGCGAGAGCATTACCAATCGAATTTGCGCCGAAGCAAATCGATTCCAACCTTGAGAGTTAGTGATCTACCTTACCGATATTGAATAAAAATCGCATTGATTATAGGTGAGAAAGATGTGCGGTAATCAATGGTTTGGCGTAATACTCGAGAAAGTGTTATTAATTTAGAATAATAATAGCAAATAATAGTGAACCATAATAGTAATAAAAAATAAAATTAGCTTTGTTATACAAAACTGTTCAAATTAATCGTACATAAAAGTTATTAATAAATTAATAAGCCCTGAAAATAAAATTATATTTTTCATATTGAAACCAAAATAACAGAAGCCTGTTACAACCTGTTTTCAAAGGTCCGATTTGCTCCCGTACAAACAGAAGTCAATTATTGGCTTCCACCGTATATAAAAAACTTTCATATAAAGTTCCGAGTAAGAAGTCACTTGTTTTGATTTTCTCCGTAAAAGATACAGTTTGATCTTTTAACCGAATAATCAGTAGCTCCAGACTAATTATTCAGTAGCTAAAGAATCTCCTCTGTCAAAACCGCGAGTAAAGTCAACTGTTTTATTTGTTTTTATTTCTTTAGATTCACAGTAGCAAACTTACTAATTTTAAAAACCGCTAATTAAATTTAATTAAAAATATTAACTGTCAAATTATTAAGGTTATGTCATTTGTATGTACATAAATTCTCAAAGCTCCAGTGCCGTACTGTGTTAAGTTCATGATCAGAGCAAAATAGACAAATTGTGAAAACCATTTCTTTATTATATTGTATATATCTAATTAATAAATTTCATTGTTAAAGTTTCCGAAAACAACCATTTGTTTTATTATTTCAGTTTTAAAGTTTTTCCCTATAAAAAGCTTTTGGCGCCCGAGTGTAAGAAGTAAAGATAAGTGCAAAATTAATCGTCAAGACGTCCTAAAAACCCTGGCTACCCAAGGGGCAATTTGGACGACTGAAAAGATCGTTACAAAGTATTTAATAAATATTCTTTATTCGTATATTAAATATTCTTATTTTTGGTTCTTTTCAGAAAAAGAAAGAGAAAAGCAAGTGGCCGATTTGGTCGACTTTTGGCTTGAGGACTCCCAGTGACCCCCCCCCCCCAACAATTAAACCAAGAAAGAACGAAAACGGAATTTTTGTAGGATCAGCTTGATTTTTTGCCTATAATGACTGGCCTATATAACGTAACGCAATACTACAATACTACAATAATAAAACAATTTTATAATTATAATTATAAATTTTATAATAAAAAAATTAAAAAAAATAATAAAAAAAAAATAAAACAATAATACAATAATAACCCCCCTGAATATGAAGATTTTTTTTTTCGGTGGGAATTTTTCTTTTCAATTTAAATATATTTGAATAATTGTCTGGATGATAATGTGATATTTTTGCCGGTTACCCAGTCAGTTAAAGGAAAATGAAGAAGAACGCGGGGATTGGAATCAACTATGCTAAAATCCCCTAGTTATTGCACCAAAATTTAAGAGGAGAAAATTCCCTACAAAACGAGGTTCCAGAATTTACTTCAGATCTGAAGTAAATCCTGAAACCTTGTTTTGTTTTGTTCAGCATCGATGGTGAAGTTTAAATGTACGAAATTTTTATTCAGAATAAGAATTATTCAAAACCTTTTTCAATATTGTTTTCTCTGGATTTTCTTTTTATTTCATAAATACTTAGTGTGATGTAGGCAAATTTTGTTAATCTATTTTATGGAGAATTTTGTACTCTTCAATTTTGATTTGATGATAATTTTCACTAAAAAGGAAAGTAAGCGAGTTATAGACGAAAAACTACTGTAGAGGATTAAAATCCCCATTTAGGGAAAAGGCTAGCAAGGAATTTTAGGCGAAGTTGCAAATAAAATCGTTGTCAAATTTTGGAATTAAGTCAAATTTGAAAATATGCCCCCCCCCCAAAAAAAAAGATTCTTATCTTTTGGAAAATGTTATACTATTATTTATTGGGTTTTGTCAAGGTTTAGCGCCGCCTCACCCTTGCTGCGGCTCTGCGCATAAGATACTGCTGTGTTACTGACCAAAATTTAATTATTTTAAATTTCCAAATCCAACTCCGTATAACCAATTTCCAACTTCAATAAAAAATCATTCATCAATTAATTTCAATCATTTTAGCCATCTCAAGATCAATTATAATCCATTCACTTTAAATCAAATGGGTCATTCCATCTCAAATCGAATCATGAATTTACTTGACCCACGCCTAATTTAACAAAATTTGGTACACACCATCGTAGTAAGAAATAAAAAATACAAATTAAAGGATTTGCCCAAAAAGGCACTCGTTTCCTTGTTTTGGTAACTGACACTTTTACTTAGACTTTGATAAACTGGCCCTTAATAAATTATATATATTATCTTCTCAATCTCCAATAGTCCGCCCAAAATGAAATTTGATGCACAGATTAACTATGGTAGTCTTAATAATATATAGTAAGTTTTAGGGGGGAAAAGAAACCCGTTTGAGGGGGGGGGGTGCAAAACTCTCAATTAAAAAAGTTTGTTCCGGCAATCTAAACTAATAAGTTTGTTGAAGAAAAATTCGCCCTCTATGTTCATTAGTTCCAAAGCTATGCACAGAGAGGTAAACTAAAAAGTGTGGCTTTAGCTGGCCTTAAAACATGGAAATGAATTAAGTTTACAAAAAAATTTAAATAATGGATTTTTGGTTTAACTGCATTGCCATATTATGCTAAACTTTTTATCGAAATTAGGGATGGTGTGGTCAACTTATATTCATATAATAAATATTTATGATGAAAATCTATACAATTAATTGAAAATCGATTCTGACCTTTTTAAATAAATATAACGGTAGTCGCGCAATTTAGCTATACTTTGAGCTGTTATTGCTATGTGAATGCGAATCTGACAAAAATATGTATAAATATTTTTTGTAGAGTAGGTATTTAATTAGCTTTAATTTTATATTAAACTATTTTGTCATAAAATTCAAAGAATCTTGAGAAATCGGCGAAAAACTGATTTTTGTCCGTTTCTGCCTATACTTAATTAAATTTTAGTAACCGACCCATGCTCATACCATGATAAAATTTTGTACGCATGCTTAGCACATTTGTACAAAAAAATTGTAAAAAAAATTAACCAAAACGACCCCTTTAGAAATAGGGGTTAAAATTAAACAATTAAGGCCCAGTTGTTCAGTAGTAGGTTATCTTTTAACCTGAATTATTTTCCATGGAAACAATTCTTGAAACAATCATTTCTATGGAAAATAACCCAGGTTAAAAAATAACCCGAAACTGAACAACTGGGCCTAAAAGCCAGTTAGGGGTTGAAAATATAAAATATGGTTGAATATTTGAATAGAATGTTCGTTTACCTTCACAGAACATTTTTATTTTTAACTTTAGACACTGTGGATGAAGTTACAGTCGTTTTTCTACAAGTCTATATACCAATTTTTTGAAAGACCAAATCAAGGACACGAATGCCTTTATGGACAAATCCTTAAATTTGTGTTTTTTATTTCTTACTACGATGGTGTGTACCAAGTTTCGTTAAGTTTGGTCGGGGTCGAGTCAATTTTAACTATTAGGCTTCTATACAAAGTATAGCAAGAAGCCTTATGATCTGGCTCCGTTTTTTTTTGTTGATTTGAGATGGAATGACCCAAATACACTTTTTCAACTTAATTCTTTAATTTAGTTTTACTTAAAATCAAAAATCATTTTTAAAATTCTGTGGCGAATAGTAAAATGAACTTAAGTCACAAAAGTCTATTTGCCAGGAGAAGCAAAACATGATTGAAAGTAATTATTGTCGTTATTTTGGATATTACAAAATAATGTGTTTGCAAGATGTAACTAATTCTTAATTATCAATTCTGAATTTTGACTCCTTATCAGTTAATTTTATGACTTAAAGTTTTAGTATTACTTTGATGTTGAAATTATTAATATCATAGAACTTAAGTCGACTTAAGGTTTTAGTACTAATTAAAAGTGCAAATATTTTAATATTAAAACCTTAAGGGGGTTACCGACAACTGTGAACAGTCGTTTTCAACCTGATTTTTAGGAATTAAATTTGAGAAAACTGTTACAGCTATTGAGCTAAAATTTAGGATACTTATTTATTCACATTTAAACTAACACCTAAAATTTTTGTAAAGCTTTTTATTGAAAATTGTACAAGGTACAGATCGACGCGTAACTCATGTTTCGAAATGACGCGCCAATCGGACGCATCGTTTCCGAACGATCCAGTTATCTGAAATAAATGAATTTTTTAAATTCTTGTTCTATATGAATGTGGCTACAGTTGGAACCTCGAAAATTTAATTTAAACAAAAAATGACAAAATGGCGAGGATTTAAAAAAAACTTCGATTTTTACAACAAAATATTTACTTTTTACGGCCTGCAAATTGGTAATTTTAAATATATTTTGGATGTTTTAGGTTCTGACAGGAGCCTGAAATATATTCTAAATGCTTAAAAAAAATCAAGTTAATCCGCCAAGTAGTTTGTTTGGAAAATGTGCGCCCGATTTGAGAAATGTAGTTTTGAGATAAATCGTTTTAAATTTTTTCGTGCTGTAATGAGGTGGATAGTGGTTGATATTCGTAACCTACCCTTAATTGCGTATACTAGGGCCATACAGAATACATTCTTCGGCTTCGAAGAAGTGAAATTCGGCACTTAGTTCTTCTTTTGTGGCAGTTCTCGCCTCTTTAGAATAGTAAGACGCTCGGTGATTAGACAGTATGATGCGCTCGCCGTCTCTCTTATGTGTAAATTTTGGCCTTCTCGCCGATTTTTACATAATAAATATGTACGAATACCTCGGTTTTTATTCCGTCTTTATTTACAAAAAAACGTGTATTTTTTAGGGTCTCAAAAGTCACTGAAATTTTCCTATCAAAACTTTTTTTTTTATTAAAGAACCAACATATTTTTGTAACTCATATTATTTTGTCAGGAAACTTTTAAAATAAAAATTAGCTTAATAAATTAGTCAAAATAGATTAAAAAAACAAACAATTTTAGGGATTTTGTACCTAACATTATTTGTTTGTGTAAGAAATGTGTCAGTTGAAAACCTTGTATACAAACTGTACCCATAAAAATCATAGCAGTAAATTAGTTAACAACCCCAGATGTTCCTGGGGGGTTTCAATTGGTAAGAAAAAACTTTTAAGCTCCTTTTTCACAATCAATTCGATTTTAAAGGTGGACTAAAACATCGATTTTTAATAATTTTCTTTTTTAACAATTTTTAAAAATTCTTTTGGTTTTTTGGACTCCGAAAGACAATTACAAACAGCTACAACTTACATTTGTTAAATTTATTTTTGTATATTTTATATAAAGTACAAAATACAAAAAGTAATTCCGTTTTAAAATGTAATTATGATTTAAAAAATTTTAATAATGAACTCCATTACAGAAAATCCGTTATAATTCGGGTAATTTGATGAATTTTACTTTAATATGTTTTGGACACATTTGCAAGAACCCAAACTATAAAAATATGTAATAAAAAAAAACCAAAAAAAATTATCCATCACAGTAGGTAACCCCCTAACGCGTTTTTTCTGTTCATCGATCATGGGGTGGTCTTCCAAGAATTTATGGTTAAAGGCTTTAATATTTGAAAACTCGGTCATGAATTTCAAAAAGATAGCACCGACATGGCTATTTTTATCCTGTCCTTGACATGTATCGGAATAAAAAGTTACTACCTCAATTGCAGAATCCAAATTTTTTAAATGCGAATATAAACAAGAAGCTACTCCTTCCTGCTATAGTCAAGTAGAAAGTCCACAACTGGCGTTTATAAAACGCCACTGATGATGACAGAAGGGGAGGTCAAAAGAAAAGCACTTCTTCTTATTATGATGACTTGTTTGTGCCTCTAATTTATCTTGTCTTTTCGATAAATATGCTAGTAGTGATAAATTGAGAGTGTGTTGCACCCCCCACTCCAATTTTTTCAAGGTGGGAGGTGACTCCTCCCACTTTCCAAGGTGGGGATGACTCCGCCCACCACCAACACCACCACGCCCACTTTCTCAAGGTTACCACCACCACCACGCCCACTTTCCAAGGTTGCCACCACCACGTTCACTTTCTCAAGGTTGCCACCACAACTCCTCCCCGCTGCAAGGTCGAGGTAACTCGTCCCCCTTTTCAAAGACAGTGGGTAGGGAGACGTTCTCAATTGATGGATAGTGTATAAGGTTGAACACACCTTCAAGTAAAATGTACATCATTGACCCAATCAAATAGTAAACCACCTCTTCAAACTAAGCTCATTGGTTTACGTGAAGAAAATAATTCATATACACAAACTCATTTTACATCAGCGGTTTTCAAAAAGTTTAAACACTTTGAAAATGATAAATACATATAATTATTCTAAATTTTAAGAACTGCTGACATGAGATTAAAAATTGTTGCTAATTAACATAACGATTTTATTTTAATTTAAAATATGGAATTAACATATAAGAAGTTAATTAAAAGCATAATATGATAATTTTACATTCATGCAAATCAATTTTAATAATTACATATAATTTTGCATAAATTGCATTTATATAATGTAGTTGCTACATTGTAATCTAACTTCATTGTACGCGTTTATAAGTTTAAAATTAACATATTATATCTAAGTTAATAAGCATAAAATTTTATTCTTAAAATATTAACATAATAAGTAAATTAAAAGTTTAATATATTGTTACTACACTCATTAAATGCATTTATATACAATTTTAACGAGTGCATCATACGTTGAAGCGTATAATATTTAAAACATAATTACACATAATTTGCATAATTAGTTGACCCTACATGTTTGATCGTGATAACAATCTGAATACTATAATATATAAGAGCGCAATTGAAGTTAATAATTCGCAGTTCACTACCGTTTGAGTACAAGGCTACACAACTATTGGTTGTGTACACAAATAGTTAAAAAGTGATTAAAAAGTTAAAAAGTGATTAAAAAGTGATTAAAAAATCGAATTAAAAAATCGAATTAAAAATGTTCAAATGCATAGTCTGTGATAAATGTTTCTCAAACAAATTTACCTTAAATAGACACAGCAAGCTAAGTTGCAAATCAAACGATAAAAAAACAAATGGTATGTTTATTTCTATAAAGTAATATATGCTTATAATTCTTAATTAAAGACACCCCGTCAACAAGTAAAAAAAGGAAACTGGACGATACATCAAATAAAAAAACCTGCTCCACTTGCGAAAATTGCACAATATCTAATATATGTAGCCATTTTAAAACGACAAACCATAAAAATAATTCCTTAAAACTAATTTCAGAAAATATACATGCAATTGATTCAGCTTTTAAAAATCGCATTAAGACATATCGAATTACAAACTCAAAAAAAACTCATATCATCCTTAAAGATTTTTTTAACGATGTGTTAAACGATATAAATAATTTAATCACTAACACTTTGAAAACACATGATTCTATTAAAGTCAATGTCATACTTTTCGCTAATTATATACAACAAACTAAGAATATTACTGATTTGAAATCATTTGGGACGCGAAATCAAATAATTACTCAATCATCGAATTTGCATGATGTTTTATCGATATTTTTAAATGCCTTAAATTTAAAAATGAGTGAATTTCAGGAAGTTGGTTCGGGTTGGGCATTGAAAAATATTGTATATATCGAATTAAATATTAATAAATTTAACCCACTACACGCCGGAAGCTCTTTTTTAGAATTACCAAAAGCAATCATAGCTAAACATGCTATTTTAAATATTCGAAATTATGATGATGACTTTTGTTTTGCATATTGCATTTTAGCTGCATTTCACCCCCCAACAGGTTTGGCTGAATCACCTGAATCATATCCAAAATTTTCAGAAATTTATAATTTCGATGGCATTAATTTTCCGGTAAAATTATGTGACATTGACAAATTTGAAAAATTAAACAATATTAGTATTAATGTTTTTGGTTTGAAGAAAGATGATAAAACTAATAAATTACAAACAGTCGGACCCAACCATCATACTATTTTGAAGCGCACAGCGCACGTTAATTTATTATTAATAGACGACGACAACTGTAAATTTCATTATTGTCTAATAAAAGATATGTCTCGCCTAGTATCTAGTCAATTAAATAGGAATAACGGTACAAAATATATTTGTGATGGATGTTTACAATTCTTCAATTCAAAATGTAAATTAGATAGACATTGTGAGTATGATTGTGGACATGTGAGAGCTAATCTGCGTTCAAACCAAATAACAAGAGTTGATAAATACGGGAATAATGTATTGGAACATATTTTAAAATTTGAAAATATTCAAAATCAACTTCCAGCTCCTTTCGTGATATATGCTGACTTTGAAAGCTTATTAGAACCTATCTCCAATGCAACACCACCAGACTCAAATTCTTATACTCTTAAAGTAAACCACCACGTACCATATGCATTTGGATACTATATCAAATGTAATTTTAATAATTCTTTTTCGATATATAAATCATATAGGGGGGAAGACTGTGCTTCAAAATTCATGGAATATCTAGAATCAGATGTTAAATTCATATATGAAAATTGTTTAAAAAATGTAAAACCGATGAATCCATTAAATCACATTCAAATAAACGAGTTCAATATAAGTGAAGTGTGTCACATCTGTGAAAAACCTTTCTCAACCACTCAGGAAAAGGTGAAAGATCATTGTCATTTAACTGGAAATTATAGAGGTCCCGCTCACTCGATTTGTAACTTACATTTTAAAAATTCAAATGTCATCCCAATTTTTATGCACAATTTGTCAAATTACGATGTTCATTTATTCATTAAAAACTTAGCGACGAATAAAGAAAAAATTGATGTTATTGCTAAAAATAAACAGAAATACATCAGCTTTACAAAATATGTATTTGTTGATAGGATTGTTGCAGGGGACAATGTTAAAACCATTAACATGAAACTCCGATTTTTGGATTCTTTTAAATTCATGACAACTTCATTAGAAAAATTAGCTAAAAATTTAACCAATGAAGACTGTGTTGAAATTAGAAAATTATTCCCTAACGACAATGAATTTAATTTAATCCGAGAAAAAGGAGTTTTTCCTTACACATATATTGATAGTTTTTTAAAATTGGATGAACCACAACTACCCCCGCCGAAAATGTTTTACAATGATCTAACAAAGGAAAACATAACAAATGCTGATTATCAGCGAGCGACAGCTGTTTGGAATGCATTTAATTGTAAAACATTAGGGGACTATTCAGATATATATTTAAAAGCTGATGTACTACTCTTAACAGATTGCTTTGAAAAATTTCGTCACTCAACGCGCGCGTCTTATGAGTTAGATGCTGCAAAATATTTTACATTACCATCTTTAAGTTGGAGTAGCATGTTGAAGTTTACTAAAATAGAGTTAGAACTTTTAACAGATATTGACTTACTTCATTTTTTTAAAAAAGGAATTCGCGGAGGAGTCTCTGTTTGTGTTAAACGGAAATCAATTTCAAACAATGTGTATATGAAAAATTATGATTCGATGAACCCGTCAAAATATATTTTGTATTTGGATGCCACTAATTTATATGGTTATGCAATGCAACAATATTTACCATTTGGAGGTTTTACGTGGCTAACCAATGACGAAATTTGTAATTTGAATATAAGCGAAATTTCAGACACGTCAGATTTCGGCTACACATTGGAAGTTGATATTGATTACCCAGAAAGTTTACATGACTTACACAATGATTATCCGTTTTGTCCAGAAAATATAATCTCACCGAATGGAAAAAAAATTGCTAAATTAATACCAAATTTATTTAATAAAAGAAATTATATAATTCACTATCGAGCTTTGAAACAATGTTTAAAACATGGTTTAATTTTGCGTAAAATTCATCGTGTTGTTAAATTTAACCAAGCACCATGGTTAGCTTCCTATATAAATTTGAACACTAAATTTCGAAATAATGCAAGTTCAACATTTGAAAAAGATTTTTTTAAGTTGTTAAATAACTCAATTTTCGGGAAAACGCTTGAGAACGTTGAGCAGCGGAGAGATATTAAGTTATTAACCCATTGGGAAAATTGTAATAGTTGGGGTGTTGAAACTTATGTAGCGAGACCAAATTTTAAAAGTTTAAGCATATTTTCAGAGAATTTAGTAGCTGCAGAAATGAATAAATTGGAAGTATTATTTGATAAACCCATATACGTAGGGTTTTCAATATTAGATATTGCAAAAACAGTTATATATGAATTTTATTACGACTTTTTAATTCCAAAGTATGGACAAAACGTGTCATTGTTATATACAGACACAGACTCGTTAATTGTGGAAATTGAAACGGAAAATGTTTATTCCGATATTAAACAAAATTTAAATAGATTTGACACATCTAATTTCGATATTACCAATGTTTTCAAAATTCCTAAAAATCAATCAATATTGGGTAAAATGAAGCTTGAATATCCAACACAAATTATTCGTGAATTTTATGGAACTGGTGCTAAAGCATATTGCATAATTTTAGATGATGATGAAACAATTAAAAAGGCGAAGGGAATATCTACTTCAACAGTAAAAAAAGATCTACAATCAGTAGATTATAAAAACACTGTTGAAAATAAAATAGATAAATATTGTAAAATGCACGTTTTTCAATCAACCAACCATGATATGTTTACTGAATTACGAAATAAAGTAGCGTTATCATATTTTGATGATAAACGCTATTTTAAATCTGATTCATATACCACGTTGGCTTGGGGGCATTCAGACATTAAGCTACATGAACTTGTTAAACAAATGGGTGAATATGTGAAACAAACGTAAAAACCATAAATTTTAATATTTAATCTGATCTCGGCTTTTAATTTGATTATTGAGTAATGGTTAAAACATCACCCCCCACCACACACACACACACACACACACACACGCGCATACACGCAATTACATGCGCGCGTCTACTAACATATACTATATATATAGCAACAAGTTGCAGCAGGACAGTCAGTAACCAAAATGGCAAAGATTTTGCAGAACATACAAATAAAAAACGGACTTTTGAGAGATTTGTTGGTGACCAACCACGAATCGTTGGATGGTTAGAAAAATTATTATTGTTTTATTCAGTTTAATATTAACTATTTTTTTAGAATTATATCATAAAAGAAAAATTTCTGTAAAGGATGGTGAGCAGTCTGAGGAGCTTCCTGAGAAGGATGACTCTATTAATTGTAAGAAAGACACTATTATTATTATTATTATTTAGATTAGTAACTTATCGTTTCTTAGTTGATGTTGCTGATTTTGTCAATCCACACCTTCTGGAGGAGGTGAATAAGCTGAACAGTCATCTTGCGGAAGCGGGGGTGAATAAGATGACTAGTCATCTTATGGAAGCGGAGGATGAGTTTATCAACGAGGAGAACGACGAATTTTTCACCAATTTATGTAATCAAATGGATGAGTTTGATAGACATAGGAAAAAGGAACTGGTTGAAGCTGATAGACGGAGAAAAAATGAAAATATAACACACATAAGAAAAAAAATTAAGCAATATGAGCTTAATCTCTACCTCGAGGGGGAGAAACTTAAACGGAAGAAGTGGGTTTTGGAGAGTTTGAGAAAGATTGAGTTCGATTTAGAGATGGAGCTCTGAATTGTATAATTTTCTTTATTATTATTTCTTTGTATTATATTATTATTTCTTTCTTATTATTATTATTATTATAAATAAAAAAAAAGATAATTTAATTTATGATTGTTTATTTAAAAAAAAAAAATTTTCCCCATACATTTAAGATAGTTACAAAAATCGGATTGGTATAATTTTATATCACACAACTTGTTTACTATTGATCCACGAATTGTGATTTTTATCCAAACCCAACCATTTAACAAACAACTTATTTTTTTGTCTTTTTAAAACTTTTTCAACCAAATAAACATCTTGGTGTTTAACTTTCTGCAATTCTTGTTCATAGAATCCACCTCTAATTTCCTCGTTGTTTATATCTGTAAGAAGATATGTTCTTGGTAGGGTTGCTTTAACTTCAGAAATTTTAAATATCTCATTAGACCATGCGGGGGTGTATCCTTTCGAAAACGCGTGTCGATATTTACTTATTCTAACACTATCACCGATTTTAAATTTGGGGTTTTTCGGATCAATAACTTTCGGGTGATTGTATACCGTCTTTAGAAGTAATTGTTCATCTTTTTTGGTAACGTTTATCGGTTTTAAACCAGTTGTTGTATGCTTTTTAGAATTATACACATCAACTAGTTTTTGTAAGATATCCATCCACCGATAATTTCCTCGAAAACTAAATTCTTTCCACATCAAATTTTTAAGCGTTCGATTAACTCTCTCTACCACTGACGCTTTTTTTATCGAAAATGTACTATAGTGATTTATTCTATATTTCAACATTAATTCCCGAAATTCCTTATTATAAAATTCTTTCCCCAAATCTGTCTGCAAATTATCAGGTGTGCTTTCTTTAAGTATTGACTTCATAGCAGCAGTCACTTCTCGTCCACTTTTATTTTTTAAAGGTTTCGCCCATAAATATTTTGAGAAAACATTAATTACAACCAATATAAATTTGAAACCTTTATTACTAGACGATAGTTGACCAACATCTACTAAATCTGCTTGGAATAAATCAGTCAATCCTCTAACTAGAACAGATCTTCGTTGAAAATTTTTACGAGCTGATCTGTGTAACTCGTTTACAACATCTCTTTTTATATCCATCTTTTAATTAATTAATGTATTATTTAATAATTTTTGCTTCTCGTAACTCTTCTTCAATGGATGCGATTTCGTTTACATGACCATCGTGACCAGCAGACTGTGAAGCTATTAAGAGTTTTAATCTTTCGATTATCTCATTTACATCGTCAAAATACACATAATCTTTTTTCCTGTTGTTATATTGTAAAAACAATGGATGTTCTAGAAAACCACCAAGCTTTTTTTTCTTATTTCCAGTTACACCCCTAGCTCTTAATGCAGGTTCAATTATTTGTCTATACTTGGATGTAGCGTTACCATTTATTTGAGCATCAGCTGAATAATTTCTACGAAATAGATTGGTTCTACGTCCAATGTCAATATAGTTTTTTTCATCATTCTCATGATACCCCGACGGTTGTTTTTTAAATAAGAGTTCGTAAAGACCTGTGGTTCCTTTATATTTTAAAGGTTTAGGAGTGTTCGGTACTTTGAGTATAATATCGGGTCCTTCAAAATCAATTAACGAATCACCAATAGAAAATTTAGCAGTTTCCAAATTATGTTTCACCCCATAATTAAAATCAAAAACATCTTCCCTATCTCTTATCATATTCTCAACATAATATCTGGGTAAAGGTGCACTAAAATTTTCTAAATAATCTTGAAATGCTTTCGATTCAATCATATCATTAACTTCTTTAGCTGTTTCATTATGAACCCTACTATATTCTTCATCAGCAAACATAGGATGTAAAATTGTTTGATTTAAATCAACATCATCAGGCTCATGTTGGTGAATCGAATCATCCTTTAAAAATGTTGGTTGTGATTTATTAATTTTCGGTTCCACCTCAGATTTACGTCCATATTTTTTTTCTTTGATTGGTATGTTGATATCAATTTCCGGTTTAAGTTCATGTTTTATTTTAGATTCTTTACCAAATTGTGAAACTATTTCTTGTAAAGGTTTCGTAATCGGTTTATACTTTTTAAATAAATCTAAATTTGATTGTGCAATATCCGATTTCAAATTTTTATATTTCATTTTCACGGCTTTTCGCGCTTGAATAAGATCGTGGGTTAAACGTTTATTCATCGCGGATGTTTGAAGACTAAAATTATTTTACTAGATTATACTATTATATTTATTTTCAAATATAAATAAACGTATCAAAACCTTTTCTATATCGTCCTTTATTAATATCACAAACTTTATCGATAACTAACATCCCATATTTATCTTTCCAACATATATTACATAAAGTTTTAAATTGATTAAATGTCATATCGACCCCCACATGATCATCATATACATGTTTTAAATTTGTATTATCTTGTTTAAACAAAACTAGAAAATTTGCATTGTCTCTTATGAGTTGCTTAGGAATTTTGCTATATGTTTGACATAAGTAGAAAGAATCTATATTCTTATGTCTACCAAAACTAAAATATTCCCTCATAATATCTTGGTTGGTGCACACAACATCATCAAAAATAAATATCGAGTTTGGTTTGATTTCAGTAGGTGACGGTACATCCTTCTCATTATCATATTCAGCATAACCAATTTCTTTTAGTGGTTTCAACACTTGTTTTAAATATTCATATTTTTGTTGAAACAATGATTTGGAATATATTGCTCTGTACCGGAGTGCTTTAACAATGTCACACGTTTTGCTGTCAAAAAGTGCTCTGAGCTTGCCTTTGTAATAGAACGGTAACCTTTGATAGTGCGGGTTTACACAAATTAACCCCGTCAATAGAGACGTTTGCAATTTTATTGTCGCAAATAAATATTTACCTCGGCTAGATATAATTTTTATTGTAAGCATGAAACCTACCTTTATCTCGGGCTGGATTCTTTCCGTGACCAAATCTGTGAATTGCTGAAATCAAATATTTTTTGGATCTCGGAACAAGATTGGAAAATAATTCTCCGTTTCAAAGGCAAAATGTAAATTTTATTGTTTGTATTATAATTATAGCAAATAAAAATTCTTAATATTAATAAAATAATTCCTTAAAATTACCCAAACTGTTAATTTTAACGTAGGCGCAACGCGGTGATAATTTTTACGCACGCACTGAATTTTATAAAAATTATAAAGTTTTATGTAGATTTACCTTTATCTAGGGTTTTTCTGGTTCGTAAGATATTTGACCATGAATCTTATCTGCTTGCGTAGAGCGATCAGCTGTTGTACCATTGATATCAGCGGATGGGTGTCGATGCACAGTTTTACCTCGTGTAATTTTGTGGATAGTTTTTGTTGAAAATCTCACTAATCACTGGACTTTTCTTTTATAAAACACTTTAATCTGACGTAAGTAATTATTATTTAAATTATTTTGTACTTTCGTAGTTAATTTCTATTAAAATTTTTATTAATTCAATTAAATCTTATTGTAGCACAAAATCACCATTTGCATAACCCAACTTCGTTTATTAACCTCCTCTTCGCTTGTTTTTGTTGCCTTGATACCCAACTTTCCAGGCAAGGTTGATTATTATTTTTTTCAAAATAATAATATCGATATTGCATAGTCAGGTACGTATTTGCCCATTTTGTTTTGACAAAATTTTTAATGAAATTTTATCTTTTCCAGATTGAATTGGTTTACTACATTCCATTTGATTGTTATACGATAAAATTGGTGAAGATGTATTATCCATTCACTGTTCATTGATTAACGAAGCACTTTAATGTCATGTAATGTTTTAACTTGCTATTTAATTTTATGCTAACAAATTTTTCATATTAATAAGTTATTCAACAATATTTTGATATTAATTAGGATTACTCATAACTAAACAAATTGATTTTAAGACTAAAATAACAAATTTTATGATAACGGAATTTAAATTTCACATTGTTAAATTATTTTATTAATCTTTGTTCCATGAATGTATTTTGAATTAATTTTTGAATTTGAATTAAAGTATTTGCTCTCAGATGGAATCTTTCCGTATGATTTTAAAATAAGTCTCATGCTTTAATCGTTGATCAACTTTTGAATATTAACGTACGCATCTCTATTAACGTGGTCAGTGCATAACATCGCATTGTTGCCCCCTATGTTAAGATACAATTTATTCGAAAATACCCATTTTCGTCATAAATTTTAGATTAACATAAATGTGCGTTAAATCATACACAACAAAATTAATTTTTAACGTAATATTGCTTAACAAAATATCAAAATTAACTTAGTAAATTAAATTAACTGTTCAAGAACTAACTAACTAATTATATTAAATTCAAACTATCCTAATTAACAAATTTAATTAACAAATCTGACCAAGATTTCTATTATTTTGTCCCTAGTATTATGTTTACCAATGATCGTTGTTTTGATCTTTATTTTATTTAAATTTTTTTTATTTTTTTATTCGTTTATCTTTAATCTGTTTTCAATTATCTATTCTTTTACTTTATCTATTCAACCTGTTCTTTACTTAGGTAGCCCCATTTAATTTAATTTAATTTACTCTGGTGACTAAAATTTCTTTTCTTCTTATCCCCTTGTTAATTGGTTTTAATTTATTTATCTTTGGTATCCTTATTTTTATTTCTCTATCATAATATTTCCATTGTTTTCCTCATTATCATAATTCATATTTATTTTCCCCCCTTTATATATCTCATAATATTTACTCATAAATTCTCCACATCATAATATATCATATTCCCTCACAATAATAATTCATAATAATTCTTATTTCAATATTAGACATTTTGCTTTTGATACCAATTTATTTTAAACCCCTTTGCTTTCAATCTGTTGTTTCCTATTTCCTTTTATTTTATTCTTTGTCACCGAATACCTTTATTTACTTAATCAGACCTACATAAATAAATTTCCTAACCCGCATTATATTATTGTTTTTAAATGAATCCAATTTTCAATAACTATTTCTTTCCATAAATTTTTAAATTACAATAAAACTTAGCTATTTCCTAAAATTAATACTTTCTTGGTCAAATTATATTTTCAGACAAAATCATATTTACAATTGTCTTTGGTCCTATTCTACTATTTCCTCAGCGGTTTGTTATAGACGTTGTTATTCTTTATTTTTTTTTTAGTTAAGTTTCGCTGTTAGCGTTTTCAATCATTATAGTCCCATCGTCCCATCGATAAATCATATCGATGTGGAATCGACCTCTTATTATATCCGAATCGGGATGTCGTATTTGATAGGTACACTCGCCTACTTTTTCATCAATAATGAAAGGTCCTTCGTAGGGGAGTTGAAGTTTTTGGCATTCATTGTGCTCTCTTCGGCCCAATCGTAATTTTTTTATAATCACCCATTCTCCTATTCCAAAATTGCATTTTTTTTTGATTCTGTTGTTCATCTTTCTTGTGTATTTTTGACTTCTTTTCTTGAGTCTTTTCCTAACTTCTTCAAGTATTTCATCATGTTCTTTTTCAGATTGATTATATATCCATGGTCTTTCCGGCTGTTGGTTCAACATGAGGAAATGTGGCGTTCTTTCCGTCGCTATGCTTGGGGTATGATTAATGAAGTTTTCTACCGTTTCGAGTTTACTATACCATGAAGGTTGATCATCGTGTACCAGGAGTCTGAGGAATTTAATCGTCTCTTGGACATACCTCTCACAGATGTTTCCTTGTGGATGTCGTATGGAACAATACGTGACTTTCACACCACGTTCTTCCCAATGCTGTCTAAAACGTTGGTTATCGAAGTAAGTTGCATTATCAACTAAGATTCTTTTTGGTTTAATAATTTCGTTGCAGAAACGATCCAGAAGTTCCAGCGAAATGTCCGTTGTACATGCTACCGTTGGATATAATTGGACGAATTTTGTGAAAGCATCAACTACGACGAAGATGTTATGAAACTCACTACTGGCTATTAAATTACCGATATAATCAACTGCAACTAACTCCCCAGGTTGTTCTAGTTTTAAGCTTTGCACGATATTTTGATTATGAAAATTTTTAAATTTACCCATTTGACATAATGAACATTGGTTAATGGTACGTTTTATAATTTTTAAATCTTTATGGCAGAAGTAATTTTCCCTGAACATAAGCCACGTTCTCTTGATACCAGCATGTCCAAATTTTGAATGTAGCGCGTTTGTAATATTTATTGTGGTAGGTTCATCGACCACATATAATTCTAAATTTCTCACAGTTTTTATGATTACGTTATCTTTATATTTAAATGACTTTAGGTTTTCTTGATCGTTATTATCTAATTTAATTTTTAAGCTATCAAAACATTCATTTTCCTGAGCTAACAAAACATCCTGACGTGTAAACGGAATTTCGTCATCAACCAGTTGGTTTAATGCAATCAAAATTTCTTTCGGCTTATTTAACGGGTTATCTTTTCTACTAAGCGCGTCTGCAACAATATTATTTTTCCCTTTTATGTGTACGATGTCGAATGTGTACTCCATAATGAGCAAACTCCACCGATAAATTCTATTATTCGTAAATTTTGTACGCATTAAAAATGTTAACGCCGAGTGATCAGTGTGTATTTCAAAACGGTTGCCGATTAGGTAAAATTTTAATTTTGTGAGCGCAAACACGATAGCTAACATTTCTTTCTCGGACGTGGAATAATTAAGTTCAGATTTCTTTAACGTTCGTGAAACAAAACTTATCGGTTCTTCTTCCCCATTACGCATTTGTATTAGTGCACCTCCGACCGCAAAATGACTTGCGTCTGTCTTTAATATAAACTTTTCTTTGAAATCGGGATGAAGTAGTTTGACGTTCTCATATAATGTATTTTTCATTTGATCAAAAGCTTTTTGTTTGTCATCGTCCCATTTCCACCTTACCGATTTCTTCAGTAGCTCAAGTAACGGAACTGTTAAATTAGAATAGTTAGGTACGAACCTTTTATAATAATTCATTAACCCTAAAAATGATCTTAATGATTTTAAGTTAAATGGTCTACGGTAGTTTTTGATTTCTATTATTTTGCCATCATCTATCTTAATACCCTCGTTTGAAATTATGTAACCCAAATATTGAACTCGCGTCTTGTAGAACTCGCATTTTTCTATGTTGAGCTTCAAGTCTGCATCATTTAATGCTTTTAAAATTTTATCTAAATGACTTTTATGAATTTCTTCATTTTCGCTGAAGATTATTATGTCATCAACATAGTGTGCACAAAAATGACTAAACTGGTTGAGGATAACTTGTAATGCACCGATGAGTGCCGCGCTGCTAGTGGATAATCCAAATGGAACAACTCGAAAGATATACGTGTTGCCATCTACGCTAAAACCTGTGTATTGTTGTGAGTCTTCATGCAATTTAATTAGCCAAAACGAATTTCTTAAGTCGAGTTTACTGAAAGTTTTTGATGATCCCAATTTTGATAACAATGACTCCATAGTTTCCGGACTCTCGAACTGGGGTTTTGTGACTGCGTTTAGCCCCCTTGCGTCTAAACATAATCTTAAACTACCGTCTTTCTTTTTAACAATAACGAGTGGGTTTAAATAAGCTGTCGGAGATTTTATTATGATGCCGTCATTTAGCATCTTTTGAATTTCTAATTGCACCTGGTGTTTGTAACATTGCGGAATAGGGTAATTCTTACAGCGGAATAGCTTGTCTTTGATAATTTGTAACTTGTGCACGTAATTTTTCGCGGTACCCGACTCCTGATTTATCAATGCATCGTATTTCGTAAATAATTTTATAACTTCTTGGGTGTAATCATTTGGACAATCTAATTTTATGTTTTTCAAATCCCCTTTGTTTTTATTTATTAACTGTGTATCCCAATTAACATTTCTTAAACCTTCTTCCCTGTCATAATTAACATAATTAACATTGTATTCCCCTTCTATTGAATTTTCTACTAACATTTCCGGTTCATTCCCATCAGTGATTTGATTACCTAAATTGTTTGTCCAAGTGATCTCTTTGTTTAATATTTTTACTACTTTTCGTTCTGCATCAATGGTCATATTAAATTTATTAATTAAGTCGATTCCGAGTATGCATTGCATGGATAAATTTTTAATAATTAAAATCGATTCTTTTATAACTACATCCCCTATTTTAATTGTCGCGAGCACGCTTTCGTTTGCAGACGAGAACTTTTTCTGGTTTGGCGTTACCAAATTTACTACCTTTGTTTTTAAAATTGAATCTTTAAAATTTTCTGGATTTTTCGAAATTACCCCCTGATTTATTAATGAAATTTCTGCCCCTGTATCTATTAAACAATTTATTTGAACGTTATTAATATTTACCATAATGTATGGCAACAAATCAAATTTAGTCTCATTATTTAACCCCCCTGTATTTTCGATACTGATAAACTCTTTGGGATGCTGATAAGAGCTTATCTGCATATTTCTTGGCACGCCGTTTATTGAAAATCCTGTGGAGAAGATGTTTCTTCCTCCACAGCAGGTGTCCTATTTATCGTAACACTATTAATCGGTCTGTTTTCTGTATTGGCTGACGTTCGGTTTGGGAAACGTTCGTCGCCCCCTTGTTGATTATTTTGGTCGTTTGTGCGATTGTCATAACTACGCCAATTTGACTCAAATCTACCTCCTCTCTGAAAACGTCCACGATAACCCTGATTATAATTTCTATTATTTCCGTAATAGTTAACTCGACCAAAGTTATTTCGATTTGGGTTGTACCCTGCGTTACGATCATCCTGACTATCCCGATTGTTAGTATTAAAATTATTATAACCACCCCTACGATTTTCAAAATTATTTTCATTTCTACCGTAATTATTATTGTTCTGGTTATAATTTCCAGATCGTTCGTAACGGTTGTATCTATTGTCCTGATTGTTGCGATTGTCGTTCCCATTATTGTGATAAGTGCGCTGGTTATTCGATTCGCGTTGCCCCCCTGAATAATTGTTAAAAGTTCTAGTCGCGTTATTATAGCTTAGCCTATTGGCTCTTTCGTCCATGTTAACCGCATCTGTTCTCCTTAACAATTTCGATAGTTCGGATATCGTGTTTATATTTTCTAGAGCTACCCGATTAATTATATCTTGGCAGAAATGATTAGATAAATGTTCCACGATTTCTTCCTCGGAGACTTCCGGTTCAAGTTGCGTTACCTCGTTAATGATGTTCTCCGCGTAATCATTGCGGCGACCGTACCCTTTAAATTTACCGTTCATTAACTCGTTACGTATTCGCCCCTGAGCTTGCTTGTCCCAGTAACGATCTAGAAATAGTCTTTCGAAACCGACAAAATCTTCAAATTTATCTTGCACACACCCGAACCATTTTTTAGCATTTCCACCCATCATCGAGCAGATGCAATTTTTGAATTTATTCACATCGCGGATGTGACTTGTGCTGCGGTTCGCGTATTTGATAAATTGTTTAGGGTTAAAGTCCCCTTTTTCGTAGAACTTTATTGCTTGCCCGTTGTTTGTCGGCCACGTGATGTCTTGTAGAGCCGATAAAGTTATAGAATTGTTTGTGCTTTCACATTTTATTTTTACATTTTCTTCAATTCGTTTTAGTTTTTCCCCTTGATCATTTAATTTTATTTCTACCCGATTTTCTAATTTACACACTTCTTGATTCATAGCCTGTTTTGAACTTTCTATTTGTTCTTCCAAAATTGTTCGAGTTTGTATAATTTTCTTATTGATTGTTATTTCCGGTATGATTTGGTCACTAATTTCCGACACCTTTTCACTTAGTTCGTATATATTTTCTTTTACCGTTTGTACCTTTGAGTTCGTGTCATTTATTGCCTGAGCAAATTTGTTTTCAATTTCTTCTTTACATTTTTGTAAATTCTCCCTGAGTTCCCTCTTCGTGTCTTCTGTATTTTTTATAATTAATTCTAATTTCTGGTCATTTTCATTAGTGTTTTTGCACAACGTGGCCAGCATACATCGATTTTCGTCTGTTTTCTTTGCATTTTCTTTTGCATTTATGAACATCATGCTTATCATTTCTTCCATTGATGGCTTTTTTATTTCTTCTTCTATCTTGGGTATTTCGTCAATATTTGTTTCTACCGAAACTTCACTTGCGGTTTTGTCTTCTTCGTCTGTTATCGATGCGAATACTTCTTGTAACGCGTCTTCTTCCTTTTCCGTTTCTACCTCTCCTACTTCCGGATTTTTCTTTTCGTACCTTATTGTCCTTTCAGATTTTTCTGCCATTTTGATTTATGTTTTAAATATTTGTTCAAATTAATTTTAAGGAAATAGTTAAGTGAATTATGACGTATTTTTAATTTTAGTAATAAGAATATTTTTAATTTTAGTTTTAAGAAAATTGTTAGTTTTAATGTCAACGTTATGACTAATTTTAATGAATTTTCTCGTTGTAATTAACCTATCTATTAATTTAATTATATTGACCTAATTTTACTCGCGGTACGAGGTTATTCGAGGTGACTCGAGCCTCACGTTGTTGCGCCAAAAAGTGCTCTGTACCGGAGTGCTTTAACAATGTCACACGTTTTGCTGTCAAAAAGTGCTCTGAGCTTGCCTTTGTAATAGAACGGTAACCTTTGATAGTGCGGGTTTACACAAATTAACCCCGTCAATAGAGACGTTTGCAATTTTATTGTCGCAAATAAATATTTACCTCGGCTAGATATAATTTTTATTGTAAGCATGAAACCTACCTTTATCTCGGGCTGGATTCTTTCCGTGACCAAATCTGTGAATTGCTGAAATCAAATATTTTTTGGATCTCGGAACAAGATTGGAAAATAATTCTCCGTTTCAAAGGCAAAATGTAAATTTTATTGTTTGTATTATAATTATAGCAAATAAAAATTCTTAATATTAATAAAATAATTCCTTAAAATTACCCAAACTGTTAATTTTAACGTAGGCGCAACGCGGTGATAATTTTTACGCACGCACTGAATTTTATAAAAATTATAAAGTTTTATGTAGATTTACCTTTATCTAGGGTTTTTCTGGTTCGTAAGATATTTGACCATGAATCTTATCTGCTTGCGTAGAGCG
Source organism: Podabrus alpinus (assembly GCA_932274525.1). Lineage (NCBI taxonomy): Eukaryota > Metazoa > Arthropoda > Insecta > Coleoptera > Cantharidae > Podabrus > Podabrus alpinus. The sequence goes on from OW026452.1 coordinate 79,811,098, forward strand.
ATCAGCTGTTGTACCATTGATATCAGCGGATGGGTGTCGATGCACAGTTTTACCTCGTGTAATTTTGTGGATAGTTTTTGTTGAAAATCTCACTAATCACTGGACTTTTCTTTTATAAAACACTTTAATCTGACGTAAGTAATTATTATTTAAATTATTTTGTACTTTCGTAGTTAATTTCTATTAAAATTTTTATTAATTCAATTAAATCTTATTGTAGCACAAAATCACCATTTGCATAACCCAACTTCGTTTATTAACCTCCTCTTCGCTTGTTTTTGTTGCCTTGATACCCAACTTTCCAGGCAAGGTTGATTATTATTTTTTTCAAAATAATAATATCGATATTGCATAGTCAGGTACGTATTTGCCCATTTTGTTTTGACAAAATTTTTAATGAAATTTTATCTTTTCCAGATTGAATTGGTTTACTACATTCCATTTGATTGTTATACGATAAAATTGGTGAAGATGTATTATCCATTCACTGTTCATTGATTAACGAAGCACTTTAATGTCATGTAATGTTTTAACTTGCTATTTAATTTTATGCTAACAAATTTTTCATATTAATAAGTTATTCAACAATATTTTGATATTAATTAGGATTACTCATAACTAAACAAATTGATTTTAAGACTAAAATAACAAATTTTATGATAACGGAATTTAAATTTCACATTGTTAAATTATTTTATTAATCTTTGTTCCATGAATGTATTTTGAATTAATTTTTGAATTTGAATTAAAGTATTTGCTCTCAGATGGAATCTTTCCGTATGATTTTAAAATAAGTCTCATGCTTTAATCGTTGATCAACTTTTGAATATTAACGTACGCATCTCTATTAACGTGGTCAGTGCATAACATCGCAATATGTAAATATTTTCAAAACGAAGTCCGTTGGGGTGGAGAAGTAAGCATAGAAAGGCATTTGTTTTTCCACAACCAGAATAACCAACAATTAGACCCATTTTTGAGTAACATCCCAATAAAACACCGTGTTTAGGAAAGGATGTTATTTGAACATCCTGATTTGTTATCGGTAGCTGATGTTGATGCTGTTTCTCTAAACGCATTGTTACATATGATTTTGATTTTATAAATAAATCAGTTTTATGTATTCTGCAACTATTGAAAATGTTGATGGCCGGATCAGTACCGCACCAATACCGCAACGGTACCGCGACGGTACTGGTTCGGTAGTCACCGATTTTTCTTAAACACCGCAGCAGTACCGTCGCGGTACCGTTACGGTATTGGTTCGGTAGTCACCGATTTTTTCTTAAACACCGCAGCAGTACCGTCGCGGTACTGGTTCGGTAGTCACCGATTTTTCTTAAACACCGCAGCAGTACCGGCACGGTAATTAATGATGTTCTTGTTATATAATATAATAATAACAATAACAAATTTCAGTTAACATTTGTAATGCCATGTTGATACATCGAAACAGCGGTGGTGGATTTGTTAATAATATAATTAATAAATTACCATTTGAATTACATATTCCGGGGTATAGGTATTCATTCTAAAATATGTTGTTGATTATGTATAAGTTAATATTTTTTTTTTCTCTTAAGATTTTGTGGTCCTGGTACAAAACTACGTCAACGTTTAGTGAGGGGTGATTCTGGTATTAACCAACTAGACGAAGCCTGCAAAGAACACGATATCGCCTATTCGAATTTTAAGGATATATCTAAAAGACACGAGGCAGACAAAATACTTGCCAATAAAGCTGTAATAAGATCGCAATCGAAAGACTCATCATTTGCAGAAAAACTTGCTGCATTAGGTGTTGCGGGGGTTATGAAAGCTAAAGTAAAGTTGGGGATGGGTTGCGAGAAATCTAAAATAAAATCAGGGGGTGGGTATAAGAAAAAAAAATCTAAAAGACCATCGTTTAGACATGTTGTGAGAAAAACTGCCAATGTTTTACGTCGAAGTAACAGTTCAGACTTATTAACCAATGCGAGAATTGCTCTTTCAACTATTAAACAGAAACCTAAAAAACCACGAATTATTCCAATACCTAAAACTGGTGGTTTCTTACCACTAATTCCAATATTTGCAGCCTTAAGCGCTTTGGGAGCTTTAGGTGGTGGTGTTGCGGGTATTGCAAAAGCTGTTAATGATTCTAAAAGCGCAAATGAAAATTTAAAAGAAGCACAACGACATAATAAAAACATGGAAGCTATCGCCATAGGTAAAGGTCTTTACTTAAAACCGTATAAAAGCGGACTTGGTCTATATCTAAAACCTTATTCAAAAAACTATTAGCATCGCTACCAAAACGACCTCTAACCAACATCGATTTACTTCGATATAGTAAGAAATTAAAAATTCCAAATTTTAGAGGAGTGTTTATGAAAAATACTCTACCGAAAAAAATACATAAGTATGAAAGTGGAATTGTTAATTTAGAGGAAGATTTTAAATCTGGATCTCATTGGATAGCATACATTATTAGAGATCAACGTGATATTTTATTTTTTGATAGTTATGGAAATCTATCTCCACCTCCACAATTAATAAAATATTTCGGTAGCGATAAGAACATTAAATACAATTATGATAGATATCAAAAGTATAACTCCTTTAATTGTGGGCATTTGTGTTTAGACTTCTTATATAGACATTCCATTAATTAATATACACCAGTGTTAAGCCAACCACCCACACCATGTCATATGTAATCAGTGTAAGCGGTAATAGTTCCGAATTGTATTCGGAAATTAATCCTATTATATATACTGATGATGGTCAATATGTGTTAGCATTAACAAATTTTGAAACTTATAACACGATACATAATGTTAAGGCTGGATGCAATAAATTTTACTATGGAGATGATGGTCGTATAACTATTCAAAAGGGTCAGACAAGTATTGAGACGATTGTTAAAGCAATACACGCAAGAGATAGTGATGCTATTTCGATTGTTTCGACAAATAATAATAATAAAATAATTGTAAATTGCATATCCTCTGTTAACTCGAGTAAAGAAGATAGTGTGTTAAAGGAACTTAATTTCTATGTGAGTAAAGAAAAAAGTAATCAATATGTGTTGGAGTTAAAAAATGTAATAATTTACATTCCTCAACAAGATAGTAAGTTTTACTATGGAGATGGAGATGATGAATATGTAAACTTCAAAGTTTCACCTGGCCTTTATGCGCTCGATGTTGTTCTAAAGTATTTAAAATCAGAAATAAATAAGAAAGTACCTAATAAGTTCATCATTACGGAAAATGAAGTGCGTTTAAAATCATTATTCACTAAGGAATATACAAATGATTTCAAAGAAGATTTAGGATTTATTAAACAAAAAAATGGAGAATATGTATTAGATTTATCTAAAACTAAACATCTCAACATATCGAATAAGAAGAGATTCTATTTTGGAGTAGAAAAAACTGTTGAAATTCCATCGGGGGCATATGAAATCGATGATATTCGATCATATTTACAAACACAATTAAGTAATGCTAATGTCTCTTTAGAACTCACAACAAATACTAATACCTCAAAAGTAAACATTAAATGCACAGAACGTATTAATTTTAGCAAAAACGATAGTATAGGACCATTATTGGGTTTTGATAAGCAATACATCAAGAAAAACAGTCAGAAAGTATCTGATCACAGTGTAAATATTTTATCGGTGAACACCATTTGCATTGAGTGTAATATTACTACCGGTTCATATAGAAATGGAAAACTGAGTCACGTGGTACACGAGTTTTTTCCAATAGTTCCACGCGGTTATAAAATAGTTGAAACCCCATCTAATGTCATTTATTTACCTATAAACACTCAATCTATATCAAACATTTCAGTTAGAGTAATAGATCAGAACGATCAGGTTATAGATTTTAACAGGGAAGAAATATCAATGAGGTTTCATTTAAAAAAACTTTAGAAATGGTAATCCAGTATTCAAGAAGTGCACGTCAACATTATAATGTTGCTTATAAACGCCTGTCTAATTTAAAAAGCGTCAGTCAAAAATCTTCAACAGGTGTGATAACACCAATCAATAGAGCGTTTTTAAAAGCTTTAGGTTATAAAGTTCTTGTGTAAAATGGGGATTTTAGATATTGCAGAAAAAATTATTGAAGATAATTCGATTACAAATGCCGAATTTCACACACATCAACCATATGCTTCCACATCATTTGACAATAACGATGAAATTAGAATCCCTATTCAACAGCTGGATGCGTATACGGCACCCAGTCTAAGTTATCTTTATATCGAAGGCACGCTGAAACATGAAGATGGTACCACATCTACAACAGGTCACTTCATTAACAACGGCATAGCATTTTTATTCAGTGAAATTAGATATGAGTTAAACGGAGTTGTGATAGATTCTTCTAGAAACTTAGGTGTTACTTCTACTTTAAAAGCTTATCCATCCTACTCTAGAAACGAATGTTTAAAATTAAAAAACGCTGGATGGGAACCCCAAAAACATTTAGAAATGGTGTTAAATCAAGGTACTAATGGAAATTTTAATGCTTGTATACCTCTAAAAATGATTTTGGGATTTGGTGAGGATTATAACAAAATCATATTGAACGCTAAACAAGAGCTGGTGTTAATAAGAAGTAATAGTGATACTAATGCAGTAGTATCTTCAAAAGCCGATGAAAAACTCAAAGTTTCAATCAATAAACTTTTCTGGAAAGTACCACACATAGCTGTTTCCTTGGAAGAACAATTACGTTTAACTAACTTTGTTGATAAAAGTTTAGAAATCCCAATAGCATTCAGATCGTGGGAACTTCATGAATACCCCCAATTACCTCAGACAAATCGTCACTCGTGGACTGTAAAAACTACTACTCAAGTGGAAACACCTAGAATGATAATAATAGCATTTTCAACAAATAGAAAAAACAAAATTGATAAGGATATGAGTAAACTTGATTCTTGTGATTTGGTAAATTTGAATGTTTACTTAAATTCTGAGCGCTACCCATATGATAATTTAAATATAAACTATAAAAAGAATTCTTTCTCAATTCTATATGAAATGTTTGCAAATTTTCAACAAATATATTACGGTAAAGAAAACGAGCCAATGCTTACACCTGAAGAATTTAAAGCTAATACACCAATGGTCGTAGTAGATTGTACTCGTCAGAAGGATGGTCTTAGCAAAGGACCAATTGAAGTAAGAGTAGAATTTGAGAGTGGGGATAATATAAAAGCAGACACAACCGCTTACTGTCTAGTTCTTCATGATCGAATGTTTAATTATAATCCTCTTACAAATTCTGTGAAGCAAATATGAGTAACGTGATGGTATTGGATGTTCAAGGGTTTAAAACAAATAATAATACATTTTTACCCAAAGAATTAGCTGTTTATGATGGTTCTAAAACAGCTCATTTCATATTTAAACAACCGTTTAAGTTTAATGACTTAGCACCGGAGTATCAGAAACAGGCAAACTACATAATGCATAAACACCATGGAATATTATGGGAAAGCGGTTTTACACCTGTTCATAAATTTAATGATATTATTAGGTATTTAACTTTATCCGTTGATGTTGTATACATTAAAGGGTTGGAAAAGTCCTTATTCATCAAAAAAATAATTAATAAACCTGTGGTAGAGTTGGATGAACAACCTGCTCTAACATTGGACAAACCATCCTGTTTTTTTCATTCAATGAGTGAATGTATTTGTGCACTATCAAATGTATTTCATTTATATAATAATTGTATTATGCAGTAATAAATTTGATTTTTTTTTTATACGATGTTTTTTTTTTTTACTTAATTATCATCCTATTGAATATATAAGCAGTTGCGTTAAAACCATGGTTGGGTATGCTGATGAAAGACTCCGCCGTTTTTCGTTTAGAGATTGGAAGTATCCATTTGCTAATCCAAACGCTTTGGTAAAAGCTGGTTTCTATAGTTTACAAAATGATGATAATGTTCAGTGTGCGTTTTGCACAATCATTATTGGTGGGTGGGGAGTGGGGGATGACCCCATGATAGAGCATAAAAAGTGGTCTCCAAGATGTCCTTTTCTTGAAGAAGATTTTCCCAACACATTCCTCAAATATTATTCAAATGAAGAAGCCCGCCTTACTTCGTTTAAAAATTGGAAGTCTCCATTTGCTAATCCAAACGATTTGGTAAAAGCTGGTTTCTATAGTTTAAACAATGATGATAATGTTCGGTGTGTGTTTTGTGCAATCATTATTGGTAGTTGGGAAGCTGGGGATGATCCTATGATAGAACATAAAAAGTGGTCTCCTAGATGTTCTTTATTTGAAGCAGATGTTTGTGGGATGTATGAAGTTTTCCCCAATTCGATACCTGACAATATAAATATAAACCTGAAAATACCAGTTGAGGATCGAAGTGATATCGATCGATGTTCTAAGAGATCTAATAAGGTGTTTAATTGCTCATCATGTATATTACAATAATGTAACCAATAAGTATTGTGTGTTTGATGAAATAATAATAATAATAAAAAATAATTGCTTTATTTATTTATTTATGACTACATCCTTATTTGCTAAAATTACATTTTTTTTACTAATTTTGTAATATAATATCTGAAATGATATATTATGAACATTAGAAATAAAAACAATATAGTGCTTAATATTCCAGACACCGCAATAAAACTATAATTTGGATTCGTTAAATAATCAGAATTATCAAGAATCGCATTCCAGGAGGTTTCAACAATTTTTGTTGCGTAGAACATTTTGAATTTATAATATAAAATATCACTTTTTTCAGTTAAATTGATGATGAATGTGCAAACATCATCATTGACATATGTAATATTCATTGGAGTCCAGAGACATTCTTTTAATTTATCGTCATATTTTAAACATGAGTGTACACCTCGCACATTTCGTGGGCAGATTGTATATAAAGTTCCATTTAGAATCAACGTAAATAACATAAGTGAGTCCATGTTGCACTAGTTATTGAATGTAACTGACTAAATCATCATTACTAAACCATTCTTATTCTCATGAGATTTATGAATCTCCTTAGGAATTTGTTTGATTTCATTTTCTGTTATAAACTCAAACCATCACTTCTACTTCACACATAATATTGAGAGCTATTGATTATAAATATAATATGTTGATGTTGGGATTGGATCACATAAATAATAATAACGACAATAAATCTAGATTATATATAAAATTTATTTTAATATCTTGTAAATATGTATATTCTAACATTAACATTTAATATTTATATAAACTATTCTTTAAAATATTCTAATAAATTATACTTTCTAACCATGCCATATGGTAGAAACTCTTTCAAGCTGTATAAAACATTTTTAAAACCTTTTGCTATTAGTACTCGAAAAAACCCACCTAATGTTATTGTATTTTTTAAAAATTTATCACATATTTCAACACATTCATCATATTCTGCTGCTTGACGAGTAGCTTCCTCTAGATTCGGATATCCAAGTCTCATGCCATTTGCTCCATTTTGAACGTCGAAAGACATATCCTGCACTTCACACATATATCTTTTTACGGCTGATGGTAAATCTACAGCTGTTGGGTAGTGTCTTGCAGAATACGCCATCCACATCCTACAATTATTTTCTTGCATTAATAATTCCAACATCTACAATGATTTTTTCGGGTACAAATTGAACCATCTCCATCAGCGTGTGTGCTCGAACACCATCAGAGTTTACATTTATAAAGTTAAAAATATTGGATATGTTTTCCGTGGGGTTTAAATTTTTAACAATATTTGAATAATATGCGTCAAAGGATTGATTATGTAGTATTGTTAAATATGAGTTAATCAAGTTAGATAGTCCCCACAACCCATCAACAGTTTCAGCACCCAAATAAACCCATTGATTTTTATCTTTATATAATTTTAATAGTTTTTTATTTTGAAACTTTTTGGTAAATTCAATTGTAAATGTATCCAATATAGAACACCATTTTGTATCTTCTTCTTCAGTAAAAAATGTTGAAATCATCGGTTTATAAAGTAAAAACCGTATCCAATCGTCTTCGTTTAATACAACCTTATATGAGCATTTCGCACCGCTGATTGTGATGCTAGGTCGTAAATCAACTTTAGATAGGCCGATGGAGATGATTTTAGAACATGAGTTATTTAGTGGATATGTTTTTCCATTTAAATATTCCACTATAAAAATAATACCAATGATTGTAACAATAAATAAATAAATATTAGACTTACTTGTTTAATTTGTTGTAGGTACTGTGAATAACAAACTATTGTAAACGTTGTGTTTAATATTAAGCAAACCACTCAATATATATTGTGAGCGATGTATGGTTGGGTGATTGGTGAAGGTGACCTTGTTTTTCGGTTGCGCACACAACCAATAGCTGGGGGGTGACCTTGAAGGTGACCTCGAGACATTCACATTACACGTACCGTCAACAGAATGATCGAGGGTGACCTTGAAGTTGACCTTGAGAACTGGGGGCGTGGTGGTGGCGGCAACCTTGAGAAAGTGGGCGTGGTGGTGGCAACCTTGGAAAGTGGGCGTGGTGGTTGTGGTGGCAACCTTGAGAAAGGGGGCGTGGTGGTGGTGGGCGGAGTCATCCCCACCTTGGAAAGTGGGAGGAGTCACCTCCCACCTTGAAAAAATTGGAGTGGGGGGTGCAACACACTCTCAATTTATCACTACTTATGCTAGATCAGCCCTTCTTGATCTACTTTTAGTTCTTCTAGAGTTGCAAGTTTCTCTTCTTCATTAGAACTTACTTTTATCTTCATGTTCAATAAGTATCAACTGAAGGTTTTTTGAATTCCAAGTTAAGTTTATGAAACTCGCGTCTGTAAATCCTCCTTGATACTGGTTTTGGGCAGTTTTGTTTATAAAGTGAATACATTTTACTCAGATTTAAATGGGATGGCAAATACTTTTTGTTATTTCTTCGACAGCTGTACTGGCTTTCGTAAGTCGGAAACGAATGGATATGTCGAAGAACTTCGTCAATTTCTTCCACACTTTTTTTGTTTACTGATGCGGTTTTACCACGTCCATCTCCAGGAATAATTCCCGATGCATTTTGGTTCTTTTTTTTTAAAGAGTTTCTAATAAAAGTCTCCTTTTCATCAATGGTTGTACAAAAGCAACTTTTACACACACTAATTTTTTTGCCATGTAGATGAAAAAAGTACTCATAAGTCAATTCTCTTTTCTTTGTACTTTCTGGCTTTCTTGGTCGCGTTACTTTTTTTTCAATGTTTGATACTGAGTTAGCAACATAGTTTGCACGTTTATCATGACTTCCTAACTGCCAATAATCCTGAAAAATTTGCCGCCTGACTTCTTCACTAAGTTGCACGGAGCATTTTTTTCTGCACTCTTTTAATGGCTTGAGTTTTCTAGCTTCAATGAACTTTCCAGTCACGTTTACGTAAGATTTTCCGGTATTCAATAAAGTACTACGTTCTTTACGAACAGCCGTGGCCCATTTTTTTTGCTTCGTTTGAGAAGATGAGACATTAACGTTGTTAGTAGATGGTACTAAAAAATTAATTAAATTACTATTTTGTTTAGTATTGAACTAATAGACATTACTTACAATCTTGAGCTAAATCTTTATTATGATGAGATTGCTGATCGCTTCCAGAATCGCTTTCATTATTCAGAGGCGGTTCGTAATTTCCATCGTAAATGCCATCATTGGAGCTGAATACTAATTCCGAATTTATAGAGTCCAAGAAAGGTGAAGATTCTCTAGAGGAGGGGTAATCTAGAATGAAAATAATGAAAATCTATAAAGAGTAATGATTTTTTAAAAACGGTTAAAATTATTTTTTTTAAATTGGCACTTATTTAGTTTTTGGCCTATTTAATAATAATAATAATCTTTATTAGGTTACTAAGTAAAAAATTAATTTACATCAGTCCTAAATGGTGGAGATCAGCAGTTGCTGGTTTTCATCTCAACTCAATTTGGAAGAATTCGTCCACATCATATAGCGCACTTTCATTTAGTGTTTTCTTCATTTCACTTTTAAATTTCCTAGTCGGAAGATTTTTGATTTTAGTCCAGGCAAGGAAGGTTTTTAGTTTGCAAAAAATCCGGGCAAGCTGAATTTTGGCAGAGATGTACATTGGAGTGTTCTAATGAACCCCCCAAAAGTCCCATAAAATCCGACGCCGGCGTCGCTCTCCCAACGCGATTTTTTGCCGATAACTCGCTTATTTATGCTTTTTATGAAAAATTATGATCAGACCATAATTGAAGGGCCTAGTGGAAAACGTAGTTAAGTCACTTTTTTTCAATTTGTAGTTGAGCACATTTTCACATTGCGGCATTTATTCTCTACAAATTAGTATAAAAATCAACAAATTGAAAAAAAAGTGACTTAACTACTTTTTCCACTAGGCCCTTCAATTGAAGAGCATAAAATTCTTTATAAAACAGTTTTTTTTCATATTTTTCCATGGCACACTAAATACTTAAATTATTGACCGAAAACACGGCCCACCCTTAAAATGGCACAATATTTATTCGTTGCAGGGAGAGAAATGTTTTCGGGCACGGGAAATGCTTTTAATAATAAATTAATTCAAATTGTGGCCAAGGTTGGAAAATGAAGAGAAAAATAGATTTTTTCAAAATTTGACCAAGTTATAGTATCTTCCAAGTAACGAAACCGAAATTTTGGTTTGAGCTTACAGAAGGTCCGGGCAAGCTGAAATTTGGCAAAGATGTATATTGAAGTGTTCTAATAAACCCCCAAAATGTCTCATAAAAATCCCAAGCTGGCGTTCCCTCAAATGAGGATTTTAGGCACCCAAGTGCGGTGTTGCGCCTATAGCTCACGTATTTTTACTTTTACTACGAAAAATTACCATTAAGCAAAGTTGAAGAACATAAAATTCTCTATAAATTGTGGCGCTGCAGTAGGTAGTACTACAATACATACTGTAATAGGCAAATTAAACTTTATTTAATGGTAATTTCTCGTAAAAGTAAAAATACGTGAGCTGTAGGCGAAATCCGCACCTAGGGGGCTAAAATCCTCATTTGGGGGAACGCCGGCTTGGGATTTTTATGAGACATTTTGGGGGTTTATTAGAACACTTCAATATACATCTTTGCCAAATTTCAGCTTGCCCGGACCTTCTGTAAGCTCAAACCAAAATTTCGGTTTCGTTACTTGGAAGATACTATAACTTGGGCAAATTTTGAAAAAATCAATTTTTCTCTTCATTTTCCAACCTTCGGCTTCGCCACAATTTCAATTAACTTATTATTAAAGCATTTCCCGTGCCCGAAAACATTTCTCTCCCTGCAAGGAATCAATATTTTGCCATTTTAAGGATGAGCCGTGTTTTAGGTCAATAAGTTAAGTTTTAGTGTATGTATAAAAACCATTTTATAGAGAATTTTATGCTCTTCAATTATGGTCTGATCATAATTTTTCATACAAGCATAAATAAGCGAGTTATCGGCAAAAAATCGCGTTGGGGGAGCTAAAACCCCCGATTGTGAGGGACGCCGGCGTGGGATTTTATGGGACTTTTGGGGGGTTCATTAGAACACTGCAATGTACATATTTGCCAAAATTCAGCTTGCCCGGATTTTTTGCAAGCTTGAGCCAATTTTTCGGCTTCGTTGCCTGGTTATGGCCACTTTACACGAGGGGATTTTTTCATGCGATCGATCGCCGCGACTTGTTGGCGGGATTTTTCGCATGCGCCAGGTTGATGCGACCTATCGCATTGTCACTTTATAGGAGGCATTATTTATTTTCAGGCGACTTTGTAATAAATGACGTATTTGCTATAATACCAACCTCTAGTGTCAACTTGAAAATATACTACCTTATAAATATTAGTAAATATAACCTAATTGTTACTTTGACATTTAAATTTAATATATTTTTAAGTTGGCACTACAAAATCGCATGAAATTAGAACAAGTTCTAATTCATAAAATCGCACGTGCGCCAAGTTGCAGGGACTAATCGCATGAGCGATTTTGTATTACACGAGGCGCTTAGTTGCTGCGACATGGCGCGGCGGCGATCGATCGCATGAAAAAATCCCCTCGTGTAAAGTGGCCATTATTGTAATTCTAAATTTAATAATATAAAATGTAATTACATGATAAAGGTGAAACACGAGAAGTAGATTGCCCTTCAGCTACTAGTTCAAAATTTGAAGATTTCCGGAGATCTAGAGATTTCTTAGGTGATGCTGCTTCCATCTAAAATTTACAAAAATATTTTGTTTATATCCTAAAATTCTTAAGATTATTATCACTAAACGTTTTTTAAGTATGTTGTACTCTCATTTCTCATTCTGTTTCAAAGCCATTTCAATTAATCTATTCGATTTATTCATTATTGTTGAATAAAACAATTGCATAGGTACACAAACTAACCACTGATAACAATAACAACTAATACAATGACAATCACCAATATAAAAATTAGTAGCAACTGATTATCTCGATTTTTGCAGACGAGAATACGAATTGCAATTAAAGTTTCCCTTATTTTTATTCCAATATTATTTATAAAATATCTTTGATGATTGGTATAAACAACTTAAGTCAAAACTTGCCGTTTCTGGGTTATTGTAGTATACAATTCCATTTTTCCCCTTTCTAATGGTATAAAGAACTTACAGTGACTGACAAATTTATTCATACCCCTGCAGTATATTTCTTTAGATGTTTATAAAATGTATTGAAAGTAAAATGAATAAAATTTTTTTGACATGTTTAAACACTGTATGTTGAAAATTTCGTGTAAATTGGATATGTTTTAAAGACGATACACAAGTTTATTTATAAAATCAGTACAAACACTGGTGACAAAATTATTCATACCTTCGCAATTTTAATACATTATTATTAATTAACATAAAATTAATACTTTGTGGGACCACTTCTAGCTTTAATAACAGCTTTCAAACGATTATTCATGATGCTCACCAATTTAGAAGTGACTTCTGAGCCAATGGAATTCCATACTTCCATGATTTTCTGTTTTAAGCTTACTTTGCTTGTAACTATGGTTTTTTAATCTTAATGCAATTTCTGCCCACAAATTTTCAATCGGATTTATGTCGGGGCTTTGTGGAGGGGTGACTAATAAATGTGGAGTGTTATATAAAAGCCATAATTTCACAACATACGCGGTATGCTTTGGATCGTTGTCTTGTTGAAAATAAAAATCAGATTGAAGTCCCAATTTTTCAGCACTTTGTTTTAAATTTTTCTGTAAAATGGGCATATATACTTAAATTTGTCCATTATTCCTTCGATAAATGCAAGATTTCCAACCCCAGCAATACTCATAGAACCGCAAATTAACACTGAACCTCCGCCGTGTAAGTTTTTTAACTGCAGTTCGGTATTCACTTGTCTCCATACAAAACTTCTCCCATTCGATCCTTAAAATATCAAATTTGCTTTCGTGAGAGAAAATAACTTTTCCCCAAAACGAATTATCTTTATTTACAAATTCTTTTGCAAACTTTAAACGCTTCATACGGTTCACTTTACTTATCCATGGTTTCCTTCGTGCTACTCGTGCATGAAACCCATGTCTTCTCAGGCATCTACGAAACGTATTGGTCGAAACTGATTTTCGAAATTGTTCATAAAACGATGTTCGAATTTTTGTAACACTGATATGAGGTTTTCTTTAATTTCACGCACTATAAAACTTTCATCCCGGTTTGTACTTTGGTTTTTATTGATTGTAAGCCCGCATTTGCGAAAGCCTCTTTTCACGCTGTTCACTACTCTCTTCTGAAATAGTCTTGGATCTAGATTTTCTACTTTGAGATAGGCGTTTCGCCCTTTCTTCGCTTGTCTCATTTGAACGGCGCTGTCGCATATGGGCAGCGCGTTTAGTAGGTCTACCCATATTCGCTTTCGATAAATCAGTTAAGGAACGCAAGATTCACTAAAAAGCAAGAAATAAAAAAAAAATTTACAAAAAAAACCGACTTCAAAAAAATTGCACTAAAAAGTAAAAAATAATTAGAAGTTATTAGAAGAAGATTTAACAGAAATTAGAAGTATATTTTTACAGTGCTGAGCATAAAAATTAATGTATTACGTCAATAATATACAATTATTGTTATTTATGGAGTCAGTGCCAGCCAAGCTGTTAAGAAATTGGTACTCCGCTACTTCGTTAATACACGTTTGTTAACCTTGGCTGGCACTGACTCCAAAAATAACAATGATTGCGTATATTATTGACGTAATACATTAATTTTTATGCTCATCACTGTAAAAATATACTTCTAATTTCTGTTAAATCTTCTTCTCATAACTTCTAATTATTTTTTACTTTTTAGTGCAATTTTTTTGTAGTGCTTTTTTTTTGAAGTCGGTTTTTTTTTACTCTTTATTTAACATTATGATGAGTATTAGTCCGGACGGTAAGGAACAAATTTACTATAGAACCTTGCACTTTGTGATAGAACCAAGAAATTTGGTACAAGTGTAGATGCAAACCTCCTTTACAAAACAAGATGTGACGCCACGCCGACCCCCCCTTCAACCCCCAGACGCAAAAACACCCCCCAAATTTTAGTTTATCCTATTTATTTCGTAAACCGCTCATCATACGTTAAAAATACATCAGAGCAAATAAATTTCTAATTAAATTTTAAACAAAAGAGGTTCTTAGGATATTTTTAACACGACTAACGATTTCCATAGAATCATCACGTAAATTTAGGTCAAATATGGCGCGCACTGCAGAACTCGCGGATTTTCTCCAAATTACCCATGTTGCGCCACTCGTACACAAAAATTACTGAAATAGAAAATTAAGAACGGATAATTATCTATCTGTAGTGTTAATTGCTTGTTCGTCAAAATGTATTTTTCAAAAGTTTCTAAGCACTATTGTATAAAAATAAGCCGGACCATAAAGAACAAAATTACTAGAGAACCTTGAACTTTATAATAGAAGCATAAAATTTGGCACAAGTGTTGATGCGAACCTCCTTTACAAAAGAAGATGTGACGCCACGCCGGTCGCCGCCCCCTTCAACCCCCAGACATAAAACACCCCTAAATTAGTTTATCCTGTTTATTTCTTAAACGGTTCATAATACGATAAAAAAAAATCAGAGCAAATAAATTCATAATTAAATTTTAAACAAAAATGGTCCTTAGGATTTTTTCATACAAGTTACAGTTTTCATAGAATCATCATACGATATAAATGAAAGTCAAATATGGCGCGCACTGCAGAACTCGCACAATTTTTTCCAAATATGTCGTGTTTCGCCACTTTTAATATAAAGAATTACTGAAATAGAAATAAGAAAGGACAGTTATCTATCTGTAATGTTAATTACAAAATGTATCTCAAAATGTATTTTACATACAAATTTAATTACTGTAATTCTGCCGATAAGTCGGAAATATAATATTCTTTATTTTATGCGACATAACAGCGGTTGTCTATTGCTTACAATGCAGCCGGCTTCACATCGCGTCGACTTTTTCTTAATGTGTAACTCATTTCGTCATCTGTACCCTTTGCATACACATAGTAAATCATAGTGAATGTGATAAATTAATTAATATTGAACATAACCAACTGATGAGTAAATAAAGTTTTAGGCGGTGATGGTCTTATAGCGAGTAAGGAGTGTTCATTTTACCAATTGGACAACTTGAATTACCTGTAATAATTACAATTGAAGGGTACAGGGATAAAACAATCTAAGTCCAAAATTCTCGATTTCCAGATTTTGTTCGAATTTTATGTATAGTATTCTGCCGCATCTTACAATGCATAAAAGAATGAAAAAAACATTCATAGTCCAATGATATGAACACTTTTATAAAAGGTCCACTAGGAGAAAACAATCAAAGTCACCAGCTTTTTCGGGCTTCTGCGGTCCAATTGCACAAAATTTTTAATTTACTTACATTATTTTATTATATTATGTACTTTCTTAAACAATTAACCATATATTAGATTATGGGGACGGTGACCTAAGTGTGGTCACCCCAAAAAAATTTAAAATTTTCCTATAGCAAAGAGGAAGGTTTATAGAGTATACTGTAAAAATTTCACTCGAGATGATATACATAAAATTTCGAGAAAAATCAATTTGAAAGTACGTAAATTTAGCGAATTTTTCTTCGATTTTTGGGGTGTGCATTCGATAGGGAGGTTTATGCACCCTTTCCAGTGCGGTTTTGACTCTGGTTACTATGCTAAACATGCGAGAAGGCGCCTCCCATCAAAAAAACCGGGATAAATGAAACCGTGAGCTTAGAGACCCTTGAAATAGCATTAAAAAGTATAGTTGCGGTATGGGGCAGTAAACTATTACGTTTCACCCCCAAAAAATCGCGTAAAAACAAAAAATAATCGATGTTACATGTACGAGAGACGAGCTGCATCTGCCGATGCGAAATACTCTAAGTGTTAGGGTCATTCATATTGCACGTACCGTTAACAGAATGAGCGACGCGCGGGAATCTCGTTAATTTTACATGTAAATTTGTAAACTTTAAAATCGATTAACTCAAAATTTTGATAATACCTTCTCAAGTTTAAATTACATCAGTAAACTTATATAAACCTTCCTCTTTGCAATAGGAAATTGTCAATTTATTTGGAGCGGCCACACATAGGGGATCGTACCCTAGATTATTTATTACAAAAGTTTTCTATGAGTTTTGAAAATTAAAATGCATTTATCTCGTTAAACATAAAATGTGACTTAGATTGTTTTCTCCCTGTACCCTTCAATTATCAGCCGATATTTGATCTAATAGGCATTCTGTATAAAAGAAATGTTTTTTTAACACATATTACCTTCAGTTATTAGTTTTGTCAAATATATAACGCAATGGAGGCATTTAAATTGATACCCGGAAAGTTATCTTGCAAAGGTTGTGTTCAGAAAAATTATCTCTAAGAAAAGGGATCATTATTCCCCCCTAAGATAAGGGGAAAAAGGACAAGGGTCTATAAATGGTGTAGCTGAAGAAAACGTTTTGAAGCTGTTCCGTTTTGAACATCGTTTTGAAATCTAAAAAGTTCTTCTCTGTACGAAAAATAATCAAAAACGTGGCAGTTAATGTTGGTACGGTGCAAAATATTAAAAGACTCAATATTAAAACTTATCAAACACAAAAATTATCTAAAAAGCCTGCGAAACAATAGCAAACTTGAAAAAATGGTCCAGAAAGTGCTGAACTTCGTCCTATTGAGAGATACTGCGCTTTAATTAAAAGATATGTAAAAAAGAATGCCCGGGAGCTGACTCTGAAAAAATTTAAAAAATGTGGAGCGGAGCAAGTCGGAAAATTTATGTTTTAAGTATAAGATGAAGGATATAAACCATCTCCCATAGTATAACTTTAACTAAACACTTACAATCGGCATTAATATTAACAATTTACTGACGATAATTACATAGGTAACGATTTATTCAGATGTTGTGTCTTATTATACAATAGTGCTTAAAAACTTATGTAAAATACATTTTGACGAACACGCAATTAACATTACAGATAGATAATTGTCCTTTCTTATTTCTATTTCAGTAATTCTTTATATTAAAAGTGGCGAAACATGACATATTTGGAAAAAATTGGCGAGTTCTGCAGTGCGCGCCATACTTGACTTTCATTTACTGATTCTATGAAAACTGTAACTCGTATGAAATAGGGACATAATAAACAATCAGATAATTGTTTATTATCGTAATTGTTTACAAGAAATAGCATCTGAAATGAATGTTCCAGTAGTGGAAATTAAAAAAAAAATTCATACTCTTCGGGTTCAACATTCAAAAGAACGTGCAAGAATGCAAGTGAAGAAATCCGGGAGCGGTAGTGACGAAATATACCACACAAAATGGGAGTTTTTTACTGCTTTGCAGTTTATGTTTCAGCATACCGAGGATACAAGAACAACAAATTCTATGGTAAGCAAAATAGTATAATTATTATTGTAGTTAATAAGGTATAAACATTAGATTAATAGTAAGTACATTTTATTCCCTTAAATAAAATTATATTGCCAAGGAACCTCTCCTTCTCGGCAAAAGTATTCTTTAAATTCCTCTCTAACGTTCTTTGCCAATGTGGTTGCATTTCTGGACGTGGTTACATTCAATGGTTCCAAAGCAGTACATCCACTGCGCCAGGTACCAAATTTAATTGTGCCATCTTCATTTTCCGTGTCAAAAGTACCGCTTGGAGCATACAATGCTGCGGAGCCTGGTCGCGACATCAAGAAATTGTGTAATACACACACAGCACAAACGATTTTTTGAACTTTACGTGGAGCAAGTTCAATCTTTTTTCTAAGTACTCTAAAACGTGCGGAAGCTATTCCAAATACGTTTTCTATTATTCTTCCCGCACGAGATAATCGATAATTAAAAATCCGCTCGGGAACACTTTGATTTTTGAAAGCAAATGGCTTAATCATGTAAGATTTTAACGCAAATGCATCATCTGCAACTACAACATAAGGCACATGGGTTCTTCGGCCAGGCAATGGTTTAGCACTCGGAATGTTCAATGTATTATTTTCTAATGCTTGTGACAATGAACTACATATGAAAACGCCACCATCTGATTCGCGGCCTGGCGCTCCGACATCTACGTAGGTAAATTTATAATTTGCATCAGCTAATGCCATAAGAATTATGCTGTGCGTTTGTTTGTAATTGAAATAGAGACTTCCACTATTTGCTGGTGCTTTGATGATTACATGTTTTCCATCTATGGCGCCTAAACAGTTAGGAAAATTCCACTTAACTGCAAACTCATTAGAAATATTTGCCCATGCCTCTTCTGTAGGTGGAATCTGAAAAATACATTCGAAAAAAATTAGTATACATGAATCTAACAGCATAATAGGTGTTTATATCTAAAAACTTTTTTACAGTGTATTGAAAATGACCTCGATACGAATATGGTGGAGGGCAATCCAAACGATGGACAATCAGCACATGCGGTGGCGCATCAACAGCCACCAGCAATCGAACATCCGGCATCAAGCCAAGCACTTGATGAAGCGGCAACTCAGTCAAGCGAGCAATCTGCCACACCAGTGCGCCGAGCAACAAAAAAGCGAAAGGCCCCTGACAGCAGCATTGAATTGCAGGAACAAGCTGCAATAAATCGTTGCATGGCATTTTTATCATCCGCTACGCCAAGGGATGAATTTTCAGTTTTTGGCGAGTATGTGAGCAATGAACTGCGGTTGCTTGGTACTTCCCCCGACATCCAGTTCAAGCTGAAATCCGACATACAGCAATTGATTATAAATGCCGGTTTGCAAAATGCCGTGCGACGATTTGGAGAATCATCGGCCCCATCTTCTTCGAGACACAATTCTGGCAGCATGTCGACGTCGCCACCGCTTTCTTCGCAGCCGTCTACACCGAACTCTGAGAATGCAGAATCGCAATGGGAGGATGAACGCCATTCGCCACTTTCAAATCTGGATCATTATTTAGTCATTTCCAAATCAATGTGTCGGCAAGATCGGTCGACTGATACTTAATATTTTTTAACTTAATTTAATTTACAAAATTATAAAAAATTTAATTTACAGTGCCGTGTGGTGAAATTTTTAAGTGAGGCAATGCTTTCAAGTGCCGCCTTTTAAAAGTGAAATTTAACCAAAATAACAAAGTAGGTATAGATAGGTACAATATTAAACTTTTATTTTAAAAACAAATTTACAGTTTTACAATAACTTTTTTTTGCAAGCTCTTGTATTAACCAATTTTTTTAATTTTGTTGCAAGATTTGCAAGCACTTCAGATATAGAAGACTTTAAAAAATTTTTGCTAGTTTTTGTATTCCTTTTGTACTTATTCGTGTTTACTATTGTAAGTAATTACTATTTTAAGTTAGTTTTAAAAGTAAAATGTATAAAGTTTACTGTATAGTTTTAAATTTGAAAAATTATAAAAAAAGATTAAATGTACACTTTTTATGCCTTCTTACCTTCAAATATTCATCTTTCAAAACATCATAAATTGCTTGACAGACTTCTGGTATTATTGTTGAAATTGTGTTAGCAGGTATTCGAAATAAATACATAAGGGATTTGTAGCTGTCACCTGGTAATAAATGCAAATCATTATTTATTATAGATGCAAGATGTAATTACTCACCTGTTGCTAAATATCGAAGAGTCAAAGTTAAGCGCTCAGCTGGTGTAATGGCTTGTCTCATACGTGTATCCTTGCGTGCTATTAAAGGCGCTACCTTTTCTAAAAGATAATCAAAATCCGCTGCAGATATTCGCAGAAAGTTTTTGTAGAACACTTCATCGCCTACACGCAGCTCTTGCAGTAAATTGGTGACAATTCCAGAGTGCTCACGGTTTCTGATCCACTGCTTAACCCAAATGCGTTTCCTTTTTTTTGCGATTCGGCGTCTTCTTTTTGCTCTTGTTAACAGAATAATTGCCAGACATGCTACAACTTTAGTATCCATCTATATATAATCAAATACGCTATATCTATAATCAAATATATAATCTATAATTATAAATAATATAATTATAATTAAGAACTACAATGATCGCCTACTACATGAGATGATATGCATCAAGAGGGAGAAAAATGCTATGAACCGAAAAACTGATATCGATGGCCTTAGCACTATATATAGCCATCTACTTGTATAATCTTTTTCATTTTTCAACGTATTGGAGTTAAGTTTTTTCCTGAGTAGCCTCACATATCAGGTCGTTTCCTTAACTCACGATCTATTGTAACCCCCATTCCTAATTGGATCGTTTTACCAATTAGGTTGTTCATTTACACGTGGCTTTTACATTTTATTAATTATTTTTTTAGATCGTATCAGATGACAATACGTTGAAATCTTGTTATTGTTTCCATGTAAATGTTCATTATTTTCTGATGATGGTGTTAAACAACACCGAAAGCTTAAATAAACATTTTTTAAAAAGTTTAAATTAACTATTTCATTTTTAAAAAGTTTTATATTATTATAATTATCAATAGTTAAAAGTCTTATATTATATAATTATAATATTATATAATCACATAACACACACAATTTTTATTGTTTCAAACGACCGCACAATACTCACGAATAATTAGCTATAAAGTACTTTGGCGGTTGCAGTCGTTGCAATTTTTGCAGCTGAAGGAAAAGCAGCTATGTGTGAGTAGGTTTGTATCTTTTGACGCAGCTTTTGCAGCCGTAGTTGCAAAAGCTGCGTGCTGCAGGCTACTTTGACTCTGTGTGTGAGCCTGACATGCAGCTTTTGCAGCCACAGTAAAGAAAAGTGCGCAGCAAAAGTAGCCTAGTCTGATCATAGCTTAACTCATTTCGTCATCTGTACCCTTTGCATACACATAGTAAATCATAGTGAATGTGATAAATTAATTAATATTGAACATATCCAACTGATGAGTAAATAATGTTTTAAGCGGTGATGGTCTTATAGCGAGTAAAGCTGCCCACAAACCAGCGTTCAAAAGCGTCACTCAGGTATGTCATACATTATTGACGTACATATATGACAATAGTGATTGCCTACAGACGTACAAACTATCTTGCCAAACAAGTTAGTTTGAAAGTGCACGATGAGCAGTGACGACGACTATATTCTCTTAGCAGCGGCGTACGCTGCTTTAATTAAAAATAAAAAAAATAAATTAGTCGACAGCGACAAACTCGAACCAAATGGGTGAAGGAATGGCTTTTAGAACGCTCGGAATATACCCATATTAATCTTCTAACAGAATTACGAGTAGAACCTGATGATTGGCGAAATTACCTAAGAATGGATGAAGAAAGTTACGTCACGCTATTAACGCTAGTGTCTCCAATAATTAAAAAGCAAGATACGATCATGAGGGATGCTATATCACCACATGAGCGATTAACAGCCACACTTCGCTATTTAGCTACTGGTAGAAATTATGAAGACTTAAAGTTTTCAACGCTAATTTCTCCTCAGTCGTTGGGGAAAATAATACCAGAGACCTGCATAGCTATATTTGAAGTGTTGAAGACCGAGTATATGAAGGTAAAAAATATATATTTACGTAATTTATTAAGTTGTTTTCTTTATTCTGAAAATGTCGATACGTACGAGGTTCATCTTTACATAAAAAAATAAAAAGAGCTATGTCAGCAAAAACTTTGGTAACTAATAAAAAAAATATAAAACAAAATATAATGAAACCCTTTCGTTCAAACACAAAACTAATAATACTGATAATATAGATACAATAAGATAAACAGATACAATAACAGATAAAATATAGAACAAAACTTAATCAAATCCTTTCCTTCAAACATAAAACTAATAATACTTATACATAAGGAAGGTACAATTAAGAAACCGATGCCTCCTACGTAAACTATGGTGTATAAGTTTCAAACAACGTTGACGCGTTATTTGCTTGGTGTTGATGATCTATTGCAGGATAAGTAGCTGGATGAGAGTATTCATTTGATTGCAAATACGGTGAGTTATGTTGATAGGTATATGTAGGATTATTGGCTGACGTAACAATCTTGGTATTTTGATCAACATTGCCCATTTCCGCTTCAAACAATAAATCATTTATGAGTTTTTCGGTGTATAATTTTGTTTGTCTTGGTAAGGTTCGTAATTTTACTGCAACATTTTTTCCAAAAATGTTAAAAGCGTCCTCATTATTTGTTGTATTGTTACGTAGTCTTTCGCCCACCATAGTCAATATTTCGTCTGCTTGCTCATCAACTATAGTTTTCCCTTTTCTCTTTGAACTTTTACTGGTAGCCGAACTGATATGTGATGATGTTGATGGAGAATTTATAGGTTTATTACGATCACTGATTGCAGACGAACATCTTGGTGATGGACTCAACAGTGATTCCACGTCGTGGTCTACATATTCCCTTTCTTGAGTGTTCTAGAAAAATTATAATATTATGTCATTTTTTTACAGTTTCCGTCGACGGAACATGAGTGGATACAAATCGCAAAAGACTTTGAAAGAAAATGTAATTTTGTTAACTGCGTGGGAGCTGTTGATGGAAAACACGTCAACATTATTCCGCCCGCTGGAAGTGGTTCATATTATTTCAATTATAAAGGGACACATAGCTTGGTATTAATGGCTGTAGTCAATGCTAATTGTGAATTTATTATGTGTGATTTTGGTACAAATGGGCGCATATCTGATGGAGGAGTTATAGAATACACTAACTTTTACAAGAAGCTTAAGGATGGACAATTATCATTACCAGCGCCAACCAAACCAAATAATAGTGAAAAACTGATGCCTTTTGTTTTTGTTGCTGATGAAGCATTCACTCTTCGAGAAGATTTTTTGAAGCCGTTCAGTCGAAAAGATTTAAACAACAAAAAAATTTTCAATTAATATCACACAGCAATTTCTGTTAATTTAGAAGCAATTTACAGCATAGTTATGGCAAGCTGTGTTTTGCATAACTATTTAAGAAGAAGACATGCGACTGTTTATGCATCAGATAATAATTTGTATAGAGAAAATCCGGATACGGGCACTATTGAATGGGGTTTACAAGCAACCAATTTTCTTCCCTTACAACAAACCCATAATCAAAATGTCAATAACAATGCAAAACAAGTCAGAGAATTGTACATGCATTACTTTAATAATGAAGGTGCTGTAGAATGGCAGCAAAGAATGGTGCATTAGTTTCAAGTAATTTTGTAAATACTTTTTCACCCGTGTTTTAATGTAGAAAAGGGAATATATGGGGCATTCCACACCAAATCGACCACTTCTGAACCCGACCCCTTTTGATTTGAGCGAAATTTTTACATGTTATACTATACCACCTAAAACATTTCTGTGAATTTTTTCAAATTTTTTTACTCAGCCGAAAAAAAGTTATGAATTTGTTTTAAAAAATGCTGTTTTTTTTTCAAACGCTCATAACTATGTCAAAAATGGACTAATCAGGACGATTTTTTTTTGCTTTTTTCGTTTTTAAACGCGCTTTTCAGAAAAAACTACAAAAAAAAATTTCCAACTCGTTTTCTATAAAAATTTTCAGTTTTTCGGAAAGAATCTTTGATTTTTCAAATTTAGCCATTTTTGAAAAAATATTTTTTTATTTCAAAAAAAACTTTGATTTATTGTGCGTTCAACGCCGCAAACCGCGTAATGGGCCGACATCTCTTTCTATTTTTTTTTTGTTGGATTGAAATATATTTTTGTTATTTTTTGTTCATTTAATAACAAAAATATTTTTCAATCGAACAAAAAAAATAGAAAGAGATGTCGGCCCATTACGCGGTTTGCGGCGTTGAACGCACAATAAATCAAAGTTTTTTTTGAAATAAAAAAATATTTTTTCAAAATTGGCTAAATTTGAAAAATCAATGATTCTTTCCGAAAAACTGAAAATTTTTATAGAAAACGAGTTGGAAATTTTTTTTTGTAGTTTTTTCTGAAAAGCGCGTTTAAAAACGAAAAAAACAAAAAAAATCGTCCTGATTAGTCCATTTTTGACATAGTTATGAGCGTTTGAAAAAAAACAGCATTTTTTAAAAAAAATTCATAACTTTTTTTCGGCTGAGTAAAAAAATTTTTAAAAAAATTCACAGAAATGTTTTAGGTGGTATAGTATAACATGTAAAAATTTCGCTCAAATCAAAAGGGGTCGGGTTCAGAAGTGGTCGATTTGGTGTGGAATGCCCCATATACATAACTTCAAAAGGAATTTTTCTTACCTCACTTTCACCATCAGATTTTTCCTCGCAATTTTCAGCAATATTGCTGACCGATTCTCGAGGAATTTCTTGGTCTTTGGTGAAGAGCAGTAAGTCATAATACCACAAATGTGGCACATACACCTCGTCTGCTCCTGCACCTGATCGCATTGATTCCTCTACTTTTTTTTATTTCCCTTCGGAAAGCGCCGCGAATACTGTTTATTTTGGCTGTAACTGATTTTTTTGTTGCATTTGGCTCAACCTCTTGCAATTTTTTTAATAAAACTGTATAAGCAGCTTGTTTTTTATTTCGATCTTTATAATCCGTGCTTTTAATTTTCCACAAACACGGATAACTTTTATACACTTCAATGAAATCGGCCGTAAAGGCTTTCGAAAATTGTTTTATATCAATCATTTTCTAATAAAATACACCACGCGAGACACTGTATAATGAATGCGAACGACCGTGATATTTCACCACACACCGACACTTATGTATGTACGAGTCGAGTTGCGCGTTATTGTTTTCCGGTCTAACCAGAAAACAAAATCGACGCACTTACGTGCGACTTTTTGACAACACACTAACATACATGGGTGCGCAAACACCTATAACATACCTGAGTGACGCTTTTGAACGCTGGTTTGTGGGCAGCTTAAGGAGTGTTCATTTTACCAAGTGGAAAACTTGAATTACCTGTAATAATTACAATTGAAGGGTACAGGGATAAAACAATCTAAGTCCAAAATTCTCGATTTCCAGATTTTGTTCGAATTTTATGTATAGTATTCTGCCGCATCTTAAAATGCATAAAAGAATGACAACAACATTCATAGTCCAATGATATGAACACTTTCATAAAAGGTCCACTACTTTCTTAATCAATTAACCATATACATTAGATTATTTATTACAAAAGTTTTCTATGAGTTTTGAAAATTAAAATGCATTTATCTCGCTAAACATAAAATATGACTTAGATTGTTTTCTCCCTGTACCCTTCAATTATCGGCCGATATTTGATCTAATAGGCATTCTGTATAAAAGAAATGTTTTTTTAACACATATTAGGTAAAAGGTATAGTTATTGGCCACTTAAGAAAATATTTTGTTTAAAAATCTAAAACATGGATATTATATTACACAATTACTATAGTATATATATCGCTGGAAAGCTTATTTTATGTACTTTCAGGAAATAAATTAAAAGAAGCTTATTCTTTACAAATAAAAATTATATTTGACCTTCTTTGCAATACATTAAAAATGTATAGTTATTGGCCATTTTTTACAGTAATTGGTCATTAATTTTATAGTTATTGGCCACGATCAAATCAATATAAACTATACTGTTTACCCAACACATGCACCTCCCCAAAATGAATTTAAGCCAATTGTAAACGGGAGTTTCAAAATTCGAGCAATAGAAAAATTCTATTCTATTTTTTGGGAGGAGCTTAGGTGCATATGTTGGGTAAACAAGGTATAGTAATTAAAACACTGTCAGTCATCAACTATTTAAGCTTCAGAAATTGGAATTTTATTTAGACAGAACATTGAAATATTTTATTGTTTCGTAATAGTATATTATAGGCCAAGGTTGTGAAGGCCGTCATTATTGCCCTAGCGCCAAGATTATATTCCTCGGTGCAAAGCACCTCGGAATATAAGGCGCGGAGGCAATAATGGTCTTCACAACCGTGGTTTATATACGATTTTTTCCACTACTAGATTTATTACCATTTTTTAAAATTCTTTTTAACAAAAAAATTTTCAAATTTAAAATATTTATTTCAAATGACAGTTTTGTTTTGTTGATTTGACAGTTGTTGACAAATTTAGGTTATTAAATAAAATAAATCGCGGTTCGTCAAATTAACAATGGAAGGCGTTGTCACTTGCTGTCACATTTAATTCAATTTTTTTAAATTTTTAAAATTAAATTAATGTTTTAAAAAAGCGTTTTAAATAGTTTAAATACAATTAATTAGCATTTCTTGGTTATTCTAAATCATTTAATAACAACATTTTTCTTTAAAATAGTCGCCAAGTTATCAAAAAATGTCATTTTGTTCATTATTAACCAGTGGTTAATAATGGAAAAATTGTTCACCACTAGTCGAAAACGTGTCACTTCTTGAGCAACTAACCTAAGTAAAAATGATAGCCTATATGACTAGTAGTGGAAAATAGTATATTATAGGCCAAGGTTGTGAAGGCCGTCATTATTGCCCTAGCGCCAAGATTATATTCCGAGGTGCTTTGCACCTCGGAATATAATGCGCGGAGGCTCTTAGTTGCTTAGTGCAACTTTTTATACCTAACAATGAGAAGTTCTTGATCGTCTGTTAATACAGAAGATGGTCCAAAACTAGTTTTATGTCCAGGATTTTTTATTTTAAATTGCAACGTAGCCCGTGGTATTCCATATTGCTTAGCAATGCTTCTAACTGAGCTGACACGATTTTGTATATCATTAAGTGCTCTGTCAACCTTTGAAGGACTATAAGCTGGAGTTTTTGGCATGGCGAAACTGTAAAACATTTCTTGCGTATACTACTTATAGTAATTGGCCACATAACCAACACAGATATTGGCCTACGGCCAATAACTGTATAGAAAGTACGAAAATACTAATTACTTAATGCATTTTACTACAGAAATGTGTTGAACGAATAAAGAGCAAAAAACATACGTAGTAAAATTTTTTTAAAAAGACAGTTATTGGCCAAGGCGGCTAATTACTGTTTTCAGTGTAGTTTCTGAATTAGTTATTGGCCACCCCCATACTAAACCTTACAAAACATTCAGCCTTTGTAAAATTTATAAAATAAGAATTTTCCGTACCTTTACTTAACTGGAAACCACAAAAATAATTATTAATTAAAGTTTTAACAAAAATATAGGTATTCACTTAAAACAATATCCTTAAGAAAATTTTAACTTTCTTAGCAACAAATATTTAGCCGTTAAATCACATTAAAAATTTGACATTTAAATGGTCACCTGCAGGATAAATTAATAACTAATGCAAAGCAGTAACCTGTAGGTATATTCTCGTGCAAGTAAAAGCAAGATTAAGTGTCGCATTATCTTATAGTTATATCAAACGTCGTAACTGGCCAATTACTATACGGTGGCTAATAACTGTACCGTTTACCCTACCTTCAGTTATTAGTTTTGTCAAATATATAACGCCATGGAGGCATTTAAATTGATACCCGGAAAGTTATCTTGCAAAGGTTGTGTTCAGAAAAATTATCCCTAAGAAAAGGGATAATTATTCCCCCCTAAGATAAGGGGAAAAAGGACAAGGGTCTATAAATGGTGTAGCTGAATAAAACGTTTTGAAGCTGTTCCGTTTTGAACATCGTTTTGAAATCGTTTTGAAATCTAAAAAGTTCTTCTCTGTACGAAAAAAAATCAAAAACGTGGCAGTTAATGTTGGTACGGTGCAAAATATTAAAAAAGACTCAATATTAAAACTTATCAAACACAAAAATTATCTAAAAAGCCTGCGAAACAATGGCAAACTTTAAAAAATGTGGAGCGGAGCAAGTCGGAAAATTTGTGTTTTAAGTATAAGATGAAGGATAAAAACCATCTCCCATAGTATAACTTTAACTAAATACTTACAATCGGCATTAATATTAACAATTTACTGACGATAATTACATAGGTAACGATTTATTCAGATGTTATGTCTTATTATACAATAGTGCTTAAAAACTTATGAAAAATACATTTTGACGAACACGCAATTAACATTACAGATAGATAATTTTCCATTCTTATTTCTATTTCAGTAATTCCTTATATTAAAAGTGGCGAAACATGACATATTTGGAAAAAATTGGCGAGTTCTGCAGTGCGCGCCATATTTGACTTTCATTTACTGATTCTATAAAAACTGTAACTCGTATGAAATAGGGACCTTTTTTGTTTAAAATTTAATTATGAATTTATTTGCTCTAATGTATTTTTATCGTATTATGAACCGTTTAAGAAATAAACCGGATAAACTAATTTTGGGGTATTTTTGCGTCTTGGGGTTGAAGGGGGCGGCGACCGGCGTGGCGTCACATCTTGTTTTGTAAAGGAGGTTCGCATCTACACTTGTACCAAATTTTATGCTTCCATTATAAAGTTCAAAGTTCTCTAGTAATTTTGTTCTTTACGGTTATTTTTATACAATAGTGCTTAAGGGGGGAGCCTGCTTTAGAGGCTTCAAAAAATCGATTTTTTCGAGGATTTTTTTGGGAAGGAAAGAAATATCCGATTGAATCGAAACTTTCAGGGTTTATTGTTATATATTTCAACAGTCTTCTCAAATTTTTTCATTAAGATACATCTCATATTATGCCTGGTACAAGCATTTCGCCGAGGCGCCTCGAGTGTGCATTTGTCGTGCGGCGGGAAATTGCGGTAGCAATTTCCATCTGAGACAAAGAACCCAAAAAAAATTTTATTTTTCAATAGTATAGCTTCTAGTTAAACCAAGAAAATTCAACAAAAAGTGAAAAATTCAACAATTTTTCGCAAATTGAAAAAAAAATCATTTTTTTGGAAAAAAAAATTCACTTTAGATTGTTTAAAAAGTGGGTTAATCTTAACTTTCTTAAGGTTTTTTAGGTTCAACTAGAAGAGAATTTAATCCCGAATACAATCCATTTTGTCTCGTTTCGATAGGACGTTTAATTTTTTCCCTATCTTTCCCGCCAATTAGGAAAAATCGTAAAAATGAAAAACCGAGAAATCGCGTGTCAAAGTTTTCGTATATAAAAAATCGTAATTTTCTTGAACGCATACCTGCTCGACGCTTGCTCACTATTTCTTCTGTAACTCCGAAAATATTTCGAATTTGCTTCTGAAATTTTAGGGACACATTCTTG
Source organism: Podabrus alpinus (assembly GCA_932274525.1). Classification (NCBI taxonomy): domain Eukaryota; kingdom Metazoa; phylum Arthropoda; class Insecta; order Coleoptera; family Cantharidae; genus Podabrus; species Podabrus alpinus. The sequence goes on from OW026452.1 coordinate 79,840,728, forward strand.
GATAGCTTAGGAAGACATTTATGTAAAAGAAAAAAAATCGATTTTTTGAAGCCTGTAAAGCAGGCTCCCCCCTTAAAAACCTTTGAAAAATACATTTTGACGAACAAGCAATTAACACTACAGATAGATAATTGTCCGTTCTTAATTTTCTATTTCAGTAATTTTTGTGTACGAGTGGCGCAACATGGGGAATTTGGAGAAAATCCGCGAGTTCTGCAGTGCGCGCCATATTTGACCTAAATTTACGTGATGATTCTATGGAAATCGTAAGTCGTATCAAAATATCGTAAGAACCTATTTTGTTTAAAATTTAATTAGAAAGTTATTTGCTCTGATGTATTTTTAACGTATGATGAACGGTTTACGAAATAAATAGGATAAACTAAAATTTGGGGGGTTTTTGGGTCTAGAGGTTGAAGGGGGCGAGGGTCGGCGTGGCGTCACATCTTGTTTTGTAAAGGAGGTTCGCATCTACACTTGTACCAAATTTCATGCTTCTATCACAAAGTGCAAGGTTCTATAGTAAATTTGTTCCTTACCGTCTCGTCTGGACTAAGTAGTTTGCTCTCTATTTAACATTTTGATGATTATTTGACTTAAGGTTCTAATACCAATCGAAGGAGCGCAAAATTCTGCATTCGATGGTGTAAATAACTCAAATATGGCAAATATTGACCTAAGTTCTAATCGCTAAAGAATTACAAAACTGGCGCGAGTATCCCTTCTCCAATTCAGTACAATCGTCCAAAAATTTTTACGAACCTCATAAAAATCAAAAAATATCAGGACAGTACATAGAAAGCCATTAATTCACGATTTTATGATTTTTGGGACCTTATTAGGGCAAATTTTTCTGTTCCGGTTCTAATGTTGAAAAACTAAGAGGTTACTTTGCGAATACTAAGCAAAAATTATCCCACTTATTATTAGTTATTAACAAATTATATTTATAAATAGTTCTTCTAGTTTTAGGATTATGAAAGAACTCACTATAAATGGTCAACCCTGTATATTCTCTCAGAAGTTTTGAATGCCACTTCAAGACAATTTGAGATTAAAAAGTTACTTCAGAAATTCCCAAAAACTGTACCGGCTTTTATTATTAAACTACTTCATTTTCAAATAAATTACGCTTTAAAAATGTAATTTTGGTTCCAATAAATTTCACCTTCGCATGGTTTCTCACCTGTATGAATTCTAACATACATAAATGCGATTTACGTGACGCTACACAACCAGAAATTTCATAAAAATACGATAATTACCCTGATAAATCCCACATAACAATAATAGCAACAAAATTTAGTTACCTGATGTGATACATCTGAATTTGTTTTCCAAGCTCGCTTCGTAGCAGTTGCTTCTGGTATGGTGGTTTCCGTTTCACTTAAATCGAGACTCTGTGTTCTTAAGGAATCATCTACTTCTTCTTTAATGACTATAGTATCATACAGCTCCACATTATCATCAAAATCTTCCATTTTAATATCCAAATCGACATCTTCTAAAAAATGAATTTCTTTATTGATAAATTAAACTACTTCAAAAATACCCAGCCAGGTGACCCACACCAACAAATATTTTGTTAGTACATCTAAAGAGCTACTCAAATATCAAAATTCTAAACAACTTCGCTCATCACAAACAAAAATAAATGAAACTATAACCCAACTTCTTGGATGTCAAATTTGAGTAATTCTTACCTGTCTTAATTTGTGCATCTTCTACAAGTACTGAATTAAAGTCTTTTTCTATTTTAACCTTAATAAGTTCTTCTTCTAACATGTTTACACCAAAAACACACGAAATAACAAGTGAAATAACAGCCGCTGCTGTTACCAAAACAAAACCGGAACTGCGCAGATTGTACAATTTTTTGTTGCTAACAGTAGGCTGGTTTAGCCGAGATGCAACTCTCAATTTGTTACAAAAGTAGCATTCTTACAAAGGATTAATAGTTCTAGCTTTACTCGCCACGCACCACTACTTGGTTTAATATCGATTGGTATAATATGCAAACGCCCACGCCGAGAATTTGTTGTGTCATTTATTTGTCGTGTAGTGAACAAAATCGTACAAAATTCATTATAATAAAATTTTTTTTTTGTTGTCCTACTACAGTATAAATCGAAATTTAAAGATAAATATTTCATTACGTATAAGAAAATTATTGAATGTGTGTGGCACAACATAAAATTGTCAATAGTTGTACATATTGCCAATGTGGTAACCGAAATATTTAACTTATATACAAATGGTACGCTCACATTAATCGTGTGGTCCGCAGTTTCTCGGAAAGAAGTATGGTAGAACTTTCTCGCTGTAAATTGAACATTAACATGTTCACGGACAAGTTGAGGCAATGTACCGCTTGTCCGCGAATGTGTTAAGGGAGAAGTCGTAACCTTGTGACTGAGCCCCGGATACACAGGGCTCACAATTACCGTAGAAACGACTTTGACCACCTTTTTCTTACACCAGTTTCTATTTTTCTCAAGTTTTCTTCCATCTTACGGTAGCACTAAATCGATTCTTGATCTAATATTTCGTTTATGCATTAGTTCAACAGGGGCAATATTGGTGGTCGAATGTGGTGTCTTCCTGTATTGTGGTAGGAATCTGCAAAGTCTCAATTTGATATCGTTATTGGTACTTAAATCCGCTCGCAGGCTTCTTTTCACTATTTGAACGTATCGTTGGGCTTGATCGTTTGTTGCTGAATGGTATGGTGCCAAAACTAAATGATTTGTTGGAATTAATTGTTATTACTTTAATTTTATTTACACCCTTATTGTTTTTCAAATTTTTATGTTTCTTTTTGTTTTCGTTATTCTTAAAACCACAAATTTCAAAATTTCCTGAAATAATTTCAATTTTTAATGTTCTTACACTTCCAGCTTTGTATTTTCTTTTTGTGGCAGATTTCTTTTTATTTAAATTGTTTTACGATTGAATCTTATTTTATTTCTTACACGTCAGAATTTATAATTCTCCATTTTTTTGTTTGGTTCTTCTTTTTCGATTGATTGATTTATTTGAGAGGGAATTTCGTCAATATCCATTTTTTCCCTCTTGCATCCAAATTTTCCATTTTTTTCAAAAATTTATTCTGAGTTATGTTCAGATTTGTTATTTCTTTCCTCGACGTTTCTTCGGTCTTTTTTATAATTGCTTTTATTTCCATCACATTTTCTTTTGCATTTTTATCCAACTTTTCATCAATTTGATGTAACATTTTCATGTCTACTTTTTCTTCCTTTTAGGCTTCTATACAAAGTATAACAAGAAGCCTTATGATCTGGCTCCGTGTCTGTCCGTCCGTCTGTTCGTCCGTCCGTCCGTCTGTTCGTCCGTCCGTCTGTCTGTCCGTCCGCATAATTCAAAATCATGCAGAGCGTTTCAAATCGTGTTGGAAATACTCTGTGTGTATAGAGGTCTACGAACTGGGTACACCCAGTGCGATACTTTTAGGCTTCTATACAAAGTATAGCAAGAAGCCTTACGATCTGGCTCCGTGTCTGTCCGCATAATTCAAATCTAATCAGAACCCTCGAAATTGTTATTGTAAACACATCGTATGTACAATAAAACAATAATTTGTTTTAAATTTATTTATTGTTAACCACAGCAGTGGCTTGATGTAATTGGTGAAGTTAAGTTGTAAGTAAAAGAGAAAGAAGAGGATTGATCCACCTCAAAAAATGAACCGTACATTACAGAGAAGTAAAGTTTCGAATGGAATGGAAAAGCTTCATTATTATTAGTTATATAGTGAATGATAAATACCAACCGCAAAAATTTAATTAGTGCAAATTATCTGATAAAAATTATGGCGACCAAAAATAACAACAACTTTTTTTCAATGCAGACCAAATATAAGTTATATTTTATTTACATAATTTTTCACCTATATAGGAAATCTAAATACGTTGATCCGTTGATACGTTGATCTGTTGATCCTTTAATCCGTTGATCCTTTGATCCGTTAAGACGTTGATACCCTAATAAGAAGTTATATCTCGAAAAATTTAATTGGTGTAGATTATCGGATTATCTGATGTTACGTTATAAATATTATGTCGACCAAAAATATCTAGCAACAACAACTTTTCACACCAGAAAGGTAGCTGTATAGAAGCCTAGGAACTGCCGCTAAAGCGAGTTCCACCTTGTTGTTCTTTCATGACTACCACATGTTCTTCTGTTTTTCAGGAAATAATAACTTTTATTTGGCCCTCTCTATTGTAATTCATCGTGCAAAGGCCTTGTTCAAAAATGCCATCCCTTTTTAAAACTCTTTATCACCCCGAAAACTCAATCGCTCTGCAGCTGCACACAAATTTTATTTTTGTCTATATCAAAATGTGTTTATCAATTTACCTTATAATTTTCTTTATTATCAATATGAAAATTTTTTATTTTAAATTCAACAGTTATTTTATTAATTTTGTAAATAAAAATCTGATGTGGCCAGCACATGACTTCCCTATAAGGAATCATTCCTTTATCGTTCATCTAAAGATTCGCAGAAATATTATTTAAATTTTATTTTATTATTTAATTAAATTATTAAATTTGTTGTAATTCTTAAATGGTATTTTGTACAGAAAAATATATTCCAATATATTTATAGAAAATTGTATTTGCTTTTATTTTGATTAAAAAAAAATTTCATAAATAATATATTTATCGTATATAATATTTAAGAAAAACCATTTCGTCCTTCAAGTGAAGTGCTACTTCCGGTTTAAGGATTTCCTCCAAAATCAAATGGTGCCTTTGTATACCGATTAAAGTGTTAAATATGAAATTTGGTTACTATATAACAATTTGTTCCTGAGATATTGAAGAAAAACCGGCTTTGGTCCCCTAACTCTGGTAACTCCAAATAAATTGAAAATTTCCTATTGCAAAGAGGAACGTTTATATAGTATAATGATATAATTTAAACCTGCGAAAGTATTACCAAAATTTTGAGTAAATCGAATTTGAAAATCGTAAATTTTACATGTTTCACTGACGCTCGGGTGGAATCTCACTCATTTTGTGGACAGTCCGTGCGCTATGATATACTCTAACACTTAGAATATTTCGCAGCGCCAGATGCAGCTCGACTGTCGTACATGCAACATCGATTATTTTTTGTTTTTAGGCGATTTTTAGGGGGTGAAACGTAATAGTATACTGCCCCATACCGCAACTATACTTTTTAATGCTATTTCGAGGGTCTCTCACATCCCGGTTGCATATATCCCGGTTTTCTTGATGCGTGGCGCTTCTCGTATGTTTAGCCTAGTAACCAGAGTCAAAACCGCCCTGGAGGGGTGCAACCCGGAGCGGAGCGGAGGGGCGCCCCGTAAGGGTAGGTTTTGACGATGGATTACCCTCCTTATCGAATGCACACCCCAAAATTAGAAGGAAAAAAAATGTTAATTTTTTCACTTTTTCGGCAATACACGGGTTATTTTCCATTTTTTTGATTATATTTATTACTAATATTCACTAATCACACCCCCATCTATCCGAATTTCAAAGAAAAATTGAAATCGGAGCGAAAAAATTTTACGCATTTTCATCGGACCACGGGCGACTGATGTGCATCGACCCCGGTCGGCCGCCTGATCGCTGCTACTTTCCCGTACTTTTCAAATTGATTTTTCTCGAAATTTTATGTATACTTTCGCAAGTGAAATTTTTACAGTATACTATATAAACCTTTCTCTTTGCAATAGGAAATTTTCAATTTATTTGGAGTTACCAGAGTTAGGGGACCGTCCCCGAAAAACCATTTCGTCCTTCAAGTAAAGTGCTACTTCCGGTTTAGGGATTTCCTCCAAAATCACATGGTGCTTTAGTATACTGATTAAAGTGTTAAATATGAAATTTGGTTACTAGATAACAATTCGTTCCTGAGATATTTAAGAAAAAAAAAATTTTTATGACAACCAAGCCATTTAAAATTAAAATCCTGTGGTTTCCGCAATTTTATATCCAATTCCATATATTTATCTTCAATAATCAATCATCCATCAAGTTAAGTTATTCTTTTTCCAAATCAAATATAATTCAGCCATTTTAAATCAAACGAACTTTTTTATTAAAACAATTCAATTTAATTTTTATTATACTACTCGAAATTATTCTTTAAAAATTACAAAATTATTTCATACATTCTGATCACTTTGCATCGCTTTGACGCGAATCTCTTTTCAAAAATCGTTCTTGCGCATTTTTCCATTCAAAAATCTTTGAATTTCATATCAATATTTATATATGCTATATAATAGCTTTTAGTCCAGGCAACGAAGCCGAAAAATTGGCTCAAAATTTTTACAATTACAATTTAAATGGTAATTTTTCGTAAAAGTAAAAATACATGAGCTGTAGTCGAAAACCGCACCTAGGGGGCTAAAATTCTCATTTGGGGGAAACGCCGGCTTGGGATTTTTATGAGACATTTTGGGGGTTTATTAGAACACTTCAATATACATCTTTGCCAAATTTCAGCTTGTCCGGACCTTCTGTAAGCTCAAACCAAAATTTCGGTTTTGTTACCTGGAAGATACTATAACTTGGGCAAATTTTGAAAAATTTATTTTTCTCTTCATTTTCCAACCTTGGCTACAATTTCAATTAATTTATTATTAAAAGCATTTCCCGTGCCCGAAAACATTTCTCTTCCTGCAACGAATCAATATTTTTGCCATTTTAAGGGTGGGTCGTGTTTTCGGTCAATAATTTAAGTATTAGTGTGCCATGGAAAAATATGAAATAAACTACTTTATAGAGAATTTTATGCTCTTCAATTATGGTCTGATCATAAATTTTCATACAAACATAAATAAGCGAGTTATCGGCAAAAAATCGCGTTAGGGGAGCTAAAACCCCCGATTGTGGGGGACGCCAGCGTGGGATTTTGTGGGACTTTTGGGGGGTTCATTAGAACACTCCAATGTACATCTCTGCCAAAATTCAGCTTGCCCGGATTTTTGCAAACTAAAAACCTTCCTTGCCTGGACTGTTTAGCCAAATCAATTTGGGCATATTCGGTTACTTTTAGGGTGAAATTTTCGATTAGCACGGAACTACAAATATTTACTAATTAGGCTTCTATACAAAGTATAGCAAGAAGCCTTATGATCTGGCTCCGTGTCCGTCTGTTTGTCTGTCCGTCCGCATAATTCAAACCTAATCAGAACCCTCGAAATTGTCATTGTAAACACATCGTATGTACAACAAGTTGGAACCTGCTTTAGCAGCCGTTCTTAGGCTTCTATACAACTGCTTTTCTGGTGTGAAAAGTTGTTATTTTTGGTCGCCATAATTTTAATAATAAGGAGGGGCCAAAAAGTTGGCCTCTCCTTGACCAGAAATCTTTACTTCTCAATAAAAATTCAACGGGCCCAGCATTTCCAAAAAAATTTACAGCATTCGCCAGCATTTCGATAGTATTGGCGACTGACAAAAAAATATATCAAATTCAAAAAAGTTGTTATTATCTGATTATTTTTGGTGGCCATATAATGTAACATCACATAATTAGATAATCTGCATTAATTATTTATTATTTTATTTAAACCACAGCAGTGGCTTGATGTGGATAGTGAAGTTAAGTTGTAAATAAAAGAGAAGGAAGAGGATGGATCGACCTCAAAAAATGGACCGGACATTACAGAATAATTCGATAATCTGCACCAATTAAATTTTTCGAGATAACTTCTTATTAGGGTATCAACGTCTTAAGGTATCAACGTCTTAACGGATCAAAGGATCAACGCATCAAAGTCTCAACGAATCAACGGATCAAAGACTACTACAGATTGATATTCTCATAGCAAAAACTATTCCAATGCCTTTAATAAGGACAAATCTGGGAATAATGATTTTTCAATGAGTAATTCCAACTTAATTACAAACTTTTAGAAAATTTTTTTTTCTATTCATAACAATCACATGGCATACAAGTAACATCCCATTTCTTATTTGTCGTACCAATCCACAATTCGACTTGGGGAAAAATTTTGGCCTTCAAATCGATTTTCAAGGTCACATGTTTTGGAACAAATCAAAGCTATCGACGGTATCTATCGAGATGTTTAATTGTGGCAATTTTGTAAAATTTTTAAATTTTGCTGTTACCGCCATAACTATGACCTTCAACAGTTTTTCAAGGTGACAATGGACGGATAGTTGGATGGTGTTATGCAATAACGAGTCAACCCACCGTTGGGTCGTTCTGAGAAAATGAAGATAATACTTCATTCAAGTACAGTAATTAACTCACTCTATGCATGTCAATAAAATTGTAACATCTTACACAATGTATTTATGATGATCTATTACAATATTTTTAGAATTTTATTATTTGGGAATACACTGAGTACGATAACTCAATTTGTTGAAAAATGTGGGTTGACTCGTTATTGCATAACACCATCCAGTTAACAACTACATAAGACCTCTAGGAAATACTGCATTTCAAGTTCCGCCAGATTGAGAATAACTGTCGGCAGAATACTTAAGCGTGACCGCGCGGTCGCACAAAAAAACTTTATTACCCTCCTGAGGTCACCTAATAAAGCTGTATTCGAATTCGCAATAAAATCACTTGACCTTAGGGACTTAAAAAAAAGTTGTTATTATCTGGTTATTTTTGGTCGCCATATAATGTAACATCACATAATCAGATAATCTGCACTAATTAAATTTTTGCGGTTGGTATTTATCAATTACCCTAATAGCACGCTTCGTCCTCAGTACGTACAAGTTTCGTTCATTTTAAGTACATTCGTCCACGTACGAATTTCAAACGTACGTATAACGTATTTTAAAGTACGTACCTGTACGTACGTGTATGTGCGTACCTATTTCGTACGTTTTTCGCCCATCTTACGTACATTCGTTTCCGTACCTTACGTGCACGTACATAGGATGCACTTTGAAGTACGAACGTGGTATGTACAATTATGTACGTACCTATTTCATACGTTTTTCGCCATCTTATGTACATTCGTTTCCGTACCTCACGTGCACGTACGTAGGATGCACTTTGAAGAACGAACGTCGTATGTACAATTATGTACGTACCTATTTCATACGTTTTTCGCCATCTTATGTACATTTGTTTCCGTACCTTACGTGAACGTACGTAGGATGCACTTTGAAGTACGAACGTCGTATGTACAATTATGTACGTACCTATTTCATACGCTTTTTGCCATCTTATGTACATTCGTTTCCGTACCTTACGTGCACGTACGTAGGATGCACTTTGAAGTACGAACGTGGTATGTACAATTATGTACGTACCTATTTCATACGTTTTTCGCCATCTTATGTACATTCGTTTCCGTACCTCACGTGCACGTACGTAGGATGCACTTTGAAGTACGAACGTGGTATGTACAATTATGTACGTACCTATTTCATACGTTTTTCGCCATCTTATGTACATTCGTTTCCGTACCTCACGTGCACGTACGTAGGATGCACTTTGAAGAACGAACGTCGTATGTACAATTATGTACGTACCTATTTCATACGTTTTTCGCCATCTTATGTACATTTGTTTCCGTACCTTACGTGCACGTACGTAGGATGCACTTTGAAGTACGAACGTCGTATGTACAATTATGTACGTACCTATTTCATACGCTTTTCGCCATCTTATGTACATTCGTTTCCGTACCTTACGTGCACGTACGTAGGATGCATTTTGAAGTACGAACGTCGTATGTACAATTATGTACCTGACGTGGACCATGTACACTTGAAAAGTTTTGTAAGTAACCCTGTATGTTTAAAATGTTACAAAAATTGAAAGATCCAATTTGATCCAATCAAATCATTCGAATTTGAGCCACCCTGTATGAACTTCCAAGTCCATGAAACGATTTAATTGGTGAAAAAAATTAAATTATACAGGGAGTTTATAAAACTGTTCATGTTATGTTGGTAATAAGTTTCTTGTAACCCTTTGTAATGACCTAACCTAACCTTTTTGTGTATTTATCATAGAGTGTATTTATTATAATATTATCTAACAGTTAAGTTATATAATATTTTATATAAGGTAAGTTATATATTATTTTCTTCAAAATTATAACATTTTTTTTTAGGTTTTTAATTCTACGATGCCAAAATACAGATTGTCCCGTAAACTTTACCATCGAGCACAAACGGCGTCTAACTTGGCGATTAGAAATATTAATCACACAAGTGGGGTTACACGTTACACGTGTTGTTAACAAGTAAGTAATCAATTTTATTTTGATATATAAATTAAATGTTAACTTTTATTTTAGATGCTGGTATGAAAACCTTTCCGAACGTGACTGAGAAAGATGTCCAGGTGGGAATAAGCAAATGGATCCGCAGATGCACCGAAAGGGGCAAGAAGGAACCGAATTAGAACAAGGTGTAATCTTGGATTTTATTATAATATTTTTTGTATTTGTTTAAATAAATAAATTAAAAATAAATAAATTATAAATAAATTTTTTTGCGAATTATATTGTACGAACGAAGACGTACCTCGTACGAAAAACAGGACGTGCCTCGTACGCATACGAACGTACCTCGTACAAATAGAACGTACCACGTACGAACGAGGACGTACCTCGTACGAAACAGGACGTGCCTCGTACGCATAAGAACGTACCTCGTACAAATAGAACGTACCACGTACGAAACAGGACGTGCCTCGTACGCATAAGAACGTACCTCGTACAAATAGAACGTACCACGTACGAACAAGGACGTACCTCGTACAAATAGAACGTACCTCGTACGAACCCAGTACGATGATTATGCACACTTCTGTACGATTATATTCGTACAAATTTGTACGTACCTCGTATAAACAATGTACAAACGTGGTACATCCTTGTTCGTACGAGGTACGTACAAATTTTAACGAATATAAACGTACAGAAGTGTGCATAATCAACGTACTGGGTACGTACGAGGTACGTTAAACTTCCGCACCCGTACGTACACGGTATGTACGTGTATTCGTCCCAGATATGTCCAAAATTCGTTATTGTGCTATTAGGGTTACTACATAAGCAGCGATGCCAACCCGTACTATAATTGTAGTACGCATACTATAATTTTACCTTCTGTGCTGTACAACAGAAGGTACAAATTACTTATAGAATGCCTACTATAATAAATTATAGTACGGTTGGCATCGCTGTACATAAGTAATAATAATCAAACTTTTCCATTCCATTCGTAACTTTACTTTTCTGTAATTTCCGGTCCATTTTTTGAGGTGGATCCATCCTCTTCCTTCTCTTTTATTTACAACTTAACTTCACTATCCACATCAAGCCACTGCTGTGGTTAAAATAAAATAATAAATAATTAGTGCAGATTATCTGATTATGTGATTTTTACATTATATGGCGACCAAAAATAACCAGATAATAACAACTTTCCACACCAGAAAGGTAGCTGTATCGGCAATTTACATTACCGTTGGCAGCGCCACCAGCAACAACAACATGGCCGTGTTTAGACGTATATTTCGAAATTCAAAATCATATTCTAGTGAAAATTTGCAACATTTCAGTATAGTATTAAATTACTTATAATATATGTTTTGTTAATTAGTTGATTTTGTTATGTCTTGAGCCTGAAGAACGAATTTTTATTTTCATTTAATACGTCACTTACTAATCTAAAATTCTCCCGCATGGTGGCGTTTGCTTAATGTAAATTGCGAATAGAAGCCTAAGAACTGCCGCTAAAGCGAGTTCCACCTTGTTTAATTTTTGTTATCTGAAAACAGCTGTCATACAATAAGTCAGGGGCGTACTGGATCAAGTTATTCACGAGGGCTATAACGGATTTTTGACTTTACATCCGTTATGTTCAACCTTGTGCATCAATTTGGTTGGCCACTGCCATTTCATTTAAATTGAATGAGATGGCGTTGTGGACTCTGCGATATTTTTATGATCGGTTTTCCGGAACGCAAGTCGAGATGCGCGCTGGGGAGGGTCTTTGGGGAAAATGTCGGACGAGAAGGTCACATTTTTTGGTGCTGTGAAGTGTTTGATTTGGGGTGCTTTCGATTAAGTGAATATGGTTACGTTTATTGGGAATTCCGTTCCGACAGTCCGGATATTATATGGAACATGTTGTTTTCCATCCCAGTAGGGGGTTTGATTCGAGATTGGAGGACGATGGGTTCTTTTTGCCGTGCCATGTGTCATCATCGGACCACCCTGGCCCACAATTTCTGGGAAGGATTTTTATCCGGTAGTATGGTGAGTTACATAATTAATTTTGCCATTACTTCACAGCCACCGGTTAGTCGATTGGCCAATATTTGAACACCAGAAGCTCTATGACGTATTTTTCCCTTGGCTTTTTAATGTGTTTTATTTTTTTAATTATGTGTAATATTCTGGTTTTTCTGTTCGTCGTGCATTTTTTATTAAAGAATGTTGTACGAGATTACGATTGCGGTGCATTTTTGTATACCTGCATCGTAGTGATTGGCGTATCTAATCTCTTTGACGTTCGCTAAACGTGGAAATGAATTTAAGTTTGAATGTTGGTTTTGGTATAATTATTTATTTAATTAATAATTATTTGATATAAAAATGTGTTATAATGTGTACATCGACTGGGTTTTATTTCCACGTAACTACATCAAGCGGCTTTAGTATGGTGCATCGGCGATCGGAGTCCAGAATGAGCGTTCTAAGTTCAAGCCTCGACTTGAAATTTTATGTTCGTTAATTTTTTCTTGTTTTTAATTATGATTTAATAATATTTTTATGAAGGCTTCGATGTGTGGCATACTTATATACAGAGTGCGGCATTGCGCCGGGGTTGCTGCTACTTGGTTTGGTCGTCGGAGGCTCGATGTGGTTACCATTATGGGATTGTTTATGACCATTCGAGTGTTCCGTCGATTGATTGTGTGGGTGGTGATTCTGAGTGTCAATGTGGTCGCTACTGTGCCGTTCTGGTCGGCTACTGTAGTGGACTACTGTTTTATGTTCCACTGGTGCCATACTAGCATCAACAGCATCGTTAATTCTCTACGCCTTTAAGCAATGACCACCGTATTGTTTATTTTTTATGTTTATTTTATTTTATTGTTAAGTTTATTTTGTGTGTGTTTGCAAAGCTGCTTCCTTGAGTTTATCCGAGGCGTTTTTACACGACCCATGGCCCTCGCATACCGACGTTTCCATCAAAGAGCTAGTTGACCTAACACCAGGGCACCACGCATTCAAAAGTAGAAGGTTCTTACTTTCTGCGTGGACTTTATCTTCTCCAAACTGCTTCTCATTAGAGCAGTAAGGAAGGATTTAGTTACACTGGCGCCGAAGCGTGGGAGCTACTGTATTGCCTCTGTTTTGCTTCTGTATCACTGATTTTCTACAGTATTGGACAGATGATGTTGCTCTACCATCTGTATTTTGGTGAATGCTCGGAGACAATTTCAGGGACAGCTTTTGCATTGTTTAATTGACAATTTTGTTTGTTTGTCAATTTTGTTATTTTGTGTTTTGGTTTTCCACAAGTTATTAAGGGGTGAAATCCTTTTAGCTTGCGTGGATCTACAATACCAAACGGGAGGTTGGTTGGAGTAATTGTTTGTACACTGATTGGTTTAACAACACCTTAAATCATACATTACATAACATCATACATTACATTAGTAATGTTTGTCACTGTGGGTTCGATTACACCTTGAACTCTGCATGGTCCATTAACATCTACGATCATGACTTTTTTTTCGTTGTTTTTATTTTATTTTTTTCATGTTTTATGTAACATAACTAGACATCACACCATCTAGATGCTAGTTATACCATCTTTTCTGAGAATGATCTCTTGTTTTTATTATGGCAGTGTTTTTGTTGGTTTTTTTTTAAACCAAGTTTTTATTTTTTATTTTTTCCGGTCTGTATGTCAGGGACGAAGATTGCCCTGCATCAGAACCCTTGAGGAGTCTGGGGGGAGCGTGCGCGTTCCTTCGTCTCATTAGGAGGGGTCCTATGTGGTCCCTTCTCATGTACTCACAGTGCAAGTGTTGCGAACCTTGCTGTGCAGTCTTTTCCCTTGTGAGTGGGGGGGTCCTATGTGAGCCCTTCTGGTGTTGACAGTCAAGTGGTGTAAGTTTGACCCTTGCTGTTCAGCGTTTGGTTGAGTTGGTACGGGTCCGATGCGAGTCGTACACTCATATACTCACACTTTCCCTGGTTGGTCGTTTATAGCGAGTTCGCTTGACCTTAGCTCACGCTTTATGCGGATAAAAGGTGACGTGTCGTTGCTCTGGAGCTAATTCTTATCATTTTTTTCTTTGTGGAATATTTTTTATTCCGTTGTCCCTGCCATGATGAGATCAGAGATCACCTACTATCACTACAGATATTATTATCACTCTTAGTTAGCATTCAGCAGGCGCGGTTTGCGCTCACGGAAACACTTGAGATCGGTTGATTTTTTTGAGCCATAGGCGATTTTTTCTTTTTGAGCCTTTAGCCCTATCTATACCGGCAAAGACGTTTAGGGGGGGGGTGTATAACGGATTTTTGACTTTACATCCGTTATGTTCAACCTTGTGCATCAATTTGGTTGGCCACTGCCATTTCATTTAAATTGAATGAGATGGCGTTGTGGACTCTGCGATATTTTTATGATCGGTTTTCCGGAACGCAAGTCGAGATGCGCGCTGGGGAGGGTCTTTGGGGAAAATGTCGGACGAGAAGGTCACATTTTTTGGTGCTGTGAAGTGTTTGATTTGGGGTGCTTTCGATTAAGTGAATATGGTTACGTTTATTGGGAATTCCGTTCCGACAGTCCGGATATTATATGGAACATGTTGTTTTCCATCCCAGTAGGGGGTTTGATTCGAGATTGGAGGACGATGGGTTCTTTTTGCCGTGCCATGTGTCATCATCGGACCACCCTGGCCCACAATTTCTGGGAAGGATTTTTATCCGGTAGTATGGTGAGTTACATAATTAATTTTGCCATTACTTCACAGCCACCGGTTAGTCGATTGGCCAATATTTGAACACCAGAAGCTCTATGACGTATTTTTCCCTTGGCTTTTTAATGTGTTTTATTTTTTTAATTATGTGTAATATTCTGGTTTTTCTGTTCGTCGTGCATTTTTTATTAAAGAATGTTGTACGAGATTACGATTGCGGTGCATTTTTGTATACCTGCATCGTAGTGATTGGCGTATCTAATCTCTTTGACGTTCGCTAAACGTGGAAATGAATTTAAGTTTGAATGTTGGTTTTGGTATAATTATTTATTTAATTAATAATTATTTGATATAAAAATGTGTTATAATGTGTACATCGACTGGGTTTTATTTCCACGTAACTACATCAAGCGGCTTTAGTATGGTGCATCGGCGATCGGAGTCCAGAATGAGCGTTCTAAGTTCAAGCCTCGACTTGAAATTTTATGTTCGTTAATTTTTTCTTGTTTTTAATTATGATTTAATAATATTTTTATGAAGGCTTCGATGTGTGGCATACTTATATACAGAGTGCGGCATTGCGCCGGGGTTGCTGCTACTTGGTTTGGTCGTCGGAGGCTCGATGTGGTTACCATTATGGGATTGTTTATGACCATTCGAGTGTTCCGTCGATTGATTGTGTGGGTGGTGATTCTGAGTGTCAATGTGGTCGCTACTGTGCCGTTCTGGTCGGCTACTGTAGTGGACTACTGTTTTATGTTCCACTGGTGCCATACTAGCATCAACAGCATCGTTAATTCTCTACGCCTTTAAGCAATGACCACCGTATTGTTTATTTTTTATGTTTATTTTATTTTATTGTTAAGTTTATTTTGTGTGTGTTTGCAAAGCTGCTTCCTTGAGTTTATCCGAGGCGTTTTTACACGACCCATGGCCCTCGCATACCGACGTTTCCATCAAAGAGCTAGTTGACCTAACACCAGGGCACCACGCATTCAAAAGTAGAAGGTTCTTACTTTCTGCGTGGACTTTATCTTCTCCAAACTGCTTCTCATTAGAGCAGTAAGGAAGGATTTAGTTACAGGGCTTAGATTTTTCATATCGATCGTCAGCTATAGCGGTTAAGTGCGTTGCTGCTAATGCTGAATGCCTGGTTACACTCCGGGCTCAGTAAAACTTTATTCTGGCCATGTTTATTACTTTATAACTTTATTCTGACCATATTCATTGTATGTTTACTACAATGTGTTACACAAGAAAACATTTTACATCTGTTTTGAGAGGTGACATATTTTACATTCGATTTGTATTTTTTCGCTTGTTTATGTACATTTTTCTTTATTACAGTCTTGAAAATGACCCCGATAGAGGGTCGCAACTAGTCGATTCAAAACGTAGTCTTTCTTTAACACGTCCACTGATATCCAATATCCTAGTAAATCATATCCTTGGAACAATAGCTTATCTTCACTTTATTCTGGCCGTTAATCCCTGCGGCAGTTAGACCAGTAAGCCACGTATCAAAGAATAATTGGATCAACGGACAATCGTATCATGGTATAATCGTATCAACGGATCATCGTATCAACGGATCATCGTAGCAACGGATCATCGTATCATCGTATCATCGTATCAACGGATCATCGTATCAACGGATCATCGTATCAACGGATCAACGTATCATCAGATCAATTTGCTTATATAGGACATCGCCCTATGAGTATTGTCGTATTTAGGCCCTTCTGCCTAAATTTGGGATCTTATATTGGGGTGTAACTTTTAAATAATAGTCATTCAACAATTAACTAATCTATTTAAATAAAATAATCAGGGTAAAATATTACATATATGGTTATTTAAATTAATTCTTACTCTACAATTATCATCATCCCTAGGACCCAGGAATATTGGCTGACTCGTACAATTGACATCTTGTATTCTTTCTTGTTAATATCTTGATTCACAAACACGCGGCACTGTCAACTGACCCGCTTACTAGTCCGAAAGACAACTGCATGACAACTAACTTCCAACCAACAACTAACTATCCTATCCTCATTTTCGGATATTTAATAACTATCGGTTGTTCCACATTTTTGTGGTATCTTTCCTGAGCCCTACTAATAACCGCTGACTTCGTAACTTCACAATGCTCGTGTATAATTTTGCAATATAATTTAGCAACTCGTAATTATAAAATTTACTCTACAGGGTGATATTTATATACTGGCCATTTTAATATAATTTAATTATCTATTTGTGACATTCCCCCCGTTGAATTAAAGGTTGGCCCAAACCTTTGTTTTTAAAATAAAGTCACGGTTTTCTACACGAGAATTGCTCCACCACTAAAAAAATTGAAAATTTTATATTTAACTAATTAATCGTTAACCTTAAACATTAAATTTAACATATTCCTTATATAATATATTACAAACACAATCTTAATTTTCTTTACACTTCTTTTAGGGACCTCTTCTAATTCTTATCAAAAAAAAAATTTTTTAACAATAACCAGTTTCTAATGTTTTTATATGTTGTATCTCTCATATTCATTTATAATTGTACTTTGAATCTCCAAAAAATCTTTTTTCGCACTATTTTTAGTTGACTATTTACTAATTCGTACTTACACATTGAAAATCCCAGGTTTTGTAAAAAATTTGTTCACAAATTTGTTTTTTGTTTTAATTCTTATTTGAATTTTCTGAATCATATTAACTTTATGGTATATTGACATATATAATATATAATATTACAGTGTATCAAGCCTAATATTGTTGACTTTACTGCTATTAAAATTTAATTAAGTCTTGACCTATCCAATTGTAATATACTTATTTAAGCAATTTTTGCCGTATTACTACATTTATGTATTAGGTTCACTTATTGTTTTTATTTTGTCTACCTAAAGTATTTTACTTTGCGACCTTCAATGTGAAGTTTCTCAATAATTATTTTGAGTACTCGTTCAAAATTGTTACTTTAAATTTTGGGGATTCGTATACAATAACAAAAAAAATTTTCTTTATTTACTCTCCAGCTTCTGAATTTGACCGCTTCCTGATATGTTTATATTTAAATTTTCATTAATGTGCCTACTATACTTATATATTTCCTAGTTATTTTAAACAACCCCTATTTTGATTCCTTTTGATTTAACTACAATTCGCCATTACACTGTATCCTGTCGATACATGTTTATACTAGAATAATACAGATTATTCCTTTTATGGTGCCCTTTTACAATATCTCACAATAGATAACTCTATTACACCGTATCCTTTTGATACGTGTTTATACAAGAATAATACAGATTATTCCGATTATAGTGCCTTTTTACAAATTGTTACGAAATTTTTTGCACTTTCGTAACAGCGTTGAATTTTGTTGAAATTCAACTTTTTCCAATTGGCAATATATTTCGTAGCGCCCGGTATATGGAACGAATTTGACGGAGATTAAACTCGCGCATGCAATGATAAGGACTTCTTGGGTTAGCTTTCGAAGCGAGCGGTCGGTTTTGTGTTTTACTGTGAAGTGAATATAATTTTGGTTCCAATTTTGATAAAATATTGGTAGCGATTTTGTGGGGGGTCCCTTTCCGCATCATGAATTGTTTTGGATGGTTTGCGCTCCAACCCAGTACTATGGGGATTTTTCACATTGATGTTTGCGGAATTGTGGATGTATTCCAGGGCCCTTATTCTCCAACTCGCTCGATTTTATTCTCATACGAATCATTTCGCATAATAAGTTTCGCATACGACTCGATGATAGCTTAAATCTGGTATTCTCGAATGGCACACGAATTTTATCGCATAGTTACGTGGTTCATAGTTACTTAATCCGGATTAAGTGGATAATCTCAAATAGAAATTCTATATAAGTTCTATAACTTTTTATATATAAAAATAAATAACTCAAATCAAAAATAACTAAAACGTAAACGAAATTTTGGAAACTGTAATCATGAACAGCGAAGGTATTGTTAGAAAAAGTCGCGTTGGAAATGTATCATCGGCGCAAAAGGATGCAATTGTAGATTATCTACAATGCAATCCAAAACTGTTAAGTGGAAAGTTTACGTCAGACTTTACTTTCAAGACGGCACAACACAAATGGCAGGAATTAACGGAAACATTAAATTCCATGGTGGGTGCCAAGAAAGATTGGAAACAGTGGAGGAAAACTTGGCAAGATATGAGGACAAAAACGAAGGGTAAAAAAATATACTGGAGGCACAGGTGGTGGAAAACCAACAACCGATCAATTAAGCGCTACCGAAGAAAATGTATTATCATTAATCAATAAAAACTCGATAGATGGTCATACTGATTTACAGGAATCGACAGTAGATTTTGATTTTTCGTCGGGCTTAGAAGGAACGTCAAATACATACACGAATTTAGAAGATGTTGGGTTTTGTGCCCCCTTAACGGTAGACGTTACCCATTACAGTGCTATCCCTTCACCAACAGAAGTACTTTCTGTTTTACCAAATACCGAACCAAATAATATACCATCAGTGATTGTCCAAAATCAAAATGAAAATAGTACTAAACGAAAAAGTCGAGTGGCTGTGCAACGACTGCAGCAAAGTATTTCTGCAAGTGAGAAGCTTGCAGAACTAGCTGAAGAAAAAATGAGAAGGAAAGAGATGTACCAAAACAAAAAATTAGAACTACTAGAAAGAGAGGTACTAGCTAAAGAGAAAATTGGCAATGCTCTTGTCGAGTTGTTAAATAAATTGGCTAAGTAGTTTAAATCCATTATATATTTTTTTACATTAATTTTTATTTTAATACTTACTTTGTTTGGACGAGAGTTTCTGTTTCACCAATTAATTTTTAGTTATTACTTTTTATTATTTTTAGTCGTTAAGTTAAAATTTCGTTTAATAATTTCATTTAAATTCAATAATAAAATAATTTCATTTAATAATTTGTAATTCACTATTTTTATAATATGTACATAAATTAAACTAATTAATTGTAAAATAATTTCTTTAGTCGTTAAGTTAAAATTTCGTTTAATAATTTCATTTAAATTCAATAATAAAATAATTTCATTTAATAATTTGTAATTCACTATTTTTATAATATGTACATAAATTAAACTAATTAATTGTAAAATAATTTCTTTAGTCGTTAAGTTAAAATTTCGTTTAATAATTTCATTTCAATTCAATAATAAAATAATTTCATTTAATAATTTTTAACTCACTATTTTTATAATATAATATGTACATAAATTAAACTAATCGCACACGACCAAATTTTCTCATGCGTAAGTACCACACGTTGTAGGTCGTGTAATTTTCGTGCGCAAATATTCGTAGACGATTGCTCGAGAATACGAATTTTTGATTCGTATGCGAAAATGACGTAGTTTCGTATGCGAATGAATTCTCACGAGTTCTAGAATATGAGCCCAGGTCGTTATCTTTTTGTCGGACCACCTTGTGCATATTTTCTGGAAGGATATTTTTTTACTCAGTTCGGTAAGTTTTTATAATTTGAACTGATTGCTTCACAGGGAAATGCATTACTCGACTTGGCCAAATTTTTCCTCCGAACATAAGGAGTTCGATTGCGTTTTAACTAACCCTTGGCTGTCTTATTTTTTATGTGATATTTTTATTACAGAGGTTTTCATTGTCTTGCATATTTTTTTATTCGAATGTTGGCCGAGATAGTTGATACGCCGTAAGTTTTCGTTTTCTGCACGATGAGATATTCTATCTAATCTCACACGTTCGCATACGTTGGATGGAGTACCAAGTGTTTGCACTTTACTTTTTGATAATTATTTTAATTAATTATATTATTTAATTATGTATTATTATTTGGGTTACTTGTGTATTTTATTCCCACTAGAAAACATCAACCGGCGTTGGTCAAATGCAAAGACTTTGAAATTCCTAAGCGTTTGACATGGGTTCGAATTTCGTATTTGAAATTCTATGTTAAACATTTTTTTTGTGTTTATTTTGATTTTATGTTCTTTTTTATGAAAGGCTGCGATGTTCGACCCATATACAGGGTGCGGCATTTCATCGAGATTGCTGTCGTTTGTTTTATCATTGGGAATTCGATATGGTTCCACTTTATCGTGGGATTTTTATGTAACCATTCGAATGTGCCCTTGGTTTATGTTTGGGAGTGATTTTCGGTGGCAATGTCGTTGCCACTGTGCCTGTTTTGGTCGGCTAACACCTTCTACATCCGACATCGCTTATATCTTTGCCTTCTGACAATTAACATCCAATTGTCCATTTTAATTGTGTTGTGTTAGCAAAGCTGTTTCCTTGATCTCTCCGGGGTGTTTCTTTCACACGATCCACGACTCTCGCTGCCGCAATAAACGAGCTAGTTTAAAATCGACCACCAGGGCCCCACGCAAAATTAAAGTAGATGGTTTTATCCTTCTGCGTGGACTTAATCTTTTCCGAGCTGACTTCTCATTAGAGCAGTAAGGAAAGATTTTGTATCAAAATATATCACAATAGATAATTCTATTACACCGTATCCTTTCGATACGTGTTTATACAAGAATAATACAGATTATTCCGTTACATAATTTCTTAATGTTTAGAAATCTTATACGAGAAAGTGGTATTTTGATCTTATTTTCCTAGGTTGTTACTGACTTTCTTATATAAATTTTCGCTACATTGGGACGTCCTTACTCCTAATGGCTTTGTTATAGTACAGACTATAGATTTGAGGTACAGACCTCATTTACAATATTTAGCCATTTTCTTTAAATAATTATTATTCTTAGCACTTTAGCCTATTTTTCATTTATTATACATTTTTACTTTTATTGCTCCGTGTTTTAGGCATCACTTTATTTTATTTGTTCTGCTTTTCACTAACTTTTCCATTTTAGGCACTTTATTATTTTTCCTTTTTGAAGCTTTTTCTTCTTTCTCCTTGACTGGATAGTCTTATTTGCTTAGCACTTTTTTTCTTTCACATTTTGGGTTTTTTCGAAATCTTCTAAACTTTTCGCGCGGCACTTTAATTTTACTTTAATTTTTGAATGTTCAGGGGTCCTTTCTTTACTTATAAACTTGGTATACTTGGTTAGTCGGCTTACAACTTTTATTAATATTTTGACTGTTTATTTCACTGAACTGGATTACGTGTGGATGGTGATGATTGAGACATCCCAAATTGGTTGACCCATAATTATGTCTATTTTCCTCCATTTGAATGTACGCCTTCGTTACTTATTCGTATAACTCCCAAACGTGCACTTTTGGAAGTTACTGAATATATTAATTGTAACGCCACTGTAGTTTGAGTAAATGATTTCCATTTTTCTACTTCTTCTTATACAGTTGTGGCTTCCCCGACAATCGGCAACACCACCTTGGTTTATTGTTAACCATTCCATCTCTCCATAAATCGATTGCTTATCTCAATCCAATTTGGTTTGTTGTTATCCATTCCATCTCTCCATAATTCGATTGTTAATCTCAGTCCAATTTGGTTTGTTGTTATCCATTCCATCTCTCCACAATTCGATTGATCATCTCAGTCCCATTTGATTTGTTGTTATCCATTCCATTTCTCCACAATTCGATTGTTCATCTCAGTCCCATTTGATTTGTTGTTATCCA
Source organism: Podabrus alpinus (assembly GCA_932274525.1). Lineage (NCBI taxonomy): Eukaryota > Metazoa > Arthropoda > Insecta > Coleoptera > Cantharidae > Podabrus > Podabrus alpinus. Next base: position 79,863,320 of record OW026452.1, read on the forward strand.
TTCCATTCCATCCAATATTACACTCATCCCTCTTGAAAGTGCTTTCCATACTGTTCCCAATTACCTTTTGACTGTATACATATGGATACCTATGATTATTTTGACTTTTTATCTAAAATCAGAAAAATGTTATAACTTGCGGTAATTTTTTCCATATTACGCCAGGTGATATTTCTACGGTCGTTTGGATTTGTTGTCCTCTAGCTATTTGGAGATATCTACAATTCATAATTAGTTTACATTTAAATTTATGAATTCATTTTTTAATGCATATTTTATTTTTCTTTGGATCCCTAAATTCTATATCATTTTTAATTAAACTGAATGTATATTTTAAAAATAACTATTGTATTTTTATCCTTTTATTTTTGTGATACTCTGCACTTTCTTGACCTACGGTTTTATTTGTTTTTATAACAACTAAAGAATGTGTCATTCTGTTTTGTTTATCCGGAAATGTACATAAATACAGTGTATTCATAATATTATTCTGCTATCTTATGTACAGTATGTTTTTATTTTAATTACCAATATTTATTTATTAAAATATAACTTGTTTTTTACTTTTCTAACTTTTTTTTTATTCAAATTCCTATCTTTTGTTTTCAAGCGAACTTTCAAATCAATTCTCTTTATTTGGGTGGCTACAATTTATTTTATGATTCATATAATTTTATTTGCTATTTTGCGACAATTGGTTTTAATTATACTTTTTAACTGGTATTCCCATATTTTCTCCCTTAAATCAACTTCACCTTTGACCACCTTTGGCCCTATTAATACTTCATAATACATCTTAAACCCTCAACTTTTATTTAGTCATTTTGGGCTCCCCATAAAATTCCTACAAATTCCTCATAATAATTCTCCTTTGTTTCATAATTCTTTATATTCATTGGAATACCTCTTTTATCAATAAACCCCTTGTCCTTTAAATTAGCTTATTAATTCTTATTCAATCTCAAATTCATTTTTTCCACCCAAAATTTTTTAAATTTAATTTCCCATTTAAATAAGTAAATCTTTTATTGTTCGCATTTTTACTTTTTCAATAACGATAAAATTTTGAAACAATGATTTCGTGGAATTATAACCAATATTTTTTTTATTACTAATTATTTATTTATATAATTTATTACTACAAAAATAAAATTTAAGTTTGTTTATTGTTCAAATTATAAATAAAATTACCCTCTTAAAATATCCTTATTATAAAATTCTTTTTTCCCACATTTAAATTTTGATTTTATTAAATTCTTGAACACTTATTATTTCATCTTTTAAATTTGCTAACTTTGCTTTTTTGTGTTGAATAGTTTTTTTAATTTATTTATTTTAATGCCGATTCTTTTAAAATTTGAGCTTTTATGTGGTTTTAGTACCGCTGTTACAATTTATTTATAATAATTTACTTCCATATACAATTATTGTCCTTTTTAAAAGACATTTTCCGACATTATAATTTACACAATAAAAAATTTCATATTTTGAAAAATTAGTTTTCAATGCATTTCTAACTTCCGCATTTGATTTAATATAATATGTTTAATAAAATTATCTATCAGCAAATTTTTTCTTCGTGTTGTTGAACTTTGAATTCATATAAAATTACTTTACAAGGTATTTTGCCGAAAGTTTTCTTTTTCATTTTAATGAATTTTTGTGCTGAAAATGGCAATGAACGATTTAAATACATTTTTGTGTTTATTAACAAAATCCATTTAAAATTATTTACCTATTAAAATTCATTAGCAAATTTTTGTTCTTTATTACCTAGTAATGAATAATTTAAATAACACTTGTGTTTATTCTCAAAAACATTTAAAATATTATTTCGGAACTATTGAATAATCCGACTGTTTCAAATTAATGTAATTTATTAAAATTTACCCTTGTTAAAATAAATTTTGATTGCATTATGCCTTTAAATATTTCTAAAATATTCTTCGTAAAACCTTGAACTTTTCAAAATTGTTAACTTTCAAATTGCAAATTTTTCTTTTTAAAATATGTGTTATTTCAAATCGCTTCGTCATATTTTTATATACTTCATTCTTAATAACTTGTCGATATAGCAAATAATTTTCAATACCAATGTTAAAACAAAACTTGTGTTAATTTTTTCGTTTTACTAATTGAATCATTTTAATAAAATTTTTAAATTCTTTTAGTCGATATGCAGATACTTGATTAAAAATTATTAATTTACATTTAACCATTTAAATTCAATCTTATTGAATTTTAAATAACATTGTTAAAATAATTATTATACTTTAAAATATTGCGAATTAAGATTTTTTTTTTCTTTTAACACAGACAAAAAAATGTTTTCCTTTCAAAAATTTAGGCTTAAAAAATGTTATTTATTCGTATAATTATGCCCAAAAATGATTTTAATAAAATCTTTCATTTAAATGTGATATCTGCATACTTGCGAGACGTTGAAGAGTTCCATTATAATGCATTTTATGTCAAGTCCGTTCTTTAACCTTTATAACATCTAAATATAAAACTTTTTTTTTAATAAAAACGAAATTTACCTTCCCTAATCCCTAATTTGGGAATTATTTTTTAAAATTTACCCTATAACAAAATATTGTATAGTCAATTTATTTCACGTAATGAATTATTAAAATTTATTTATAAATAGGTATGAAGTTTATTTGACTGTGTTTGGATTTTATTTTAAATTTATTTAAAGTATCGTAGTTCCTTCCATGTTCTAGTTAGTTGACAAAAAATTTCCACTCTTTAAAAGTGACGTTATTATTATTTGCCGTTGATTCATTAAAATAACAACTATTTATTTAAAATTTTGTTGAAACGCAATAAAATAATTTTATTTAAAATTTTCTTTTTGTTTTCGTAAACAATTATTTACATTTTTTCTACCTTAATTATGGGCCTCCATAACTAATTTCGAGGTTTTATGCCTTCCTCAATACAAAAAACTGTAAATTTTTTATACAACCAAAATTTTAATTCTGCCTGAAACCCCTTCAGCGTATACAGCATTAAAATTTAATCATATTTACAAACCAAAATCACTTAAACCATTTCCCAAACATTCTGGACTTTACCTCACCACTTAAAAAAATTTACTTTAACACACCATCGGCATAATTTTTTCAACGTATGGACTTTGGCTATGGAAAAATTTTTATACAAATTAATAAAGTTTACCATCAGCAAATTCTTTGTTTAACTTATTGCCATTATTAAACCAATTTCGACGACCTTTTTATTTTATTTCGAATAATTTATTCACAAATTATTTACCTAAAATTTATTTACCTACTTTCACCGCCATAATTTCGTATTATTGATAGAATTTAAACTGTATTAATGAACATTATTTAATTATTTTAAAACCAAAAATTTTGTTTTTTAACTTCAACCCTTAAATTTTGAAATTTATTCGCTGATAAATTTCGGATAAAATCCGAGCACCTCCACCATGTCGTATTTAGGCCCTTCTGCCTAAATTTGGGATCTTATATTGGGGTGTAACTTTTAAATAATAGTCATTCAACAATTAACTAATCTATTTAAATAAAATAATCAGGGTAAAATATTACATATATGGTTATTTAAATTAATTCTTACTCTACAATTATCATCATCCCTAGGACCCAGGAATATTGGCTGACTCGTACAATTGACATCTTGTATTCTTTCTTGTTAATATCTTGATTCGCAAACACGCGGCACTGTCAACTGACCCGCTTACTAGTCCGAAAGACAACTGCATGACAACTAACTTCCAACCAACAACTAACTATCCTATCCTCATTTTCGGATATTTAATAACTATCGGTTGTTCCACATTTGTATCTTTCCTGAGCCCTACTAATAACCGCTGACTTCGTAACTTCACAATGCTCGTGTATAATTTTGCAATATAATTTAGCAACTCGTAATTATAAAATTTACTCTACAGGGTGATATTTATATACTGGCCATTTTAATATAATTTAATTATCTATTTGTGACAGTATAGTAGATGTAACTGTTTGGCTAATTTTTCGCGCGTTAAGTAAAAGTAAATTATTAACAATGGCATTAATCGAAAACAAATCTGCTTTCAAAACTGTAAAGAATGTGCAATTTGGCATTTTTAGTCCGGAAGATATTCGTAGCATGTCTGTCGTCCCAGAAAGTATAAATCATGTAGAAATTATAGAAGGAAGTCTTCCAAAAGTAGGCGGCCTGATGGATCCGAGGATGGGAGCGTTTGACAGCACTTTACCATGTCAAACATGCGAAGGCGACCGGGACACTTGCCCCGGTCACTTTGGTCACATCGAATTGGCCAAACCGATCTTTCACGTTGGCATGATTAAAGATGTCATGAAAGTTTTACGCTGCGTCTGCTTTAATTGCAGTAAATTGTTGGTGAACCCAAAAAAACAAAACCACTTCGAACACGCTCAGAAGATAACTGCAGACGATTCCAAGAAACGCTTAGAACTAGTGTACGGTTTGTGCAAAGAACAAACAATATGTCACGCGGATGGTGGATGTGGAAATCATCAACCTGTAATTAGAAAATCGGGTCTCGATTTGACGGCCGAATGGAAGGAATCCGACGGAAAGGTTCCACAAGAAAAAAAGTATTTGTTGGCGGAAGAAGTGCTGCATATCTTTAGACAAATTAGCGACGCAGATTGCAGCGCCCTGGGAATGGATCCGAAATACTCACGACCCGAGTGGATGATCGTGACGGTTTTAGCGGTTGTTCCTCCTTCCGCGAGACCCGCAGCTTTCATGGGCGATTCGCCGAAGAAACGTCAAGACGATTTGACAAATAAATTGGCCCTAATCATAAATATACCTTGTATAGAAGCCTAAAAGTAGCGCACTGGCTACCCAGTTCTTAGACCTCTATACACACAGAGTATATCCAACACGATTTGAAACGCTCTGTATGATTTTGAATTATGCGGACAGACGGACAGACACGGAGCTAGATCATAAGGCTTCTTGTTATACTTTGTATAGAAGCCTAATAAAATTAAAATTTGTTTTAAATTTAAAATGGACTTTCTAATTAGGCTTCTATACAAAGTATAACAAGAAGTCTTATGATCTGGTTTTACTTTGATGTGAAAATATAATTTTTTATTTATTTTAACCATAGCAGTGGCTTGATGTGGTTAGCTCCCCAATCCCAATCCGCTAATCTGCAAAGGAATTTTTTCTTGACATAGTGATCAATCCTATTTCTGCAAAAAAAAATAAAAGTTGTTAAAATTAAAAAAAAACTTAAATAAGGTTCAAATATATAGGTATAGTAATTTATTATTATTAATTAATGGTGACCATTGTGGTCATAATGATGATTATTATTACATTGAGTATCGCTATAGCGAATGTTTGGATCTTAATAATAATTCTGAAAATCATTATTATTATATTGCACGTTGGTATAATACTGATTGTTTGGATCATAATAATTACAATAATCGTTAATGCCGTATGGCATATAATAGGTAGTACCTTGGGCAGAATAAAGCCGGATTTATAGTTTGACGTACTGTAAGCGTAGACGCACTGCAAAAAGATCAACTATAGAATTTAGGTACTCCTATCTATAAATAGACGTAGACGCATGACATGACATAAGAGGTTACGCACTGTAACATAAGAGTTCCCAACTTTCATCTTTTACAGTACATTCGTTACGTCCGACCAATCAAAAGAAAGAATTCTGTTTGTTTAATCTATGGGTATATTTGAATTTAAATTATTTTTTAATTTGAATTTAAATTATTTTTTAATTTGAATTTAAAATATTTTACATGTTTGTTTCTTTTTTTTTAAATCGATACACTTAATAAAATTATTTTTGATTTATTATTTTATTAATTATACATGCATAAAAAAATAATAATTAGTGTTTCTGCTCTTCTGTTACACTTTTCCAATGCTACTGCACACAACGGCACCAAGAAGCATACCTTCGTGTATTTACAAAGCAACACAATAATTAATGCTGTTCACGATTTGTATAATTTGTAGGTTATGTTGCATCGTTGAATGTCACTCCCTTTATATTCTATTATCACCTCTACGCATGCGCGAAAATTACGTTCCGTCGATTTATAAATATGAAAATTTCTTACAGTCCGTTTCTTACGTATCCAGTGCGTCTACGCTTACAGTACGTCAAACTATAAATCCGGCTTAACTATTATGAGCATCATAATTATTGGCATTGAACACTTGATCGGGTGCATTATCATTATCGGTACGATCGTGCTGCACTTCATCGTTACGAGAGTCAATAAGTGCTGGAGTATCAACTGGCGATGCTAAATTTGCAATTCGGTTTGCTCGTTCATTATAAATGATAATGTGTCCAAATTCTCGCCTGCAAATGGGGCAAGTTTTTTGTTCTCTTGCCCAATTTTCTATGCAATCGAGGCAAAACTTATGGGTGCAATTGCTAGGACATCCCATCTCTTGCCCAATTTCTTCAATACATATGGAACATTCCTCAATGTTGTCGTTATCGATAGAAGAATTCATGGTAGATCAATAGATATACTTGCTGAAACTTAAAACTTGCTCGAAAATTGCTAGACCAAATATAATATTTAACCCAATATCTTTCACCTATATAGAGATATCTATCGTATCATCGGATCAACGTATCAACGTATCAACGTATCAAAGTATCAACGGATCAACGTATCAACAAATCAACGGATCAACGTATCAACGGATAACATAAACCGATCATCGATTATATGGTCGGAAGGAACCGGAGCCACTAACTTCGTGCCTGATTGTCGTAATAAATTCCTTGGCAAATGCGTAAAGATAACAGGCCTGTACACGATGCAGTCCTGTAGTGAAAATAGATGACTCGGCAAATGATTCAACGCGCTGGGTCGGGTAGTCCGAAGTATAGGCGCACAGAGAAAAAAAATCTTTTCATGTTAAGTATTTTTTACTTCAAATTGAAGTGCAAATTCGTTAGGCATCAATTTGATGTCAATTTTACAACAAATGTAGTAAATTTGACAACAATTCAAGTAATATTTATTTCAAATTGTTGCGAGACGAATTCCTACTGCAATTTTTCTCTCAATGCGCGCTAGAGCCTAATCTATGTAAGAGATTTAAAGTGAATTTAAATCCCAAGGGACTAGACCCCCTAGACGTAAAAAAAAGCATTTTTTCCATGGCGACCGCAGTAACTTGATTTTTAAGAAACGTCAAACTGTCATTTATTTTGAGAGGGTTATGATGAAATTCTTAAAGCATTACATAAATATTAATTGCAGTTTAAGTCCCGGAAATGCATAAAATAATGTATATACCTCAGGACTTAAGTGGATGTTAATCCCTCGTGTGAGTCTTTGCCCTCGACTTCGTCTCAGGCAAAACTTCATACTCAAGATTAATAATGCACTGAAGTCCTTAACACAAAGGCAAAAACTTTAAAACCCAATAAAAGATGGAAAGTGTGTAGTAGAGAGCAGACAAATTCGAAAATCTGATCATACACATTTTTAAATTTTGGGTGCTACCGCGCCTGTACTTCGGTCCACCCAGCCCAATGCTTTCAATCATTTGCCGAATCATCTATTTGTACTACTGAACTGGATGACATACACAGGCCTGGTGTCTTCAAACATTTGCCGAGGAATTTATTAGAACAATCGCATAACTTTGCACATAACATAACTTTACGCATAACATTAAGGATTATAAAATAAGTATCGTGTCATACAACCCTTGAGTGTAGAATAAATGTGATTTTTGTTTTGTCAATTAGTTCAGCTGTCAAATTTTACATGGGCATGAATTATGACATCCTTCTGCAAGGAATGAAAAACACAAAAGAAAATGTGTCAAAAAAGTGTTATTTTTAAATTGTCTTATTAACAATTAATACAGAAACATTTATTCGTCGTCTCCTTCTTTATCCTTAGTTGGCCATGCCGAATCTTTGGAATGAATCTTATTGTGTTCTTTATATAGGTTATCTGTATTAGGGTTCTATACAAAGTATAGAAAGAAACCTTATGATCTGGCTCCGTGTCCGTCTATCCGCATAATTCAAAGCTAATCAGAACGCTCCAAATAGTTTTTTTTATTAAATTGCTAATGAATTCGTTTCATTATTTTCATTTCAATCACAGCAGAGGCTTGATCTAATCGCTGGTTGAGTTACATCGCGGAACTTTTAGTTTGTTCCACCTCGAAAAATAGATCGTACTTGCAGAGAAGTAAATGGTTATATTTCGAATCAAATGGAAAATTGCTGTGGCTTGATGTGATTGGTGAAGTTAAGTTGTAAATAAAAGAGAAATGAAAAGATTGATCCACCTTAATAAATGTACCGTACATTACAGAGAAGTAAAGTTCTGAATGAAATGGAAAAGTTTGATTATTATTAATTATATAGTAAATGATAAACGGCAAGCGAAAAAATTTAATTAGTGCAGATTATCTGATATTACATTATATGGCGACCAAAAATAACTAGCTAACAACAACTTTTCACACCAGAAAGGTAATAACTGTATAGAAGCCTAGGAAATGCCGCTAAAGCGAGTTCCATCTTGTTTTTTCTTAATGTGCTATTTAACATTTTCTCTTCTTCATAAAAATTAAAAATGTCTGTACCTCCTCTTTCTAATAGCTACCCCTTCTACCAAGGGATCACAATTAGCACCAGAGATTTAATGGCGGGTTAGCCACTCATTATGTAATATACTAATTTTCAATCTTACAAAATTTTATATTTATTACTACAGTTAAAAAAATTAAAACGAAGATTAGCGCGGTTTGGTATGAGCTACACATTTATTTCAGCAATATCAGCACTTTTAGAATTAAATCATTAACATCAAATGTTACATCCACTTTCATAATTTTGGCTAAATGAATGTTTCAATTTAATAAATATTATTTTTAATAATAATAAAACTAATATAAAAATAGCACATCACAAACTTGAAGATGACCTGTTAATTTTCGATGCCACTCGGTTTGATCCGTCGGGGAAACCCACGGGTAACTACCAATTGCAAGGTTAACTATACCTTTTCAACTTCAAATAGGGACTAAACAATATCAAATTGGGAATAAACAATTTCAAATTGGGATAATCAACTTCAAATTGGGACTAAACAATATCAAATTGGGATAAACAATATCAAATTGGGACTATAAACAATTTCAAATTGAGACTATAAACAATTGCCAATAACAAAATATTATTATAAATTATACATAATAATAACGAAGATTGGAGGGTATTTGCAAAAACTATGGGCGTGAAGAAATCAACTGCTTATCGATGGTTCAACTTTCTTGATGTAAGGCATTTTTAGGGATTAATTATCAATAAAAATTACTGATCTGTGATCTTCTGTCTCGTGTGTATCTATATATTATTTACAATTGCGTATTTCTATTATATAATAATATTTTGTAATTGGAAATTGTTTATAGTCTTAATTTGAAATTGTATAGTCCCAATTTGATATTGTTTATCCCAATTTGAAGTTGTTTATCCCAATTTCAAATTGTTTATTCCCAATTTGATATTATTTAGTCCCAATTTGAAGTTCTAAAGGTATAGATCATCTTACATAAACAATATAAAAAGTGCGCGTTTATCTCTGGATAAGCCCGGCTGCAGAAGCCACAATGAAATGCGGCCTTAAAGCTTTTAACTTTTTTTATTTCGAGTAATTGAGCATTCCTAAGATAACGCGAGCAAATTTGCTTGGAAAACACCGCGTTTTTTATTGCAGGAGTTCTTTCATTTTAAAATTTTGTTCAGTTTAACAGTATTTAACAGTAATTTCTGAATATTTATCCATTCAAATTCATAAATTTGTTCTTTAAAACCTCTTACGAAAGTTTCCAGGAGTTCCTTTCCAAAATCTCAGAAAAAATGTAAAAAAAACTTGCAATAATTTAATTCAAAACCACGAAAAATAATAAATTGAATTAATTTGAGTAAAATTTCGTAGGCGATTTTAGAACTTTTTCCGAATGGGCCACTGCTTTCAGGATTAAACCTCTAAAGAGATCGCGAATAACCGAAATATGGAATATAGAATAGTAGAAATCACCTTTTTCGGAATTCCAAATCCCCGGAAATTTTGTTAAGATATTAAAAACCGAAGAAAACGCCAACTTTGAGATGAAATCGTAATTTTCGGCAATGCGTCAATTTTACTTAAGGTTGATGGAAACAACGTAAACGTGAAACTGAAAATATGAAAAATGCAAGCCTTTATTAGGCTTCTATACAAAGTATAACAAGAAGCCTTATAATTTAACAGCCTTATGCATAGTCGTATACTAGTGGCCACTAACTTTTAGTAGCTACTAATTAGACATTTTAAGGCCCAGTTGTTCAGTATTAGGTTATCTTTTAACCTGAATTATTTTCCATGGAAACAATTATTGAAACAATTATTTCTATGGAAAATAACCCAGGTTAAAAGATAACCCGAAACTGAACAACTGGGCCTAAGAGTAGATAATATGTACCTATTCCAAGGCACATAATATTTTTTTTAAAATTGTTGATTTTATTTTTGCATTTTACATTATAATTAAAGAGCAAAGTATTGAGCTTTAGGTATCTTTCGATGCGGAAGAAAAATCTCTTTCGATTGGTATCATTTAGTTTTATATCCAAATGAATAATTAAATTACCAAATAAATAATAGTAAACGTCAGAATTAGTATTTTTACTAAAATGACAGTACTAACTTTTTAATTTAAAAAAAACCATGGATACCTACATATTATTAGTTTCACTAAAGTACGACTATGCATAAAGCGCGGGTCACACTAGGCTGGTTGCCAGCCGCGAGTTGAAGAAGCCGCTTCTGCCAGCCGTCGATCAGCTTGGTGTGACCACAAAATTCGGCGCTGGCGTCGCCAGCCGGCGAGTATTTGTCAGCGGCTGACGAAGTTGGACATGTTCAACTTTTGGTAGCAGGCAGCGGCGACTAATTAATCACGTGACCGCTGGCACCAGCCGGCAGCGCAGTCTGACCACTATTGCGTCTATTAGCAACGAGAAAGCACGTGTTTTTTGTGAAGTTGTTTTAGTTGTGACGTTTTTATAATCTCCAGTTGGGAGATATCTTCGAGTAATTTCCAGCTTCGTTTTACACGGGATTGCCTGTCTGAATACTGTATCTTGTTTTTTAATTAAAGGTTCAACTAATTCTAACAATTCTTGAAATTGAGGGGCCGTCATTCTTAAAACATTTCTGTATGTTTCTGGATCCTCTTCTTTCAGCTCTTGGAGAAGTCTTGACGATGCCCCTAATTCTTCCCTTCTTTGTATCCATGGCCTGACCCATCATCGTCTCTGTTTGCGGTGAAGCTGGTTAAGCATTTCTAAACTAAGCTCCCTGACACCCTCACTCAACAACTGCTTAAATAGCTTTTTACGTGAAACGACAGACGACATGCTTGCTGAATAGTGAATGACTAACTGGAGAGTGGCGAGTAGCAGCAACAGTAGTGTGACCAGATTGCCCGCCGCTGCTTGCTGGTACTACTACCAGCCGCTGGTAAGCAGCAGCTGGCAACCAGCATAATGTGACCCGCGCTTAAGGCTGTAATTGTTTTGCACAACACTTAATTGTTTCACACTGCACTTAATTGTTTGTTGATTTATCACTTAATTGTTTATTTTTATTTCGCTTATTTATTTGTAGCGTTAATTTATTTGCCATCTGCAGTTTATTTAACTATAACGACTGCGCCATGTTATAAATACATGTGAATTGTATGGCAGTTGTGTATGAACTGTTTATTATAGAAATATACATTTTATACATTGGTTGCGTAGGCAACACTAAATACATGGATGTATCTTACAGAATAGCACATCAATCAAGCCCGAGCTTGCTTTCCCTTTAAGGGTAACACTCTTCCTGTCCGAGGTAGCACTCTTCAGCTAATGTCATCCTACCTAAGTAACAGGAGACAAACTGTAAAATGGAATGATGTGCTTTCGATTACCAGTGGCGTATCGCATGGCGTTCCCCAGGGATCTGTTCTGGGTCCTATATTGTTTGTTGTCTACGTTAATGACCTGGTAGCCAATGTGCCCAATTATGGTGCATGTGTGTATGCGGATGATACGTCATTCCTTGTGAAGGAAAGGAATGTGCAGAAAATCAAAGAGGAAACTTCCTAGATCTTGGAAACTACAAAGCAGTGGATGGATTCGAATAGGCTGCGCTTGAATGAGTCGAAGACTCAAACTATGGGCTTCTTCAACCCGAAGGAAACAGAGGTAGTGAAGTTTTTGGGGGTTTATGTGGATAGTAAGTTAAGGTGGAATCGCCATATTGAGGTCATGTGTGGACAATTGTCTAGTGCCATTTACTGTTTGCGAACTTTGAAGCGTTATGCTAATTTTGAGTCGGCTATGACATGTTACTATGCTTACTTCTATAGCCGCACTTCATATGGGATCATCATCTGGGGATCGTCGTGTGGGGCTGATGGGGTGTTCATTCTGCAGAAGCGAGCGGTTCGTGTTTTGTGCGACTTAAAGTGTAGAGATTCATGTAGGAACTCCTTTAAAAAAGAAGGAATACTGACCTTGCCGTGCATATTTGTGTTGAACTGTTTGAAATCCGTGCATGATAATATAAAAAACTGGAAAAAAATTCGGAGGTACACTCGCACGATACAAGGCAAAATGATTTTTTGTTATCTCGATTCCATAGACTGAAAACCACCCAGCTTGATTATTGGGGTGTCAAATTGTACAATGTAATACCTAAGAGCATCCAGGATTTGCCTTCAAAGGCATTTATTAAAAAGATTAGGGACATATTAATAAAAAATGCTTTTTACTCCTTACAGGAGTACTTAGAACATGAGTTCTAACGTTGCGTTGGGCTGAATGGTTTTTGATCATTTTTGATTTATTATAATGAAACTGTGACTTGTAACTTGGTGGTTGAAGCTAGCTGTACATTTGAATTTGTGTATTGAATATTTATATGTGCATTTTGTATGTTTATGTCTGTGGAATTTTATCTTTAATTGTGAAATTTTAATTTTAACGTTTCATGTAATATTGATTATATTGAATAAATATATCTGTATCTAAAGGGTGGTTCACACTATGCAACTTCTCATGTGACTTGATCATAAGAAAAATCATATCTAAAATCATAAGAAACGCTAATATCACATGACCAACAACTTTTAAGTTCACACTATACAATATTGCTTATGACTTTTCGTATGATTTAAACTGCCACAATACTGTCTACTGTCAAAAATGTTGTAATTAACCTCAGTTTATAGCAGTTTGTAGTCTCTAGTGTGTGGTTGATCATCGTTTCTAGCATGCTTATTGCTATAAAATTTGTTTTTTGGGTCATACAAACAGGGATACTGCTCATAACAACTTATCAGCTGTTGTAAGCTTTCTTTAGTCCATTCATACTAAAAAATCAATTGTAATATTTTTATAAAACTAATTTTTTGATTGACAGAAATTAAATAAAATAACAATTAAATAATACTAAGACCCGTTTTACCATAATAATAAATTTTCAAAGAATTTGAAATTTTCAAAATTTAAAATTTAAATTTAAAAAATAAATTTTAATTATCAAATTAATTTTAATAAATAAAAGCCGGAGATACACATGCTACTTACTGGCACGAAAGCATGCTATTATGACGTAATTGCCAGCTAGTGGCATGTGTATACAAAGCTGCTATTAATAAGAATGCTTTAAAAGAGTATACCACTGAATCGCATGACATTTGATCTTTGTGCTTTTTAATCCAACTATTTCATACCAGGGTAGGCGGGGCGGTGTGCAAAAAGCATGTGTGAACACGATCATAGCATACCAGTACTTAGTGTGCTATTAAGATTTGTACCACTTTGTTATTGTCATGATTTTTGCATAATCAAAATGTCTCGATGGGGCGATAATAAAACGTTAAACTTTACGAATATTCTAAAAATTTGCTTGTTGCAAACTTCTACTGTGCATTTACTACCCCAATTTTTCACCAAAATTTTGCTCTTTTTTATTTGTGGTGTTCTGCAAGTTTTTTACCATAAAAAAATAAATTTCAAATTTATAATAATTTTTCATAATAACAGTTGTAATTTTAGCGAGGAAATTTTATTTTATTTTATAAAATTCTATTATAAAATTAAGTCGTATCAAGAAAAAATTGTCGGTCTGATGAGACACTATCGTTGGAAGGTCAAGATAAGAGTCTCATTTCACCTGCGTTGCAAGAAACAAGGGCAACTTCTGTTCTGGGATTGTGGCATTGTGTGGGTGTCAATTTAGCGCTGATACACATGCTACTTAGTGGCATGAAAGTATGCTATTATGACGCAGGTGCCTGCTAGTGGCATGTGTATACAACGCTGCTATTAAAAAGAATGCTTTAAATAAGTATACCACTGAATCGCAAGACATTTGATTTTTGTGCTTATTTCAAGACAGGGTAGGAGGGGTGCTGGCTGTGCATTGCACCAAGATTTTGTGTGCACGTAGTCGTGGGTGAGAATGTCGACAGTATGTCTATAACTTTGTATTGTCATCATTTTTTATTAAAGTTTTAACGCATCGAATGTTTGATGTAATTAAATTACATTTTTTTAATTAAACCCTATTTAAAATATTAAATTAGCTTCCGAAAAAAAAAATTTGTATAATTTTGAGAAATGCAACAGCTAATATTGATGACTGACAAAATGCCTACCATATCTTGGTACTACGTTGTGGTTGATTAAATCAACAACAAAAATTTTATAAATATCCTTGTAAGATTGAATTTTGAAATTAAGTTATATTTTAAAGTTACCGCTTATTTGTTTAGTATAATTTTAAACGTCCTGTATATATATTCACAATTTTAATGATATTTCGTACCGACACGACATCTTTTGGTAAAATAGGATAACAGCTTCTTGAAGGTCAATTTTGCATAGGTACACGTGTAGGAGGTTTCCGGTAGAAAAAAGCGTCACTTGGTTTTGAGAGATTCAATAGACAGGTTGTGCGATTTTCCATTTTTTTTGAATACAGTTAATTTTAGAACGTTAAATTTCTGCTAGTGTGTGGCGTTTAATTAACAGGTATGTAGGGATGGCTTAGCCGGCGCGATTATAAAAAACACTAAAGATTTTTAATAGATTTAATTTCACCATTTAAAATAAACATAAGTTAACATAAGTTGCTTCGACACCATAAAACATAAGTTCATTCGTAAAGTACAATTCATAAGTCATAAGTTGCAAGTGCATCCTCTACCAACCTTCTGGTTGTAACTAAAAAGTTACTGCCAAGTGGCGCTAAGTTTGAAATAAAAGCCTACAACTCGGCCATACCTGACATAAAATCGACACGATTTTAACAAATTACAATTCTTACTAAATCTAATTTATCTAAGTACTATAATTCAAATTACTACAAGTGAACATTTCAAAACTTAATGCTAAAGCCTAATTATAAAAATAATAAAATTTAATTTCTGTACCACAATCTCATATTTGCCGCATCGTAAATGCTTTCAAACGGCTTCTGTGTAACCTGAAAACCCTCTACATCACTAATGACGTATCTGTCGTTTGGTAAACATTTCTTTACATTATATGGGCCCTTAAACTTTGGAAGTAATTTTTTGTTTATTCCCGGAGTTACATCCACATTAGTAATCATAACATAATCACCCTCCAAGTAAGTATTAGCAATTTTATGTTTTTTTATCATAATTACGTTTGTTTTCATTCTGAGTTTTTTCTATATTTCCTTCTGCTTTTTCTCTCATGTATAACATATCTCTGTTCACACCTTCATTATCTAAATAAAATCTCAAATGATCATGTATTTCACCTACTTGATTTAAACCGAATAATAATTTGGCTGGCGTTTCTTTGGTAGCCCTATTTATTGAATTGTTAATCGAGAATTCTACTTTACTCAACACCTCATCCCAAGTGTTTGCTGATTCAGTAATTTTTGCTATCATTGGGATATAGTATTTATTATATCTTTCCACCTGACCATTAGCACGGGGAACACCTGCTGCTATTAGCGTATGTTTAATATCTAACTCCAACACAAAGTTTTTAAATAAGTTTGAAGTAAAGCAAGTACCTCTATCTGAAATAATTCTAATGGGTTTGCTATAAGTTGAAAAATAACACTTCAAGTGCTTTAAAACTTCATTGGTATTTGTAGTTTTACAAGGAAAGAGTCGAATAAACTTCGTGAAAGCATCAATAATTACAAGAATATATTTATTCTTCTTGTTAGTGGTTTCTAAAGGTCCACAATGATCAACATGAATAGTATTAAAAGGAATATTACCTTTCGGAATCAAATGCAACAAACCTTCCTTCTTGCCTGAATTTGGGGAGAAAACTATACACTTCAAACATTCTGAAATATACTTCTTAACCTTAGGTTTCAAGTCTGGGAACCAGTAGGTTCTCAAGATTATTTCGACCACTTTATCTACACCAATGTGACCTAATTCATCATGATAAATCCGAATGACATTATTCTCCATATCTTTCGGGACATAAAATAAACTTTGATTCCTAAATTTACGATAAACTAATCCATTTCTAATTTCAAAAAATTTATCCTCACTGGTTTGAAGACGTTCTCTAATAATTAAAATTTCTGGATCGAGATTTTGTCTAATACTAAGAGTTCGTTCAAAACTATTATCTTCAATAACAAAAATACTATTAACACGACTTAAACAATCTACATGGCGCATTCTTGTATTAACTCGATGTTCAATGGTATACTCAAAATTTTGTAAAATAAGCGACCACCGATAAATTCTTGGATTTACATCCTTTTTCTGAAGAGCTAATTTTAAACTATTACAATCAGTAACAATTTTGAATGGAATACCTTGCAAATACACTCTAAATCTTTTTAACGCATTTACTATTGCTAGCATTTCTAATTCAAAGCTATGATAACGTGATTCTACATCTGTAGTTCTCTGACTATAATAAAATATTGGGTGAAGCTTATTATCATCTTGCTTCTGCATCAAAATTGACCCGTAACCTAAACTACTTGCATCACAGTGCAACTGTGTTTCAGCCTTGGGCGAATAAATTGACAAAACTTGGTTTGACACAAGAGCTAATTTAATTTTGTCAAATGCTTCCAATTCGTTTGGTCCAAAATTAAAAATACAATTCTTTTTTAATAACTGATACAAAGGTTTGGATAGTATCGAGAAGTTGTACACAAATTTTCTAAAGTACGATGCTAAACCAATAAAACTATGTACTTCTTTAACATTCTTGGGTAACGGATAATTACTGATACATTTAACAAAATGATCACTAGGTCTAATACCTTGCGAATCAACACAATAGCCTAAATAAGTGATTTCAGATTGCATAAATAAACATTTGTCAAGTCTCAGTTCTAATCTATTTTGCACTAAAATTAACAAAACTTCTTTCAAAATTTCTAAATTTTCCCCAACTGTTTTAGTTGCAATTAGTATATCATCAATATAAATACAAATTTTACCTTGTTGCAATAATTCATTAAAAATTATGTTTATATAACGGGTGAAAGTGTTAGGACTCTGTTTTAGCCCATACGGCATGTATAGATATTCGAATTGTCCTGCCGGAGTAACAAATGATGTATACTTGACTGATTCCGGGTGCATCTTCACATGCAAAAAAGCATTTTTTAGGTCTAAACTAGTAAAATATTGCTTATCCTTCAAGTTACTAAGTTGATCTTCAATTAAAGGTAACGGAAAATTATCTCTTAAAGTAATTTTGTTTAAAAATCGATAATCTGTACATAATCTGTATTCACCATTTTTTTTTTTAACTAAAACAATAGGAGAGCAATATTCTGATTTGCTTGCCTGTACAATGCCTCTCTCTAACAAATCTTTTACTATTTCATTTACAGCATTATTTTCAACAAAAGACAATCTCCTTGGTTTAAAATAAAAAGGTACATGCTGCGGTTCTACAATAAGTTTTAACTGAAAGTCAGTGTTTGGTTTTTTCGGTCTGACTGGTTCTAAATAATTTTGCACAAATGTATTGTTAACTAATTCAGTACATCTTACATCTAATTTTGAATCTATATTCAAATTTATCATTTCCCCTTCCCCAACGTAATTTATTGACATGATATTATTTAATTCGTCATCGACTTTTTCTATTGGTTCTGCTGCTCTAATTTCAACAGTTAACCCTTTCAATGAAATATGTATTTTAGGATTTGACATAAAGTTTCTTCCCAATAAACATGGAAAAGGAATAACTCCATCCTTAATAACAAACAAACTTAAATTAATTTCTACGTCACCTGTTATAATACAAACATTCAATTTTCCTAACCGTTCTAATTTACTTTGATTTATTCCATTGAAAACTTTGTCATCGATTGGATCAAATGACTGGTTTTTAACCAACGAATAAGAAATTAGTGAAATCGGACTGCCACAATCTAAAACAGAATTAGTACAAAAGCGATACTTATTCGAAGTCAGTTCAACACAAATAGGTAAGATGTATGCTGGAGGTGTTTCTAGATCATTTTTCTCTAGTAGTGTTATTGTCGTACTGTCCGCTGGTCGGGTTGTCTTCTCCTTCTGCCTGTATGTATTCTTCGGACAATTTCTTCGTTGATGCTCCGTTGACTCACATAGATAACAAGATCCTTTTGGTCGTATTGGTTTGGGACACGAACTTGAAAAATGCCCTAAGTCATTACAGTTATAACATCTGGTAGGGACACCACCGGATTTAGTCGAACTTTCACTTGCTGATCTCCAGTTGTTTCCAATAACCTTCTTGTCGGTTACATTTACATTTACTTCTCGGGTGACATCCTTCATAATTCTTAATAGATGGTTAAGAGTACGAAACTCTTTCATCTTTGCTTGATTTTCCAATGCATTATTATCAAGACCCTCAATGATATAACTTATTAATTCGGATTCTTCTAATTTAAGTTTATTACCCAGTAAAACCTTTTCTTGAAAATACTCAACAAATTTTTCATTTTTCTTCCATTTTCGTCGTTCAAATGTACGCATTAAAACAATTGAATCCTCCTTAAGATCGAACAATCTTTGCATTTCCTTCCGTAACTCACCCAGAGATAAAGCTCCATGTTCGGGCTTCGAATTAAACCACTTCAGGGCGTAACCCTTTAGTTTTGAAATAATTAATAACACTGTTTGTTGGTCCGTTAAATTGTATGTCTTTTTCACAGTTTCAGCACGCTCAAAAAATATTTCTACACTGTCATCGTGACCTTCAAAATGGGGTAATAATGTAGCAAGTTCCGAAGTCTTCGCTTGGACCTGAGGCCTATTTGCTAAATTACATGCTCTCACCGTTGCTTCTATTATGTCGGCTATTGAACACGCAGATGCTTGATCGGCAGCGGTTTGATCGATGGTTTGATCCATTTTTTAAAATTTTCTTTTTGTCCAGCACGTGTAATATTAACCAAAAAATTAATAATGTTTTGTACACTATCCCACTTCTGAAAACTGTAGGGATGGCTTAGCCGGCGCGATTATAAAAAACACTAAAGATTTTTAATAGATTTAATTTCACCATTTAAAATAAACATAAGTTAACATAAGTTGCTTCGACACCATAAAACATAAGTTCATTCGTAAAGTACAATTCATAAGTCATAAGTTGCAAGTGCATCCTCTACCAACCTTCTGGTTGTAACTAAAAAGTTACTGCCAAGTGGCGCTAAGTTTGAAATAAAAGCCTACAGGTAAAATATTTAGGCATTATATTTTAATAAGTATTTTTTTTTCTTTACAAATCTGGGCAATAATAATATGTTTATTCAATTGTTTATGTATCACGTGTTGTTCATTGTTTCAAATATCTTAATAGAATCTTGGTTTTATAGGGTTTTAATAATAGCTAATTTGGTTTGTGTAATGCAATTTTATATTAATAATTTAATATTATTATGAGAAAGTTGTCGAACTTTTAAAGAATATTTGCAAGGTTAAAGAATGAGGGTGCGTAAATTATTAAGACGCTTGGGAAATAGGGAACTGTCCCTAAAACCCGGGTGTTAGGATTCAAAGTTAAAACTAGATAGTTGCACGTGTTGGGGTAAAATGCATAACGGGATACGGTAAAAATGCAAGGTCAACTTTATATCGGTAATTTGTTTTATTAATACAAAGTTTGTTAACAATATTTATATACAGGATGTTTTAATTTCAAAGGGGTTTAGATTTATAAATAAAGAGGTTTCATTATTTAAATAGGTAATCTGTTATTAAATTATATATTAATATACAGGGTGGTTGTCAAAGTTATTACAAATTATTTGCAAGTCCAAAGACTTGATTGGAGAAATTTAGTCATACATTAGAATGGCACAACATTTTTAAATTATGATGAAAAATATGTCCGCAAATCTTTCTATCTTGGTAAATAATTGACTTATTTAAAACAATGATTTTGGTTTCGTTACATGTACATTTAGCTTCGCCGAATTTGGGTAAAAGATTCTAAACAACCCCTTATTAGCTTGGAAAATAAATTACTCAAGACTAATACTGCTTAAATGCAAACAATAAAGCAAATTACATTGAACTGTTCCCAAAGAATTGTTGTTAATTAAGTTATCATAACTTACAGTGACGCGCATGAATGGATTAACGAGATTCCTTAAAGGAAGTCGGGCTACTTAGATTGGGGTTTTAATATTGGTAAATTATGTATCGTTATTATTCAAATACAGAATGGTTGAACTTGTTTGAATTAGGTTGTGATTTTAATTTGTATTTGAACAGCTGTACCTATATATGTTTTCTAGAAGAACGTTGGTCATGGCGAGATATATAATATTTTAGCCTATATAAAACTAACGAAGGATTCCTTGATTTTAACCAGCGAGCCAAATATAAATAATTATTTCAACTGAGTTTAAATAAGTTACAATTAATTAGGTAGTAAATTGTAATTCAAGGGTGGTTATTTAAAGGTAGATTAACGGGGTTTTTCTTTTTATGAAGAAAAGAAGATAAACAATCCAAGGATTGAATCTAAACAAGAAATTTAAAAGTTATAAAAATCATTAAAGCGATTTAAAACAAATCGACTTTCAGGGTAATTAAATCTACAGATTTATTAGATCACGAGTTAGGTAAATCATTGCTTCAGGTTAAATTCCTCAAACAAGAATATTAACGATAATAAAAGAATTGACTTGCCCAAATTTGGTTGTTTTATTTTGTGTTGTAAGTTAAAGGTTGTCTCTCTTTCGGAGCAATCATTTGTCTTGTTACAGTTGTTTTTGACATTATGTTTTGTACACCGGAAGAAAGAGTTTGGTTACGAGATGACGATCGTAGGTATTTCACAACGTGGTGGTCCAGGTTATTTTTCCGTGTCGTCGAAGAAGTGTGATTTTAGATTTGAACTAGGTCCAGTTCTCAAGAGATGGCGGATTTCTGGAGAGGACGTTGGCGCGAAGTTCAAATTCAAAAGTTCCATCTTACATCCTCAACAAAAACTAAATTTATTAAAATAGAAATATTCTGTTTTTCTTTATTAATTCTGTATGTTAGTTATTGTAGGCAAGTAAATCTTTGCTCCAAACTGTTGCCTTCTACTAACCCAATTTTTCACCCAAATTTTCCTCTTTCTTTTTATTTGTGGTTTCCTTAAAAGTTTCATTACACACGGCGTTGCAAGAAACATTATATTATAACATTGTTTATTTCGTTTCGAAAACGATAAACTTCCAGTGTGAAGATTAAAGTACTAATCTAGCAACGTGGATCACTGACTGGCATGTGTATTCTCGCTAGGTTTGATAGCATGCTATCTCAATGCATGCTAGAAAAAATCATGCTATTTCAGTAGCAAATGTATTACTCAAGGAGCATGCTATCAAACAGCACGCTTTTTAAGCATGCGTTTTTAATAGCATGTGTATCCCGGGCTTAAACGTAATAAACAAATCTGAATTACTAACCATAATATTAAAAATACCAACCATATAATGTTAAAATCTTAAAAAAAAGCGGTTTATTCAAAAATATCATACAAGAAGTCATAGCAAAATAGACACGGTTCTATTCTGAAAATCACTTATTATTTTGCTGTTATTTGCTTATGATTTTAGCTATGACTTCAATAATACATAAAATCATATAGTCTGAACGTAAAAATCGTAGTCATATGAGAAGTCATATGACTTGTCACGTGAGAAGTTGCATAGTGTGAACACCGCTTAAGCGCTAGAAATTTCCATGGCGATGGTCAACTGTATGTACGATGCCAAAACAAAAGATGTGTTTGTAGGAACACCTAACAAACTGTTTATGTACTCCCCTATTGAAAAAAATAACCAGGAATATGGTTTATACAGAAGCTTTGTAGTAAATTATTCCAGTAAATTATTCCAGAGTATCCAGCTAGTATAAAATAAATGGAAACACAAATAGGGCAGAATTATTACCCACAGTTGTGCATCATTTGTTAGCCAAATACTGTGGGGGGTCGGGTTCTTTCTTTTACAATTTATGTGTACCTGGGGGGTATTCCATACCCCCCAGACCCCCCTTGCAATCTTACCCGTTGTAAGGAACGATTTTAATTTCCCACGAACAATTGGCCTGCCATATGAGATATCTTTCGGGAATTTTGAAATATTTACTGTCTATTCTCTTTAGCTACCTACCCCTATACCCTATAACTTAAAGGCAGCCACAGACTATCGGCTTTGTTCGACGTACTTGTTCGACTGCTTTGTTCGACGAACAAGTCTGTGGGTGTGTGGCAGTAACTCCGTCGTACTTGTTCGCCAACAAGAACGACGGTTTTGTTCGACGCCTTTGTTCGATGAAAAGTCAGTCAGTGTGTGGGGTAAACGTACTTGTTCGACAGACTTGTTCGTCGAACAAGTACGACGGAGTTACTGCCACACACCCACAGACTTGTTCGTCGAACAAAGCAGTCGAACAAGTACGTCGAACAAAGCCGATAGTCTGTGGCTGCCTTTAAGTTATAATGTACAGAAAATCGCTAATAGGTCCGAAACTTAAGAATCTACAGCGAAAACTAGAGCGCGAAAATTGTATGCCGATTTTTTAACAAAATTTGAATGTGTAGTAATGGATGACAAAACATATTGCAAAGCAGATTTCCGGCAGTTACCTAGGCAAGAATTTTATGTTGTCAAGGGTCGGGGGTAGGTAGCTAAAGAGAATAGACAGTAAAGACCAGCCGCTACGGATAGGCACCTGAAAAAGGAGAAGGCGAATAGAAAAACTTTTAAGAGATAATAATAGTAAGAATACAAAGTGCTTACCTGTAGGCGACAATTCTAGAAATAGGGGGGGGGGGACCGTGGGATCTGGAATACCGTCACGGGACACGTAAATTATAAAACGGAAATTTACAAATTTATAATCCTCAGTCATAATCCTCGCATGCCACTATGTCCTTACGTAGGACGAAAGAAGCTGAGGGAGAGAATCCTCAGTATCATGTGATCAAAAAGCAGTAATATTTTTAAAATAATGCAAAAAGATCGCAACAGAATTAAGCATATTGCTATGTACCCCCTTGCTAATGGAGTTAAAGGTTCTGTTCGTTAATGTTTTATATGGGTGTACGTAATTGTACCCCGTCAATGGAAAAGTATGTGAAATTTTATAAATACAATTTAATGAAATGATGTGCCTCAGCTTAGCTCGTTCGTAGTGCATGTATCTTACCTTGTACAGGGTAGGTTCGTTCCGTTACCAATACTGTAAATAAAATTATGGCGCGGAACAGGTCAAAATAAATATCCTTCGTTACAAAATTATTAATGTTTTTATTTAGCACACAAATGTAAATAAAGATTTTGTTATAATCAAAAAGTTCTATTATTAAATCTATTATAAAAATTCTGAACGTTGAATTACGAAAAACACGTGTGGTATGGAGTCCGCAAAATTGCACTTAGTTATATTAAAATTGTATTTCAATGTGCACGTTACCTTAGTAAATTCAGGAATGTTTTCTTTTATTTGAATGGGAGATGGTACAATTGCGCACCTAAATACACTCAATGGGTTCATTTACCATGAAAAACTTCCAGCTGTAGTTTGTTGACCTCGTTTTGTCGTGATTTTTATTTCTTCAGGAATACTTTCAATCCTTTACGTTTTTCACTTTATTTCTAGTTTTACGTAGGTAAGTAATTATTTTGATTAATTTTACACTTGTATTTTGTATTTTCACTAATTATTTTCACTATTTTATCAATTTTATTAGGACGATTAAAATTCGCCACCATTCACGTGTGAAAATTAACACCAACCTTCCATCGATTGTTTTATTAATTTAATTCTCAAAATTCACCGCAATCTCGATGTTTGCATAGACGTTTTTTTATTGGTTGATCGAAAAATCAATATTATCTGAAGTTTCACAGTACAGGTATGGATTAAGCCAATTGTGGTTCGTTGAAATTTTATAAGTAAAATCTTCTTTTATATTTTTAGATTGGATTGCCTTCTTCCCAAGTGCTTCGTGATTGAATAAATAAAGATGCTGGCCATGAAATTTCCATACGCAGTTCATTAAGTTGTGACATGTCGAACTCACGTAATAATTTAACAAACTTATTTTAAATTTAACTATAACATAGATTTTTTTACATTAATCAATTAAATTAACAAATTTCTAACTTTTGAAATACCTTTCTTATTACTGACAATCTTTCATTTACTATAAATTAACATTTTTAACAAAGACAATTATTAAATGATACATTTCAAATTTATTTTATTCAAACCTGTTTTATGTCCCTTTTTAACGAATCATTTGACTTTGAACTAAATTTCTTGGTATCGGACGAAGTTTTTCTGATTACTTTGATAAGTCACATGCTTTAATTCATAACAAAATTTTACCGGAACTTAAATAACGTACTTCCATTGACGTGGTATCTCGATACCGCAATATGTATGTGTATACTTGGGGGGTTTTCCACCCCCGCCTTCATGTGCAAAATCCTCCGAGATAATTTCTCCTAGAAACCTGGGTAGTCTGGGGTATGGGACGAGGCTTAAGCCGAAATAGGCGGTGCTTAGGTCTTAATAGGCGGAACTTGGTCCACAAAAGGCGGGGGTTAGTTAACAATGGGCGGGGCTTAAGTCATAATGGGCTGAATGTAGTTGGCAAAAGGCGGAGCTTTGGTGGGTGGTTGGGCGGGACTTAGGCGGGGATTACGCTTTTAACTGATAAAGCTCCGAGTAACTTAAGACATTAAAATATTGTATTACTGTTATTCCACTTTTTATTAATTATTTACTTTATTCACGTAAGAGGCGGGAATTGGGCCGAAATTAGCGGGGCGTAGGTCTCGAGCGATCCATTGATTGTAATATCACTGGTTGTTCATTTTCGATATTTAAATAAAAATCAAAAAGCATCTTTATAAAAGTGCGGAAAGTAATTTTTTAGTGGGTCTTAGGGCGCAATGGGCGTGGCTTAGGACGAAATGGACGGAGTTTGAACTTATGATAAGGCAAATGGATTGCATCATAATCAGTGTACAAGGGAGGGTTTTTAGTACATTTTACCCACGACCCCCAGTTTCAAATGTATTTTCTAAATTATTCACATCACCGAAAAAAAATTTTTTGCTCTATATTTTTTTGCTGGTTGTTTTCTAGGTAGTAAATAAATTCTAGAAGAATGGAAACCGGTGGGGTTTAAAATAATGCAAACAAAATTGCGGCAGAATCGAATACATACATATGTGTACTCCAGACCCCCCCCCCGGTTTCGCAATGTGTTTTCTAAATAGTTTACTTCAGCGGAAATATAAATAAATTTTTTCGGTACCCCATGCTCTGACGGCTGTAAGTTTGTAACCGAGCCATCAACAAGAAAAAAGAATACGTCCTTTTTTATAGACAATTGAGTTTACCTTAATTTTGATAATTTGACATTTTACTCTCAGGTGAACCTAAACCCAGATATTCACGAATATTCATAAAATTGTCAGTTTTGGCGCTGTTTTCCCAATACAGCGGCCACATTCGGAGCCTCTAGACTTTAAAAATTAATATGTTTTTTGTTTTTTTTAACCCGGAACCGGTACTCTGGGGTGTGGGGTGTGGGAGACACACTTAAATACATAATTCTTTGTTGCACTCACGCTTTTTGTAATATAATTGTCATGTTATCAGTACTTTCAAATTAAATCATTTCTGATGTTGTTGCAAAATTTGGGCGGTGTAGGTAAATGTAAAACTTATTTATTACACCTGAAAGTCTGAGAGACCACCGCGTACCGTTTACGTTTGCAACTTAACCGTAACCATTCCGTAACCTAGTCGATTTGTAATCGGCTATATAGGTGTTTGTTTAGCAAAAGAAAATATATTTGGGCTTCTAACCTTCTATATGGTATAAATATTAATTTATGATTATTTCTCGATTTTTATATTCGAATTTTTAAACCACTTGTTATTAGTTTATGATGTTTTTCTTACTACAAATAAATTACCCTGCATTTGTTACGCAATGCATATTAGCCCAGTCATAACGACTTCAAATAAGAAAAATGTTACCTTTGTCCAAAAAAATTAAAACGTAAAACTCAGTATCTATGTAGTAAGTGTAAAAAAAGTGTGAAAAAAAAATTTGTAGCGAGTGTAATAGTTATTTATGTATTAAGGGAATTATGAGGGCCTTAATTACCGATGGCAAAGTTTGCGTCCCGAGGGCCTCTGGCCCGAGGGACAGCAATTGCCAGAGGTTATTAAGGCTCTATAATTCCCGTGGTACATAGATAATTTTATTTTTGACCGATTTTCATAACAATATGTCCATATTTAGAACGCAATAAATGTTTAAATTCATAATTTTTCTGGTATATTTGAATTAGGTAGCGTTGATTGTAGCATTGTTGGTTGTTGCTAGGTTGTCGCTATGTTACATGTTTATAAGCAAACTTTATTTATCAATCAATGTTTTTCCGTTAAAAACGTGTTTATTTTTTACCACAAATCGACGATCTTTTTCTGATATAATGGAGGATATTATAAAAAAAGCGGAAAAAGCAAGACAATCATTACTTCCATCGAAAAGTGAAGCCCTATATCAAAAAGAATACAACTTATATCTGAAGTGGCTGACACAGAGAAATGTTATGTCAAAAGATGCCAACGAAACTGTCTTTCTGGCATATTTTCAAGAACTGGTAAAGTATTTTCAGTATTTTCTGGTAGATTTGGTAATAATTGTATTTATTCGTTGCAGTCAGAAACGTTTAGCCCAAATTCGTTATGGACTAAATGGTCAATGCTCAAATCGATGGTGACCATATATGAGAAAAGAGATACCACCAAGTTCAACGAACTAGAGGCTTTTTTGAAACGGAAAAGTAAGGGGTATAAGCCGAAAAAGTCTGCTGTCTTATCTCCTAAAGATGTCATCAAATTTCTAAAGGACGCCCCTAATGAAATTCATTTATTGCATAAGGTAATTTTTTTCTCAATTTTCTTTTTCGTTTGTTTATGTCGTTTTATTTGTTATAGGTTGTTCTAATTATGGGTTATTTTGGAGGATGCAGAACTCAGGAACTTCTAAATATGAGTATAGCAGATATAGAGGACCGGGATACTGTTATGGTAGTGAACGTACCGGAAAGTAAAACTGGTGTATCGAAGAAATTTACAGTTGTGGATGAAAAAGAGTTCTCTGCTTTGCCTTTATTGAGACTTTATATGTCCTTGCGTCCTGAAGGTACAAAACGATTTTTTTTGAGCTTCCGACAAAATAAATGTACAACTCAGCCAATTGGAAAGAATATGTTTGGCAAAATTCCCAGCAAAATCGCAATGTATTTAGGATTGCCAAACCCACTAACCTATACGGGACATTGCCTTCGTCGCACTTCTGCTACTGCCCTAGCCAATGCAGGAGCAACTATGACAAACTTAAAAAGACACGGAGGTTGGAGAAGTTCCACGGTGGCAGAGGGGTATCTGGAGGACAGTATTGAATTGAGAAATAAAACGGCGCGTATGCTGTCTACTTTGCCATCAGAAGAGGCAGGCACCTCGACTGTAGTGAACAGCAACAGCACCACCCATAAAAAAGAAGAAATTGTTTCCAGCGGCGGAAGTAATTTTCAGGGAACATTTGAAAATTGTACATTTATTATTTGTAATGACGTGAATAAGGAAAATATGTCTTAGTTTTCATTACATATAAACGTTTATAAGCATTTCTTGTATCATTTTCACCTGTAAAAGGTAAGAGGGAGTTTTTGAACTTTAATATCCTAAGGGAGTTATGACCCTCATTATAGATATCGTAACTATGACGATATAAGCTTATAATGTCACTGTCAGAAATAAAATAATATTCTTTATGAAATCTAGGGGTAGTTAGTTTTTATGTGCGTGTTAAAAATTTTGTATTATTTTAAGTTTTTATTATAGTTTAATGTATAAACATTTAATATTAAATCATTTTGTTTAAATAATTTCAATATTTTTCTAAATTTATTTACAAAAAAATATAAAAGCCTATTATGCGCTGATATTTGAAAGAAATTCTAATTATTCCTTAAATTAAATTTCGTTTGATTGGTTTTTTCGCGTATGCTAACTTGAAAAACACATACTAATGTCTTCCAACCTTCAAATAACAAATATAATAACACAAGCTAATTTTAAGGGCTAGTTGTCTCTCAGACCACGGCGCGGCGTACCGGTTATGTACCAAAAGTAGGACTGTACCGGTTACGGGTTAAGTTAAAATACTAATAGTAATAAAATTTATTTAAGCCTCCTCCCATCAACTATTTTCTTTGTCAGCCTGCCCACCTTCTGATAAATCGTAGCGCCGCCACTGAAAGTGAAAGAATTAATTTATTGTGACTTTTTTATGAAGTACTATAAATTTTTGAATTTGAACAGTTTGAATTGCCCGACAAATGAATTTGAACACTTTTATGATCTTATTATTGACAACATCGTGTTTTCAAGCGAGACCTGTAAATGTTTTGCTTTTAAAAAAAAAGTGTAAATTTGATTTAACATCAAGTTAAAAAAATGCTTCTTTGAAATGACAAATATAGGATTTTTGTTGCTAATTTCCAAAATTAAAAAATTTTGTAGCGACTTTAGGTAGCCGTCTACATTTTCCTTGTCGTGCTGACTTCGTGCGGATACTGCACGGAAAGTATTAACCTGAGGAAAAACCAACACGGAACTTTTTTTGTGGAGAATTTCGTTACCTTCAATTTTGTGCACCGCCGTTTTTGACGTACGATGAAAATAAAACGAGTTATCGTAGAAAAACCAAATTGTCGTGCCTAATTTACAAAGTTAAGGTAATTGCCGTATTACCGACACCAAGACCGTGTTCGGTTTGGAACTATTTTCGCCTTCACGCCTTGACGCTAAAAGCGTGCAAAATTTGCGTTCGGTTTGGAAAATCCGAGCTTTGAAGGCGTTCCAAACCGAACGGGGGTTAGCGCTATGGTGTTTAAAATTTAAACTTGAGGTTGTATTTTAACCTAACTTATTTGTTATAGCGTGTTGAGCGTGTTTGATTCGAGATTGTGCGAACTTTGATTTGTATTTTGAACTTTATTAGTGTTTAATACAAAAGTTGTGATCGAAAAACGACTGGTGCGTAAAAACAAATAATTTTATAAAAAAATAAACAAAAATTTAAATTCAAAAATTCAAAAATTAATTTTAAATTTTACCACCGCAGCGCCGCGCTATTGCTGCCCGACCTATTTCAAGAAAGCGTTGATAGCTTCTAAAATGGGCGGAGCTATAGCGTTTCATGGCGAGTAAAAGTCCCAAACCGAACGGGCAAAAAGTGTTTGTTGGCGCCATATAGCGCCAATAGCTCCAAACCGAACGCGGTCCAAGTTGGGCGATCATAATTTTTAAATGTTGTTTGACGACGCTCAAAATGCACAGCAGCTTGAATTATTTTCTCATTTTTTTAGTATTATTAACTTTTACGTCGCAAAATTATTAGTTTTGCAATAATACCTGAGCTGGCGGCACCTTAAGTCTACTGCTGATGTGCATTTTATCAGTTGTCTCCAAGATAACCTACAGGAATTTAGTTTCATACAGGTGTCAGCGATATTCGCAGCGCGTAGGCCTTTTTAACGGAAAACTCATGGGAAAACTGACACAAAAAAAATTAATTTTTACGGTTTGTAGTAAACATTTGTTTACAGTAGCGGATTGATCGTTTCTGTTTAGGGGCCGTTCATGTATTACGTAAGACGTTTAGGGGGAGGGGGGGGGTAGCTGACATCTTATTTTTTCTTACTCGGGGGCAGGGGGGTCAAGACAATTTCTTACGTAAGATTTTATTTTTTTAATTAAATTTCAAAATTTGAAAATTATTTAATTTAATTTAGGTGCTGTAGGTATTAATGTTAATGTGAAACACAATACTATTAATTATTTACGTTCGAAATGAATAAAATCACATTTTCGGGAGTAGCACGAATTTATTCACCTGAAATCGACAAATTTCCTATAGAGATTTGGAAAGCTGAACGTTTTTATAGTAGAATTGAAAAAGACATATTTTAATAATTTTTGGTTACTCTCTCTAAAAGTATTATATGATAAAGTCTATTATTATATACTCTATATATTATTATAAAAAATATGTAAAAAAAATTTTTATTATAAAATAGTCAGGTCAAAATCGAACGTCATTGAAATTTTCAAAAATGTGCTCTATTTAACAATGCTGACGCTCAGCAACAAACTATTAGACTTATTAGTTAGAGTAAAATAACTTACTTAGATAGAAGTTGTAGTAAATTTTATTCTCTGTAAGATTTATGGAAGTCATTTTCGTCCTAAAGTCAACTGGTAAGGAAATATTGCGAGGAAACATTTCGTTTTCGCCATTTTTTTTAAATGGCGGCACTTCCGGGCGCTCGCCGAAGTCACTAACCCAGAGTTTTTATTAGGACCACAAACCTTAAATATCCAAAAATTAGAACCCCCTGACCATTTTTAGGAAGCTCTTCTTTTCATGATTTCGAGGATGTTGTTAAAATATTTTAAGGCTGCCGTCCTAAGCGTGGGCGATTGAAAATACCATTAGACAAATGAGCAATAAACCGTAAGAAATAATTCTGATATAGATTGGACAAACTATTTTAACCGAGATCCAACACTTGCTGCTCACCATTTCAAAAAAATCGTTCAAAACAAGAAAAAATTATTATTATTTTCGGACGCAGCATCTTCTAGAAAAATGCATATAATTCTACTAAATTTTTTTTCAAATTAGGTCAAGCATTTGTCCTGGATGTGAAACACTTTTCAAGTTTGTAATTATAACTGTAATGATTATAAAAATTATTGCACGGTCACATTTTTGCCCTGTGAAATAGAGCATCTTTACAGCAAAAATTTCAATATTTCTAATTGGAATTAAAAATTTATCAGATCCAAGGGCCACGTTTTAGCTTTATAATGATCATAAAATGGTTGCCTAAAAGTGCATACTTTTTTACCTAGTGCGTCCGCAATCTCGACAAATTTCCCATATTATATTAAACACTGCCAGGACAGCAGCCTTAAGTGTTTTTAATTTTTTTAATGAGTTATATGATATAACAATATAGCTGAAATAGAAATTTGTTTAAAAATATTTTGCCAAAAAACATAATTTTCACTCCTTCATAAAAAAATTTCAACTGCAGACGAAGAATTCGGTAAGAAGCTCAGGGTTCCTAGAGGACGTTTTTTATTATGCAATTACCTAACGAAATCCGTCGAAAAATCGCAGAAGACCGATTTTGGATTTTTTTGCAATTTTCTTACACTATAAAGTAATTTGTGTGAATAACATTTTTTTTAATATAAAATAAACATAATATCTTCGTTAATTTCACTTTTATTAATGTTTAATATTATCTGACTTCTCATTGGGTAATAATTTATCTTACGTAAGATTAGTGTGGGGGGGAGGGGGTATACATTTTCTTATTTTTTCTTACTAGGGGGTAGGGGGGAGTCTAAAAGTAGGAAAAAACGTCTTACGTAATACATGAACGGCCCCTTAGGCTCCGAAATTAAATTTATGATGAGACCCCTACGAGAAGATAATATACGGGGTGAGATCAATAAGTTCGATATAAATGGAATTATAAAAATATCTCGAAAGTGGTTTGTAGCAAAATCAAGTAGAAGGTCAATTTTCAAAAATTAAATCGATCCAAGCAACCCTTGGATTTTTATCCAATTTTTAATATTAGTCAGTTCTGGTGCTTGTAAAAATGGAGAAACTCACCCCTCTAAAGGGTGAAAAACATGGATAATTTCTGTAATGAAATTATCGTACTTAACGGACGAGGAATAGGAGAGTCTTAAGCCTGCCCCTCCCCTATCCCAAGCAATAATTGAAGAGGTGGTAAGGGCAATTGCCCCTACCGCCCCTAACCCTCCAAAAACATCGGACAGTCCAGTATCATGTTTTTGTCAAGAAATAAATGGGACATTAATTAATATTTTATTAATTAATTATAAACCTTTAGTGTAGTTCAAAAGGCTATCAGTAGATGGCGCTCGTAAATTGAAAGGCAGAATAAATAGCTTAAGCACCAATCACAGACCTCTTAGGATTCGTAGCACCAATACAAATGAAAAATTACAATAATAAAGTCAGCTAAATTTCGGGTTTGCAATCTAGAAGTGTTCCTTGCTTGGACTACTTTTATTATGGACATTATTTTGTAGTTAAACGATTTGAAAAGGTTTTTATAACAGAGGTGATGCCAAAATTAAAAAAAGTGACATCTAAAAAATTAAGTTGACGTGTCCGAGGATTTTCTAAGAAACCCCATCGTAAAATTTTTCCCCACTTTACAGGTTCACCATATAATGGATTTGTTTGTAAAGGAAACTCGCTTATAATGGACGAATTATTTATGTCGCAAATATTAATTTATTTCATCAATGTATTAAAATTTGCATGAAGCGGAATTCTTGAATCCCATCTCTGAAGTCCATTATAACCGAATTAAATTGGAAATCATGTTTTGTTTAACAAAATCATCAAATTGCCTTTAAAATTTAGTTACTATTGTAATTACGGCAAAACTTACTAATGAAGTACTTTCTAGTTTTCTCTGCCGATGGAAAAATTATTGTTAAACTTTAAAATGGCAGTGGCGGATTCAGGGGGGGGGAATTCGTTGTATAATAACGCAAGGTACGAACCATCGAGTGTCGCTTTATTTGTTAACTGTGCAATGTCAAGACTGCGAAGATGGGTGGACTACGGCAACAAGGGCGGATATAAGGGGAATTAAAGTAGTTAACCCCCCTCACAAATTCTCCAAATTTTAAAAGCTGATTAAATGCACCAACAGTGCTACAAATTTAAAAACTTTACTTTTTTAACTTGCATCCTTCATGAACTATGGCTGGATCCACTATTGTACGGACGTAGTAATTAGCACGGCCTTCGGCCTCGCAATTTAGACCAATTCCCCCCCCCCTCAACTTCCGGCTAAAATAATAGTATAAACTAACGCTTTATATTGGAATTAAATTATTTTGTAAAAAATAAGCAAATTTATGATTCCTTTTTATACACAGTACAGAAGTTTTGTGCACTGCCATTGGAAGAAGTCACGAGCCGCCACTGAAATTTATGTCGATAATTACAATTTATTTCAATAAAAATATCGGATGATTCCTTGTATCGTTTTTACCGAACTTATTGATTTCCCCTCGTATGTTCGTAGTATTACGATTTGCGTCATGTCATAAAAAATGACATAAAAAACGATCAACATCAACAACTATTTTCAATACAAACAAGAAAGGTCCAAAATTTACTATTATGATCGTGGTATCGGGGACCTGAAGTTTACAGTTTGTTTTGATAATTTTTATTTACAAACTTCAAAAGTTCCTGGGAGGGGACAGGGTTTATAAACAACTTTGTAAACAAACAATTTTGATTTTTTTAGATGTCGACAATATCTGGTCAAATTTTTATAGTTCAAAGTAAAAAAAAAACTGTACAACCGTGAACGTACGCAGTTCTTTTTAAAAAACAAATATTCAAAAGTCGGTTCGTTTTTCAAAGTTTACAATAACCAATTTTAGTTATCATTATTTGAAGCAAAACGACGAAAGCGAGAAATTTGATAGTAAATAATCGGGGGTTTCCCGAGATCCTATAAAAAATATAATTGGCGACAAAATCCCCACTCGTTAGATCGTAAATATTTATTTGTCCCAATCATCATTTTTCATCTGCTATCGACCTCTCCACTTCAGTTGGCGGGAGACTGTTAACCGAATAAAAACAAAGCGAGGGTGCTGTGTAAAAAAAGTTTCGAGTGTGCTGAATTTCAAATTAAATTTGTAAGTAGGAAATTTGTTAATAAAGGAAAACAAATTTTAAACGCACCACGTACCAGTGGCGGCGATAAAGATTTGGGGTAAGAGTTATCTAACTCTCACCATTTGAAACAAAGTTTCTTCTGCTACACACTAAAGAACACAGTTAATATAACAAATTCTCAAAATATGAAGGGTGAATTTATTATCAAAATTTTGAAATAATCGAATTTGAAAAGTACGAAAAAGTAGCATGATCGTGCCACACAACCGGTCGATGCCACTAGCTTCGCCCGGCCGGCGCGCATTTTGTTGACGGTACGTGCACTGGGATATACTCTTACACTTAGAAAATTTCGCACCGGCAGATGCAGCTCGACGCTCCTACATGTAACATCGATTATTTTTTGTTTTTACGCGATTTTTAGGGGGTGAAACGTAATAGTATACTGCACCATACCGCAACTATACTTTTTAATGCTATTTCGAGGGTCTCTCACATTCCGGTTGCATAGATCCCGGTGTTCTTGATGGATGGCGCCTCTCGTATGTTTAGCCTAGTAACCAGAGTCAAATCCGCTCCGTAGGGGTGCAGAGCGGAGCGGAGCGGAGCGGCGCCCCGGAGGAGTAGGATTTGACGATGGATGACCCTCCTTTTCGAATGCACACCCCTAAAATTCGAAGGCAAAAAAAATTTAATTTTTTCACTTTTTCGGCAATAACCGCCTTATTTTCCATTTTTTCGCGAAAATTTATACTATTATCTACTAAGCACCCCCCCCCTACCCGAATTTCAAAGAAAAATTAAAATCGGACCGAAAAAATTGCACTCCATTTCAAGGAACGGTAACCCGATATATGTGCAGACCCCGGGTTCGACCGGCTACATGAATTTACTTTCCCTTCTTTTCAAAAGTCGATATTTTCGTTATTTTGACCATATTCACCTTTTTTTTCCTTTAATTAGACAAATATAAGCCTGTTCTTTAGTGTGTAGCTGAAGAAATTTTTTTCAGCTGGTGAGAGTTAGATAACTGCGCCCAGATTTGGGATAAAACTGTTGGGTACGGCTGCCTAAGGGTGTCCGCTCCAAATAAATTGAAAATTTCCTATTGCAAAGAGGAAGGTTTATATAGTTTACTGATATAATTTAAACCTGCGAAAGTACTCGTATTATCAAAATTTTGAGTAAATCGAATTTGAAGTTTGCAAATTTACATGTAAAATTAACGAGATTCCCGCGCGTCGCTCATTCTGTTGACGGTACGTGCAATATGAATGACCCTAACACTTAGAGTATTTCGCACCGGCAGATGCAGAGCTCGTCTCTCGTACATGTAACATCGATTATTTTTTGTTTTTAGGCGATTTTTTGGGGGTGAAACGTAATAGTTTACTGTCCCATACCGCAACTATACTTTTTAATGCTATTTCAAGGGTCTCTAAGCTCCCGGTTTCATTTATCCCGGTTTTTTTGATGGGAGGCGCCTTCTCGTATGTTTAGCATAGTAACCAAAATCAAAACCGCCCTGGAGGGGTGCAGAGCGGAGCGCAGCAGCGCCCCGAAATGGTAGGTTTTGACGATGGATTACCCTCCTTATCGAATGCACACCCCAAAAATCGAAGAAAAATGCGCTAAATTTACGTACTTTCAAATTGATTTTTCTCGAAATTTTGATAATACTTTCGCAAGTGAAATTTTTACAGTATACTCTATAAACCTTCCTCTTTGCTATAGGAAATTTTCAATTTATTTGGAGTGGACACCCTTAGGCGTCCGTCCCCACTGTTGGATTTCAAACGGGAACAAAATTGTTTCAAAACAAATTTTACATCTTCTATGCAGTTTTACCGAGGATTTGTAGCTTGGAGACCCCTCCGTATTGTTGTGTTAAAATTTATTTACCTATTTACAGGGTGAAGCAACAGAATACATTTTTTAAAGCTTGGAAGATAACCTAACATAGGGACAAAGGTTGCATCGTGTATTGTTTATTTTCTCATTTTTGTTTTCAAACTTTCTAAAAATTGATACCGAAGATTCTTGATAAAGAAAAGATACAGGGTGTGCAAAAAAACGGCTTCGGTCCCCTATCTTTGGCAACTCCAAATAAATTGAAAATTTCCTATTGCAAAGAGGAAGGTTTATATAGTAAACTGATATAATTTAAACGTGGGAATGTATTAGCAAAATTTTGAGTAAATCGATTTTGAAGTAAATTTACATGTAATCAAAGATATAAGAGCTGTAAAGATAAGAAATGCAACGCAAAAAAAATATTCATCATTTTTCTCCCCGAAAAGGGTATCGTCATCTAGCGTCCTAGTACCAAAAGTAAACAATAAGTGTCCTGATTGGTTAGGAAAACAGAAAAAGTTGATGGCGATACCCTTTTCGGGGAGAAAAATGATGCACATTTTTTTGTATGGCATTTCTTATCTTTACAGCTCTTATATCTTTGATGTAATTCAGTGGTGGATTAACGAGATTCGGAGCGCGTCGCTCATTCTGTGGTCAGTCCGTGCAATATGAATGACCCTAACACTTAGAATATTCCGCACCGGCAGATGCAGCTCGACTCTCGTACATGTAACATCGATTATTTTTTGTTTTTACGCGATATTTTGGGGGTTTAAGATCCCGGTTGCCTTCATCGCGGTTTGCTTGATGCGTGGCGCCTTCTCGTATGTTTAGCTCTGCCGCGTAGCGGCTTCCGCGAATGAAAAACCGCCCGGAGCCCCGGAGGGGCGTAGGGTAGGTTTTTTGTTGCGCCCAATTCTGGCCGGGGTTTCTTATGTATATTTAGAGACCTTATTCTTAAAATATTTGGGGTTCTACGATGTTATACGCACGCCGGTTGACTAACAAATGACTAAGTTCCGAGCGTGCGTTACTTATATTTATAACCTCGGCATGGGCGTGGCTTCGACCACGGGCGAACGATGTACATCGACCGCGGTCTACTGCATACTCGATGCTACTCTCCCGTACTTTTCAAATTGATTTTTCTCGAAATTTTATGTATATCATCTCCAGTGAAATTTTTACAGTATACTATATTGTTGTGATATTAACTGTACTTTGGGCTTCCGCTGCTATCTTCACAACCACAACCTCTTTCACCTCGACCAGCTCTAGAGCATTAACTTTATTTTGAAATTCTTTTGTAATACTTATTCTTATGAAATGCTGAACTAGGATAGATCGCTTCAATAAATGCAACGCTTGCTTTAAAATATTTAACTTAACCAACCTGCAATTCCAGACACGAACGCTAATATGTGGGACGAAAAATTTGAATAAACATTTATTTTGTAGAGAATTTAATTAGCTTTAATTTTATATTACACTATTTTCAAAGAATTATCAAAGATTTTCAAAGATTATTATATAATTAAAATATTATCAAAGAAATTTGAGAAATTGGCGGAAAACTGATTTTTGTCCGTTTCTGCCTATATTTAATTAATTTTTAGTAACCGAACCCATGCTCATCCCATGATAAAATTTGGTACGCATACTCAGAACATTTGTACAAAAGATTTTAGAGGATAAATTAGAAATTACATTAAATTACATTTAATTAACGAATTTCCATGTCACCAATATAAAAGAAGAATTACAATATAACAGAAGTAAACAATTCTGTGTTGATTGGTAAAAAGTGCTTAAGTCATGTTTTTGCAAAATTGGGAGATTTGACTTAATTTTCAGTTTTTCTCAATAAATATTTAGTTATGAAAAAGGTTCCTCAGTAATCCAAATTCAATTTTTCCCAAAATTTGTTGGCGCCATTATCTCAGTTTGACACAGAATTTATTACAACTTCAAATTAATTAGCGCAATCTGTTGATTGTCTTTTCAACTACAAAGGAATTTCTAAAACTACCCTGAGATTCGCATACTATATTATAAATAGAGGAAAACCAATCCAAAATTGCCGTTTGTCACCTCCTACCAACAAAAATGTTAAACAAAACAGAAGTTTATAGAAGAAATTTAAAAATTGGAAAACTCCGATAATTGTTTGAAAATGAAAAGTTTGAAATAGAATAAAAGTTTGATTTACAACGAAATTACAATTTTTTCACGCTCTTTTCCGTGAATTATTTTCTTACAATTTTTGCAAGAAGCCTCATATTACCACATTTAAAAAGTTGTAATGAATTAAATATGAGATAAGACTTTCGACACATCAAATCTAGAAAAGTATCTGTCGAAAGAGTAAAATTTTTATTATTTGCAAATTCAAATTAAGTCAAATAGCCCATAAATAATCTGCAACAATTCTAAATATGAACTGTAAAAATAGTTTTATTTAAAATTTTGAGAAAACATTACACATTGATGGTCCAACATAAAATTTAATAGGGTTTTTGCTCGCAGAGTATTCCTCAAGCGTAATTTCTTCTACTTTCTTCCATTTTTTGGTTACCCTCCACTTTTTGTTGTGTTTGTTCTAGCCTTTGCTGTTTTTTCGACGAAATTTCATCATTACTGACAGGCGTCCAGTAAATCTGAGGATTTGCTTTTGTTTTCTGGAACAAAGCATCTATCGATTTTACAAGCTCAACATAGCATTTCATGTTCCTGTTTTTACTAATCACATATTTGGGTGGAGTGGAACTTCTCTTTCTGTCTTTTACGTTTATATTACTTCTGTAGTTACCTTCATCTCTACTTTTGGATCTTCTCGAGTGAAGATTGCGTTTGCCTAAATCCCTCCCTGCTGGATTATTAACCTCCCACCGTTTGGTTTCTCTGCCCATTCTCGATACCTTTCTTAGCTCATCTTCTTTACCATTATTCCTTACCTCAACCTTTCTAGAAAATTTTTCGTCTTTGTTTACAAAGTTTGGCTTTCTAGACGATTGTCGATTTGAAGAGTCTTCGTATTTCTGAACCACCGGCTTTGCAACAAGAACAGAATTTCTAGAGCTTTCGAAATCCTCAGGTGTGGAAAACTCAACCACAAGCTTTTTCTCATTACAAACAGGCCAGTGAATACCGTGAAGAGCATCTCGAGATGATTCCGCCTCTTCAATTGTTTCGTAGCAAACGTAACATTTTGACTTAATGCTGTCAGTCCACAACCCGTTTTCGACAATATTTCCCGTACGCCCTAAAAGTATTTTCAGTTGGTTCATCGTGAAGGGCCTAACCAGGTTTGTGATGTACAGAACTTTAGAATTCGTACTTTTTTGAAGAAATTTTAAGGATGCTTTGCTTGCAGTTATTTTCGTTAAAACTTCTTTATTTTTGAAATAAGGACCTGAGTCCTGAGTTCCAATTGAAACCTTTTCCTTTTCTAACAACTGGGAGTTCCTATTGGAAGATTTATTTGCCACTTTTATTTTTGGAGCTGTTTTATCCATTTCATCTAGCAAAGACCCAGATTGAGCCTCTTGGATTTTTCGGTTTCACTTCTATTTTCGATTAAAGCAATAGATTTGTTAAGTTTAGATGGGTTGGACTCCAAATCGGATTTTTCTGTTACCTCTGTAGTGGCTGAAATTAAGTTGGACTTAGCTAGATTAGCACTTTCTTCTTCAGATCCCTTTTTATAATCAATTACCTCAGAAGAGTCTTTCCTTTTGGATGAGATGGATACAGCGACTTTATATTGTTCGTTGTTTTTTTCAATTTCTTCAAATTCTTCAATCCCCTTCTTCACATTAAATTTGTTAATTCCCACATATATTCAGCTTTGATAACAATTTTTTAACCCCAATTTAATATTCGAGTTTTACCAACTTGAAAATAAAATTATAAAAATATTTTAAGATTTGATTACATTCTTCTGTTACAAAAACTGATAAAACATGAATTTTTCAGTTATAAGCAACTGAAAATACTGGAATACAAATTTATCAATATTTCCGTACTCTTCATTAGAATCTCATTATCTTGGAAGTTAAAAAATTTTTTCTCCTCTTCAGGGACTGCATCAGTAACAGAGGACGCGGAGAAAAATAAACTGCTTCTTATTGGCTCTCTAAAGATAATAACAAGCTTTTCCATTCTTCAGCGACGTTAGAGGTCTCTCCCATAACAAAGCAGCAATTCCACCATAAAATTTTCTGTTTTCTTGTATGCTGTGCTTAATTTCTTCCTTGCCTATG
Organism: Podabrus alpinus; assembly: GCA_932274525.1. NCBI lineage: Eukaryota > Metazoa > Arthropoda > Insecta > Coleoptera > Cantharidae > Podabrus > Podabrus alpinus. The sequence goes on from OW026452.1 coordinate 79,903,865, forward strand.
CTATGCTTATCTACAATGACTCCCAAGTATTTAAAATTGTCCACCTGCATTGTCCAAGGTGAAAAATTTGTAGTGTACACTGTAAAAATTGTTTATGTAAAATTACAATAATAATCATAGGTCACTTATCATGCCCATGATTATCATTGTAATATTACATTTGATGTTTTAAGTGGATAAATTGAATGTTCATTGCCTAAAATTCCTTGTTCAATGTGTAAAATTGTTTGTGCATTATGTGAAATTACACGACACATAATCCGTTCCCAAAGTACGTTACAGAAAATTACAGAGAAACTGTAATTTCGCAATATTATTAATGGAATATTACACAATATGTATTTTTATGTAATTTGAAATGTAAAAATTCCAAACACTGTCCAAATGTAGTTTTATATTCGTGATGCCAAAAACTGGTAAATTTACATTCATTTGTGTGGTTTACTTTTTATTTTTTAAATTCCACAAATTTCGAGGACCTGATTTACGGTGTCAAACAAGGTAACAAAATCACCCCCACCTCCGTGGATTGCGTAATGCTTGGCTCTGTTCATTAGCACTGCTGGGATGTGAATCACGAGACTCACGAACTCTGGTTCGTAGTGCCTGCCTTTATTGGCGTGTTCTGGTCAGGTGGTGAGTCTGAGAGGCCGCCAAACGGCTGCGGTCATACCTGATACTTTCAGCATTATGGCTCAGTCTGGGGCTGAGCAACAAAAGGAGGTAGTTGCAATGGGCTCGGTAGGCCTAAATGCGTGCGAGTTATTTGCCCCTCCCCTGAACGCCTGAACACGTATGTAAATTGCAATAAGTAAGGCAAAATCACTTCTGTTCTTTCGGACACCATTAAAAGTTGTAGTTCACGTCCTTCCATTCATGTAACTGGTTTGTCCAATACTATATACACTTTTTCTTATAGTGCTTGCATTGTTTTTGCGACGGCCACCACTATGATGTCATCCACAATCCTGCAAGTGCCATATCCTCCGTCATACTGAGCCTCATAACTTCACCATATTCCACAGCGTGGGTCACAGGGCAAACCCTTGATGGACCACTTAATACTTCTATCGTCTCTTGCAACAGCTGTTCATATCCACTATTACGTCCTTTCCGATAGATCGCACGATAATGTTTTGTATATAATCCTTCATTTCCCTTATTCTCATTTTTTCCAATATGTCTGTCCACCTCACAGAATGGAATGCATTTTTAATATCCACCGTTATCACGGCATATATTTTTTGGGTTATCTATGTGCCCCTCTTCGCCATGTCCACCATTTCTTTTATTTTGGGTCAGGCTTTTGTTGTTGAGCTTCTGGGTGTGAGCCTTGCCCAACTCATCCAGCAAACAAATTGGGCGGTATGACGCTGGTTTTCCCAGACATTTGCAGTTGTTATAAACACCAAGCAGCTTCGTCCTGGTGATTTTTTCTTATACATAATATTTCTTTTTCTTTAGTTATTTCTCCGTGAATGATTCCTGTACCTCACATCTCCCACTATCTATCTGACTATGTGTGGGAAAGATTAACGTTTACAATATGTCAGATTCTGTCTGGGGTTAGACCCGGAATTTTTGGTGTAGCCATATTTTAGTCACTATTCTATAACGAAGACCCCAGACATTACCGTCCACCTCTCCAAAGCGTTGTAGCCAATATGCCTTCTTAATATTTCTATTGGCCTAAGGCAGCTTCTTTTTGGCCGCCTTTGCTGCGATTTAATCCATAATCGCTTGGTCGTATCTGGATCTTGACACTCTGTTTTGGAAGACCCTTTGCAAATGCAAACTGTAACGATGAAGTTCTGCATTGTCCGGACTTGAGTCTTAGATGGTCCAGCTTCTTGATAGCTCATCCTCTAGCTCTGCTCCCTATGTTGTGCAGAAGCAGGTCATGGGCTGCTGACGTCCAATGCAAGTTTATCTGTATAATTTTAAATTGCATCTCTGGTGTTTCCCGTCTTCCCGCGATATTTCTTCCTGCTTCCTTATTCCTCTTCTGATTTTTCAGGATCGAGGCATTGCTTTTCACAGTCGCAATTTCTCGCTTTGTCCACTCTTACCACAATTACAGCATAACCCTTTCGATCCTGATCTTTGCATCTTTGCGGAGCGCTGCTTTACATAATATCCATTCCTCCTGCACTAAAGTGCAATTGTAAACAATTATTTATCTATCCTGTTCTGGTTTTCTTTGTCCTCACAAGGATGTCCTCATTATTCATTTTGATTTGGCGTTGTTAACGGTCGCCCTAATCACTTTAACTCTAAATTATTCTTGTTCTACATATTTTCTAATGCTATCTACTATCTCTTTTTCCGTCAATGTTTTCTCCAGGCCCTGTACCTCGCCTCGTCTTTAAAAAATGTTTAGCGTTTCCTCTGTCCTTCTGTCTTTATTCGCTATTTTCACTATCAAATCTGCTCCTCTTGTTTTCCTGGCGAACTTAAATCCATCTTCTTCTTAGAATGCCATTGCTGATTCCAGGCAATTGTGACCTCTCTCCTATGCAAATAGGGGACCTACTGCTTAACGCGGGCTCCGATCCGTGGGAAGTGTATACACATCATCTCCAGAGAGGCTGTACCAAGGCAACTTACACAGTCAGTATAAAGTTTTCACTAAGGACGGAGTCGAAACAAATATTCAGAATTAGTAGCGACGCACTTAACCGCTTAAACTGACAACCGTCATCCATTTCATTGAATCCAATCCAATAAACTTGGACTGTACCTCCACGTAACTTCTAGGTTTTGTTTGGCCTACTTTTACAATTAACGCGTCTGACTTTTAGGGTTTTTGTTGTCTTCACTGCCGTTACTATCTACCATCAGGTGCATGTCAGAGCTTCCTCCCCACCAAAATGGAATATTGTTATAACAATGGTATCAAACGTTAAAGCATCATTTGAGCACCAATAATCACCATTATTTTCGTTTGAGCCACAAAATGTGGGGGGGGGCTGTATATATGATGGCCCCCCCAACCTGAGTCGAATTTTTAGGTAAAATTGGTGTCAAACGTTAGAGCATCGTTTGATTATGAATGAGCTTCAATTATTTTCGTTTGAACCTCAGAGGTTGCGGAGTTATTCTCTAAATCTTCGGGGGGGGGGACTGTAGAAAACTTTAATTTTGACAAAAGTATAACAATTTTCACAATAAATGAAACATAATGGAAGCTTATTCAGGCTCAAACTAAGCTCTACCGATTGACATCAATTGCACACATAAATTTAAAATGGGAGGAAAATAGAAAAGCATGTCCTCAGCCTCCCCTCAGGATTTTGCGAATAATTTTGTGACGTCTGAGGTTCAAACGAAAATAATGGAAGTTTATTAATGCTCAAATGATGCTCTAACGTTTGACACCGATTTTACCCAAAAATGCGACTCGGGAGGGGGAGGCACCATGTCTACAGCCCCCGAAGATTTTCGAATAACTCCGCGACCTTTGAGGCTCAAAGGAAAATAATGGATGCTCAAACGATTGATACCATTTTTATAACAAAATTAGATTTTAGGGGGACATTGACGTGCACGTTCTACCGTTTTCCCGTTTTTCAGCAGTACTTTTTTCTCATTTTCTTCTATCTGTTCTTGTTCTTTATTTATACAAGTTTCCACTTTTTGAACTACCTTAGAATAATGCTTTTTTCCTCCAATTGTTTCGACTTCATGTTTACTATGGTCGGTATTACTTGCCCCATACCCGTTCCGCTGTCCGACGTGGTTAGCAAATATTTCAGAGCCTGTCTCACATAATTTTTCTCTTCTTCGTCCATAAGGGTATCGTCCTTTTGTACCTTCATAACTTTTCCTATGGTCTCTTCGAGTCTATTAATGGCTTCTTCATTAATGGCTCATTAATGAATAGTGAGGAACTATTCATTTTTTCCACTATAACTTCCTTAATTTTTTGTTGGTTCCTCGCCACCTCCAAGAGTTGCAACTATTGGGCTCTGTAAACGTCCCGTCTATCTTCCAGGTTCTTCTGAAGGCATGTAAAGTGATCCTACCGATTTTTGACTTAGCGTATCTCCACGTGTCTGGCATATTCATAATTTCTTCTTTCATTTTCTGGACATTGTATGTGTTTACTTATTTTTGATCCCTTATTTTTTCATGTTCCTCAACCTTGTCCAACTTCTTTGAAAGTCTTTCGACTATTTTTGATGTCTCCGTGAAAATTTGTCTCATGTCTCTTGTCTGAAGGGCTTTTGGATATAGGTATGAAATTGCCTTCATAATAGCTTCTCTAACCGCTCCTAAATTAACTAAATTAACTTCTTCGCCACTCGGCCTGATTTAACTGTCACTTCTGGCTCCTCTGATGAAGGAATTCATTGTTTGACTTTGCTGATAGGGAAGATTCCCAAAGTTTTTGGAGTACCTTATTCCCTTGGATCCTATAAATATCCCCCACATGTGTGGGTAGGGCTTCTTAAATTCTTGCTCCTTGCTTGGTTGTTCTTTTTCCTTATCCATATATTGTCATTTCTATTTATCTCTTTCCTATCTTCTTCCACTATTTTTCCCCCAGCATCTTTTTTTCGCAACCCAGCCTGGGTGTCCACTAGGATTTCCTAGCAGTCGCTTGATGATTGTCAAGAGGAGCCAATTCTATCACCACCTTCTCCAAACAGTACTGGGTTTCTGAGGCCTTCCACCGTAATTTTTTCTTCTTTCTGCATATTCATTTTTTCTATGGTGGTTTCCTTTTGTCGTCCTCTTCTTGTTCTCCGACGTCATTCAGTATTCGGCGCGGCATCATCACCTTGACTTGGGACTTCTACTGATCGATTTGGCTGGTTGCAATGGCTCCTCTAATGGAAGGTGACTTCGCAGTTATGTGATGGACCACCCTATGCTTATTTAAATTAGAATATATAGTAATTTAATTCGCAAGAAATTAAAACTCGTTGATTAGTCCAAATCGGAGGGGTCAAAACGTCTCTACAGGTCAATCAATTAATATCAATCAATTATTGACTAATTAATAGTTAATTTATTAATTTAACTGTTACTCCGAAGCGAACATTTTAATATCTAAATTTTGATTAAAAAGTAATTAACAAACACACTGCCAATTTACAAGTTAATAATAATTATTATTTAGTTGATTGCTGAATTACACAACTGTGTTTATAAAAGGTGAGCTAAATTCTAAAAAGCAAATTTAAACAAGAAGAACGGTAAGCCAAATTTTTCGCAAAGTGTTGTTTTTATCGCTTCTGGAAAGTACTGAATGAATTGCATCTAGAAACCTCCGCTCCAATATATCATTGTCTTTATTGTGGATTTTTTTAATATTCTGTTTTTACTAACATTATTTTATTTATTACGTGAAATTTCAGGCATTTTAGTAAATACTGAAAAGTGTGGTGATTCTGTGATATGGTTCACAAAAAGTTGTTCAAATGATTTTCGACAAAACTGCCAGTGTTGTTACTTCTAAAAAGAAAATTGGGAGGAGGTTGAAACCAGCAGATCCCGATTTTGTTGCTCCCGATGGCGGTTGGGGCTGGATTGTTGTTTTTGCGTGTGGTTTAAGCAATGTAAGTAATTTTTTATCTAACCAAACCGCTTAAAACTTTGAACCGTTCCAGTTAAGCGTTTTCTCAATGTATTCTCAGTTTGGGTTAGTCTTTGCCGATAAATTTCGAGAAATAGGATTATCCCATACCCAAACTACGATAATTCTTAATATAAATTTGGCACTTACTTCATGTGTAGGTAAATCAGCATCCATAATCATTTATTATGTAAATCTTATGTCAGATTGAATTTTTTAGGTTTATTAAATGGACCAATTTATAGGAGATTCACTTTTAGGCAAGTCGCTTTGTTTGGTAGCACATTGGTAGTAAGTTCCTTGCTTATCGTTACATGGTGTAAATCATTTTGGGGTTACTTTACATTCTATAGTCTCTTTTTTGGTATGAATAGTGGAAACGTATTAAGTTGAATGTTTCATGATAAAATTGCAGGAATATCGGTAGGATTAACTCAGTCAGCAAATGCCTTAGCATTAAACACATACTTTAAAGAAAAGCGCAGTATTGCTACCGGACTTTCCTGGGGCACCACAGGAATTGGTCCAATTATCTGGCCTTATGTTATTACGATATCACTGAGTTACTATGAAATGGAAGGAACTGTCCTGTTGTTTGCAGGATTTGCTGGTCATGCCATTATGTGTTCACTTTTACTGCAGCCTGTTCATTGGCATACTAAATGTCGAGAAGAGGAAAGAATTTTGCTTTAGTAATCCCTCAGCATAATTTTTTTTTATTTCCAGAATGAAATTCGATTAATGCCGCTCCAGTCAAAAATTAGGATAGTTCGATCAAATTCTTTGCCGGTGCCCTGTAGCAAAATTTTGGACGAAGTAACTATCGACAGTCAACCAATCCATTACATCGATTCTTGCGTAGTAGCGGACGAAAATACCACTCTACCAAAAAACATCGCACAGGGGACAAATGTTGCGCAAAATCTGAATCACAAAAGTGAACCAATTTTTAACACAAAAGAGAACTTTACGTCTAACCCAGTTTCTGATTTTAACAGCCCCAAAAGTGTTGACTCGAAACTAGAAGCTAGTTTTCTTAAAGACATCATAAAATTTTTTGAGTTGGATATTTTAAAGGATTTGGTATACCTCAACATAATATTCGGAATGATCAGTATATGCTTTGTCGAATTCAACCTTGCTGTTTTAACCCCAGTAGTTTTAAAAGAATTTAATTTTGAAAAATATCAAATTGCTACTTATTTATCGCTACTAGGAGCTACAGACGTAATAGTCCGATTTTCCGGTCCGTTTATCGCAAGAAAAATTAAATGGAGCAGTAGGACCTATTTTCTGATGGGAACTTTAGTTACCACAGTGGGCAGAATGGGTAAACAATACTTGTTAAAAAAAATTTATATTATGTGGCTTTGCTTTTAGTTTTAATTCATACCCAACAATTTTCCATTTCGCTATTTGTGGCTGTTGTTGCTGGTGTTGGGAAAGGACTTGTCGTTTTAAATTTGGCACTTCTGATACCCAATCATGTTTCCTTGAAAAAGCTTCCTGCTGCATTGGGAATTTACTTAGCTACGTTTGGAATGGTCTTGATATTGATGGCTTCAGTTCCTGGTAATTATTTAGCCATAAATAATTCATTTTAAAGAATTTTGTTTTAAGGTTGGATTCGAGATTTAACGCAAAGCTACGTGACGACAATCCATATACTTCATATATTTATTTATATTGCTACTTTCTCTTGGATTGTAGAAGATAGGATTAAGAAACGAATGCTACAAGCGAAGGTTGAAAGGATCTCTTAATGATTTTCTTCCAAGGAATTGCAAAATTTTAACTGGGAAGCCTGATTATTTTTTTAACCCTTCCCATATTTATTTACCGATCGTATTGCGATTTGTGGTTTTTTTCCAACCAACTAAATAAAGTATGGTTATGTACTATTATGAATCAAGCTTAGGTATTAGCTTTGAATTCATGTATGTGCCAATATTTTTTATTTTTAATTATTTTTATTATTATTTTAGTATTATTTTACTGTTTATTATTATTTTTAGTATTATTTTTAAATAATACTCAATTTTAAAGTTATTTTCAGTGTTTTTTATTTTCGGCACAATTTCGAACAAATGACGAAAAACGAAAGAGATTCGAATTCGAAGCAGATGAAAACATTCATAACTCATACTAAACCATAAAGAAATTTTTCCCATATTTAAAATAACATTTTTCGAATAATTGGATTTCTTAAAATGGACGTGTAAAGAAAATTTCATGTTTTTCTTCTTGCTCTTAACATAACTCATGAACTAAATGTCGGACGATGTTGAATCTTCGTGTGATTTTTTATTATTCCAATCTCTAAAAATTCGATCTCTCTACTTTTTACCGTAGAGTTAACCGTTATGCCGCAAATAAATTCTAAACAAACCAACCTTTATGAATAGCGTGAAAATTATGAAAACGAAATCTGGAGTCTATTTACATCATTTAGTATAATTTCTTTACATTGCCCTTTTCTACTTAATATCCAAATTTGAAGCTTTTGATTAATGTTATTACTATGCATATGAGAAACACCTATGGTATCTGCATAATTGCTTCCGAGTGCGGAGCCGCAGCGTTAGCGAAGAGTTGGAGGGTATGGTAAAGTTTAGGAACGCTAAATATGTTCTATTAAAAAAATGAAAGACGAGATGGAGTATCTGAATATAAACGAATTACCTGCATGAACTTCTAGTTGTATTCTCTATTGATAATATGAATTTTTATAATATCATGTAAATTTTATAATTTTAGTGCACCACAATTATATGAATTTTTCAATGTTTTATAAATTTTAATTAGATTTTAAGATACCTCCATACCGCCTCACGTTGTAGCCAAAATTGTAATGACTTTTATAATGTTTTATAAATTTTAATCAGAATTTTTAAGTGTTCCTAAAATAAACCTTTAAATTCGTGTGGTTTTCCTTGTGACCATCTGTTTATTTTACGTTCGCCACAGCGCAGAGGAAAAATACAATTTTTTCTTCTTTAATACTGAACGTATTCCTCCAACTTATAATTCTAACACTTTTAAACTTTTTGTCTTTTATTTTTCACTTTTAGCGCTGTCCATTAATGATGTCACACAATTATTTAGGACCAAACTACCCCCCTCCCCCCTTGTTGCCTTACTTGGTCGCAAAAGGTGAGCAACGTCCCTCCCGAAATGATGTCACAAATTTTTAATTTTTAACCCCCCCCCTCACGAGTCCAATATTACATAATATTCTGCAAAAAAATTACTGCGGAGAATAGGGAAGATGCATAAATTTTTTTTATAGCGTAGTTGGATCAAAAATAACTAAATATACTAATTAATGCTATTTAATTTATTTATTTTCGTTTTGATAATAATTTAAAAAATATTTAAAAATCCGTCAATTTGAATTGAACGAAACGACCGCGCAATTTGCCACAGAACGTGTGACGTCACAGTTTAATTTTACATTCATTTATATTATTTTTCTGTGGTTTTGTGCTTTGAAAGTTGAAGTTTGTTAGTGTCAAAAGCTGTTATTTATCATAATTAAATCAATTAAAAACAAGAAAGTTAAAAAAGTACTTTACACGAGTATTGTAAACATGAAAGTGAGGTTATTGTTATTGTGCCGGTGACTTCGTTGCGTTTATGGTCACATGATTTATTTTAAATTATTATTGAATTTTAAAATGGATTATTTATAACAATATACAATAAATAGAAGTTATTTTTGCTGATTTGATATTTAATATATAGGATTAATCGGAAAATACTGTTTTAACTAAAATTTTTTTTTCATGCATGTTCCCCATTCATAAAAATTTATGATTACAATTTACATTTTAAATCTTACTGGTGAACCAGGGCTGGCAAAATCGTGAATGCACAAGGAAGCATACCTCTCCCCTTCCCCCATGTCACACTTTGTCACAAGTAAATGACCCCCCCCCCCCTAAATGTGTGACATCGCTTATGGACAGCCCCAAAAGTGAAAAATAAAAGACAAAAAATTTTAATTTTCTACAAAATTTTGCATGCATGCCTCATCAAGGCTCAAAACACACTTTTTCACAAACTTTTCTAGCGTGATGGCCCCGTCCAAGGTCATTCACACACTGGGTAACAATTCGGCTCTCAGAGTTGCCAGATGTCACATTTGAAATATCTCAGTTTGAATAGGTTGACCGAATAACGAAAACTTAATATTATTAATCTTTGAAAATAGGAGTATCCTAAATTTAACGCAATTGAGCAATAAAAGTCGCCTAAAGTGCGGCATCTGGCAACGCTATCGGTCCTGCTCTCACATTTTTACCGTGTCAACCAAAAATTGAATTTTCCCAACTTTTTGAAATTCAAATATCATTTAAATTCACACAAATTCAATTTTTTATCACAATAACAAACCCTATCCTTAATTTCATAAAAGAAATTCCAATTCTCAAAGGTTCAAGAAAATGTTTACAAATTCCTGCTTAAAACAAATTATTTAAAAAATCATTGAACCAATTTCACATCATTTAAAATTTATCATTTATCAAATTTAACTAATTTAAATTACAAATTGATAAATTTTCGGCAAAAATTTTAAATGTAACAAATTATAAGGACAAATTCATTCGTAATAATTCAACCAATAGGATGTTAGAATCTCATCAATTTGAATCAATCATAATCTACTTCCTTTGACAATACAGACCACGGTGGTATATTGTCGCGGCAATACGACCACCGTGGTCTGTATTGTCAAGTAACGATGGAAACTACGTAAACGCATACTATAAATTATTTGTTGTCAGAAAAAATTGAAATTTTATTTACGAAATTGTCAAACGAATTCCACACGATACTATAAAATTGTCGGTTAATTTTTAAACCATGGAATCTTCGTGTTTGTCGCCCTTAAAATCACCATTCGTGCTAAAGCACTCATGATGATTTTAAGGGCGACAAACACTCAGTTCCAGTTTCAAAAATTATTGCCGACAATTTGATAGTCTCTTGTGGTATTATATATGATAATAATTTATTATTTATTACGCCACTGTTACGTGTCGAAAATTTATCAATTTATAATTTTACAATGCTTCGTATCCAATGTGTCAAGAAAAACTTTTTTTCACAAAACATATTTTTTTGCAATTTTCAATATTAAAAATCAAATCTTACATTCTTTTCTTAATCCCATCGTTTATTAAATCATCCAGTCAAATGTTCATTGCAAATTATTTAATTTTTAATCAAATCAATGTTCAATTAAACCAAATTCCAATAATTGAGGTTTGTTACATCCCTCTCATTTGTACATCTCCATCTTATCCGCTTCCATGAGAAATAAATAGTCATTCTTCTCGTGTCATTAATTCGACTCCATGTGGAAAACAAGTTGTCAACTCCGGGTCTCATCGTCCAAAATGAATCCAATCCAAACTTTAATTTTTCACTGTAATTAAATTTTTTTCCTCCTTCCTTTAACTGTTTTGTCCATTTTAACGAGTTCTTCTATGTACTTGAATATTTTTATTTTCTTCCAACTGCTGTTGTACTTGAACATCTAGTGCATTCAATTTTTCGTTAACCGTATTTGTGAAATTTTTATTTCGAGTACTGTTATCTTCCTGGTTTTCTTCAATTGTTTCGTTTATTTTTTTATTCAGTTCTTGATTATACGACCTCGATTATATTCGTCAAATTTTTCATTCAAATTTTTAATTATATATCCTAATGATAATCGTCTAATTTTTCATTCGATTTTTTATTATTTTTGTAATTTGTTTTAATTAATTTCATACAATTTTTGATTAATTCCTTTTACAGACTCCGTAATTAGATTCCAATCCATTTTTGTTTTATTCTCCTTTCTAATTGTAGACGCCCCACAGTTCTGGTTTGTCAAATGCTACTGTTAACACCAATCGTGCCCCACGTTAGGCGCCAAATGATATGAATTGTTTAATGTTCTATAAATTTTAATCAAAATCCTTAAATTTTCCAAAAATATGGCTTTAAATTCGTGTGGCTTTCCTTGTGACCATCTGTTTATTTTACGTCCGTCACGCAATGGTTCACCACAGCGTTTCATAACTACAAATTTTTCTTTTCTAATGTCAAACGTATTCCTACAACTTGTAATTCAAACACTTTTAAAATTTAGATCTTTTATTGTTTATTTACTTTTACACAATTTCTCAAACATGCATGTTTAAAACAAACTCAAAAATACGCGGCGCCCATTTAACAGCAGACGGTGTAACAACATCTAGGGGGGGGGTTAGTGAATAAGAATCTCACACTACCACTCAGAACATCTTGGGTAAAAAAAGTTTCTTGAAATTTGGGAGTTAGTGTTTCTGCTTTCCGCTGGTGTAGACTACGCACGAATTGAATACAGATACATTTGAAGCTAAGTTTCCATTTTTAGTTGGATCGTTTTTTTTTTGTTTTAGGCTTCTATACAAAGTATAGCAAGAAGCCTTATGATCTGGCTCGGTGTCTGTCCGTCCGTCTGTCCGTCCGTCTGTCCGCATAATTCAAAATCATACAGAGCGTTTCAAATCGTGTTGGAAATACTCTGTGTGTATAGAGGTCTAAGAACTGGGTAGCCAGTGCGCTACTTTTAGGCTTCTATACAAGGTATAGAAAGAAGCCTTATGGTCTGGCTTCGTGTCCGTCCGCATGTTTCAGAGCCAATCATAACGTTGATCAACTGATACGTTGTTATATTGTAAATACTTCGTCTATATAGTATTGCGTTAATCTGTTAATCCGTTGCTTCGATTCGCTAATGCAATTTATAAATACGCAAATGTTCGAAAGAAATTTACTAAGTTAAAGATATTTTCGAAGAGGTCTCCCTATATAAACTACTTGTTTTACTTTGATGTGAAAAAATAATTTTTTATTGATGTGGTTAGTGAAGTTAAGTTATAAATAAAAGAGAAAGGAGAGGATTGGTTCACCTCAAAAAAAGGACCATACATTACAGAGAAGTAAAATTTCTAATAGAATGGAAAAGTTTGATTGTTATTACTTATATAGTAAATGATAATTACCAATCGCAAAAAATTTAATTGGTGCAGATTATCTGATTATGTGATGTTACATTATATGGCGATCAAAAATAACCAGATAATAACAACTTTTTTAAGTTTGTAACTCTCGGTTCCGAATTATCTGATTATCTGATATCACATTATAAAATTATGGCGACCAAAAATAACAACAAATTTTCACACCAGAAAAGTAGTTGTATGTATAGAAGCCTAGGAACCGCTGCTGAAGCACGTTCCAACTTGTTTTTTTATGTATCGACAATTTTTGTTGCTCATTTTCTAATCTCGTTGGAATTCAATTGTTATTTTTTAGTTCTAGACAATTCATCAATATAAACTTAATTATGTTGTTTAATCGCGTGAATTTCCGATTGACCAACTTAAGGTGTCGACCGAACTCGCCATGCCCGGTTAGCATTTGTGTCATCTGGAAAGAATTGTCAGTTACAGTCTTACTTACCTTTGAGATGAATTGGTGGGTTATCCTACCCACCGAGTTCCGAGTTCCTCAGGTTTACCTGCAATACCTTGAACGGTTTACTCATTGTGCACATCATTAACCGTTAATATTGTATGTGCGTAATCCATTAGTCTTGCCTTGTAGACCCTACAAGTGTTTGACCCTGTTGTGTGCTTATTGTCGCTGTGTTTAGCCCGGATACAATTGATGCACGCATACTTCGCACGTTTCTCTTGCACCCCACAGTCACGTGAAGCGTGTTCTGTGGATGAGCAAAAGGCGCATCCCTTTGCAAAATTTCGCAGTGTGGCCGAATCGTTGGCACTTGTAGCACCGAACGATTGCGATGTGGTCATGGACGCGGTAACTTTTCCAGGAAGCTCTGAACTTCCCATCATTAATTGCCGCCTCCCTGACCAAGGGGTGAACCTCCAGGATCCACTTGTTGTGGGTCGTACCTTTGGTGTGGACAGGGTTGATGCTCCCCCGTTGTTCTTTATCGGATAGAGCCTATCCGGCTTTATTTTGAGATTGTCTAATTATATGGTGCGTCGCTTCTTAATGCGAAGTAAAGAAGCCCAAAAGAAGGTCATAGTGTACCCTGAGGAAGGGAACACTAGCAAATCGGCGGACGAAACAAAAGCCCAACTAACCAGCATTAAATTGACCGACCTTAATATCAAACCAGACAGGGTATACCCCATTAAAAATAATGGAGTGATGGTTGAATCATCTCAGCCGTCGCTCAAAAACTTGATCAGCAATTCATTTCTAAAGGAAAAGAAATTGGTGGCCCGGGAGCCTTCAGCTACCTGGCCATCAATCTCTATTCAGATGGTGGACAAAACAATGTCCAAAGAAAGGGTGGTCGAGGAATTTACCGCGAACTACCCCGAAGCAACTAAAGCGGCCGGGAGCTCCTGGCTCAGGAGCATCAACCCGGTGCACTCCAAGGGAAAGACCCACAACAAGTGGATTCTGGAGGTTCACCCCGTGCTCAGGGAAGCGGCAATCAAGGACGGAAAGTTTAGGGCTTCCTGGAAAAGTTACCGCATCCACGACCACATTACGATCACGCGCTGCTTCAAGTGTCAGCGCTTTGGACACACAGCGAAATACTGTAAAGGGAGTGAAGCATGTGCATTCTGCTCATCCACGGAACACGCCTCACGTGCCTGTGGCGTGCAGAATGATTGTGCGAAACATGCGTGCATTAACTGTGTCAGAGCTAAGCATAGCGATGCCAGGCACACTACAGGATCGAACACATGTAGGGTCTACAAAGCGAGACTTATGGATTACGCACATTCAATTTTAACGCTTACAGACATCACTAATGAGTAAGCCCTTCAAAGTCTTGCAGGTAAACCTGAGGAACTCGGAGGCCGCCACGGCCGACGCGCAACGCTTTGTTGCCCAGGAAGAAATTCTCTTGGCCATTCTTTCGGAACCCTACTGCTACCCCGCGGCAGCAGGAGGGTTTCGTCTTCCCTTCTCTCCGAACACACGGACGGCAGCAATCTTCGGCGACCACTTCCGAACTTGCATCATGGTTAACGATGCGGTAGGAAATGAATTCACGTTCTCCTTCCTCCCGCAAGTTTCCAGCAAGTTTGTAACGGTCGTGTCAATTACCTTCAGTAACAAAGTGACCTACTATTTTATAGGCACGTATTTTCCTCCCTCAGAGGATATACAAATTCCACTCGAAGACCTCCGGAAAGCACTGGGTGTTTGCGGAAAGGGGAAGACCTATATTTGCGGAGACTTTAATTGTCGATCAAGGGTGTGGTATGACACCGTAGATTCCAACTCCAGGGCACAGGCACTGGAGGAATTCATTGTGCAGCACGAGCTCTTCGTGTTCAATTGACCTAACAAACCGCCTTCGTTCGAGGACTCCCTCGGCAGGAAGAGCAACATAGATCTAACGTTGGGCACTTGCGACACCGTCAATGCAACCCACTCATGGGACATTGCGGAACATGTCATTATCACTGATCATAAAGCTATCACATTTGAAATAGGTGCACCTAATAATCCCGTCAGGATTAGTAGGAATAGAAACCCGGATACCATCCAAGCGGAAACCATCGAGACAGAGTTAACTCGGTGGGTAGAGGAAAACGGCCCCAGGTCGGACAATCTAACCACCGAAAACGAAATCGAGGACATGGTCTCCGATTTGCACGGAAGGATCCAGAATCTAATAAATAGGAAAGTCCAAATGAAGAAGATCTACGTTGGCCGTCCTGACTGGTGGACCGACAATCTTGAAAGAGCGCGAAAGAAGTATCTCTCGCGGAAGACGGCTCTGTATAGGAACCGCATTGAGAACGAACAGAACGGGCTGTACATTGCAATGATGGAATCTAAGGACAAATTCCTGGAAACATTGAAAAAGGCCAAACAGGCCAGTTGGCAAAAGTTCGTCGAGGACGACCTTGTACCTAATCCCTGGGGGGTTACTTACAAATTAGCTGCAAGAAAATATAAGGGGAAAAACATCCTCACCACCTTCAGTGGCGGGGACGGGAGGATAACGGAAACGCCGGAAAAGACCCTAACCTACCTCATGAACGGTCTACTCCCCGACGACGATCGAAACTCCGATGCAACGGTGGATCACCAAACCATGCGGTCGGATTTCGAAAATCTGAGGGGCGTGCCGGACATGGCGCAGGTTAGGGAGGTCGAAAGCGACGAGCTGGATGACCTAATCAGGACGACGCAAGCCAGAAAGGCACCGGGTTTTGACAACATTCAGGGATCTTTTCTTAAAAAACTCTATGTTGTCATCAAAAACGTGTTAATGGGTATTTACAACGCGTGCATTAAAGTTGCTTATTTCCCCAAGCTGTGGCAGAGGGGGTGTAACGAATTTTTACACTCGTTACGAATTATAACATCTACTTGTGCAACTCCGTGTATATAAGATTCTGAAATCGACCGGTTCTCGTTCGATTTTTCCGTAACCGCTCGGTGAAGCATCCATCTTGATTTTGTCGACAATCGAGTTCAGTCGTAGTCAATTTTTGTTCCGACTAATATAATTAATTAGACGATTAATTAATTGATTTGGTCATTTAAATTGGTTGATGGATGTTTGCGCTACTGCGGATTACCATAAAAACATCATTTCAATTGTTTTCCGTAAGTTAACTTGTTGAAATAACTTCTTTAAGTAAATTCGTTTATTCAATTTTAGAGTACATGTGTTCTGATTAAAACACATTCGCACAGGGCTGTTTTAAACTGTTTTTAAAACTGTAGTTTTATAAATCGAATGACAAGGTTAAATTGTCAAAACAACGAATTATTCTGGCTGATGTCAACTGTTAATTTTTTGGAATTCTGATAATTAATTACACACTGGAAAGTAACAACTTTAGGAATAACATTCAATCTTTGGGGTTCTTTGTTAACCAACTTATTTCATGGTGTTTCCTGACCTGGTCAAGGCAGCTGTTTCCTTACAATCAGTGGAGTGGTCAAAGACGTATTCCCTTCATCATCCTGGTGTTACAGTAGTCAAATTTTGGAGTCCGCTAAATTGTCAACAGCGAGTATTTTGTATTTATTTAATCCTACCAAGGTACCTTTGGGGTGAGTTGCATTTTGTAAGACTTGTAAATTTGTTGCTGTACATTTAACAACACCATTTATTTATTTTTATTACGGATCAGCTCGCTGATTATATATGAATTGTTGCTACATAATACCACAGTTGTTGTACAGTAATTTCAACGAATATAATTTGTTTACCATTATTTTTTTGCATTCTTTATTTCTATTGTATCATTTGAACTTACAACCCATGACTCTAGCTCCCGCTAAATACGAGTTGGTTTAAACGTACATCAGGGTTACTGCCGACAGCAAATTTTACTGTCATTTTTTTGGCAGATGTTATTTTGACACCTTGTAATACCAAAGACCTCATTAGTCTTCGGAACTTGCGAGGGTGGAAAAACTTACAGGGGGTCCTCAAGATCCTACTCAAGAACCCAGATGGGGAAACAAGCAACATCAAGAACTATAGGCCGATCACCCTCTTGCCGGTGTTCGGCAAAATATTGGAAAAAATAATGAAAAGAAGAATTCTAGAAAGTAATACCCCTTACCACGATCGGTGCCAACATGGCTTTGTGGAAGGTATGAGTACCACAACCGCCCTTAAGGCATTCTACGAAAAAATAGATACTACGGAGATGAAGCGGAAGAAAGCCAAGGGTTTTCTCGCGGTAATCTTCTACGACATCTACGGAGCTTTTGATAACATGTGGTGGCCAGCCCTGTTCCGCTCGCTGAGCGAAAAAGGGCTCCCTCACAGGTTAAAGGTCATGATCAAAAGTTACCTTTCAGCCCGGGAGGTGACTCTCACCTCCGGGGTCTCAAAGGTAGGGAAAAGATCCACGAAGGGATGTCCACAGGGCTCGGTCCTCGGCCCGATCCTGTGGAACTCACTTCTGGATCATTATCTAAAGAAAGACAAACAGGAGGGTACCCATACCTTCGCGTACGCGGATGACATCGCTACCGTCGTCACGGCGGATTCCCGAATCCAACTGCAAGAAAAACTTCAAACGTGCGTCAACGAATTAAGCGGATGGTGCAAGGACATGAAACTCGCTCTCTCGGAAACGAAGACGAAGATCATGTGCTTGTATCCGAAGCGTGTTCATAATTATGATTTAGATGTCAGACTTAACGGAAAGAAAATAAAGGTGGTAAGGGAATATAAGTACCTTGGGGTCCTTATTGACGAAAACCTATCGATGCAACCGCATGTAAACTACGTTTGCGGCAAAGCCAGTAAACTAGTCCATGCGCTGCATCGAATGGCAAAAAGCGGTTGGAACCTGGACACCTCGAACTCTATGCGAAGGATCTACCAGGGGGCGGTAGTCCCCATCTTGGCTTACGGAAGTGAGATCTGGATACATAGAATAGGGGATAAGCACACGTTGGCCCGGCTGATATCGTGCTATGGATTTTGCTGTCGCGTGATAGCAAAATGTTATAGGACTGTGTCGGCCATAGCCGCGGGTGTTTTGGCAGGTATCCACCCAATCGACTTAGAACTCTTACGATTACTGTCATGGCGTGAAGCCAGAAACAAGAAAGTAACCACCTTTATGGGGGTAAGAATAGACCCGAAAGATTACAAATACAGAGTGGACATCAAAAGAAAAATGGAGGACATAATCCAAAAAGAATGGCAACAAAGATGGGACGATGGACTGGTAGGTAGAATTACCTACCAATTCATCCCCAAGGTAAGTAATAAAATAATGAACAATTCCTTCCAGATGACGCAGATGCTAACCGGACATGGCGAGTTCGGCCGACACCTCAAGAGATTGGGGAAATCGGTGGACGGACTATGTCCGGCGTGCGATATTCTCGATGAACCTACACATCGGATACGGGAGTGCGATTTGTATCATGGCATCCATCTCCCTGCACAACTGGACGAGCTGTACGAAGAAACACCACCCGACCTGATGTGTAAGTTCCTCGAGAACAAGACCATCAACATAACTGAAAACGAAGATCTAATCATATAAATTAACAACCCGACAAGGAAAAAGGTTTGGGTGTAACCTAAAAATCGATAAAAGTGATTAAATGAAAAGAGAAAAAGACACCAAACCAATACATGAAAAACTTATACTTAACAAACAAGTCACGATGGAAAAATGCCCACGTAATCCCGATATGGAAACCTAAAAAAGAATAATTATTAGAACCACAAACTACACAAAAACCAGGCAGATTAATTGTTAGTTACAATAGTAAATACGATACACGGTTTGAAACCCGGAGAAAATTCATACAGAAACCTACTTGAACCAGCAATATTAATTTTGATAAATTATTTTATTTTTATGACAACGTGAATGTCCTGCCAATATGCAGGATTAAGTTTTAGATTGGCAATGCTAATCCGTTTTTTTTTTTTAAATAAATAAACTTCAATTGTCTAATTATAAATGAAGGAAGTGAAAAACAGCGATATGGTTGTAGAAATCCCAAACGTAAAAATTCTCGATTCTAAATTCCAATCCCAAGAAAAAACCACCTGATTCAGCAAGAAGGGCCCGGAGCCAAAGCATTAAAGATGCGCGAAAAATCGCGAAAAATAAAAGAATAGGGAAAGTCCCGAAAACTCGGAGGAAAGCGATGAGGAACATCCGTTCCTCATGAAATCGAAAAGAACTCGGAAAAAGAAGAAGGAACCGACGATACAAATGGACACTACCGACCCCTCGTCGAGCGAGGAAAGCGACGGATACGACCTGGAAACAATCCTTAAAGAGAAACAAAAAGAACTCGACATGGCCCAAGAAAAAGAAACAGAAAGTGACGAAACGAAAAAAAATAAGAGAACAAAAAACCAAAGGAAGAAAGACCGGAAAAGAAAAATCGAAGAAGATTACCAGAAAGAAGAAGAAAAAAAGAAAACCAAGAAGAATGATATCCAAGATATTGAAGAAAATGCGAGGGTGAACGAAAGCCCGGAGCAGACCGTTAAGTCTACTCCGGACTTGGTCAGTAGCCAAACATTGGAATCCCTACCAGATCTATGGACCGACCAGAAGCTAAAAGAAGCGACGAAACGTGTCATGAATGATGTACACGAAATACGAAGATTCCTAATGAGAAGTAAAGAGGCCCTCAACTTTCGAGAAGAGGCCCTCGAACGTGTTAAAAATGTGTAAGAATTAGTCCAGGAGCTATGCCTGGATGGTATTAGAAGAAATAAAGTGGGGACGGGAGCGCCTTCAGCCTCCCCTCCTCAAACAAAGGTTATCATAGAAGAGGTGGTCAAGGCCATCAGCAAGACCACCCCTCCAATAGCGCCGACCCTTCAGGTCACGCAAAGCAAAATTGTACCGGAAAACGATAAACAAAACCCCCCCCCCAGGGACTACCTGGAGGCGGCTAAGAAGGTGGCCGCTGGCGGCCCTCCTAGCATGCCCACAAAAAAATACAAGGTCATAGTGTACCCTGACGAAGGGAACACTAACAAATCGGCGGACGACACGAAAGCCCAACTAACCAGCATTAAACTGACCGACCTCAAAATAAAACCAGACAGGGTATACCCCATTAAAAATAACGGAGACCATGTCCTCGATTTCGTTTTCGGTGGTTAGATTGTCCGACCTGGGGCCGTTTTCCTCTACCCACTGAGTTAACTCTGTCTCGATGGTTTCCGCTTGGATGGTATCTGGGTTTCTATTCCTACTAATCCTGATGGGATTATTAGGTGCACCTATTTCAAAAGTGATTGCTTTGTGATCTGTAATTATGACGTGTTCCGCAATGTCCCATGAATGGGTTGCATTGACGGTGTCGCAAGTGCCCAACGTTAAATCTACGTTGCTCTTCCTGCCGATGGAGTCCTCGAACGAAGGCGGTTTGTTAGGTAGATTGAACACGAAGAGCTCGTGCTGCACAATGAATTCCTCCAGTGCCTGTGGCCTGGAGTCGGAATCTACGGTGTCATACCACACCCTTGATCGACAATTGAAGTCTCCGCAAATGTAGGTCTTCCCCTTTCCGCAAACACCCAGTGCTTTCCGGAGGTCTTCGAGTGGAATCTGTATATCCTCTGAGGGAGGAAAATACGTGCCTATAAAATAGTAGGTCACTTTGTTACTGAAGGTAATTGACACGACCGTTACGAACTTGCTGGAAACTTGCGGGAGGAAGGAGAACGTGAATTCATTTCCTACCGCATCGTTAACCATGATGCAAGTTCGGAAGTGGTCGCCGAAGATGGCTGCCGTCCGTGTGTTCGGAGAGAAGGGAAGACGAAACCCTCCTGCTGCCGCGGGGTAGCAGTAGGGTTCCGAAAGAATGGCTAAAAGAATTTCTTCCTGGGCAATAAAGCGTTGCGCGTCGGCCGTGGCGGCCTCCGAGTTCCTCAGGTTTACCTGCAAGACTTTGAAGGGCTTACTCATTAGTGATGTCTGTAAGCGTTAAAATTGAATGTGCGTAATCCATAAGTCTCGCTTTGTAGACCCTACATGTGTTTGATCCTGTAGTGTGCCTGGCATCGCTATGCTTAGCTCTGACACAGTTAATGCACGCATGTTTCGCACGATCATTCTGTACCCCACAGGCACGTGAGGCGTGTTCCGTGGAGGAGCAGAATGCACATGCTTCACTCCATTTACAGTACTTGGCTGTATGTCCGAAGCGCTGACATTTATAGCAGCGCGTGATCGTGACGTGGTCGTGGATGCGGTAGCTTTTCCAGGAAGCACGAAACTTCCCGTCCTTGATAGCCGCCTCCCTGACCACGGGGTGAACCTCCAGGATCCACTTGTTGTGGGTCTTTCCCTTAGAATGCACCGGGTTGATGCTCCTGAGCCAAGAGCTCCCGGCCGCTTTTGTTGCTTCGGGTAGTTCGCGGTAAACTCCTCGACCACCCTTTCTTTGGACATTGATATATCAACCATCTGAATAGAGATTGATGGCCAGGTAGCTGAAGGCTCCCGGGCCACCAATTTCTTTTCCTTTAGCAACGAATTGCCGATCAAGTTTTTGAGCGACGACTGAGAGGACTTAACCATCACTCCGTTGTTTTTGATGGGGTATACCCTGTCTGGCTTAATTTTTAGGTCTGTTAATTTAATGCTAGTAAGCTGGACTTTCGTTTCGTCCGCCGATTTGTTAGTGTTCCCTTCGTCAGGGTACACTATGACCTTGTATTTTCTTGTGGGCATGCTACGAGGGCCGCCAGCGGCCACCTTCTTAGCCGCCTCCAGGTAGTCCTTGGGGGGGTTTTGTTTGTCGTTTTCCATTGATAATTTACTTTGCGTGACCTGAAGGGTCGGCACTATTGGAGGGGTGGTCTTGCTGATGGCCTTGACCACCTCTTCTACGATAACCTTTGTTTGAGCAGGGGAGGCTGAAGACGCTCCCGTCCCCACTTTGTTTCTCCTAATACCTTCCAGGCAAAGTTCCTGGACTAGTTCTTCCACATTTTTGACTCGTTCGAGGGCCTCTTCTCGAAAGTTGAGGGCCTCTTTGCTTCTCATCAAGAATCGTCGTATTTCGTGTACGTCGTTCATAACACGCTTCGTGGCTTCTTTAAGTTTTTGGTCGGTCCATAGATCTGTTGGTGATTCTAATGTTTGGCTACTGACCAAGTCCGGAGTAGACTTAACGGTCTGCTCCGGGCTTTCGTTCACCCTCGCATTGTCTTCGGTATCTAGGATGTCGTTCTTCTTTTTCTTGTTTTCTTCTTCCTTTTGGTACTCTTCATCTATTTTCCTTTTTCGATCTTTTTTTCTTTGGTTCTTGGTCCTCTTGTTTTTCTTCGTTTCATCACTTTCGGTTTCCTTTTCCTTTTCTTGGGCTATGTCAAGTTCTTTTTGTTTTTCTTTGAGCATCGTCTCAAAGTCGCATCCGTCGCTTTCCTCGCTCGACGAGGGGTCGGTGGTGTCCATAAGTACAGTTGGTTCTTTCTTTTTTTCGCTCTCTTTTTGCTTTCATGACGAACGGACGTTCATCATCGCTTTCTTCTGTGTTTTCGGGACTCTCCCGGCCACTTTTGTTTTTCGCGTTTTTTCGCGGATCTTCTATGCTTTGGCTCCGAGTCGTTCTTGTTGAATCTGGCGGTTTCTTCTTTGGATTCGCGAAGTGGAGATGAGAAAGTAGCGAAGTGGAGATGAAAAACAACGATATGATTGTCGAAATACCAAAAATAAAAATACTCGATTCTAAAATTATAATGAAAGGTAGAGACAAGAGTGAGGAATCGAATCCAAAGAAGAAACCGCCAGATTCAACAAGAACGACTCGGAGCCAAAGCATAGAAGATCCGCGAAAAAACGCGAAAAACAAAAGTGGCCGGGAGAGTCCCGAAAACACAGAAGAAAGCGATGATGAACGTCCGTTCGTCATGAAAGCAAAAAGAGAGCGAAAAAAAGAAAGAACCAACTGTACTTATGGACACCACCGACCCCTCGTCGAGCGAGGAAAGCGACGGATGCGACTTTGAGACGATGCTCAAAGAAAAACAAAAAGAACTTGACATAGCCCAAGAAAAGGAAAAGGAAACCGAAAGTGA
The DNA here is from genome assembly GCA_932274525.1 of Podabrus alpinus. NCBI lineage: Eukaryota > Metazoa > Arthropoda > Insecta > Coleoptera > Cantharidae > Podabrus > Podabrus alpinus. The sequence continues at coordinate 79,927,036 of OW026452.1, forward strand.
TGAAACGAAGAAAAACAAGAGGACCAAGAACCAAAGAAAAAAAGATCGAAAAAGGAAAATAGATGAAGAGTACCAAAAGGAAGAAGAAAACAAGAAAAAGAAGAACGACATCCTAGATACCGAAGACAATGCGAGGGTGAACGAAAGCCCGGAGCAGACCGTTAAGTCTACTCCGGACTTGGTCAGTAGCCAAACATTAGAATCACCAACAGATCTATGGACCGACCAAAAACTTAAAGAAGCCACGAAGCGTGTTATGAACGACGTACACGAAATACGACGATTCTTGATGAGAAGCAAAGAGGCCCTCAACTTTCGAGAAGAGGCCCTCGAACGAGTCAAAAATGTGGAAGAACTAGTCCAGGAACTTTGCCTGGAAGGTATTAGGAGAAACAAAGTGGGGACGGGAGCGTCTTCAGCCTCCCCTGCTCAAACAAAGGTTATCGTAGAAGAGGTGGTCAAGGCCATCAGCAAGACCACCCCTCCAATAGTGCCGACCCTTCAGGTCACGCAAAGTAAATTATCAATGGAAAACGACAAACAAAACCCCCCCAAGGACTACCTGGAGGCGGCTAAGAAGGTGGCCGCTGGCGGCCCTCGTAGCATGCCCACAAGAAAATACAAGGTCATAGTGTACCCTGACGAAGGGAACACTAACAAATCGGCGGACGAAACGAAAGCCCAGCTTACTAGCATTAAATTAACAGACCTAAAAATTAAGCCAGACAGGGTATACCCCATCAAAAACAACGGAGTGATGGTTGAGTCCTCTCAGCCGTCGCTGAAAAACTTGATCGGCAATTCGTTGCTTAAGGAAAAGAAATTGGTGGCCCGGGAGCCTTCAGCTACCTGGCCATCAATCTCTATTCAGATGGTTGATAAATCAATGTCCAAAGAAAGGGTGGTCGAGGAGTTTACCGCGAACTACCCGAAGCAACAAAAGCGGCCGGGAGCTCCTGGCTCAGGAGCATCAACCCGGTGCATTCTAAGGGAAAGACCCACAACAAGTGGATCCTGGAGGTTCACCCCGTGGTCAGGGAGGCGGCTATCAAGGACGGGAAGTTTCGTGCTTCCTGGAAAAGCTACCGCATCCACGACCACATCACGATCACGCGCTGCTATAAATGTCAGCGCTTCGGACATACAGCCAAGTACTGTAAAGGGAGTGAAGCATGTGCATTCTGCTCCTCCACGGAACACGCTTCACGTGCCTGTGGGGTGCAGAATGATTGTGCGAAACATGTGTGTATTAACTGCGTCAGAGCTAAACATAGCGATGCCAGGCACACTACAGGATCGAACACGTGTAGGGTCTATAAAGCAAGACTTATGGATTACGCACATTCAGTTTTAACGCTTACAAACATCAATAATGAGTAAGCCCTTCAAAGTCTTGCAGGTAAACCTGAGGAACTCGGAGGCCACCACGGCCGACGCGCAACGCTTTGTTGCCCAGGAAGAAATTCTCTTGGCCATTCTTTCGGAACCCTACTGCTACCCCGCGGCAGCAGGAGGGTTTCATCTTCCCTTCTCCCCGAACACTCGAACGGCAGCAATCTTCGGCGACCACTTCCGAACTTGCATCATGGTTAACGATGCGGTAGGAAATGAATTCACGTTCTCCTTCCTCCCGCAAGTTTCCAGCAAGTTCGTAACGGTCGTGTCAATTACCTTCAGTAATAAAGTGACCTACTATTTTATAGGCACGTATTTTCCTCCTTCAGAGGATATAAACACGGAGGAACAGGCAGAGTTGGAGGCCTATCATGGCATCAATTGTATCCGGGCTAAACACAGCGACAATAAGCACACAACAGGGTCAAACCGGTCAAACACTTGTAGGATCTACAATGCAAGACTAATGGATTACGCACATTCAATATTAACGGTTACTGATGTGCACAATGAGTAAACCGTTCAAGGTCTTGCAGGTAAACCTGCGGAACTCGGAACTCGGTGGGTAGGATAACCCACCAATTCATCCCAAAGGTAAGTAAGACTGTAACTGACAATTCTTTCCAGATGACACAAATGCTAACCGGGCATGGCGAGTTCGGCCGACACCTTAAGAGATTAGGGAAGTCGGAGGACGGACTATGTCCGGCATGCGAAATTCTCGATGAACCGACCCATCGGATACGGGAGTGCGAATTACACAGGGAGGAACAGGCAGAGTTGGAGGCCTATCATGGCATCCTACTCCCTGCATGCCTGGACGAACTGTATGAGGAAACACCACCCGACCTGATGTGTAGGTTCCTCGAGAACAAAACAATCATTATACCAATGGATGAGGCATAATCGGATACATAAAACCCAGCGAACGAAGTAAAGACTAGGTGTAACCAATCACAAAAGTTAAATATAAAACGGACATGAAATAACAAGAGTACAAAGAAAAGAAACCAATACCTATTCAAACAAATTGGAAAACAAGAAATAATATACACAAAGAAAAAACGAAAGCTAACCGAGGCAGATTAACAGTACGCAACGATCAAAAAATTGACATACGGTTTGAAATCCGGTCAAAATTCATCAAGGGAAAGTCGAAATCCAATATGAACGAAGTTTTGAAAAATTGAAAAATATTAATGAAAACATGAAATCCCCGCCAATTTGCGGGGTTAATTTTCTTGAGATTGGTAACAATCTCAAACTGTTTTTTTTTTCTATATGTATAAATAAATTAAACTTTCATTGACCAACTTCGGAGTGTAGCAAGTGGTAATCGAAAATGGATGATATAGTAGTTTCATCAGCAAAAATTAAAATTCTCGAAAATCGTACAGTTAAAAAGGCGAAAACGCGAGTGATACCAAAACAAACGAAGAACCTGGGAAAGTGCTGAGAAGTGCAAGTACCAGCGTAGACAGAAAAAACAAACGAGAACGCGAATCGGACGAATCGGACCAAGAACCTGGACTGTATGTGATACTCAAGACCCGAAAAAAGAAATCGAATAAAATAGACGAAAAGATGGAAACGAAAAGCTCGGGAGAGGAAGAAGAAAAACAGGAGAAGATAAGTAACGAAGAAAAACCGGAAAGTGATGAAGAAAGGAAAAAGAAACCCAAGAGAACCAAAAATCAGAGGAAACAAGATCGTAAAGCGAAAATCAACGAGGAGTATCAAGACTCTGAAAAGAAAAGATTGGAGGAAACCGCCGCCAACATAAACAGTAACATTGGTAACGAAAATGCTACCGGTGAAACACCTGAGAAGGAACCAGAGACGATACTGACGAATTAAGAACTTAAAAATCTTACGAAAAAAGTCATGGACGATGCACATGAAATTAGGAGATTCTTAATTCGAAGCAAGGAGGCAATCAACTTCAGGGAAGAAGCCCTTGAACGCGTCAAAAGCATGGAATGCAGCCAAATGCTCTGTGTTGACGGTATCGAAAGGAACAACAAAGGGACGGGAGCGCCATCAACCTCCCCTCCCCACACGAAAAAATTTGTAGAGGAGGTAGCCAAGGCCATGGCCAAAAACTCACCTCCCCTACCTCAGACCCTTCAGGAAGGAAGAGTTCCCCTCAGGAAGAGTCCCAAAAGCAAAACCCCCCTCCAGGGATTATTTGGAAGCAGTGAAGAGGGCTACCATCAGCAACCCTCGGAGCACAGCAGCTAAAAAATACAAGATAATAGTGTATCCTGCCAAAGGCAGCACTTGCCAGAACGCGGTTGACACAAAAAACATTTTAACGAGCATCAAATTAGCGGACTTAAACATCAAACCTGACCGACTGTACCCCATTAAAAACAATGGAGTCATGGTGGAATCTACACACCCCTCCCTAAGAGGGCTAATTGGGAACAAATTTCTGGGAGAGAAACTACTGATGGCCCGGGAGCCTTCAGCTGCCTGGCCATCAATTTCGATCCAAATGGTCGACAAATCGGTAGGTAACCAAGGAAAGAATAGTCCAAGAATTCAGCACTAACTATCCAGAGGCAACCAATGTGGCCGGGAGTTCCTGGCTCAGGAAGAACAACCCGGTCCACACCAAAGGGAGGACCCACAATAAGTGGATCCTCGAGACTCACCCCCTGGTGAGGGAAGCGGCAATTAAGGACGGTAAATTTAGGGTAGCTTGGAGAAGCTACCGTTTGCACGATCACATCGGAATCGTCCGATGTTTTAAGTGCCAAAGATATGGCCACACGGCCAAATTCTGCAAGGGGGCAGAGACATGCGCCTTTTGCATATCTACGGAACACGCTTCACGTGACTGTGGAGTGCAAGGGGATCGTGCCAAGCATGTGTGCGTCAACTGTGTGAGGGCTAAACACAGTGACAATATGCACTTCACAGGATCCAACTTATGTGTAGGGTCTACAAAGCCAGACTTATGAATTTTGCGCACTCAATTTTAACAGTTACCGACGTAAGTAATGAATAATCCATTCAAAATCTTGCAGGTAAATCTCAGGAACTCGGAAGCGGCAACAGCGGATGCCCAACGCTTCGTCGCGGATAATGGATACCTTCTGGCAACTATTTCGCCACCGTACACTCTCAAAATTTTCGGGCGTCAATTTATTCATGTTCGTTGTTTTCTCCTTCTTTATCAGCTTCGATAATTACCGGTCGTGGAAGCCAAGCATTATTTGTTCGTACAGTATTGGTGCCTTTCTTCAATGATATTTAGCATAATACAGGCGGTTTGGGCTAATTTTCTCGTCGATGATTCCTATTTCGTTACATATGCGAATTGCTGAATTTTCGTTGTTCAGTGATCAAAGTATGGCCGTACATTCGTTTTTGCTAGCGTTCTTATTACGTTGGTTGGTCAATCGAGCTACATAAGTTATATTTTGCCATTGCTGTTACGTTTATTTTATACACTTCTTTCTAATTTTTAATATTATTTTGTTTAGATTAGTTATAATTTTACACTTATATAGAAAAATGTATGCATATTAAAGGATTAGTATTGGATTTGACCATCATTATGGGATAATCCCGTCTATAAGTTTCAGGTAACCGAAAGAGCCAAGCACTGCACGGATAACACAGAAGAAGCAAAAAGTAACGCAAAAGCAAGACTGCGTAATATCTGGGAGGAAAAATGGGACGGAAGCCAGAAAGGCGTTTGGACCAGGGCGCTAATCCATAACGTCTCATCATAACGTCAGCGACCTCAATTATAGGCGCTAACGGACCACAGCTGCTTCAAGCCTAACTGCGCAGAATAGGCAAAAGGGATACCCCAAAGTGCAGACATTGCGAAGAAACGCGCACGGCGGAGCATAAGCTGTTTAAGTGCTACAAGTGGATAGCAACAACACCCAAATATGGCGCTGAACACCACAAACATTGACCACCAAGATGATAAAATCTAAAGATGGGATAAAATGTGACAAGCAATAAAGGAGATGCTTAAAAAAGAGCATCGACGCAAATGCAAATGCCTGTGGTCAATAGATCACGAGAGTCCAGCAAGGTTGCTCGCGACTTGCACTTGGATGGGTGATCGCTGGTGACAAATTTAAATAACCCCGTTTTTCGCTGCTCCCCTACCAACCCGCATTGGGCCTGCGTGGTAGTGTATGGCCTTAACCCCCCCCCCCAACGTAGTAAAAGCCTAAAGTCCAGGAGAAATGGATGAGAGTTGTTCGTGAAAACAGAAGAAGAAAAACTGCAAATGGCCGTAAACCCCAAAATAATAACGATTAATGAATATTGGAACATCAAAGAAAATACGTAATTCCAACAATAACCAAAATATCTTCGCCTAGTGGCTCAAAAATGTATGCGAAGAAGCCATCACAACTCTTCCATCACACGTCCACCTTCTTACATGGTACAATGCCAAGTCCGTTGTTGTTTGTACTTCTCATTGGTTCAGTTTTATTTAGTTACCAATCTAAGCAAGTTCGGTCGGAAACAAATTGTTCACTCTGTCTTGAAGAATTAAACACTTACCTGATTGGTCAATTGTTTTGCCAACCTAAAAATAGTTTCACAACCATGACCTACTAGAAAATAATAAAACTGAATTTTTTTAATCTTATCTGCTTCACAAACCCAAAATGGACAACTTCCCCTATTGATCTTTTTTAAGGACGCCCATATGTTCTTAATTCTTATGTCACAACATAACCTGAGAAAATGTAGATAAATTTTTATTAAAGTATGTAAATAAAATTGCATAAAAATTATGGATGGAGTAGCCCCCAAAGAGAGAATACAAAATTCAGAAGAAACTTCAGGTAGTTTTGACGTTATAACCGAAGAAATCGAACGTGTGGAAATTAAAATTGAGGATTTGCAATATTATTCAAGTGATGTTAAAGCGGAAGTGGAAGCGCAAATATCCAAACAAACTACTATAAGTTACACTGCTCGAATCGCCGAAAAAATATTAGCATGTAAAATTTGCGACTACAAAAGTTCAAAGAAGGGAAACTTAAAACATCATTTGAGAACCCACACTGGGGAGAAACCGTTTGAATGTCCAAAGTGTGAATATAAATCTGCGCTGGCAGGAGGTTTAAAAATTCATTTAAGAACTCATACCGGCGAAAAACCATTTTCGTGTCAAATTTGTAAAATGAAATTCTCGCAAAATGAACATTTGAGGACGCACTTGCGAAGTCATGCGGGCGATAAACCGTTTATTTGTCCCATTTGTGGATGTAAATGTTCGCGTAAAGGCGGTTTAATAAGACATTTGAGAACTCATACTGGCGAAAAACCATTCGGTTGTGAAATTTGTGATAATAAATATTCACGGAAGGCAAGTTTGGAAGTGCATATAAGAAGTCATACAGGTGATAAACCATTTTCGTGTAAACTTTGTGACTATAAATGTTCGCAGACAGCAAATTTGAGAATGCATTTAAGAATTCATAGTGGAGACAAACCGTTTGAGTGTAAAATTTGTGACTATAAATGTGCACGTAAAGGAGATCTAAAAAGGCATTCAGGAATTCATGCGTTGGAATAATTGCTTATGTGATAATTTATAACTTTTTGGGTTTCTACCATTGAGATTTTCAAAAATTGCGTAGTATCAGATAGACAAACCTTATGTGAGTTGTGGACGAACCTGATAATGTAGTTCCAAAGATTATCAACAGATGGCGCTACTATATAGAAAATCGGATCAATAGCTCGAGCACCAATCACAGACGTCTTCAAAAACCGTGGCGCCAATACAAATGAAAAATTATAATAATCATTCAATTTATAGCGACTTCAATTTAAGTAGCGCCATCTATAGGTTACATTTTCAGATTGGCAAACCTTATGGGAGTTTTGGAAACACAATATTGTAGTTTAAGAGGTTATCAACAGATGGCATTACTTACTTAGAAGTGATAATTAATTGCTTTATTATTGTAATTATTCTTTGTATTTGTGTTCAATTTATTACGCCTTCCAATTATTCTTCTTTCCTTCCATCCAAGTTTCATTATTCAGTAAGAAAACTCAAAGAAAAGAATCTTCTGCAAGTATTTTAATATGTTTTCAAATTTAATTTGAAATATTTTCAGCCAAAATTATTACAAGAAGCCAGTATAGATGGAGACTCAAGGAAGAGGAAGATCAGACCACTGTGAGTTTGGATCAAGGTCAAACTACCCACTCTCAACGCGGAAGCCGTCGAAAAAACACTTATATTTAATATTGTCAATTTACTTCTTGTTGTGTTTTGGTTCAATTTGGAACTGTTATAATTTATTATTCGTATATATTCGTATATTATAATGAATATTGCGGAATATTATTACGTTTCTTTTTCTGATTCATCAGCTGAATTCGTGTTTGTTTTATGTAAGCAAGATTTTCCAAAAAATTTTGTAGTAGGATTATAAAGTAAAGCCCTCAAAGCAGTTAAAACATTAAAAGGCTACGTTTAGACCGCTAACCAGGGCCGGTGCGAGCATTCGTGGCGCCCTAACCTAAAAGGGACTAAAATGCTCTTTCAGAAACTTTTACAGTGTACCGACAGCTGGCCCTGAGACACTTGGCCCTGCGACAACTCGCCTCGGACAACTGACCCTACCGACAACTGGCCCTGGCGACAATTGGCCCTAGCGACAATTGGCTTTGGCGGCAACTGGCCCTTGCGACAACTGGCCCTAGCGACAACTGGCCTTGTGACTACTGGCCTCAGTCTGTATCAATTTGCAGAATATTATATATTGTGAGTATCGGAAAGTAATCTACTTTGCCTCTTGATTATTGCGTTTTGCGTTTTTTTTGCGACTTAACACCTTAAAATTTAAACATGCAAATTAACTTCATATTATTTACCGGTAACTCATAAAATTTGGTTTTAGTAAAAGTTCTCACAGAAATATAATATTTGGCTTCTGGTTAAATAAATAAAGGTGGATCTTCCGCGAAGAGGTGGATCTGCCGTTAGGTTAGTGTTAGTTTTTTGATATTTCTTTAGAAAACAAATGAAAAATAAACAAATCTCCGCGCAAAGTTAAATCTGCCGCAAAGATACGTTTTTGTTTCTAAAGTTTATTATATCGGATAACTACTTTCGGCTTTACGACTAAGGCCAGTAGTCATAAGGCCAATTGTCGCTAGGGCCAGTTGTCGCAAGGGCCAGTTGTCGCAAGGGCCAGTTGTCGCCAGGGCCAGTTGTCGCCAGGGCCAGTTGTCGTTAGGGTCTGTTGTCCGAGGCGAGTTGTCGCAGGGCCAAGTGTCTCAGGGCCAGCTGTCACCAAACCCTTTTAGAACAAAATATAAAAACACCCCTATTAGCCGCCCCCAATGACAGGTGCATTACGTCCCCTCCCCCATTTCGAATCCAAAATACTCTAAATCTTTTGTATCTCGTTTGCACCTGTTTGTATCTCTTTTACTTTCGTTTGCACTCATTTAGTTTTAGAGATATTTAGAAAAAGCATATTGATACACAAATTGGATTGATAAGATTTTCAATTTGCAAGGTTCAAGGAAAAAACAGATTTTTAAATTTCTTATGATTGAGCTCAGAAATGACTAAAACCAAGCAATAACTTGGCAAAAAGGAATTCCGGCTTCGAATGGTACTTAGGTCAAGAGAGATAAATAGCAAACATAAATCGTAAAACAAATAGTTGACCGTAAACTGATAATTTTAAAATTAAAGTTCAAGAATGGGTCATTATAATACGAGTATATATACACTCAATTACAAAAATAGTCTATATCGTCAGTACGTAGTTTTTCCTGAGGTGAATGCCAGTGCCCCCCCCCCCCCAGCCTATTTTGTTAAATAAAATTGATGATAATCGTTAAAGCATCGTTTAAGCTTCAATGAACTTCCAATTTTTTTCGGTTGAGCCTAAAAGGTCGCTGTGTTATTCGTGAAAATCTTAGAGGGCGGGGTGGACATAATGACACCCCCCCCCAAGTCGAATTTTTGGGTGACATTGGCGTCAAACGTTAGAACATCGTTTGAGCCTTAATGAGCTTCTATTATTTTGCGTTTGAGCTTCAACCGTCACGAAGTTATTTGCGAACATTTAGTTTTGTAAAATCAATGTTAACGCGTGTTGCTCGAAGTTGTCGAAACTTTGAAATAATTGATAACGATAATTTAAATAAATCGATTGATAACGGTTTTGCACAAAATGAAAATAGAAAAATATGTCACCGGCCCCCCTAAAAATTTCGAGAATAACTGTGCTTAGGTTTTTTATTCAAACCTCAATGAGGCTCACATGTTACCACCAATTTTATTCAAAACTTAAATTCGCGCAAGCTTATTAAAAATGTATTTATTTTCGGGTCCAGAACCCTTAGGCTGCCTACAGACTGATCAAGCAAAAACGTTGTGCGACAAAACGTTTTTGTTTGATCCAATCAAATTTGATTTTGTTTGATTTGAACCAATCAAATTTGATTTTGTTTGATTTGAACCAATAAAAAAAACGTTTTGTCGCACAACGTTTTTGCTTGATCAGTCTGTAGGAAGCCTAAGGGTGATCGCGAAATTGAAATTTCCCTATAGAAATGGCTTGATATTTCGAACAAAAAAGTCATTAGCTACAATGTAATAAAAGGTTCATTGAGTTTAAATAAGAATTACTACCGAAATTTGGGGTCGGGGGTGAACGGCCCAAGTGACAAGGAATGTCAAAAAAAAAATCATTCGGTAGAAAGTTCAAAAAAGGGATAAGATACAAAATAAGATGCGGATATTTGAGGATTTTTAAGAATTAATACCGAAAATTTAGTAAAAACTATAACCCGTGGCCGGGATAGGTTGTCGGCCTATTTTTCGCGTGGCTTGCAGAACTACGGACACGCCCCCAATTTTAATTTTGTAAAATTTTGTGTTTATCACGGCCTTTTTGGCAATGTTTTGATGCGAATGTATAACTTTTGTCGGCGCGGAGGTGATCATAAAAAAAAATTCGAAAAAAGTGTGAAAATAACAAAGATGCTGCGAGTTGAAATAGTACGGGTCGCTGATGCACCACCGGGTCGATGTGTCGCATCTTCGGCCGGTCGCTTGAAATGGGGTGACATTTTTTCGCTCCGATTTCAGATATTTTTTGAAATTCGGGTAGGTGGGGGTGTGATTAGTAGATATTAGTAATAAATATTCGCAAAAAAATGGAAAATAACCCGTGTATTGCCGAAAAAGTGAAAAAATTAAATTTTTAATTTTGGGGTAAAAAAACATAATAAACGTTGGCTTGGCCAGAACTGCGAGCATCAAAAAACCTACCCTCCGATGCTCCGCATCTCCGGGCTGTTTTTCGTGCTCCGAGCCGCTACGCGGCAGGGCTAAAGGAACTAGAAGGCGCCACCGATCAAGAACACCGGGATTAAGGCAATCGGGATTCGAGAGACCCTCAAAATAGCATTAAAAAGTATAGTCGCGGTATGGGGCAGTAAACTATTACGTTTCACCCCCTAAAAATCGCCTAAAAACAAAAAATAATCGATGTTACATGTAAGAGTGACGAGCTGCATCTGCCGATCCGCAAACGGCTAAGTCTAAGACTAGTTCAAGTTGCGCGGACCGTCAACAAAATGAGTGAGATTCCGGTGAGATTCCACCCGCGCGTCAGTGATACATGGTAAAATGAACGATTTTCAAAGTCGATTTTCTCTATCAAAAGTTGGTTTATCCGCCCATAAAATTGTTACCAGTGACTTCTAAATACATTAAACTATCCGAAAGTCACCAAAAAATATTGAAATTCGATGATGCACCTTACGTACCCTTTCCGAAATTTGAGTAAAAACACTATGCGGTGGCCGGGATAGGTTGTCGGCCTCTTTTTTGCGTGGTTTAGAGAACTACGGACACGGCCCCAACATGTAATTTAGCAAAATTTTGGGTAAATCACGGCCTTTTTGGGTATGTGTTGATCCGAATGTATAACTTTTGTCGTCGCGGAAAAAGTCTGAAAATAAGAAAGTTGCGGCGAGTTGCATTTGTACGGGCCACTGATGCACCACGAGTCGATGTGACATCGTTCGCCCGTGGTCCCTTGAAATCGAGTGAAATTTTTTCGCTCCGATTTGAAATTTTCTTTGAAAATCGGGAAGGTGGGGGTTTGATTAGTAGATATTAGTAATAAATATTCGCAAAAAAATGGAAAATAACACGTGTATTTCCGAAAAAGTGAAAAAATTTAATTTTTTTTGTCTTCCATTTTTGGGGTGTGCATTCGATAGGGAGGGTAATCCATCGTCAAAACCTACTCTTCCGGGGCGCCGCTCCGCTCCGCTCCGCGTTGCACCCCTCCAGAGCGGTTTTGACTCTGGTTACTAGGCTAAACATACAAGAAGCGCCACCCATCAAGAAAACCGGGATAAATGAAACCGGGATGTGAGAGAACCTCGAAATAGCATTAAAAAGTATAGTCGCGGTATGGGGCAGTTATCTTTTACGTTTCACCCCCAAAAAATCGCGTAAAAACAAAAAATAATCGATGTTACATGTAGGAGAGACGAGCTGCATCTGCCGGTCCGCAAACGGCTAAGTCTAAGACTAGTTCATCTCGCACGGACCGTCAACAAAATGAGTGAGATTCCACCCGCGCGTCAGTGAAACATGTAAAATTAACGATTTTCAAAGTAATAATTTTCATATTAAAAGGACCCTATCCAAGAACTTTATTTTTGAATACCACTCTATTACCATTAAACTTCACAAAACTTATATGGATAAAGGCGCGCGCGCGATGACACTTAGCGCCCTTTACCCTTATTTTCTTAACCTTATAAATTGAAAATCCCGTTAATCCAGTTCACGTCATTATGCTTTTTCTCGAAAACTAAATGGGTGTAAACGAAATTAAAAGAGGTACGAACAAACGCAAAAGATTGAGATTATTTTAGATTCAAAATGAGGGGCTAGAACCCCCCCCCCCCCCCATATAAAAACTTATTTAAATATATATCGAAAACAAAAAGGGTACAAAAATAGAAAACAGGTGCAAATAAGGTAGAAACTATCAAGATTATTTAGGATCCAGAACTCAAAATGGAGGGTTAGGCCCCCCCCGCCCTCTAACGAATTCTTTAAATATTTCAAATACAAAAGAGGTATATAAACAGGTGCAAACGAGGTACAAACAATTTAGACTATTTTGAATCCAAAATTCGACATGGGGCTGCTGGCAAAATACACCTCCTATCGACGTACGTGATTGGATTACCGAGATTCACACAAATATATCTAAATATTAATTTTTACTTAGTAAGGTAGTTCATCGGATACGTCGAACATAATTTTAAAATTAAACACAGTAAATTATTATTTAATTTAGCAATTTTTGTTGGTTTATAAAGTAAACTTGTTGAAATTAATATTATGGAATATGATATAGGTCAAATGGCCACCGCTGCTGTGCTGGAATACCCAACTCGTTTTTAAATTTTCGAATACGTTTTGCAAGGTAGTTGGCTCAGAAGCAACGAGTTGGATTTCTATTTTCAGTTCAGGAATTGTTTGTAGTTTGTTAGAAAATACTTTGGATTTTACAGGTATATTAAATACTATTTTATAATGAAGATAGCGGTATAACATCTTCATAAAGTCATTTTTATTCCGAAAATTAATTTAGTAGTTAGGACGTTGTAACTAAGGACCACAGTATATTTTTCCATCTTCAAAGTCCTGTTAGTTTATCGACACGATCGAATTAAAGTTCGCAAAAATCCAGGCAAGTTGAAAATTGGTAGGCATATATTTGAGTTTCCGAATGAACACTCCCCCAAAATGTAGGATTTTTCCCGAATTGGTAATTTTAGTTCTTCTAATATATTTTTTCTTTAATTCGTTTATTTTCATTTTTAGGAAAAATTGTCAATAGAGCAAAATTGAAGAGAATAAAATTCTCTACAAAATAGATATTTCAGAATTAATTTCAGATGACTTGTAAGAAAATTTTATTCGAAATGTGAATTACTCAAAAACTTTTTTCCTGTCTGCTTTGACCTCCAACTGTCTTCATCGAGGAGGAGAACCAACTCTGGGCCTCTCCCTTGAGTGGTCGGCACATGTAAGCACACACTACATAAATAATTATTTGTTTATGAAATAGCAGACCATACATTTTCAGTTATTTTAAACATATTGAACAAACATTTTTAAAATAAAAGAGAAATAATGAACACACCCTATTATGGAAAACAGCAAATACTTATATTATAAATCATTGATTGCCAAAATAATGCGGTAGTTGATAAAATGTTGTATGCCACTCGTGTGAAAATGCATATTATCGCACTTGCGTGGATTTTGCCTTTAATAACTATTTTTTGTAAAAAAAAACATGTTTTATGCTTTAAACAAAAACTATGTTTTTTATCAAACTTTTGGGGAATTCATTCGGACACTCAAATAAATACATGGTTACCAAATTTTGTAACCAGATTTTTGCAAATTGAGGTATTCTTTCGGCTTCCTTCCCTGGACTATATAAATGATATTCGTATGTAACAGCATAAGGGTTCTGATTATATTCAAAGATTCAGCGAGTACAGGTTTTAGCAAGGAGATTGCACGAACGTAGCGCAGCGGAGTGACTTGTAACTTTTACAACAGAATGTACTTTTGAAATAACTCAACGTTCATTGGTTCATTCAAATTTTTATCAAATTAGTTGGCATATTTGCCGCGTCCTTTCTTAGCTTGGTGGAGGAGCTGTAAGTAAATTTATATTTTTACTTTTTATTTAAATATTGTGCCTTCCCATTGAAAGAAGTCACGAGCCGCCACTGTTTGTACTCTGTAGTTCCATTACTCTTCCGCATGTTTTCCTTACTGGCCAGCAAAATCTGAATTGAAGACGCCTTCACTTCTCTAAGTTCTACAGTTGCTTTTAATTTAAATAACTGAAAAAAGGAGAAAAGTACCTATTAAAATTTAACCTCAGTGCTGATTGGTTAATTTGTGAAAAAAGACGTGACAAATTTTTCTCCACTTCTAAAGAATTTAATTTTCTGTATAGACCAGCGTTTTTACGCGTTTTTTATCAAAACCTCGAAACTGATCGCGAATGGCCGAAACTTGGTAGTTAAGTGTAAAATTATATAGAGAACTAAAAAGTTGTCTTCTCGCCGAGTTGGCGAACTTGGAGATGAAATCGTGATTTGCGCCAATGCGTCAATTTTACTTAAGATTAATGGAAACAACGTAACCTAGAAATCTGCAGATTCCCGATGAATCTTAGATATCTATGACCTATTCCCACCTTACTGAGCATTTTCTCGAATTATTCATGAACTCTATAGATTGCTTTTTTTATGTCATACTGCACTCCCTAAATAAAATTGACGTTGTAAGCGTGTGAAAATAGCAAAAATTATCAAATCTAACACGGCCGTAGTATAAGATATATAAACCCTAAGGGAGTTTTGAAAACACCTGGTGGAGTTCAAATGGTTATCAACAGGTGGCGTTCTTAATTTTGAAGGCGAAATAAACTGCCCAATCACGTACCTCTTAAAATACCGGCGCATCAATCCAAATGAACGATTGCAACAATAAAGCAATTTATAACTACTTCAAATTAAGCAGCGCCATCTGGTGATTTCCTTTTCAACTACGAAAGCTGTTTAGAAAACTCACATAAGGTTTGCAAATCTGATTATAAAATTAGATTATTATCTGATATAATTATTATTAGTCCACAGCGGGGGCAGCTGTGAATACTGATTGAATTCCACGTTCGAATGACGAACCTCGCGGAATTGCTTAGCTCGGCCCTCCGATAAGCATCTACACACTGTAAGTCAAACCGTACAAAACAAACCCTTCCAAATCCCTTACTAAAAAAACAGGTGCTAATAACTTAGATATTCAACAGTTTTTAGATCAATTTAGGTGAAAATAAACAAAAAACACGGCAGGGAAAGCGATCAGAATGGCAACAACACTGGCGCGACTGATGCCAAATATGAGGGGAGCAAGACCCACTAAAAGAAGAGTACTGGCGTCGGTGGTAAACTCCATCCTGCTGTACGGGGCCCCGGTGTGGAGAAAAGCCATACAAGTAGCGAAATATAGGAAACAATACGAGAGAGCGCAAAGAAAGATGGCCATCAGGGTGTGCTCCGCGTACAAAACAGCGTCGAGGCACTACTGGTGCTGTCGGGAATGCCACCGATAGACTTGCTCGTGGAAGAAAGAAGCAACAATTATGAAACCCAACAAGACCAAGTAGGCAGGAACGAAGAGAGAAACAGGACGATCCAGAAATGGCAGACCAGGTGGGAATCCAGCCAGAAAGGAGCATGGACTAGGACTCTCATCCCACAAATAATTCCGTGGCTGCAGCGTAAGCATGGGGAAATTGGATACCACCTGACACAGTCATTGCTAGGACACGGGTGTTTTAACGCCTACCTACACCGATTCGCAATAAGAACAGACCCAAAATGCAGATATTGCCCGGCAGACGTCACAGCTCAACATACCATTTTTGAATGCAATAGGTGGGATGTGTGTAAAGAAATGCACGGGGCAGAAGGAATTACCCCACAAACACTGATCGAAGAAATGCTCGAAAATGAAGACAGGTGGAACGATCTACAACAAATGATCGAAACGATTATGACCACTAAAGAGGCAGATGAAATGGAAGAGGAGGCCTAGCTGCCTAAACAGAAGAACTGATAGCGCAATACCTGAAACATCCGGAAGAGATAACGCGAGTGAATCCCGGATGCACAATCACACAGGAGGAGTGGGGTTTTAGTCGGTAAAAATCCGACACTACCACTCAAATTACTTGGGTGGTGTCTTTTGAAGATTTCCCCACTCCCGACGCACACAAAAAAAAGGTGAAAATAAAAGAGAAAGAAGAAGATTGATCCATCTCCAAAAATGGATCGTGTAGACTTTGCAGAGACTCCGAGCAGCAATATTCCGGATTGGAATGGAAAAGCTTCATTAATAATAATTTTTATATTGTTATCTGATATTATTCAGTAATTAGAGTAATTTTTATATAAAAAATAATCAAAGGTAATAAATATAAAACAAGTGTCAAATTTAAAATAAATAATTTAATCGTGTTACAATTATCTCAAAACAATTAAAATTCAAACGCAATCAACAATACAAAATATTACTAACGTCCTTCGATATAGCTGCCAAGATCAATTTCGTCTGGCAGTTCTCCAACGTTTACTTGAAATCGACTTTGTACGTCTTGTAATGTTTTATTATCGGCATCATCCGACACGAAAGTGATAGCCAAACCTTTCGTACCAAAACGTCCAGCTCGTGCCACACGATGCAAGTACGTATCCGAATTTTCGGGCATATCGTAATTAAAGACGATATTGACACGTTCGATATCCATTCCACGTCCAAATAAATTCGTAGCCACCAAAATCCTACTTTCGAAATTCTTGAATTTCTGATAAAGGGCCAAACGATCGGTTTGATTCATTCCACGATGGATGCCAACGGCTGGAAAATTCTGTTTATTCAACAATTCGGACAAGACCCTGCAACGCTGAACGGATTTTACAAAAATCACAACCTGATTGAATTCAAGGGTGTCGAGCAATTCAATCAATTTCGTATTCTTTTCACTTTCTTTCAGCTCCAAATAATATTGCAACAAACCGTGTAGAGTCAACCTTGTATCGTCGTCAACGTAAATTTCTACGGGATCCTTCATAAATTTCTTACAAACCACTCGAATTTCTTTACTCAGAGTAGCGCTGAACATCATAACTTGTTTATCCTGAGGAGAACTACGATAAATTTCTTGCACGTCCCTTCTCATATCCAACGCTTCCAGCATCTTATCGCATTCGTCGAGAATAAAGTGCTTCAAATTTCTCAAGTTGAGCGATTTTGCTCTCACCAACGCGAGAATACGCCCTGGAGTTCCAACTACGACATGCGGGCAATTGTTCTTTAAAATCTCTTGGTCGTGTTTCATGGGCAAACCTCCGAAAAAGGTTGCAATCTTGACATCGGACAAATATTTACCAAAACGTTCGTATTCCCTACTAATTTGAAATGCCAATTCGCGCGTATGGCACATCACCAGAATGCGCACTTGCTTTTCGGTTGCATCCAATTGCTGCAAGGTACTCAAAACAAAAACGGCGGTTTTGCCCATTCCAGATTTGGCTTGAGCTATAACATCCATTCCTAATATTGCTTGCGGAATGCATTCGTGCTGGATTGCCGAAGGGTGTTCGAAACCGCAATCGGTGATTGCTTTTAAAATTTCTGGTTTCATGAGAAAATCTCTGAATCCAGAACTGTGGATTGATACATACGCACCTTTAACCACTTCGACATTTTCTTCTTTTGGCCGTCTAAGAACGGCATTGTTGACATTTTCTTCGGTCAAGGTAACATCCTCATCTTCTTCGTAATCGAAAAGTTCGTCGCAGTCGGCCATTGTTAAATTTGGTACGTTAAATAATTAAAAAACTAGCGGTAAAGGTTTCAATTGTCCTTTCGAATTCGTCTTGCGGTATATCCAGTAACTAAGTAAATTTTTTGTTTAATGTTGATGTAGGGTACCAGAATTTTTATTTTTTTAATTGTGGTAAGTCGGATTAAAAGTTTGAAGAATTCTTATTGGTCGAATTTCAAAACTTTTAATTTTATTTTCTATAGGGTGATTTTTTTGAATGAAGTTTGTCAAAGTGGCAGTTCTTTGACATTTGTGTTCAGAAAGGTTTGCCATTTAATCATGAATAAATTAACACTTGAAAAACGCTACCAAATTGTGGAAATTTATTTTCAAAGCCAGAGTTCTATTTGCGAAACTTATAGAGCTCTTCGCCCATTTTATGGTCGACATAATCGACCTTCTCAGCAGGCTATTGGTGCGGTGATGGATAAATTTCGTACCACTTCTTCATTGCATGATGTAAGACCACCAACAAGACAAAGAAAATTTTACAAGAAGACAAAGATGTGCGTACCGAAGAAACTATCGCTTCTGTGAGTGAAAGTGTGCAAGAGAACCCAAACATTTCATTTCGCCATCGTGCTCAACAACTTCGGCTTTGTCCGTCCACTACATGGAAAATTTTACATCAAGATCTTGGTTTACATCCTTACAAGATCCAGTTGCTTCAATAATTGAAGCCTAATGTTCATCGATTGCGTCGTGCGTTCGCAGATTGGGCTCACAACCAATTGGAAGTGGATCCATTTTTTTACCGCCAAATTTTGTTCAGTGACGAGGCACAGTTTTGGTTGAATGGGTATGTGAACAAGCAAGATTGCCGTATATGGACTGAGACCAATCCGGAACATTATCTTGAGACTCCATTGGATCCATTAAAATTGACTGTTTGGTGTGGAATACACGCCAACGGCATCATCGGTCCATATTTTTTTCGAAATGAGGAAGGAGCTACCGTTACGGTGAATCGTGTAAGATATCGACACATGCCCAATACATTTTTGTTTCCAAAAATCCAAGAGTTAAATATCGACAACTTATGGTTCCAACAGGATGGTGCTACGTGCCACACAGCCACCGAAACCATCGACTTATTGAAAGGACAATTTGGTGACAACATTATTTCAAGAAATAGTCCTATCAATTGGCCACCAAGATCGTGAGATTTGACGCCTCCAGATTATTTTCTTTGGGGGTATGTTAATTCCATGGTTTCTGCTAACAACCCAACAACTCTGGAAGCATTGGAGGTCAATATTCAGCAAGCCGTTTATGAAATAAGGCTAGAAATATTGGAAAAAGTAGTCAAAAATTGGACTGATCGGATGCACTTCGTAACGATTAGTCGTGGGGGTCACATGCCGGAAATCATTTTCAAATCATAAATGGCATTAAATTTACTTTCATAAAAAAAATTAAAAAAACATTCCATCAGTTTTTTATTTTCACTTCTTCATTAAAAATTAAATAAACTCAGTGTCAGCCTAAGGGGTAATCACACTTTCTGTTATTTTCACCGTTCATAAAATTTGGACAATTATGAACGGGGTCATCCATTAATTACGTAAGGGTTTTTTTTGGGGGGGGGGGGTTGGATATCTTACGGACCCTTACGTAGGGGGGGAGGGGTCCGACGTATTCCTTACGTAAGTTTCTTAAAATATTTTTTTAAATTAAATTTAATAATCAAATATAATTTTTTCTTTTTATGTTGGTAATTATATCCAGGTATAATGGAAATACCATAAATATATTGAAATATATAGTACTTAAAAATCATTAAACATAGTGGCATAATAGTGTGAATTATAGAAAATGGCATCAAACTTTGGCGATCTTTACGAACGGTTTTTCATCTACATATTATGTAAATAAAAATTTAATTTAAATGTTTGTATTTATTATTATCTATCTATATATCGTCCCCTTAGTGCTACAACTAGGTAACTTGAAATTACTGATAAAAAATAGCTTGAGTTTAAAGTCGAAAATAGCACAAAAAGGATTAAATTAAGTGGATATTTGATATTTAGAAACATAATACAACATATTTAGTTGTATCACTAAAGAAAGTGGTTAAAATTAGGTGGGTACAAGTAGCTAACTCAAAATATCGCAAATTCGAGTTACCTAGTTGTAGCACTAAGGGGACGATATATAAAAATGGATGTATGTGTGTATTATGTTCCCTATAGACTCCTAAACCGTTTGGCCGATCGGAACCAAATTTGGCACAGTTATTATGTAGGTCCCTGCGCATGTTTTTGTATTGAAATAGTGCAAAAATTCACAAAGGAAAGGAAAGTTGATTTTGAGTAGCCTGCCTTCCTTTAAGGAATCTCGATAATCCATTCATTGTCGATTGTCGAGATTCCTTAAAGGAAGGCAGGCTACTCAAAATCAACTTAAAAAACAATAATGAATGCTGTCAAACTGTCAACCGATCGACAATGCAAATACGCGTGCACGTGCTTTACGTTTCTATTTGACCAATCTTAACGAAATTTGGTGTAGAAGTTATTTACAATGCTACGAAAAACATAGGCTACTTTAGTACCTTGGAGTGAGGCCGAAGGCCGAACAACCACATCCGACACGGTCTAGATGGCTAAAGGCGGCCGGTAGGCCGACTGTGCCAGCTAGTATAATATATTATTATTCATATTTTATAAATATAAGGGGCGGAGAGCGGGGTCAAAATTAATTTTCTTTTAAATAATCCTTACGTAAGATGTGGGGGGGGGGGGGTTGCCACAATCTTACGTACCCTTACGTGGCGGGGGAGGGGGTCCAAAATTACAAAAATCATCCTTACGTAATTAATAGACGGCCCCAAACTGGCAGCATCAAATTGGCTTGATTTTTGTGAACAAGCCCCGTATATATTGTTCAAATGGTACGCAAATAAAAGAAATAATAATATCAAGTTATGAGTTATAAAAGTTATCGTTAACTCGTAAAAGGTTTAATTACACGAATTATTGTATGCTGATAAGCACGTAGGATTGTTTATGCATCGAATGCCTGTTGCAACAAGGAGCCAATAAAAAATTAATTTGACGAAACGGTCATAACATTTCATTTTATTGTATGGGTGGTTGTTCGAACTACCAAGTTCAGTATAGTCGCGTCTCTTGACATTTACACAACTACGTACGAATATGTTGGAATATTTTGATTTGATTGTGGAAGATTTCAATGATCGGGGTGAAAATGAAGAAGAATTGTTCAAAAATTACAGCAAAAAAGTTTCCAGGTAAAAATTTTTATTTTAAAAATATTCGCGTCATTTTTGAGTGTTAACATAAATTTTGTTTTATTTTTTGCGGTCAAATTATTATACAATAAAATTATACAGAGAAGATTTGATGAAGTTTCATGTTGACACTGACACCCGATATCGATTTTGATTCACTTTTTTAATTTTCAGTTAGTTCCTACGAATGTATTCAGGCAAAAACTTGCAAAAATTTTAGACTGTACCGTGGCACTTTTATTTTAATTATTTACTTAATTGTTTGGATCATAATAATTATTCTCAATACGGTGCTGCAAAATTGTGGGGGTTTTTGGGGCAAAATCCAAATATGAATTATGCAGGCAAGCAAAGACCTTTTCGAAAACAATGTTATTCTTCATTTCACTTTTAATACTTAATCCAATAGGTCAAAAGAATAAAAAATTTGAAATTTGAAAATTAGTTAAAAATGATTAACATAATATTTTTGGATTTGAATTCTTTTTTTGGATTTTTGGATTTTTAAGAAAAATGCTCGTAGATTCCTAAAGAATTATATATTTTAAATTTTCCTTCGGCCTTGAACCTTGTTTTCGCCAGAAGATTACAAATTCTTGTAATTTTCCTAAAAAGTTATTTCAAGTTCTGCCAATTTTTTTATTTTTTTAATTAAATATGTGAAAAAGTAGATTTTCCTCGCAAACGAAGATTTTTTCGCGAAAATTTCTTTGCACATTTTCGATTTATATTTATCCCCTCGACGTACGAAGCGAAGAAAAAAATTTTATTTTCCAAATTTTGTCAAGTTTTGAAAACGTTTCTCGATTTTTTTCCCCGTAAAATATTGAACTAATTAAATCATCACCAGATTAATTTAATCTTACAATTTGATGCTTTACGTATTTTGATGGTAAAATTTCCAAGATTCAAAAAATTTCAACCGGTTTGGACCAAATTTTTACGAAAAAATCATAATATTACAATTCTTCGTTTTTGGGATTCCTGTGGAATTATATATTTTAAATTTTCCTTCAGCCTTGAACCTTGTTTTCGCCAGAAGATTACAAATTCTTGCAATTTTCCTAAAATGTTATTTCAAGTTTTGCCAATTTTTTTACCAACGGAAGAAGAACTTCATAATAAGTTTTCCAATTACAATTATCAAAAACTTTCGTCTTTCATTTAAAAGTTTTTGGATTTTTTTATTTTTAAGAATTTTCAAATGCTACCCTCTTGAAAAATAATTTTTAATTTTAAATGCGGTTTTACGCCTTTGGTGTTCAAAATACGAAAGAACGATGAAAAATGACAAATAACGCCACAAAAATTTTCGAACAAAATTGTAAATATGTGAAAAAGTGGATGTTCGTCGCAAACGAAGATTTTTTCGCAAAAATTTCATTGCTCATTTTCGATTTATATTTATCCCCTCGACGTACGAAGCGAAGAAAAAAAGTTTATTTTCCAAATTTTATCAAGTTTTGAAAACGTTTCTCGATTTTTTCCCCGTAAAATATTGAACTAATTAAATCATCGCCAGATTAATTTATTGTTACAATTTGTTGCTTGACGTATTTTTATGCTAAAATTTCCAAGTTTTGAAAAATTTCATCTGGTTTGGAAAAAATTTTTACGAAAAAAGTTTTGTTTTTGGGAAGCCGGTGCGACGTTTCAGGGTATTTTAAAAATTCGCCATCTAATCTATATGCAAATTTGGCTGTCAATCAGCACTTGACACATCGAAATCCGTCGCACGGTTCGGAAGTATTCAATTATGTTGTTCCAAAATTAGTTTATGATTTATTGGTTAAAAATATGTTGTAAATAAAACCAATAGGATTTGAAATTATAATTTATTCACAAATACACGATGTTCACTTCAATGAGCTAACTTATAATCTAATCATCTAAATTAATATATTTTTGTTTATTTTAATTCCCGAGTGAGTCGATGGTTCTCACAATTTTGGTAAAAGCACTTGGTGCTACTTATGGCCTAATTGATTCGTGAGGACTCTCGACTTGGATACCCTATTTTAATATTTATTTTAAATAAGTTTTTAAGAGTTCGTTTAAGTAAAATATGGTAATGGTTAATATTTAAAGTATATTGTCGTGTTCTATTCGAGAATGTCCCAGGACAACTAGCAAATCTCCCTCTCCCTCTGACTTGAACAAGAAATAAAATCTCCTTTCAACAATGAAACTTTTAATTAATTAAATAAGAACTTTTTATAAAAATTAATAAACAAATCTTAATTAAATTAACAAATCTTTATAACTACGTTTTTTGAACAATTAAATTAACAAATCTTATAACTACGCGTTCCCAAACCAATTACGTTTTTCAAAAACCGTTTTAATGTTATTCGACAATTTTGCACTTGCCTCGTCTACCTTTTTTAATAGTTTAAATTTTTTCTTACCACACACTTCCTCTCTCCTTTTTCGTTATGAATTTTTATACTCAATGGTCGACCTGCTGTACAAATGCGATCCAAAATCTCTCTGCTTCTCTTCCAACTCCTATTTTGTGCATCAATATCTCCTTCTTATTACCGGATTACTTTATCCAATAATTAACATTAATCCAAATTATAATATCTCCCTCTTATTACCGGATTACTTTATCCAATAATTAACATTAATCCAAATTAATCTCAGTTAAATTCAATTGCCCACTGGCTTATACTTCTCTAGTTTTAGTTCTACGCACTTTTCTACGTTTGATTTACAATCAATTACACACTTTTTTTGGAACCGAATCTTTTGGCATCCGTCCTCAAACATAAGCTTTCAAGAGCCTTTATTTTTTTTTTGTTTCCTTGGTTATTTTTGAAAACGATTTTCACACACTTATTATGATCTAATTACATTATTTATTTTTTATTGTTTAAAAATTTGATTTTATTTCATATTTAATATTTACTTTTGTGTATTTTGAAAACACATTTCAACTGCCCCCTACATTTTAAATTGTTCAACATAGTTGAATTTTTTTAAATTTACATCAAAGAATGGGTTTTCAAATTTAAGTATTGCTCTTGATTGAAGAATTTAATTTTGTTTCTATTCTTTTATGAATTAAATTTTAAATTTATTATTAAGTGTGGCATGTTACTTTTGACACAAATCTACATTTTTAAACTGTACTAACTAATTTTATTCGAATTTTATAAATTGACTTTTATTTATTTAATTCTATCGTCGGTATCCTCCTATTTTATTTATTTATTCAATAATATCCTATTTGCTTCATCAAATCTCTTTAATTCGACCAGCTACTGGGTCCCCATTTATTTCATCAATAATTAATCTGACACCCGCGACTTTTATCCTAGTTCCGTCGGGTATCTACCTCCTAAAACATCATAATCACATTATTTTATCTCCTCCTTTGGAGTGCATCTCAATTATTTACCCCCCCCTTTATTTCATCAATAATTATCATATTCTGGATACCTATTCTATTATTAAACTTTTTATTATCATATTTCAATCACTTATGTACTAACTTCTCAATAACTTTGTTTTCTTTTATGTTAATTAATCAAATATTCCTTTTGTTTGCGTAGAGTCGTGTTCTTGTAATTAAATTTTTCTTCTTCTTCATCTTGGTTGATTTATAAATTTTTCAACTGCTTTCTACTATTGTCTTCGGCGGTTTTTTGAAATGGTTGTTATTTATATTTTTAACTTAAGTTTCGCTTCATTTTTCAACCCGCAGTAGAATTCTTCTTCATTTCTAACATAATTCAACGTCTTCATTTGAACATAAGTCTTCAACTTCTTAATATTTACAAACTTTATTTTACAAATTTTTCATCGCATGTCCAGTATCCAATCGCATTTATTAAATTTACAATTATTCGTCATATTTTATTATCCCCAAATTCTTCCGATTATTCCTGTGGTGTCTTCCACCTGACATGCTTAAATAATTCCATTGTTCTCATATAATTTGTATGATTATTATTTAGTCGCTGCACTTTGTAAATTTGAATGTCATTTCGATTTATAAATTTTTTCGAACAGTCAATGTCATTTTTGATTATATTATTATGACGTTTCGCACTGTCATTATTAATTAAATTGTTTATGAATTTTAATAAATTGTTCTCTGTATTGTATTTTGTAGCACATAAATTGTCTATTATAAAGTTTTTATGCACTGTACCGTTATCACATAGATTGTTTTTGTAATTAAACTTGTTTTGTTGAAAATTTTTGTCTTTGATTCGCACATTTATTTTTCCATATGTATTTAAATTTTTGTTGATCGTCGTGAATGCTTTGTTGTTTGGAGCTATTAGTTTTATTGGATTCATTTTTATTATTTGGGTTCTAAATTGTTCTAAATTTAGGTTATCGATTTTTTCATTTAACAGTGAGATTTCTGCCCCGGTGTCTACTGAATTCTTCAATTGTATGTCATTAATTTTCATAAAATTATACGGTAATCCCGTAAATTTATCATTTAACTTTGCGTCATTTTTAGTGCTTATATCCTCTCTTGGATGTTCATAAGTGCCTATCCGATTTTTAATTGAACATCCATTTACCGAAAATTTTTATTATTCTCGTTTTCAGGCACTTCTCTGGTCTCTTCCACAGTCGTTATTGCGTTAACATGTGCTGGTGTCGCATTATTATTGTTCCGATTATGCTGCTGGTTCATTCCCGAATTATTGTAGACTCTTGTCTGTCTCACATCTTGGCTGTTATTGTTGGCATATTGTTGGTTAGAATTATCATTAAATCTGTTCCTGTTATTTTGTTCTGAAGTTGAGTTTTCATTGCTTGCGTTGTAATTATTTTGTTGTCGATTGTTATAATTATAACTATTTTGGTAATGACCTCGAGTTGAATTTTGGTAATTGTTTGAATTTCGGTTTTCGTGCTGGTGGTATTTATTCCAATTATTTTGATTTTGTTGATGATCGTACCTTCTACTCCCATTTTCATCACCTCTGTTGTAATTTTCGTTATAATTAGACCGATAATTTTGGTAATTATTACCGTTGTAATAATTGCGTTTATCATTGAAATTATTATAATTTCGATTATAATTATTGTTGTTTTGCTGTTCATTATTATGGTTCCTCCAAGATGTAGGATTATTTTGGTTAATTTCGTCATTCTTATCTTCGTATGGTATGTTGTCAAACCGTTTTAGTAAATTGATAAATTGTTCAATGGTTTCTATATTTTCAATTGAAACTCGATTACTAACATCATATCCGAAATGATCTGCCAAACTTCCGATTATATCAATCTCCATCATAGGTGGATCTAATTGCTTTGCGGAATTTATAAGTTTAATAGCATAATTTTCTCTCGTGTCGTTTGCCATTCCACGATATTTTCCTGTCAATAAATTTTTTCTCACCTTTCGTTGTTCAGTTGGCCCCCAATATTGTCTTATAAATAATTTTTCAAATTCGTCGAAATCTTTGTATCCGTCTTCAATTATGCCAAGCCACTGTTCTGCTTGCTTTTTCAACGAACTCCTTATGATTGATTTTAGACGCGTTACATCCTTGATTTTTCTGGTAGTGTCCTTCAAATTTTTTAAAAACAAACGTGGATTACCTTGTCCATCTCCATAAAATTTCATTAATTTGTCGCTGTTGAACCCGAATTGAATCTCCTGCATTATCTCTTTAAGACCACTCGTTCCATTTTCTCCTACCTTATCTTGACTTCTTTGAGTCGCTAGTTGTGTTATTCGGCTAGCGTTGTTGTTAATAACCGATTTCATGTCAGTGATATCTTCTCCTACTTGTTCTATTATTTCTTCTCTTACAACATTTAATGAGTTTATAAAATCAGTTCTTTTCATTGTGGTTTCTTTCAATACGGTAATGTCGTCGTCCATTCTTTCAATTTTTACCTGGGTATTTTGTTGTAACATTTTTAAATCGTTCATTTCCTTTTTTAAACTTTCTTCCGATTGTTTCGTGGCCATTATTATTGTATCTTCTGACCTTTGCGTGTTTACTTTTATCTCCATCATTATTGCTAACATCTGTTGCATTGTTGTAGCTTGATCTGATTCTATTCTTCTTTCTTCAACCACTTCTTCTTCATTATTTTCAACAGTCAGTTTATCCTCAACTATAACCGATTTTTCTCCAGCCTTTTTCTCTTCCATATTTTCCATGGTTTCTTGGTTTTCCTTTCTTTGTTCGAGCTCCGCTTGAGTCGTACTTCTAGTTACGCGTTTGGTATTTATTTTGTAGTTCTGAATAATAATATTTTCAAAATAGGAATAAATAGTTATTATTAGTTTTATAATGGTTATTTGCAATCTGTAAATATTTAAATACATTTATAATAGTTTGTTTTTATGTTGGATTTTACTGTAACTTTGCCTAACTTAATTTTAATATTTAAGTTAATTTTTAACTTTTATTAAAATGGTTTTAACTTCTAAGAATTGAATTTTATTAGTTTAGAGCAATTGATTCTTTAATCTCAGAGTCGTGGTATTTGACAGCCCACTCGTTGTGCGCCAATTTCTTTACTATGCTGTCGTGTTCTATTCGAGAATGTCCCAGGACAACTAGCAAATCTCCCTCTCCCTCTGACTTGAACAAGAAATAAAATCTCCTTTCAACAATGAAACTTTTAATTAATTAAATAAGAACTTTTTATAAAAATTAATAAACAAATCTTAATTAAATTAACAAATCTTTATAACTACGTTTTTTGAACAATTAAATTAACAAATCTTATAACTACGCGTTCCCAAACCAATTACGTTTTTCAAAAACCGTTTTAATGTTATTCGACAATTTTGCACTTGCCTCGTCTACCTTTTTTAATAGTTTAAATTTTTTCTTACCACACACTTCCTCTCTCCTTTGCGTTATGAATTTTTATACTCAATGGTCGACCTGCTGTACAAATGCGATCCAAAATCTCTCTGCTTCTCTTCCAACTCCTATTTTGTGCATCAATATCTCCTTCTTATTACCGGATTACTTTATCCAATAATTAACATTAATCCAAATTATAATATCTCCCTCTTATTACCGGATTACTTTATCCAATAATTAACATTAATCCAAATTAATCTCAGTTAAATTCAATTGCCCACTGGCTTATACTTCTCTAGTTTTAGTTCTACGCACTTTTCTACGTTTGATTTACAATCAATTACACACTTTTTTTGGAACCGAATCTTTTGGCATCCGTCCTCAAACATAAGCTTTCAAGAGCCTTTATTTTTTTTTGTTTCCTTGGTTATTTTTGAAAACGATTTTCACACACTTAAGATCTAATTACATTATTTATTTTTTATTGTTTAAAAATTTGATTTTATTTCATATTTAATATTTACTTTTGTGTATTTTGAAAACACATTTCAATATATAAGATAAATTTAGTTTAATTAAACTCCTCGTGTTGCTGCGCGGAGAAAGTTTTCGCGCGTTCTCCGCCGCCGCCGACCCGCCATCTCAAATTTTTTGCCAGCATCCCATAAAATCCCACAGCCGGTTTACTTTTCACAACCATTTACACAACAATTTTCTCGTTAAATGATCTTCACTGTGGAGGAAGTTTTCATTTCTAAGAAATTCAAAGTAATTTCTCCACAATTTTGGACCTTCCAGCATCGATCGCCACTACGTCCTCAAGAATCGACATATTTTGGGTTCTTCTGTGGTTCTAGAATTAAAGTTTTGGTGTAAAGTGGCCTCCTTGAAAATCCTCCACACCACCCCCTCAAGCGCCGCCCAGTTATTTACACAAACATCTCGACTTTTTAAAATGTCGTGTATAAAAATCCGTCGGATATTAACTTGACATAACTCGTTTATGTCACATAGTTTTATTCGTTTTATAATATAACTAGTCGACCATGGTTGTGCGGCCTGAAGACCGCACTGAGTGAATTGCGACATATCTATCTTCTATATTAATACTAGGGGGGCTCCGCCCCCCTGGCCGCCTTCGGCGGCCCAACCCCCTTGGGCCGCTTCGCAGCCCAATATTCCCGGCCGGTTTACGGTTGAACCACCCCCATTGGATTTTGGATTTCGGGGGAGGGGGAGTGGCAAGTATTAACCTGCACGCACTTAGGCCACTCTACCGGACCCATTGTACTGCTTCCACTTTGTTGCTCACCCCCAGCCTGACCCACAATGTCGACACTGCTAAGTATGACCGCAGCCGTTAGGCGGTCTCTCGCCCTCACCACCGACCAAAACTCCCCAACAATGGCCGGCACCACGAACCAGGGACGTCCGTTCGATGACCGAGTTCTGAGAAGTTCCGCGATTGCGTAGTCGATGGGGAGTAGGGGTGATTTTTTTTTATTACCCTGTTTGACATATTAGATCAGCTCAAATCAGGGGGACCGCCGGTTTAACGTGCCCTCCGAAGCACGAAGACGGTTCATTGGAGGAAAGAAAGTCCGAAAGAAAATTGACTCCTACTGGACTCGAACCAATGCCTTTAGCATCAGTAGTCGATTGCTCTAACTACTCGGCCAATGACCTTCTTGGCCACCCCCATTTCGCCACCTCGTAATTCCATATAAATGAGAAATCTTGCGAGTTATAAAACTTCTTTCCATACGACATTTTTTTGTTATGTCGCTTGTACTTTGAATTTGTATTCCATCCTTTGCTCGACATCTTGATAATGCTACATATAACTGTCCGTGACTAAACAAAGGCCTATCGACATTTATACCAACTTTGTCAAAGCTCTGCCCTTGACATTTATTTATAGTTATAGCGAATGCCAACACTATCGGAAATTGTCGTCTATGTAGTACAAATGGTAATCCGCTTGCAGATGTATCGCCAGTATCCAATTTGGATCCTGGCGATAATTTGGACAGTTTAACTTTTCCATTATGACAAAAACTTTTCTTGCAAAATTCATTTTTCCAAAAAATAGAATAACAATTTGAACATTTCTCGGTCATTTCACCCGCATCATGAGGAGTTACGATTCCAAATCAGTGACCAGATCTGTCGATGATCGCTGTAGCGCTCTTCTTTTTGTGCTTCTTTCAGTTGAAGGTTTTGCTGGTGGTTTTAATGTTGAAGGTTCTTGTTCCTCTTGTAGTTGTACCGATTCTAAAACAGTGGCCAGATCTGTCGATGGTTGCTGTAGCGCTCTTAGTTTTCTGTTTCTTTCGGTTGAAGTTTTTGCTGGTGGGTTTGATGTTGAAGGTTCTTGTTCCTCTTGTAATTGTACCGATTCTAAAACAGTAGCCAGATCTGTCGATGGTTGCTGTAGCGTTCTTCTTTTTCTGCTTCTTTCAGTTGAAGTTGTTGCTGGTGGTCTTGATTGTTGAAGGTTCTTATTTCTCTTGTAGTTGTTGCTGTCGAGTTTTGTGTTTTCTCGAACGTTCAGTAGATGTTTTTCGTCTTTTTTTTCTTTCTGTGTACTTTCAGTATCTGAGGATGTATCCCGTTGTGGTCGCACTCCTTAGTTTGCTTTTATTCCATCTGTTCTTAGAATTAAAGAAGCTCCGCTAATTATAACAGTCGGAAAACGTAAAATCCTTTTTTGGTTAAAGATAACTTTTAAATGAGTCCTCATCTCTAACCGAAACTATGTATTAACCGTCAGGATCTCATTAAATTTTGTGATATGATCAAAGTTGAAAAGTAATGATTAGACGTTAACTCTCGAACAACTATTGAATTTAAAGGCAGAATGGTAGTAATTTTTGGACAATAGTATTAAATTATTTTTTACTTCAATTACTTTTATAGTACTTAATTCTCCAAATTGTGATCGTGATAGTACAACTTCTTTAACTTACTTAATATATAGACATCAACGTCCTATAAATATATATATATAAGCTATAATCCTATGATACGGTGATCCGAAGAAAGCAATAATCTGATTATCTGATTACGGGTCAGATAATCCGTACTCTTTTACTCCATATAAGTAAAACATGAAACTTTATGTGCAAACTTTTTATGGAACGTTTTTGAATAACAATTTTAAATCAAATTAATGATTGGTTCTTTTTTTTAACCAATAGCCAATGAAATTGCAAAACGTTTTATGGATAAGGGATTACCAACCTTATATTTTAAAACGAAGAAAATCTTGGAGAACTACCTTTTTAAATTAATAAATCGATGTTTACCAATTTTGGTTTTTAATTTATATTGCATTCCCTTTGACTTATATAATAGAATTTTTTATTGGTTGTCAGATTATCCTATTATCGAAAACGTTGCATAAAATCGTTGCATGAAATCGTTGCATAAAAACGTTGCATAAAAGCGTTGCATAAAAACCCTTATCTTTATATATATATAGAGTAGATATAGAGTAGATATATATACGCGTAGATTCACTATGAAGCACCAAAAAGTAAATGTGCGTTGTGACCCAAAAAAAATATTGCGTTGAGGCATCCTATATATACACTATATATATAATTGTTCTGGCACCTTTAAGGCGTATATATAGAACATCATATATGAACGTCGCGGCACCTTTCTAATGACCTTGATTTCAATTTAAATACTTCCATTAATTTTAAAACACATTTACGTCTGCAAACATAGAAATAAGTTTTAGTCGTGGTTTTAAACAATTTTAATACCTATGGGTAATAGAGGGTCTTATTAACCTAAAGTGTTATAACTGTAAACAAATTCTTATAATTATTATTAAAAAAATATATAATTTTGTTTTATATTTTAAATGAAGTTCAAAATAAAATTGAACATACTTTTTTGATATTTACCTATATTACCTTTACCTATTAACTTTATATTATAATCAATGGTATGACAAAGTATACCGAGCATTTCTCACTTTGCAAAAAATTTAAAATTTTATATAAAATAATCTTTTGTTATCTTCGTTTGTGGGTGAACCTTAACCATTGCGACTAGCAAGTGTACACCATCTGGTGAAAGTACAACAATGATGGTGCAACCCTTAGCAAGCCAAATATGATAATTTATGACTCACAACGATTCAAACTTTTAAACTCGTTTTTTCGTTTTTTTAGTTTTTAACTTTACAATGAAATTAAACTTAAAAATGGTATTTTTTAAGAAGTCGAACATTTCAAAATCTCTCTTTGTACTTGCTTGCTAGTATTACGAGTAGGTACCATTTCCAACACCATATTATCTTTTACAACTCTTATCTCGCTTTGCCGCATTTAAGAAATCGACAACTGCGTTGTAATAAATTATCCCAAATAATTTTACATGTTTTTAATTATTTTGTTAATTATTAGAATAAAATATACATAAAATTGCATAAAATTGCATGTTCAAAATCGGACAAATTATAAATAATATTCCCCAACTTCCCAAAATATCCCAACTTCAATTGTGCCCTTAAGATAACGTATAATTATCTTTATCAGTTTAAGCACACTGGAGCACATAACCTGTTGACCTCCATATTATTTCACTTAAAAAATGCAAAATTGTAACAGGAAAAGATAAAACCAAAATTATTATTTTCTTATTGTGAACTAAATTTGATTCTGGAGTATTCTCGGCTTAATGGATTTCTAGAACACATATTAAACTAATAAAGTTACTATTTTTAGTACAAATAATTTGCCGATTATTGTTAGATACGCTTTCAACTTCTTAAATCAACTAAAATTTTGATGATAAAAATGCTCAAAATTATAGATTTATCTCATTCAATTGTCCTTTTTTAACCACTGCGGCGCGGTGTTCCGCACTCACTATTTTGAACAACTGCAAAGATAGTCGAAATTTCATTCAATATAATTTTTTGTAATAAAAAAATATAACATGATTTCAGTTTCGGCATCTTTTTTTTCACAAACTAAGCACTAATAATAATTATAATAACATAATAAATAATAATTAAAAAACGTCTAAATAATTAATTTATTATATTCTGTATTTTTGGAATGAACGTCTATCTTAAGCTCTTATTATTTTTTAAACAAAAGGAAGGAAACTAATTATTTCAATTGTAATTATATATTACATTTTTCTAGTGCTCCGAATAACATACGAATATAACAAACTTAAATTTTTTCTTAAAATTATTATTGTGAAATACCTTATCTCAACAAAAAAAATTGAAAAAAATAGTGCAGTTAGTTTTGTTAAATGTGTGGTAAAAATTTACTAATTTAAAAAAATGAGGCTAATAATTATTACTTTTAAAAAAGGACTACGAAATCGATTTCCACTTTACTTTTGTTACATTTTTGTTGAGCCCTGAAACATACGAAATATTCTACCAACCGCATCAATCGTACTGCATTATACGGTTGCTATCAATTTTTAGGCCCAGTTGTTCAGTATTAGGTTATCTTTTAACCTGATTAATGAATAATTCTGTATAATAATAATAATAATAATGAATAATAATTCAGGTTAAAAGATAACCTAATACTGAACAACTGGGCCTAAGTGTGGTATCTTAATTTATCAAATTTAATAAATTGAAATGAATCTGAACTCATTATTGTTAAATACCTCTTCTCATGATACCCCAACAAAAAAGTTGAAAAAATAGTAGTTATTTTTAAACTCAATAAGTTAGTAAAAAATTCTCAAGCACTAATGAAATAAGTATCAAAAAATAAAATGTGCAAATTAAATATTCGTTTGTGTCTTTGTAAATTGCATAAATAATGTTGAGGAATTTGTTATGGAAATATCGTACGATACACTAGACTTAATAGGATCTGTGTTTACTATTTGTATAGTACTTGTTCGGAGTTAACACGTCAAAACATTGAAAAAATTACATTGTATGGGGGAATCCTATAATCCTAATGAAATCAATTTGTTTAGACGAGATTTCAAAACCTTATCAATCACAAAGGATGCTTTATAAATTTTAGACCAATCTCTGCCCCTTTATTGTAAGATTTTGGCAACCCCTTCACTTTTTCATACGTAAGAATTTTTCTTTTTCTTTTTGCTAAAATTGCTAGAAGAATTTACATGAGGCATATTTGTTTCAAATGTCCAATATGTACAAATAATATAAAAAATTTGAATTCAAAAATGAAATTGTTTTGAAAGCAAAGTTCTATTTTCTCACGCTATTGTTAACCAATAATAAATTAAGAAATTGAATTTTTGTAGTAGGTAATTGTAAATATTATATTATTTACAACCACTGCCGAATGATTTAGGGTTTTAAGTGGTTGCCAATAGAGTAATTTACGACATAATACCAAATTTTATTTGTTGATTAGATTTCTTAGTGATCATTCCGGTGTGTTTTTTATTATCTTTAGTTGGCGAATTTGAGAAAACTACGAAAAAATAGGTAAATGGTGAATATTAATAACGGATATAAGTCTAAAATACGCTTTTTTGTTTGTTAATTTGCATATTACATAAATACGTCGTGCAACCAAGATTTCTATGCACTTATCTCAATTTTCCCAAAAATCGAGTTATGCCTCTTTATATTATATTTGAATTCAAAAACTTCTTGAAAACAACGTTATATTTTCACACGCTCTGAAATACAACTATCTTATTTTTGAAAATAATTTATTTACCAATAATAAATTTTAAAAAATGGGTTTTTGTAGTAGACAGTACAGAGTTATAAAAATATTTTATTATTTCAGTCGCTTAAATGCAAAACCCGGCAAGTCCAGAGAAATAAAATTCCTAGTTAATGCGGAAAAACTCATAAAATCTCTATACGACTGAATTAAGTAACGATTTTTTCAATTGATTTCTATAGTTTATTATAATGAGTAGTCAGAATGCCAAAAAAAAATTGTTACTTAATTCGGTCGCATAAAGATTTTTGGAGTTTTTGGAGTCTTTCTTATATTTCTATCGACTTGTCGGGTTTTGCATCTAAGCGCCTTGATTTAAAACCACTGACAAATGTTTTAGGGTTCTAGGTGTCACTAATGAAGGTCTTAGCTATAGATAGTAGGAATAGAAAAATTAGGTACAATGTTATGTACTTTTTTTGTATTTATTTGCATTGTTTATAAACTATTTTATTATTATCATCACACCGGTGTTTTTTTATTATCTTTAGTTGGAGAATTTGAGAAAATTACGTAGAGGTAGTATATTATTAACCAATATAAAACCAATATTAACCAAATTGATAGAAGAATTTACATGTAGTATATTTGTTTAAATGTCCAATATTATGTAGAAATTATAGCGAAAATTTGAATTAAAAAATGTAACTGTTCTGAAAATAACGTTCCCACGCTCTTTTTAACAATATTGGCCTTTTTGAAAATAATTTATGGGTCAATAATAAATTTAAAAAATGTATTTTTGATTTATGAATAAATCATAAATAAATCAATAAAGTTGTAAATATTATATTATTTACAACCCAAATGCTTTAGTGCCTTCCAAGAGTCGTTGTAAGCAGTTCTAGTCGTTGCAAGCACCAATGAAATTAAAGTATCTAGACTATTGCTCTCTCATTCTGTAATTTGATTGGTTCTTGCCAGGACTAACAAAGCAAGGAAATACAACTACCCCCTATGTGAATGGCACTTTATTTTCTTTAAAAACTCCAGTTTTTAAACAAAAATGTGTAGTTGAAGATTTTGAGTAACCAGAACAGCTCGTCCTTTCTGTGTTTTTTGTTTTCTGTTTATATACTTAGTTTATGTAACTTCATGCCCAAAAGTGTAAAAGAAAGTACCAATTTATTTTCGCGTTTTGTGTGTTAGCAAGGGATAATATAATTAATTATACAATCAGTTAATTACTTCGTATTGTCAATTCATTATTTTAATTATTGGCAAGTGTTCATTTGTACAGTGATTTCAAGTTTTGTGTAATAGTAATACGTAACTATGGGGAAGTTTTTTAAAGCACCTCGAAATAATCCTAAATTTACACGAGGGGTGGGTATTCCAAATAGCAGAAGTCAAAGACTTTTACATTTAGCTTTAATTCAAGGCGATGCAATACAGCAAGAAATTGAAGAAATAAACAAGACCGGTAAGTTATTAATTTTCTATTTTTATACAATAATTGCTTAAACTAAGTATTGCTTATTATTTTCTTCTAGTTAATATTGAAATTAATAAAAATAGCCATGAAGGAGACGACGAAAATTGCAAAAGCTTTCATATCCTAAAGACAATGGAGATTGCTACCAATAAAGAAAAAGTCCTTTCTACAAGTTCATCAACGTATTTAAATCAACGGGAAAATAACGAAGTCTTCGATCTCGGTAAGTTATTAAGTTTTATTTTCAACACATTTTTTAAGGGTTAAGTTGTATCCAGGATGAGCAACCTTTTCTTACAACGGGCCACTTACAATTTTAAAAATGTTGTAGGCCGCATATGTAAGAAACTTATTATCACACAAACACTGAATTATGAACTCAAATGATCTCTTTATCTCAAAATAAACCTATAAATCTAACCTTAAGGCTGTTCGGTAGGAATCAAAAATTATATCTTGATTTGTTGATTACCTATGTTGATTTTATAGTAATATTCTTATAAAACAATATATTTTAGGTAATTTTTTTTAAACAAAAATTAATGTAAAAAAATTAATTTAGCCACAATTCATGATCAAAATTAGAATTTAATTTCGTATACAACATGCGATCTAAAAAGGATACAGTTATGAATGTTGCACTAAAAGCAAGAATTTTATTATACTTTAGGACCATATAATTTTTATTTTGACAACAATTATAATTTCTTTATAAAACAAAGTTTAATTTGTTACTACATACTTACTCAAAACGCTGCGGTTTTTAAAGCAAATTAAACTTTTTTTTTTATTTTTATCAAAATAAAAATTATATCGTCACAAAGTACAATAAAAATTCTTGCTTTTAGAGCAACATTCATAATTTATTGTATCTTTGCTAGATCGCATGTTATATACGAAATTAAATTCTAATTTTCATCATGAATTGTGGTTAAACTAACTTTTTTACAATAATTTTTAATTAACAAAAATTACCTAAAATACATTGTTTTATAAGAGTATTACTATAAAATCAACATATCAACAATTTAACATATAATTTTTGATTCCTACCGAGCAGTCTTAAAAATAAAAATTTAAAATCTTTAACGGGTGGCGGGCCGCGGTTGCTCATCCCTGTTCTAGTCGATATTTGTCATTTTGAGTAAGTAATTACACGAAGAGTGTCACTCCTATAGTTTTATCAATTAGATTAACTTCTTATGTTCCTTTTTTTTATTTTTAGAGGCTGATATCGGTATTAATAAAAATAACGAAGTTTATGAAAACTCTGAATGTTCCACTGATTTAAATGTGGGAAAGTTATCACCACTACCTTCTTCCTCTAATAATGTAGTAAAGGTAAATATTTCGTTGTTTTTATACACCACTACATAAAAATAACAAAAATAGTAGGTAATAGTAATAAATCAAATTTTTTAGCTTTTATCTCGAAGTGATGAAAACCTTCACTCAAACGCCGAATGTTTAACTAGCGAGGAAGAATCATACGAGGATGATAGAAATGATGTT
This sequence comes from Podabrus alpinus, assembly GCA_932274525.1. NCBI lineage: Eukaryota > Metazoa > Arthropoda > Insecta > Coleoptera > Cantharidae > Podabrus > Podabrus alpinus. Next base: position 79,964,619 of record OW026452.1, read on the forward strand.
GATTGGCAAACAGAAAATATGGGGAAATCACATTCAGATTTAAATTCCACCAATGATACGAATTCAGATTTAAATTCCACCAATGGTACGAATTCAGATTTAAATTCCACCAACCAAGCAAATAGTTCTACTAGTTCGACGCCAATGCCCATGATTGAATTTATAAAAAGTAAAAATTATAAAAAAACGTATTGTTGCTACTGCGATACCTTTCAAATTAATAAGCACTTTACACGGCATCTAAAAAGTAAGCATTTGGGAGAAACATTAGTGAAAAAATATTTCAATTCAGAAATTAAAAGTGAAAAGAAAAAGATAATTACTTCTATTAGAAATATTGGTAATTTTGATATAGCGAAAAAAGGTAAAATTATACCTAAAAAAATTTGTAAGAACGGCAACGAATTACATAATTTTAAAAATTACGGGGTTTGCATCAAGTGCAAAACTTTTTTGAAGCTATCGTATTTAAAAAGGCATACTAAAAATTGTCTTTTTAAAACCAACGAGGCTAATACGGCTGCAGGACAAAGTAACAACCCTGCTATTGAATCTTTCGTCGTTTGTCATTTGGAAAAAAGTTACAGCGAGTATTTGACTTCACTACCTTTTTTTAACGAAATTATCAAAAAGCTCCGCGCAGATGAAATAGGAAAATTAGTTGTTTCAGATGCACTAATTATGAATTACGCGGTAGATTTGTTAAAAACTGACAAGAATGTTAAAAAAAGGGCGGTTGTGGTCAGAAATAAAATGCGCGAGTGTGGGCGAATACTACGAGAAATGAAAAAAATAGATCCGGATGTTAATACGTTTATAGACATTTTAAAACCGGAAAAATTTGATTCCATAATATTAGCTGTTAAGACTGCATGCCAATATGATGCAATAGAAAGAACTTACCAAGCCGCATCATTTGCGTTACATCAAGGTAAAACAATTAAGGATTTGATTGATTTACTTATTTGTATGACCGTCAAAAAGGACAAAGTGGTAAATTGTACAAACCCCGATCGATTTATTAAACAACTGAAGTTATTAAAACGGCTTATTGAAGCAAAATGGGCCAAAGAAATAGGGTCATTAGCCCTGAAAGACCTTACGGAGAAGAAATCGAAGAACACAGAAAAGAAATTAATACCATTTACGGAGGATATTATAAAATTACGAAAACATTGCATAGAAAAAGCAGAGGAAGCTTACCAAACGTTAAAACAAAGTAGAAATGCGAAAGCTTTTTCTATTTTAGTTGAAACTACATTTGTATTAACTTTGGTGCATAACCGTAAACGTGTAGGAGATATCCAGTTTATTAAAACCGAATCATTCACTAAGTCAGATGACATTCAACAAAATGAATTTGTGGGCTCACTTAGTGAATCGGAAAAAGCCCTCACAAAATTTTACAAAAAAATAAATACGCTTGGTAAAGGTTCCCGAATTGTAACAGTTCTAATTCCCAAAGACGTTTGCAAATTTACGGACATGTTACTGAACCAAAGGGAAAAATTTATTGATTCAAACAATCCTTGGTTTTTTGCATATCCTAATAGCGAAGATTGGCTTCAAGGCTGCACGGTAATGAGAAAATATGCTTATGCGTGCGGTGCCAGTGAGCCTAAATTACTTACCAGTTGTAGGTTACGAAAGCACATTGCTACAATTTCCATGTTAACAAATTTGTCTGATAGTGAAGTAACCCAATTGGCAACTTTTATGGGCCATACGACCAAAACTCATAAAGAATTTTATCGTCTTCCGCAAGATGTACTAATGATAGCCAAAGTCAGCAAACTGTTATTGAAACTAGACAAAGGAGAAATCCTTGATTGTAAAGGTAAAAATTTGCAAGAGATTGACGTGAACTTAGAGGACGTTGTCGAAGATTCTGAAAATTCAGATCAGGAAGAAATTGTCAATTCTCAAGAGAAAAGTTTTGTTATCGATATTCCAAATGACGACAATAATGAAGTTGATATAGAAGAAGAGGATAGAGTTCTATCAAATAAATCTGAAGGAAAAGTAATTAAAACTTCAAAAAAATCTAAGAAAAGAAATATTCGGCATGAAAAACATTCGGAAGTGAAAGAAATTACGACTGCAAATAAATCAAAGAAAAATAGGGTTCGAAATGAAGAAAATTCTGAAGAAGATGACGAAAAAGACCTTGAACAACAAAACGTAAGATCAAGGAACACTAATATTACAAAAAAAACAAAAAATGTTCGTATGAAATGGACAGAAAATGAGTTGTTTTTAATCGAAAAAACTTTTAAAATAGAAAAGGATTATCCCACTTCCGAAGAAATTAAGAACTTTCTAAAACTTAATAAAATAAATAGAACAGTCCAGCATGTAAAAAGTAAGTTACAGCATTTAAAAAAATTACGCGGGCTTTGAAGTACAGTGGTAGTTTTATAATTAAAATTATCCCTCACTCTCTTCTTTTTTTAGTTATTTTGTTAAAAATATTATTGAAAATTATTTACTTAAAATTTATTGAAAATTATTTGTAATTTACAATTAATAAAATTAAATTGAATTTTTAATCTAAAACTTATTTTATTATGGCTTCTTTTTTTAGTTATTTTGTTAAAAATATTATTGAAAATTATTATACTTAAAATTTATTGAAAATTATTATTTGTACTTAACAATTAATAAAATTAAATTGAATTGTTAATCTAAAACTTATTTTATTATGGCTTCTTTTTTTAGTTATTTTGTTAAAAATATTATTGAAAATTATTATACTTAAAATTTATTGAAAATTATTTGTACTTAACAATTAATAAAATTAAATTGAATTTTTAATCTAAAACTTATTTTATTATGGCTACAATTTATTAAATTTGTTAGGTACACAGGTAAGTTATAACCTAGTAATAAACAGTTCATAACATACTAGTAATGAAAATAAATTTACTGAAGAGTAAATTCCTAACCGATGATTTTTCACCATTCAAAAATAAGTAATAATAAATTAATTATACATTGATGGTTATGGAGAAGGTATAAATTTAACAAAAAAATCGTGTGTGCTGAAAAATGTACTAGCTACCCTCAGCCAAGCTTTTCAAGATTACCGTTATTCGTAACACACAGCTTCGCTCGATGTTACAAAAAATACGGCTTGCTGCATATTGAACAAAGAAAACTGGATTTTCTGTCCTTTCCTCTTTGGCAGAAACCACATCTACCCTTCTAGGGTAAGGTTAAACAACATTTTCGGCCTGAGGGATTTCAATTTCCAAATGTTTGGCAAAGCGATGTACGTAAAGTTGTTTTGTGTATTCTATCTAATAATGCCTATTATGACAAAAAAGGGTTAGTAGTTACCCCTTCGTAACAACTAATTTGAAGTTTATTGTCAAAATCAACTGTTTCAAAGAAATCATGTTTCAAAAATTTTATCACCAATATAATATTGTTGACCATGAATAAAGTTTGTACCATTCCAGGGTTTTAAAGTAATCTCGGATACAAGAAAACGGGAAAATGTTTACTATTGCGTTGGTACTTTTTATTAAATACAACAAATATTTTTTTAAATGTTAATTGATTATTAAATTATTAAATTATCCTAGAACTAAATACTAGGAAACATATAAAAGCCAAATGAATGAACTAAAGATTTTTTACAGTCAGTATTACTTATCGGAAATTATAAATTTACTTATTTTATTAAAAAATTGAATGATCTTGGTTCCTAGGTTATAACTCATAAGGATACGACAAGAGAGTGAGCTAGAGAGAGACCCGCTCTCTCTCACCTAAACATTCCTAAACTTTTACGTACGAAACTTTTAATACTCAAATAAAAAATCAAATGTGCCTAAACGTCAAACTATTGCATATTACGATTTGGTGCCTAAAAGCGCGTTAACGTCAACGAGCTACTAGAAGAACTACAAGAGCGCCCCCTAGACTTATATGATTTTATACGAGCGAACTAAACGCCAACTTTTATGGTGTATATGGTCAAACTGGCTCCTCTCTCAAATTTCGTATTTAGACATAGAGGCACCATGAAGAACACAAATATAGTAAAAAAACGTTCAGGCACCACCAAGTGGTGCCACAACGTAAATATAGGTGCCACAACGTCGGTTTATATGCGAATTTGGGGTCACTACGTCGATTCACAAATATATAGAGTAGATATGAATATATGTAAGAAAATCGGTAATAATCGCACTTTCGATGAAATATGATCGCAAGTTAATTCGGCAAATGTTACTAAAAGTAACGTAACGTCGATTTAATTCTTTATGTCAGGTTTAATTCGAGTGGTCGTGGTGGTTTGGTTTCTATTAGGTTGTTTTTTTAGTTCAATAATGTAGTTTTCTTATATAGTGTTTTTAGTTTTATTTGGTACACATTTAATAAGGATAATCTCCTTGGTCAGGGCGGATTAGTGTCAATAATTTTCTCCTTCTTGATACGACGATCCAATGATCCGATGATACGATGATCCAATGATCCGATGATACGATGAAAGCAATAATCTGATTACGGGTCAGATAATCCGTACTCTTTACTCTATATAAGTAAAACATAAAACTTTATGTGCAAACTTTTCATGGAACGTTTTTGAATAACAATTTTAAATCAAATTAATGATTGGTTCTTTTTTTAACCAATAGCCAATGATATTGCAAAACTTTTTATGGATAAGGGATTCCCAACCTTATATTTTAAAACGAAGAAAATCTTGGAGAACTACCTTGTTAAATTGATAAATCGATGTTTTCCAATTTTGGTTTTTAATTTATATTGCAGTTGACTTATATAGGTATAATAGATTTTTTTGTTGGTTGTCAGATTATCCCATTATCGAAAACGTTGCATAAAATCGTTGCATAAAACGTTGCATAAAAACGTTGCATAAAAACCCTTATCTTTTTATATATATAGAGTAGATTTGATTTTAAAATTTTTTCAATTTTTTTTATCCTCTCAATCGAACGGACCGGCGAATTATGGGTGAAATGTAGAGTAAAAGTTTTTTCTAAAAACTTGCCTTGCCTTCAAAATTCACATTTGGATTTTGCTCAAAAAGCGCCCCGAATTTGCGGCGCTCTTGTAATAATTATTAAGTTCGTACGGCACGGTTATATAATGAGTGACAGACGTTATCAAAAAATTTTGACGGTAAAAAAAAACTATTTAACGGTCGCACCGTAATAATTCGTTCAACCAATGAGATGCGTTCCAGAGCGTGACGGACAGGTAATTAAGGCTATTATTTTTTATGTCGATGATTGATGATGATTTAGACATGATAAAACTGGTGGTCCAAAAGTAATAATCGCCGTACTTTTTTTTATTTTGTTTATCATTTCCCTAATTTTCAACGGATTTTTACCATTTTCATCTGGCTTTTAAGTTTAGTCATGATATACGTCCATACCAAATTTCATGACATTTTGTTCAGCAGTTTAAGCAGTGCGATTGATACTATTTTTTTCGCACCGATTTACACACATACAGACAGAGCCGTAGCAAGGGTGAGGCAACGGAGGCATTTTCCTCAGGCGCCATCGCAATGGGGGCGCTAAACCTTGACAAAACCCAATAAATAATAGTTTAAAATTTTCAAAAAGATAAGAACATTTAGGGGGAGCGGCGCATATATTCAAATTTGACTGAATTCCAAAATTTGACAACGATTTTATTTGCAACATCGCCTAAAATTCCCTGCTAGCCTTTTCCCCAAATGGGGATTTTAATCCTGTACAGTAGTTTTTCGTCTATAACTCGCTTACTTTCCTTTTTAGTGAAAATTATCATCAAATCAAAATTGATGAGTACAAAATTCTCTATAAAACAGTTTAACAAAATTTGCCTACATCATACTAAGTATTTATGAAACAAAAAGAAAATCCAGAGAAAACAATTGAAAAAAGTTTTGAATAATTATTATTCTGAATAAAAATTTCGTACATTTAAACTTCACCATCGATGGTGAACAAAAAAAAACGAGGTTTCAGGATTTACTTCAGATCTAAAATAAATTCTGAAATCTCGTTTTGTAGGGAATTTTCTCCTCTTCAATTTTGGTGCAATGACTAGGGGAAGACAGGGGATTTTAGGAAAGTCGATTCCAACCCCCGCGTTCTTCTTCATTTCCCTTTAACTGACTGGGTAACCGGCAAAAATATCACATTATCATCGAGACAATTATTCAAACATATTTAAATTGAAAAGAAAAATTCCTACCGAAAAAAATAATCTTCATATTCTGGCAGGGGGTATTGCGTTACGTTACCATGGAAATGGCGATTCTAACATATATACTATGCGTATTTTATATAAGATCTTCAGAAGTTCCCAACGATAAAAATCGATATCACATGACCGAGGGGTCTGGGGGGTATGGAATACCCCCCAGGTACACTTGCCTTTATTCAGAACCATAAAAATTAATTATTTTTCGTTGAATCTTTTGCAATTTTCGTTTGGAATTCGGGAGGGGGGGACAGCAGGTAATATTTTTCATAACTATCCCAGCACCGTTTTTCTTAATACTGAAGGACGTAAAAGTGAAAGTTTTTCTTTCGCAATAAATTAAGTGTACCTGGGGGGTATTCCTGATTAGCATCCATTTATTTTCATTACTCTAAGTCAGCGCCGCGCCGTAGTAAGGCTGATCGCAAATGGGGGCGCTAAACCTCGACGAAACCCAATAAATAATAGTTTAAAATTATCAAAATGATAAGAATTTTTTGGGAGGGGGGCGCATATATTCAAATTTGCCTTAGGCGCCAGAAGAGCTGCTACGGCGCTGCATACAGACTATCAAGCAAAAATTGATTAAAATGTTATCAGGGCATCCTAACAAATCATTTAATACTAAAGTTTTGATTTTCGATTTTTGACCCGATCACAATACTTTCCCTATACCGGGTGACCGGCCGAAAACTGAACATAGGGAAATAACATGGGAAATTGATTTTTTCTAAATTCCTGCTTCCCATTATAACTGATATGAATAAAAAAAATACCAAATTAAAGAGATTTTTTTTCAGCGCCTAAAGATACCAAACACTTAATATTTTGTTTTTTAATTATTGTTAAAAAGTCGATAGTAAAATTAAGAAATAGCAGCGCTTCTAAAAAATATTAGCAGGCTGGGTCTTTTCATTACGTCTAATGTGCCGCATTGCTATTGTATGAAAGCCAAATATTACAAACAAAAGTTACTTTGACAGATTAAAATTAATTTTGTTAACAATGAAGTGGTCTGTTGAAGAAAAAGTTTTCATGGTAAAATATTATTACAGCGGTAATAGTTTACGCCAAATACGTGACTTATTTTCTGTTAAATTTAATAATAGCCAAATTCCATCAATATCGGCCATACAGAATATAATTAAGAAATTTGAAGACACTGGTAATTACTTCGACAAATTTAAATAAAGGTATTAACCAAAATTATTAATTGAAGTTGTCTTATCATTATTTTTTAAATAGGATATCAGATAAACAACCATGAATTGGAAGAAACTATATTAGGTTTAATTTCTGCGAATCCAAATGCAAGCATTAGATCCATTGCAGCTGAGTGTAATGTTGGTAGAGAAAATGTTCGAACAATTTTAAAAAAGCACAAGTACCATCCTTTTAAATATCAATGTCATCAAGAAATATTTTTGTTTGACGAAGAATCCAGGCTTGTATTTTGTGAGAAAATGCAAGAACGTGCTAACAGAAACCGAAACTTTCTGAAACAAATATGTTGTACAGACGAATGTGCATTTACATTAAACAATGAGCCAAATGTACAAAACCATCGCTATTGGGCTATACAAAATCCGAGACTAAATTTAATGACCGGCTCACAATATCCTCAAAAAATTAATATTTGGGCTGGCATTTATAATAACCGTGTTCTTGGTCCATTTGAAATACTTGGAAATTTAAATTCAGATATGTATTTAGATCTTCTTATAAATAATATTGGTCCTGCGTTAGACGAAATAGCTTCTGAACACCATGAGGTCTGGTTTCAGCAAGACGGTTGTCCAGCACATTTTGGGGTAAACGTTAGAGATTATTTAAACCAAGCATATCCAAATCGATGGATTGGTCGTGGTGGTGCTATAAACTGGCCAGCCCGATCTCCTGATCTGGCACCGTGTGACTTCTTTTTGTGGGGTCATATTAAAAGCAAAATTTATAAAACTCGTCACCCAAATATTGATTCTTTGAGGAACGCGATCTTTGCAGAATGCAATCAAATTACTGCTAGACAGCTAGCAAATGTAAGAGAATCATTTTATAATAGATTGGGTTACTGTTTAGTGCAGAATGGAGGGTTATTCGAATACTTGTTGTAATATTATTATTATTTGGTTACTTTCGTTCAGTATTTAATAATCCAATTGATATTTTTCTTATTCTTGGGGTTTGTTGACTAAATAAAACTACTTTTAACTTTTAATATTGGTCAACTTGTTATAATAAAATAATATTCAAATTGCGTTCTTATTATTTTTAAAATAAAAACAAATTTAAAAAGTTTAAAAACAATAGCACTGCGGCACATTAGACGTAATGCAACGACCCAGCCCGCTAATATTTTTTTAAGAAGCGCTATTTCTTAATTTTACTATCGACTTTTTAACAATAATTAAAAAACATAATATTAAGTGTTTGGTATCTTTAGGCACGGAAAAAAAATCTCTTTAATTTGGTATTTTTTTTATTCATATCAGTTATAATGGGAAGCAGGAATTTAGAAAAAATCAATTTCCCATGTTATTTCCCTATGTTCAGTTTTCGGCCGGTCACCCGGTATGTATAGGGAAAGTAAAATTAATCACGTATGGTAGGTATATAAAAAACCCATCAATGAGCTAATATCATTGTTTTTATTAATACAAAAGCAAAGCAAAAATTTGTGTGCAATATTTAAATCCAAATAACTTTCTCCTTTATAATTTTGCAAGCGAATTTTTTTATAATGTGTTCACGCAATATTTAATGGTTTTGGCAATTTTAATGGGCTGTTTTGCCAGTTGCGCACGTAAGCAAAGGCTGGTGGACGATTTATTTAAACAAATCTTAGAACAATGTTAAAATGAGGCAATGGCGCGCTCGGTGAAGAAGCTAAGGGTACAAGCCCGCACCACAAGAAGGCAAAATTCTGCTAATAGCAAAGTTCAAGTGTGATTTGCACCTTTTATTAAAGACAAGCACCTTCTAATGTTTGAATGACTTGAAACTTCTTTCCATGCGGGATCAAGGGAAGGCAACCCAATTCATTATAATTTAACGATGCCCACTACTCTGTGAGGCCTAAGACCGAACCAAAGGCGATAAACAAATTAAAACACTAAAAATAAAAAAGACTACGAGTTCGAACTATGAAAGTTATGGTTCACTCGTAAAACCCAATTGATTACACGAATTGTTATATTCTGATAAGCACGTTCGATTGTTTATGTCCTGAAAACCTGTCGCAATAAGAAGCCAATAGTCACGTCTCTTCACGTTTACACTACTACATACGAGTATGTTGGAATATTTTGATTTGATTGTGGAAGATTTCAATGATCGGGGTGAAAATGAAGAAGAATTGTTAAAAAATTACAGCAAAAATGTTTCCAAGTAAACATTTTTATTTTAAAAATATTCGCGTCATTTTTGAGTTTGTTATAACGCGCTGAAATGTTAACATAAATTTTATGTTTAATTTTCTGCGGTGAAAATTTTTTCAATAATTAATATAGTCGCCAAAAATTTATAGGTATTTCATATATTGTTTAAACAATTTTTATATAACTTGTAGGTAGGTAACGTGCGAGTCGAAAGTAGCTGAACAAATTTCAATCGCATCAAAAAATTAGTTATAATCTAGCAATCATTTTAATTTTTTTAGTGTACCTTCTTTCATTTGTTTATTATCAAATGTAATCAGTTTCGTTTGAATTATTATTATGAAAGTGTGCGAACAGAATTTTTTGCCTAAACGCGTTTTTAAAATGCTTGGCGAGCAAGATAAAAGTTGTAAAAACGAAGGTTTCAGTCGAAGTGCCATTTCTTAGATTATTTTGAGATTCAGTAAGTCCTGAAAATTTTAAAAACCGGAAGAAAAGTGATTCTAAAAAAATTTCAACTAAATTTCCTGAAGAAAGCCGTCGAAAACCAAATTGGAGTGAGTACATGCATACTATCAAGAAAATTTAAATTTTCTCAATCAAAAATTTGCCGAAATTTAAAAATATTAAATGTAAAAAGGTATAAGAGTAACGTTAAACTAAGATACACCGATAAAAAATTATCGGAAAGACCCAGAATGAGTTGTCTTTTGCAGCAACATTTTTTGACAGGCAACACAAAGTTAATTAATTAATATTTTATTAATTTTATTTAATTTATAAATTTTAATATTTTAAAAATATTCGCGTCATTTTTGAGTTTGTTATACCGCGCTGAAATGTTAACATAATTTTTATGTTTTATTTTTTGCGGTCAAATGATTTCAATAATTAATATATAGTCGCCAAAAATATATAGGGGATTTCATATATTATTTAAATAACTTTTATGTAACTTGTAGGTAGTTATACATATTATAAAGTTAAGTAGAGGCGCCCCTCATCACAGTTGGTTACAATCTTCAACCCCCCCCCCCGAAAGATTCCATTGTGACAAATCATAGAACCCCCCCCTCATTTGTCTAAAATCAAAGTTGACACGACATTGTTTTAACAAAATAGTACATAAAAAAATATTCAACCATAATTTTCTTAGAAATTCAATAAATGGGTATTATTACACGGACTTCAACCCCCCCCCCCGATCACACCTGGTCGCATTATGTAAACCCCCTCTCTTCCAGTCGTGGACGTTCTTTATGGACGACCTCTTATGCCCGTACTAATAGTCGAGAATTGATTCTAGAATTAATTCTGGTTTCATCAATTCTAGAATCGACTAACAATCCTGACACTACTAATAGTCGAGGATTCGGGTAGTTTCGGTAAACCGTCAATTAATTCTAGAATTGTTAATATTTCAGTGATTTCTAGTTATATTTGGTAGCACTCAAGTTTAGTTGGTTAAAATATTATACTTCAGGTTACGAACGTTGTTTTGTATTAATTTATATTAATAATATTATAACCTAACCTTAAACAGTTGATAATATTCATGCGTCAAATGTCAAGCAACGACTCCGGGATCGTTCAAATAAACCAGGCTAACCGGTAGATCATAGAAACAATTCTCGAATCGTGTCGAAGGCGGAGTTATAGCGACTATTAGTAGCAACTTCAAACAATTCTAGAATTAATTCCGGAATCGAGATCAATTCTCGACTATTAGTACGGGCATTATTGACGTTTATTGTGCTGCCTGTAGGCAGGTTTCAGGTTTTCCTTGATTAAAATTTCCATGACATCTTCAGTAAATCGGAAAACAAGAATGCACTGAACAAAATAGGTCAATGCACAACACCAACATATAAAAGTTAGAAAGCTTAATACTATTTAATTTTCCAAATAAAAATTGCAAACTTGAAAGTATTTCCCTAATGAACTAAATTTGAGAAATCTTAAAATTCTTCTCCATACAATTGGGATTTTAATTAATTGATTTTTTTATAATTGATTATTAATTATGTTTGATAATAATAAATGTTTATATAGCATCTCCCATTGGATTGTTTTTTGTTATCAACTTGAAAACGCCATTAGGCCGCACATCCATAACAATTGCGTTCTATTAGAAAAGTAATGAATAAATAAATGAGAAAATAAATCACATGAAAAGAATTTATTCTGTACCTATAATAGGAATTTTTTTAATGTCAGATAAATAACGACATTATTTTAACAATGGAGAGAAGATTAACGGATCACTTTCACGATATAGGCACACAGTTAGATTTTATTTTATTGTATTACATTTTAATAATTAACTTGTGAAATGAATATTAAAATAAAATTTAAAAATTGATGACCTAGGAATTTTTAAATGTAATTCATCTAGATTCTAGAACATGATTGCCTTGGTTGTGCGGCCCAAAGGCCGCACTGGAGAGAAAATTAACGGATTACTTTCACGATATAGGCTTACAGTCACAATTAAGTATTGTTTAGTTAACCTACTCATCAACGGAGACTATTGGTTTGTTATATTATTGAGGGGGGGGGTCAAATTAAATTTTTCACTTTTTAGGCAAATCTTTTAAATCTGTGAAACCGGTTATAGTCCAAGCGACATCGAACTACTCAATATTCAGCGGATTAAACAAAATTTTTCTGAGTTGCTATTTGTGGTGGCGGTACTCCGTCGCCCTCCCCATGCCAGCCGCCACTGCTAGCATAATTTTTAGCAAGATGGTATATACTAAAGAAAATGTCCGATTCGAACCCAGACGTATTAGCTGTGAATACGTGCTCCCGAGGCGATTAGTTTAAGTAGCGCGAAACTTCTATTTATCGTGAACTAATTCTAGGGCCGCTAAAAATTAATTAAAGTAATTTATTGAATTAATGAATTTCGATTCTAAATAGCAACAACATTGCGTAATTTAATACTAAGAACATCACGTTGCGGAATACCAGGTGTCGTTAAGACTGACACTCGAGCATTAACTTTCCTTGGCACGTCCCCTAAGAATCCTCCTTCTTATTAATTAGGAAGCGTCTATTAATTGCGTAAGGCCGATGTCAAAAATTTTTTACTCTCTCCCTCCTCCATGTAAGGGAACATAAGATTTTTGAGATACCCCCCACCTTACATAAGAATTATTTTGGAAATTTTCGACCACTCCCTCATTTATTATAAATAAAAATGTTTAATTGATATAGGTAATAACTATTAATTTTTATATGAACAAGTAATTTTAAAAGTCGAATATAAACTGGTACGTACAATTAACATTTTGGACTTCCCCTGTAAGAATTCGTAGGATTTTTCATAGCTCCCCCGTAAAAAATCTTTACGTACTTAATGGACGCTCCCTTATCAAAAATTAATCAAGTATGGTATGTAATAAACCCATCGATGAATTGATATAATTGTTTTTATTAATACAAAAGAATTATTATTATCCAAGAGCGTCCCCCCTCCCCACCCTCAGCGGCGAATCATATCTTTACGAGGCCCTAGGCGCAACAAATAGATAGATGAAGTTGCGTGTTAAGAAGGCACTGATTCGTGATTATCTGGGTTGTGCGACCTAAAGGCCGCACTGACCTTCGACTTCTTCGACTAGCATTGCAGACATACACAGATAAATTTAAGCTTGTATTCCTTAACTCGTCCCTTACTAATGAATCCTTTAGAAATAGGTAATAGGTCTTTGATCTATAGGTAAAGGATGATTTACAATGTAAACAATTGAATTACAAACTGTAATCGTACTTAGAAACTGAACCTTACCTATTTTTAAAGGATTCTTTAATAAAGGACGAGTTACAGAATACCAGCTGTATGACACGATACTTATTTTCATCCTTAATTGTATCCAATTCTGCGCAGTAACGAATTTAGTACTTTGCACAATGCACAAAATTGAATACAATTAAGGAAGAAGAATAACGACCATGTCATACGCCTCACGTTCAAATTCTAGTCGTTACTTAAAAGCAGTTACATAAACGCATTTTCTGGCAAAACACTTGAAAATTCAGGAACTTCGTGCAAATACTGACATAAAATGCACTGATAAAAATCAGTTACTCAAGTAGCAAGGGGTTAATTTTTTAAATCAAGTTGTAAGTGTAAGTAATACTTTGTCTATGAATATGGGCGTTAGCCTATTGTAACTGCTAACAACCGACAAGGTTGCTAGGGGGAAGGTGATGTAGCGGTCCTAGAATTAGTTTACAACAAATAGAAGTTCCGTGCTACATTAATTAATCGCCTCGGCAGCGCAGTTGATAAGCGCGCGTATTCACAGCTAATACGCCTGGGTTCGAATCCAAGTTGAGGAACATATTTTTCAGCATATTGTCCTGCTAAACTACTAAATTTTAATGCGGAATAAATGGCTTGAGCACCAATGCAGATAATGAATGACATGAATTACAATATACCACTGTTGATTTTTTCGATTCGAGCACTCTACTATTACTTCTAATTCTCACGGAATTCGACTATATTTAAATTAAATAATGCTGGGCATAGACGAAAACTTCCAATTCTTTAAATTTAGAAGTCATCACGAGAGAATTCATATAACTACATAATAATGTTTTTATCATATCAGTATCTTATAGAAGGAAAAACTTTGGTTTTGAGTTTTACCCATAGACCCCCCCCCCCCCCCGAGGTTTCTATTTGAACTTTTTACTGATAACTTGAGTATTTCATTTGATTGTATTATCAGTAGATTATTATTAGTAACGTTGTAGTCTCCTTTTTATTTAAATTTCGTGCCCTCCTACTGAAACAAGTCACGAGCCGCCACTGTCTAACTATAGCATGAAAGTTTCAGAAGTATATTGTTGACTTATAGTCGTTCTCTGGCTCGTTCTATTTTGCTGGCTTTCTCAGAAAAACCTCTGCAAGCTCTAAAATCCATTTTCGACCTTAATTTACAAGAGATTTGTAAGAGATAACCCCTTCCTGAGGGGATAACCTCCAAACCCCCTGACATTACTTTTTGAGAAGAATTGATTGTGTTCATCCTTGTCTTCATAGCCTATGAGTGCCCCCCACCCTTAAAAGAAATCTGGCTACGAGCTTGTGGCGTTGACGTTTCAAAGCTTTGGTATAAACATACTTAAATTTTATTTTCTTAGAAATATGTTACAATTCAATCCGGTGATATTCGTATATTATCTCATTTAAATTTTTGAAAAACTGAAAGAATTTAGAACATAAGTGGATTACGAATCTAACGAAAACTTTGTATAGCACCTTTTCGCAAAGAATTCAACTGGCTTTAATTTTGTATAATATAAACTATTTTTACCATAAAATTGACTGAAAGTCGAAAAATCGCCGGGTTTCTTAATGGCACCCTAAAGAACCATTACATGAAAAAAATCAGTTAGAATTTTATCCCCTTTAAAATATTCGGCGTCTAGTCTAATATTAAAAAAAAAACAATTTTAAAAACTTAAAAGTTATCAAAATAATGATTTTGAAGAGCCATAACTTCCTTTCAAACAACTTCGTTCAATAAAATTGTTTTTAAAACAAATATTTGTTTCGTCGACAATCAACAGGTAAAACAAAATTTGGCGACTGTACAGTTAATCTAACCGGCTGAAAAAAATTTCTTCAGCTACACACTAAAGAACAGGCTTATAATTGTCTATTAAAAAAAAAGAGTGAACGGGGTCAAAACAACCCCAATATCGACTTTTGAAAAGTACGGTAAAGTAGCATCGATTAGGCGGCAGACCCCGGCCGATGCACATCAGTCGCCCGTGGTCCGTTGAAAATGCGTAAAATTTTTTCGCTCCGATTTGAATTTTTCTTTTAAATTCGGATAGATGGGGGTGTGATTAGTGGATATTAGTAATAAACATAATCAAAAAAATGGAAAATAACCCGTGTATTGCCGAAAAAGTGAAAAAATTAAAAATTTTTTGCCTTCGAATTTTGGGGTGTGCATTTGATAAGGAGGGTAATCCATTGTCAAAACCTACCCTTACGGGGCGCCCCTCCGCTCCGCTCCGGGTTGCACCCCTCCAGGGCGGTTTTGACTCTAGTTACTAGGCTAAACATACGAGAAGGGCCTCCGATCAAGAAAACCGGGATTAAGGCAACCGGGATGTGAGAGACCCTCGAAATAGCATTAAAAAGTATAGTTGCGGTATGGGGCAGTAAACTATTACGTTTCACCCCCAAAAAATCGCCTAAAAACAAAAAATAATCGATGTTACATGTACGACGGTCGAGCTGCATCTGCCGGTGCGAAAAAAAAACCAAACCAAAAAGTACTCTATTGATATTAAAAACTTTACATACATATTTAACATAACAATTCTGATTACAATAATAACAAAACACGTTAACAAATTAAAGTAACAAAACTATTACAAAATCGATATTTATTTAAACATGGAATTGTTGAATCGTACCTATCCCCTAGAGGATCCATTACTCGGACTTGGAAGGAGCGGTTTTCGAGAAAGCTGGAGATTATTTTAATTAGATGCATGGGGTAATTTCGGATATAAAGTTTGTGAAGCAGGGCGTCATGCCAAATGGTATCAAATGCTTTTTCGATGTCAAGGGTGGCCGTCGTGGTGGTGGTTTTCATGTTATAATTGAGGGTAATTTGGTCAACGAGCAAAGCTAGCTGAGTGACCGTGCTGTGATTTGCTCGAAAACCAAACTGCTCCGGAATTATTGTGTCATGGATTTCGTCATATTGTTGGAGGCGGAATAGGATGATTTTTTCGAGGATTTTTGAGAGTGTGGGAAGTAGACTAATGGGGCGGTAACTGGCAGGATCGGATTTTGGCTTTTTAGGCTTCTAAGTGTTAGAGTATATCGGAGCGCACGGACTGAGCACAGAATGACTGACGCGCTCTGAATCTCGTTAATCCACCACTGAATTACATGAAAATTAGCTAAGTTCAAATTCGATTATTTCAAAATTTTGATAATAAATTCTCGGTTCATATTTTGAGAATTTGTTATATTGATTGTGTTCTTTAGTGTGTAGCAGAAGAAATTTAGTTTCGAGTGGTTAGATTAACTGCACAGTAACCCAAAATTTTATTACAATTTTTAAAAATATTGCACAAAATTTAACAAAAACTCAATGTCAGTCTAAGGGGGTAATCACACCTTCTGTTATTTACACGGTTCATAAAATTTGAACCATTACAAAACTGGCAGCATCAAATTGCCTTGATTTTTGTGCACAAGCCCCGTATATTTTTTCAATAGTATGCAAATAGAAGAAATAATAATATGAAAGTTATTATTCACTCCTAAGACGCATTTGTTTACACGAATTGTTTTATGCTGATAAGCACGTTCGATTGTTTATGTACTGAATTCCTATTGCAATAAGTAGCCAATAAAAAAATTAATATACACGAAACAGTCATAACATTTCATTTTATTTTATGGGTATGTTATTCGAACTAATAAGTTCAGTATAGTCACGTCTCTTCACATTTACACACCTATATCCATACGAGTATGTTGGAATATTTTGGTTTGCTTGTGGAAGATTTCAATGATCGGGGTGAAAATGAAGAAGAATTGTTCAAAAATTACAGCAAAAAAGTTTCCAGGTAAACATTTTTATTTTAAAAATATTCGCGTTATTTTTGAGTTTGTTATATCGCGTTGAAATGTTAACATAAATTTTATGTTTTATTTTTTGCGGTCAAATTATTTCAATAATTAATATAGTCGCCAAAAATGCAGTGGCTCACAAAAGTGAGCATACACCCTTAAATCACGTAATAATTGCATTATTTTTCAAGGAAAATATGAATTTTTAATTCCAATTTTTCATAATTATATTCTGTTGACTTTGATGTATTGTAATTTGATGAAAATGATCTCTTATCTTCTATTACATTACTAATTATGGAGTGAAATACGATGATACGCTTACATTTTATGTCACAAAAGTGAACATACACTGCAGATTTTCTAATGTTATGAAGCGACAATGCAATGATAATTGAATTAAGTACTTAGTTGTGTTGGGGACTAATTGTTAAGAAGTAAATTAAGTTGTTTCTGATTTAGTAACGCGCAAGTTCACAACATATGACTGCGCTCTGCGCCCCTTAGATTTATAACTAGTAATGAGTACTTGTTCAACTCTTCAACTTGTTCTTGTAATATAATTTCGTGTGTAGAACTCTTATCTTTTATGTAATTAAACATTTATCAAACAATCACCCGTCTACCGTTATTTCAAATCTATCTTATTTGCAACCACTAAAAACAACTTCAACACTAATTGGTGTTACACAAATGATAGTGCAGACCTTAGCAGTAAATTTTATCAAATTTTAACAGAATGAATTCAAAAAGAAGTGGTACGGACTGATCTAAAAGGAAATTGATACTAAAATTAATTTGCGAAAAAAAATCTTTACTTCAAGTTACGTTCAAGTTGGGCAATTAGTTGGCAAATCCCTTGTTACTGTACAATAAATGATAAATTACGGTAAATGATAAGTTACAGATGAAAATTTTATACACTGAGTGCCACAAGTATTCGTCACCTAACATATTTGAATTAAAAACGATATAACTTTTCTACATTACACATATTTTAAAAAATAAAAAATGCAATAGAGACTATGAACATAATATCTGTTTATGATTTAACTTATTCTATTTAAAAAAATTTCAAACACATTCGCTTAAAACATAAAATACGAAAATAATAAATTGTCTTTAGCCTTTATAATTGCTCTTAAATATTTAGTCATAGATTCTGCTTAATTGCGTATCACTTAAGACGGGATTTTATCCCATTCTGCTTAAGAACAGTTTTTGAATTAATTTTTAATTCTAATTTGTCTTTTTTAAAAATTTTTTTGGCAAGGTGATCTCATAAATATTCAACATGATTCATGGAAATGAAATTAGTGTGATATAAAGGATCCACGTCCCTTTATATAAATGCTTCAGATCATTATCTTGAATAAATATATAATTATTTTGTAGCCCTATATTGAGATCATTAAATATACAAATATTGGTAAATTTTGGCGTAAAATATTGATATACATTTGTGGTCCATCGTACCATCGATAAAATGGTAATTTGGTTTACCAGAGGCACTTGCATAACCCCATACAAATAGTGATTCTTCCTAGCTTGCTTAATAGCAAGATATACGTTTTCTTTATTTAGATTTGTATTTTTTCCTTTTTCACACAAATTACCTACCATCTAAACCAAAAATGTTAAATTTTTACTCATTCGGTAAATACGAGTATCATCCGATTCCAAAGTTCTCCGTCGCATTTTTATATTTTTTAATTTTTATTGCTGTTATAAAATATTTGGTAATTTTTCCATAAAATCGTAATTTTTGTAAAACATTACGTAGGGGAGAGTGGTGTAAAACCGACCGGTGTCCAAATCCGACCTCCATGCATATTTCGAAAACGTAAACACAAATTGAGACCATAATCATCTTATTATAGTCTCCATGAAATAGTGACATGTTGGTTGAGATTACAGATATTGCAGGTTACATTTAGATTTGTTAAAGTCAACTTTATGTTTTCATAGTGTATGCAATTCATTTTTAACTAATTTATGATCTGTGATAATTTTGTTTATTACATATATCGTCAAAAACAAGTAAGTAATATCTAATAATATCGTCTTACTGTTTTTGAAAATAATATTTAAGGTTGTTTGTTTTTATACGAAAATACCGTTTAATTGTTAAAAAGTGGTGTGGTCTAAATCCGACCTCACATAATGGTTCCAAATCCGACCCTCATTTTTCGCGTTGATTAGAATTGATACATTCATCATAATCGTACAAAGTTACTGCCATTTTTGTATTTTTGTGTATTCGTGCATTCCACACACTTGTGATTCTTAAGACAAAATGGGACGCAATTACAAGCGAAAAACCGAAAAAAGAGATCCTCACCAACTTCGACATGTTATAGGTGCAATGAAATTAGGTCTGTCGCTGAGAGCAGCATCACGTGAATTTCAAATTCCACGTTCAACTTTATTACTTCACCAACGCAACAACAAAAATGAAGAATTAGCTGAAACACAATCACATACAACAGCATCATCGTCAACAAAAACTTTACAAGCTGCAGAAATTGATATAAATAAAATAAAAATCGCACAAAAGGATCGTTCAACAGTGAGATAACAAACTATTTTGTTTTTTCCTTTTTACTGAATCTATTTTATTTTTGCAACATTTTTGCAATTTTATTTTTATAACTATAAGATCATTTTCAATTTTTAATATAATATTTGTTTAAATAAAGTTTAAATTTTACATTGAAAAGTGATTTGTTTTGATAAAATCTGATAAAAATAGAGGGGTCGGATTTACCTCCAGAGGTCGGATTTGGAACCAATATTTTAGTTTCTTTATTTTGGTTGTAGTTCAGAAGAGGATACATCAAAGGTTTGTTTGACGAAAAGTTGAGGAATTGAATGCACTTTACAACTGTACTAAAAGTAAAGTAACAGGTCTCGATTTAAAAGTTTCATGTAAAAAAACAAAAAGGAGGTCGCTTTTAGACCACTCTCCCCTACATTAATAGCTCGTATATTTGTCCTTAATGCGTTTTGCAGTTCAGGTGGACAGGTGCCATTTTTGCGCCAGTTAATTCAGGGTTTTTTTGAATTATATAATAATTGAACGAGAATCACTATCAATTTATCTTTTGAGAAACCCCTCTACGCAGCTTATTTAAATAACTTTTTGTGAAAGGATACTTTTCCATAATTTTCTGTGTTGTTATACGTGCTTTGTTAATTATTTCCGAAATTTCTTTGGCCGATTTTAATTTATTTTGTAAATTTATAACAATTTTTTGCTCCTTTTCTTTAAAATTTGAATAGTATTACAATAAAAAAGATTGGGTCATAAGGAACTTACAATAATTACGTCTACATTAGCTTCCAAAAGCATTAAATTTCAGCCACAGTGGCAAATTTTTAATGATACGCAGTCTTGTTTTTTGTCTCAAATTATGTGATGTTGAATACTTTTGATATGTGGAAAAGTATGTTATCTTCTTATTTTATTTTTTAAGCGAAAGTGTTTGAAATTTTTTAAATAGAATAAGTTAAATCATCTATTGCATTTTTTATTTTTTAAGTTTATTTACAAATTTTACGTAATAATTTACAACCATCTGTTGAAAAATTAAACATAACACCCATTTATTATTTCCAGCAAAACAACGACCCTATAAGCATTCGTCGCATTTAGCTCATGAAGCTCATCCACGATGAGATTGCAAATAAAGCAATTTTGTTCAGAAAAAAAATTTTGCAAATTTTGAAAAAGAATCTATTTTTCTCTTCATTTTCCCATCTTTACTCCAATTTTAATTAATTTATTTTTAAAAGCATTTCCCGTGCCTGAAAACATTTATCTCCCTGCAACGAGTCAATATTGTGCCATTTTAAGGGTGGGTCGTGTATTCGGTCAATTATTTCAGTATTAGTGTCATGGAAATATTTGAGAATAATCTATTTTATAGAAAATTTTATGCTCTTCAATTATGATCTGATAATAATTTTTCATACGAGTGTTAAAAAGCGAGTTATCGACATAAAATCGAAATTTACGTTCTATGTATACTATTTTTTGGAATTTCGGTTTTTGCAGCGTCTGGACTGAATACACATGTAAATTTATAATTTGGACAATAATAATTCGATTAGGATAACAGTGTAAATTTTTCGTTTTAGAATTTAGATTTGAATTACATTTAAAAAATATTACCATGACCCCATGTTAAAATACAGCATGCAGGTCTCTCACTATAAACTTGAAAGCTTTTAGTTAGGAATTCAGGAATTTTTATATTAAAATTTTAGGAATTTTAGAAGCATTTATAGGTGCTATTCCGTATCCAGTTCTTATTATGTAAAACACGGTATTAAGATGCATTTGGAATTCCGTACCCGTTTGTGTTATCCATAACAAGGTGTTGAAAATTAACACGGTGTTATGATACATTTCGTATCCATCTCTGGTTATTAGACAAAGTCGGCAAGCAAAATGGGGTACACAAAAAGATTAGTAGTGTTTTTTACGTAAATACGATCGTTAGGATGTGGTTAGATTTTTCTGAAGTGGCTCATTTAGATATAATAATACCAAGTTTTAAAAAAATTTCATTTAAAAAAAGTGGGATACAAAATTAAATAATTTTAGAAAGTAGTACCCACTGTTTGCACTAATTTTAAGAATTCATTAAGATACATTTTTAAATTAAAATATTAATTTTGGAAGAAAATGGAAGAACATTATAATTTGGATATCCTCCTTTTCCTTTACATAAGTCTTAAATGCCTTTAAACTTTAAGTTGACTAAACTGGCCAATAAAAATCAAGTTTAAAAGCTAAAGGAATAACCATAAACGACGTATGTCTACCAATGACGCGTATGAATGGATGAACGAGATGGATCACATCTAAGTTTATAAACAATTAAATTTATTATCGCTTCTTCAGCAATACATTTTTTAAATTTTCAAAATAAAAGAAAATATTAAGTTGAAAATGCCACTACCTTTTTGGAATACCAATAACCACTTTTTATTTTTATTATAATTCATTTCGTTGTATCGTGTACCAAAACTTTTAGACCAAATCGGTACAAAGTTCTTACTCATTCCGCTAAGTAAAAATTCTGCTAATAGCAAAATTCAAGAGTGATATATTTTTCCCATGCCACTATTTTTCGACAGGACTACTGCAGGACAAGACCTATCTTTTAATACCCGACCAACTCTTTAGCTTCGATACACTGTTTCCACCACTACTTCAGAAATCGCTAACTGTAATTCAGATTTGTCAACTGATATTCAGAAAACGTCAAATAATGACATTCAGAAACTGTCAAGAGTAAATCAGAAAGCATAATAATTTAATTAACATTACTTATCTAAACAGGATGAAATTATACCAAACAGAGATTTAATGGACTATTCTAAAAGTGAATCTTACCGAAATAAGGCCTTATAAAAATTGAAAAAAGATATTATATTATTATATTAATATATTTCTTTATTCATATTAAAATATACAGCATAAATTATTCTACAACTACAAGCTAGTATTATGAAAAAAACAATTGCAAACCCCAGAATTGATGCTTTCTGAATTTCATTTCACACTCTCTGAATTTCATTTGACGATTTCTGAACATCGCTTTCAAACTTCGTTCAATAAAATTATATTTAAAAAAAAAATATTTGTTTCGTCGACACCAAAAACGACATACTACATCCAAAAGGTACAACAAAATATTATTACAACTTTTAAAATTATTGCACAAAATTCAACAAAAACTTGCCATGGTGGCAGGTAGGTTTCTGGGTTTTAACATTATTATTTACAAATTTACATCTTTCTTGTAGCACCTTGTTGGTTTTCCAATCTTATGCTAATTTTCAACTTTTTTAAATAATAGATCCACCATAACAAGATGCTTAGCACAACACTTTTTGTCGCTGCGCATGATACAAAAAAATAACCGAAAGGCCCAAGAGTATCATGCATTAGGTCTAGCAGCGTATGATAATCTTGAATATTCAGAGAGCATTCGGCTTTTTACGAAAAGCTTATGTAATGCAGAATATTATTCGCAAGATTTCGTGAAAGCACTGGTGAGCCGCCTGATGGTTTCGTACGTCGTTCATGATTACAAGGCAAGAAATAATGATTTTTAATTTAGAATCTAAAAACCAAACTAAAATTTGTTAATTTAGAGCTGTATGCAAGACAAAGAATGGCTATTACCTTGCCATCTAGAGCCAAATTTGGAAAGAGAAATTAACCTAGCAATTGGACATTGCTCGGAAAAATTAGCCATGCAATCTACTGAAACCATCGCCATTGCAGGTACTTCGAACGACAATATGGAAGGAGTAGTTAACGAAGTAATTCCAGCCAATTTTGTGTAAGGCTCCAATTATTATCAATTAGTCATCAAATTATTTTTGTACAATTTTAGATCAGACAGCTTTCGGGGAACTGCAGAAAGTTCTATTAAAAAGGGAGATACGGTTTTTATTACCAAACCATATTCTTTGGCACCCACTTCTTGGGACGACAGCTCCGTTCCCAATTACTGTCAAAATTGTTTCATCGAGACTGAAATTCTTATTCCGTAAGTTTTGGTTCCAAACGCTAGCCGATAATTGTCAATTTTTATATCTTTAGGTGTAAGAAGTGCGTGGAATTTGGGTACTGTTCGGAAAAGTGTCAAAACGATGCTTGGACAAATTTCCACCAATGGGAATGTATTGGTATTCGGGCCAATTTTTTTAAGTTGTCTGAATTTCAGCTCTTAGCCCTACGTGTTATTTTTAAAGGGTTGGAGTTAAATTTTGACCACGATTCGTTCTTTAACGTTCCCTCCCGTTTTGAAATACGATCTAACTGGCAACTTGTTGAATCTGCATCGGTAAGTTATGGTTCAAGATTCGAATTGAGTTTAATCATAATTTTTAAACAGGTGGCTGTAATAACCGTTGCATATTTAAGAAATAAAACGAATTTTTTTGAAAGGTTAAGAATTATTCCGAAATTTTTAACTTTAACTGAAGAAGAAACGACTGATAAATTGGGCGGTATGCTCATACGACATCATCTGCAGTTAATTTCCCATATGATCAGTGTGCAAACTGTGGTAGGACAGTTTCCCGAGATGGTGACGTACGCGACTGCAATTTGCCCGCTATTCTCAAAGTTGAAGCACTCGTGCAAGCCCAACACGGCTGTTTAGTGAGTTAAGAGATATCTAGAACCAGGTAGCCGTAAAAAAATCGTTTTAGTTTTGTAGGTGGTCTCATGTATGTTCGCGCAGTCAAGGACATAGCGGAAAATGAAAACATTTTTGTTTCTAAAAGAAACGTCTCCATTTCCAATATGAATTTGAGAAATCGTCGGAAAGCAATTCGGAAATATATGGGCTTTCCCTGCGCATGCTCGGCTTGCACATATTTTAAAATGAATGTAAGAATATTAATTAACTAGGTTTTGTTCGTTCGTCTGTTTGCTTATTCGTTCGTTTGTTACCGCATCAATAATATTTGAATTTTAGGAATTGTACGTTTGCTCCAAATGTCAACAAGGAAGTGCTTTACCTGATGATGAAAATAAATCTTGCTTATGCCTAAACTGTGATGACGTATTTAAAATCTCCGATAAATACAAAGAAGATACCATCACAATAGAAAAAAATTTGGAAATGTGTAAGTATTAAGGTCAAGGACGATTCTACTCCGCTGTTCATTCAATGCTATGCTCTTCATGGATCGATTATCAATTACTTGCTATAGCAGCATAGATTGGGCGATGTAAAATCGTCCCAATCCGACTTTAATTTGCTCAAAATTTATAAGCCAATCGATAATATTCTAGATGCTGGTACGGGCAACATTGAATTTTTGACAAAAAGTTTAGGGATCGGTATAAAGATTTTTGGATTCAAAAACACTTTCTTATTGAGCATTTATGACAAGTTAATACGTCATTATATAGATAGAGGTAAGTAGAATTTTGAGTAATTCGACGATCATGATTATTTTTTTGTTACTTATTAGACCACCACGTGGAGTTCTTGCAAATGGTTAACGAATCCTGGAAAAGTCGTGAAGCGATATACGGAGATATTTCGTTAAAATTGGGACTGGATTTGTGCTTATATACAGAATATATTTTGCAATTTGTCCAGAGGATGCAAACCGGTGCTCAAATGGGACAATATAAGTGAGTATTTCAGGTTTCTACTTTATATCTTTTTCTTCCTAGAAAACTTTCACTATCTGTTTTCTTTATTTTAAGGACTTTGGTTGAACGGGCAGTAGAGTTCATAGAGAAACTGAAATCGATCTTCGAAATTGTACATCCACCATTTCTGAAAAAGATCACAGAAATGGAAAAAACTGCTGAGGAGCTTCAGTTTCTTAGTCTTTCTGCCTATTTATTGGAAGAAGTGTAGGCGAGGTACGTAAATTAACTTTTTTTAGACATAGTATATGAACTTAATTGAGGAACCCACTCTCAACCAGTACACCAAAATAAGTGCCGTTAAGAGCCCCCGCAGACTACAGACTTTCTATCGGCCGATAGTTAGTCGGTTTCTTAATCAGTATGAAGCGGTATGCAAGTGCGCAAATTATAACGATTCGGTATCGGCCGACACTTTTCATTGATTGGAATAAAAAATTTTCTTCCCCTCGGATCTGAATAAAATAAAATCTCGGGTGTGAGGGTTGGGATAACTTTTCATGTTCCCTCAGGAACATCCTATGGTGACAAATCATAATCATAGAACCCCCGTCATTTATATCAACTCAAACTTGACACGACATTGTTTTTTAATAATATTCAAACACAAATTTCTTAGAAATCGCAAAAATGGGTATTATCACACTTGGTCACATTTTATAAACCCCCTCCCCTCCAAGCGCGGATGTCCTTTATGGACGACCCCATATTGACGTACGTTTATTGTGCTACATACCGGGTGACCGGCCGAAAACTGAACATAGGGAAATAACATGGGAAATTGATTTTTTCTAAATTCCTGCTTCCCATTATAACTGATATGAATAAATAAAATACCAAATTAAAGAGATTTTTTTTCCGCGCCTAAAGATACCAAACACTTAATATTTTGTTTTTTAATTATTGTTAAAAAGTCGATAGTAAAATTAAGAAATAGCGCTTCTTAAAAAACTATTAGCGGGCTGGGTCGTTGCATTACGTCTAATGTGCCGCATTGCTATTGTTTTTAAACTTTTTAAATTTGTTTTTATTTTAAAAATGATAAGAACGCAATTTGAATATTATTTTATTATAACAAGTTGACCAATATTAAAAGTTAAAAGTAGTTTTATTTAGTCAACAAAACCCAAGAATAAGAAAAATATCAATTGGATTATTAAATACTGAACGAAAGTAACCAAATAATAATAATAATATTATAACAAGTATTCGAATAACCCTCCATTCTGCACTAAACAGTAACCCAATCTATTATAAAATGATTCTCTTACATTTGCTAGCTGTCTAGCAGTAATTTGATTGCATTCTGCAAAGATCGCGTTCCTCAAAGAATCAATATTTGGGTGACGAGTTTTATAAATTTTGCTTTTAATATGACCCCACAAAAAGAAGTCACACGGTGCCAGATCAGGAGATCGGGCTGGCCAGTTTATAGCACCACCACGACCAATCCATCGATTTGGATATGCTTGGTTTAAATAATCTCTAACGTTTACCCCAAAATGTGCTGGACAACCGTCTTGCTGAAACCAGACCTCATGGTGTTCAGAAGCTATTTCGTATTTCGTCTAACGCAGGACCAATATTATTTATAAGAAGATCTAAATACATATCTGAATTTAAATTTCCAAGTATTTCAAATGGACCAAGAACACGGTTATTATAAATGCCAGCCCGAATATTAATTTTTTGAGGATATTGTGAGCCGGTCATTAAATTTAGTCTCGGATTTTGTATAGCCCAATAGCGATGGTTTTGTACATTTGGCTCATTGTTTAATGTAAATGTACATTCGTCTGTAAAATATATTTGTTTCAGAAAGTTTCGGTTTCTGTTAGCACGTTCTTGCATTTTCTCACAAAATACAAGCCTGGATTCTTCGTCAAACAAAAATATTTCTTGATGACATTGATATTTAAAAGGATGGTACTTGTGCTTTTTTAAAATTGTTCGAACATTTTCTCTACCAACATTACACTCAGCTGCAATGGATCTAATGCTTGCATTTGGATTCGCAGAAATTAAACCTAATATAGTTTCTTCCAATTCATGGTTGTTTCTCTGATATCCTATTTAAAAAATAATGATAAGACAACTTCAGTTAATAATTTTGGTTAATACCTTTATTTAAATTTGTCGAAGTATTACCAGTGTCTTCAAATTTCTTAATTATATTCTGTATGGCCGATATTGATGGAATTTGGCTATTATTAAATTTAACAGAAAATAAGTCAGGTATTTGGCGTAAACTATTACCACTGTAATAATATTTTACCATGAAAACTTTTTCTTCAACAGACCACTTCATTGTTAACAAAATTAATTTTAATCTGTCAAAGTAACTTTTGTTTGTAATATTTGGCTTTCATACAATAGCAATGCGGCGCATTAGACGTAATGCAAAGACCCAGCCTGCTAATATTTTTTTAAGAAGCGCTATTTCTTAATTTTACTATCGACTTTTTAACAATAATTAAAAAACAAAATATTAAGTGTTTGGTATCTTTAGGCGCGGAAAAAAATCTCTTTAATTTGGTATTTTTTTTATTCATATCAGTTATAATGGGAAGCAGGAATTTAGAAAAAATCAATTTCCCATGTTATTTCCCTATATGTTCAGTTTTCGGCCGGTCACCCGGTATAGGCCGCACTACAACTTTTTAGATTGTTAAAATATTTAACCAATGGCAGGTGGATTGCGGATGACATAATTCTTCCCACTAAATTTTTCAAAGCATATTCTCTGACTTTTTCAGGTTTTCCTTGATTAAAACTTCCCTGACTTTTCAGCAAATCAGAAAACACGAATGTAGGTTAGTGCACAACGCCAGCATATAAAAGCTTAAAAGATTAATAATATTTAATTTTCAAAAATAAAATTGCAAATTTGAGAAATTTTAAAACTCTTCTCCAGATTTTCCATACAATTGGGACATTATCTTATTATGTTTGATAATAATATTTGTTTATAAAGCATCTCTCTTGGTTTGTTTTTTGTTATCAACTTGAAAACGCCTTTACGCCGCACAACCATAACATTTGTGTTCTATTAGAATACTAATGAATAAATCTTCTTCTTCTTCCACTTTCTGTAGGCCTGGCCTGTTTATCATTGATACTTGTTATCTCAGTTTGGGGATGCCTCGGTTGACATCGATATTCAACTGTCTCCCCAGCGCTTTGGTGGTCTTCCAGGCTGGCGTTTTCCCGTCGGTATTTGGTTCCTTGCTATTTTTGGTATACGTTCTTCTGGCATTCTTTCTACGTGTTCATTCCATTCTTTCCTCCTTCATTTTATGAACTTTACAATATCCTGTATGTTGCATGCGGTTCTTATGTTTTCACTACGTTCTTCAATGTTTCAATGTTCACTTATTCTATAATGCCGCCTTCTATTTCTAGTTTGCACCGGATATAGGATCTCTGCATATTGTCATGCACTTTGTCTTATCTTTCGACACTTTCATGTTCCAGGCTTTTGATGTAATCACAAATTGGTGTAGCAATCGCTGTAGGTCGTCTTCACTTTCCGCCACAAGAACTGCATCATCGGCGTAGCATATTGTACTTAAATTATTTCGGCCCAGTTTATATCCTTCTTTTATTTTGATTAAAACCTTAAAAATTATAACAATAATTCTAGTCACCCAATTATTTTTGTACAATTTTAGATCAGAAAGCTTTCAGACTACTGCCAAAAATCCAATTAAAACGGGAAATACAGTTTTTATTACCAAAGCATACCCATGGGCTCCCACTTTTTGCGACGACAGGACCGTTCCCAATTACTGCCAAAATTGTTTCCTCCGGTGAATATCAACACTCTGTGGATAAATTAGTTGAAAGTACAAGAGAAACAAGAGGATTGATCCACCTCAATAAATGGATCGTAAAGACTGCAGAAAAAGCAGAGTAGCAATATTCCGAATGGAATGGAAAAGCTTGATTGATTGATTGATTGAAGAAGAAACGACTGATAAATTGGGCGGTATGCTCATACGACATCATCTACAGTTACTTTCGCACATGATCAGTGTGCAAACTGTGGTAGGACAGTTTCCCAAGATGGTGACGTACGTGACTGCAATTTGCCCACTTTTCTCCAAGTTGAAGCACTCGTGCAAGCCCAACACGGCTGTTTAGTGAGTTAAGAGATTTTTAGAACCAGGTAGCTGTAAAAAAATCATTTTAGTTTTGTAGGTGGTCTCATGTATGTTCGCGCAGTCAAGGACATAGCGGAGAATGAAGACATTTTTGTTTCTCAAAGAAACGTCTCCATTTCCAACATGGATTTGGAAAAACGTCGGGAAGCAATTCGGAAGTATATGGGTTTTTCCCATATACTTCCATATACTAAGATGTGCGTAGAATTTGAGTACAGTTCAGAAAAGTATCAAAACGAAGCTTGGACAAATTTCCACCAATGGGAATGTATTGGAATTCGGGTCAATTCTTTTAAATTATCTGAATTTTAGCTCTCAGCCCTAAGCGTTCATTTTAAATTATTGGAGTTAAATTTTGACAACGATTCGTTTTTTGATGTTCCCACCCGTTTTGACATACGATCTAATTGGCAACTTGTTGAAACTGCATCGGTAAGTTATGGTTCAAGAATCGAATTGATTTTAATCTAAATTTTTAACCAGGTGGCTGTAGTAACCGTTGCGTATTTAAATGATAAAAACACATTTTTTTTTGAAAGGTTAAGAATTATACCGAAGTTTTTAACTTTGACTGAAAAGCACAGCAGTGGCTTGGTGTGATCGCTGGTTGAGTTACAGTGCGGAAATTCTGGGTTCGAATTACGGACTTGACTGAATTTCTTAGCGCGGCCCTCCGGTGAATATCAACACTCTGTGGATAAATTGGTTAAAAGTAAAAGAGAAACAAGAGGATTGAACCACCTCAATAAATGGATCGAAAGACTGCAGAAAAAGCAGAGTAGCAATATTACGAATGGAATGGAAAAGCTTGATTGATTGATTGATTGAAGAAGAAACGACTGATAAATTGGGCGGTATGCTCATACGACATCATCTACAGTTACTTTCGCACATGATCAGTGTGCAAACTGTGGTAGGACAGTTTCCCAAGATGGTGACGTACGTGACTGCAATTTTCCCACTTTTCTCCAAGTCGAAGCACTCGTGCAAGCCCAACACGGCTGTTTAGTGAGTTAAGAGATTTTTAGAACCAGGTAGTTGTAAAAAAATCCTTTTAGTTTTGTAGGTGGTTTCATGTATGTTCGCGCAGTCAAGGACATAGCGGAGAATGAAGACATTTTTGTTTCTCAAAGAAACGTCTCCATTTCCAACATGGATTTGGAAAAACGTCTGGAAGCAATTCGGAAGAATATGGGTTTTTCCTGTGCATCTTCGGCTTGCACATATTTTAAAATAAATGTAAGAATATTAATTAACTAGGTTTTGTTCGTTCGTCTGTTTGCTTATTCGTTCGTTTGTTACCGCATCAATAATGATTGAATTTCAGGATATCAATAATGATTTTAAATTTAAAGATATTTGGATTCAAAAACAATTTCTTGTTGAGCATTTATGCCAAGTTAATACGTCATTATATAGATACAGGTAAGTAGAATTTTGAGTAATTCGACGATCATGATTATTTTTTGTTACTTATTAGATCACCACGTGGAGTTCTTGCAAATTGTAAACGAATCCTGGAAAAATTGTGAAGCGATATACGGAGATATTTCGTTAAAATTGGGACTGGATTTGTGCTTATATACGGCATATATCTTGCAATTTGTCCAGAGGAAGCGAACCGGTGCTCAAATGGGACAATATAAGCGAGTATTTCAGGTTTCTACTTTATATCTTTTTATTCCAAGAACAACTTTCACTATCTGTTTTCTTTATTTTAAGGTCTTTGGTAGAACATGCAGTAGATTTTATAGAAAAACTGAAATCGATCTTCGAAATTATGCATAAACCGTTTCTGAAAACGGTCGAGGAAATGGAAAAACTGCTGAGGAGCTTCAGTTTGTTGGTCTATCTGCATATTTATTGGAAGAACTGTAGGCGAGGTAAGTAAATTAACTGTTTTTTAGTCATAGTATGTGAACTGAATTGAGAAACTAACCCTCAACCAGTACCCCAATTTAAATAATTTTATCACTTATCAACCTCATGGTATGAAATTCCTATTAATAAGTCTAGAAATATCAAAAACGCCTCTTAGACTATAGTACATTATAAGGGTCCTTTTGGGACCCTACAGAGAATTTGCAAAACTATCCTGTATAACTTCTAATTATATTGATCTGTTATTTGCCTTCCCCGGGTATAGTATTTTTGTATTGAATATCTATGAATGTATTGAGTTTGCGATAAACATTTTAATTCTGCGTACAAGTGTTGATGGGAGATTGGAAAATGTGGCAATCAGTCGAGTCGTGTCCGCGCGTTGCGGCTAGCGATTGAATTTGTATTTTGGTGAAAAGTTTTGAAAATAAAATTTAAAGTTTATTAAAAAGTAATGGTTTTTCATTTTCCTTTGTGAAATTTAAGGAACAAAGGACACCACATATTTAAATTGTTCGCCCAGGGTGGCGTTATATTTTTTAGAACACCACAATATATTATAATAATTATATCGAATCCTTTGTCTTCCTTTCTAAATTATGTTTTTTTTTCTTACAAAAGAAATGTTTCTTTAACATTTTAACAGCCGTAACAACCTGTAAAAGTTTCAGTACGGCCTTCAGGTCGCACAACCATAGCAATCACCACCTACATATTAGTAAAGTAATGAATAAATAAATGAAAAAGTAATTCACATGAAAAGAATTAATAATTCTAGAATTGTTTTTATGTAAGTTCACATAGGACGTGATTTCCTTAATTGTGCGGCTTAAAAGCCGCACTGCAGAGGGAATTAACGGATTAATGTTTTTATTGAAATTAATAAAATATATTATACTACCTAAGGTGGTAAAGAAACGTATTTCCGTGATACTGGTAATTTCCTGATCCTTTCTATAAAATGTGTCCTGATTTGAAGAGATTTTAAAATTAAGACTATAATTGAGGATAAAATCGTAACAAAGAATCCCCGCTTCAAATAAATAGGACAAATAATGTAAGACACAAACAGAAAGCGAGAGTTATGAAAAGACAAATAGAATGACTTCTGACCGAAGGGGATGAGACAGCGCTGAATTGAGCACAGTAACAAACCCATTTCATTAGAATTATAACGCAAATAATTTAGTTACCACTTTAATTTTACTATAAAAGTTTTAATATGTATATATTCGTTTCACCCTTTAATTTGTTACCAGTGTTGGTGTTGGTCATGAGGAGTGGAAGGGGGTAATTTCCTCTTTCAAACCAATATTACTTTAATAACCAGAAATATAATTTGGCCGTACCTTAGAAATCGTCCATACAGCCCCCTCAGGAACATCCTATGGTGACAAATCATAATCATAGAACCCCCGTCGTTTATATATAAACTCAAACTTGACACGACTTTGTTTTTTAATAATATGCAAACACAATTTTCTTAGAAATCCCAAAAATGGGTATTATCACACTTGTGCCCGTATTCACAAACGTTCATAACTGAATTTAACGGTCTGTTAAATTAATGAATGATTCATATTGGTCTACTAATACCAACAAACGTTTTCTATTGGTTGTTAAATTTAACAGACCGTTAAATTCAGTTACGAACGTTTATGAATACGGGCATTGGTCACATTTTATAAACCCCCTCCCCTCCAAGCGTGGATGTCCTTTATGGACGACCCCATATTGACGTACGTTTATTGTGCTACATATAGGCCGCACTACAACTTTTTAGATTGTTAAAATATTTAACCAATGGCAGGTGGATTGCGGATGCACATGATTCTTCCCACTAAATTTTTCAAAGCATATTCTCTGACTTTTTCAGGTTTTCCTTGATTAAAACTTCCCTGACTTTTCAGCAAATCAGAAAACACGAATGTAGGTTAGTGCACAACGCCAGCATATAAAAGCTTAAAAGATTAATAATATTTAATTTTCAAAAATAAAATTGCAAATTTGAGAAATTTTAAAACTCTTCTCCAGATTTTCCATACAATTGGGACATTATCTTATTATGTTTGATAATAATATTTGTTTATAAAGCATCTCTCTTGGTTTGTTTTTTGTTATCAACTTGAAAACGCCTTTACGCCGCACAACCATAACATTTGTGTTCTATTAGAATACTAATGAATAAACCTTCTTCTTCTTCCACTTTCTGTAGGCCTGGCCTGTTTATCATTGATACTTGTTATCTCAGTTTGGGGATGCCTCGGTTGACATCGATATTCAACTGTCTCCCCAGCGCTTTGGTGGTCTTCCAGGCTGGCGTTTGCCCGTCGGTATTTGATTCCTTGCTATTTTTGGTATACGTTCTTTTGACATTCTTTCTACGTGTTGATTCCATTCTTTCCTCCTTCATTTTATGAACTTTACAATATCATGTATGTTGCATGCGGTTCTTATGTTTTCACTACGTTCTCTATCTCTCAATGTGTGACCGGTTATAGCTCTCAATGTTCACTTATTCTATAATGCCGCCTTCTATTCCTAGTTTGCACCGGATAGGATCTCCGCATATTGTCATGCACTTTGTCTTATCTTTCGACACTTTTATGTTCCAGGCTTTTGATGTAATCACAAATTGGTGTAGCAATCGCTGTAGGTCGTCTTCACTTTCCGCCACAAGAACTGCATCATCGGCGTAGCATATTGTACTTAAATTATTTCGGCCCAGTTTATATCCTTCTTTTATTTTGATTAAAATCTTAAAAATTATAACAATAATTCTAGTCACCCAATTATTTTTGTACAATTTTAGATCAGAAAGCTTTCAGACTACTGCCAAAAAGCCAATTAAAACGGGAAATACAGTTTTTATTACCAAAGCATACCCATGGGCTCCCACTTTTTGCGACGACAGGACCGTTCCCAATTACTGCCAAAATTGTTTCCTCAGGTGAATATCAACACTCTGTGGATAAATTAGTTGAAAGTACAAGAGAAACAAGAGGATTGATCCACCTCAATAAATGGATCGTAAACACTGCAGAAAAAGCAGAGTAGCAATATTCCGAATGGAATGGAAAAACTTGATTGATTGATTGATTGATTGAAGAAGAAACGACTGATAAATTGGGCGGGGGAGTATGCTCATACGACATCATCTACAGTTACTTTCGCACATGATCAGTGTGCAAACTGTGGTAGGACAGTTTCCCAAGATGGTGACGTACGTGACTGCAATTTTCCCACTTTTCTCCAAGTTGAAGCACTCGTGCAAGCCCAACACGGCTGTTTAGTGAGTTACGAGATTTTTAGAACCAGGTAGTTGTAAAAAAATCCTTTTAGTTTTGTAGGTGGTCTCATGTATGTTCGCGCAGTCAAGGACATAGCGGAGAATGAAGACATTTTTGTTTCTCAAAGAAACGTCTCCATTTCCAACATGGATTTGGAAAAACGTCTGGAAGCAATTCGGAAGAATATGGGTTTTTCCTGTGCATCTTCGGCTTGCACATATTTTAAAATAAATGTAAGAATATTAATTAACTAGATTTTGTTCGTTCGTCTGTTTGGTTATTCGTTCGTTTGTTACCGCATCAATAATGATTGAATTTTAGGATATCAATAATGATTTTAAATTTAAAGATATTTGGATTCAAAAACAATTTCTTGTTGAGCATTTATGCCAAGTTAATACGTCATTATATAGATACAGGTAAGTAGAATTTTGAGTAATTCGACGATCATGATTATTTTTTGTTACTTATTAGATCACCACGTGGAGTTCTTGCAAATTGTAAACGAATCCTGGAAAAATTGTGAAGCGATATACGGAGATATTTCGTTAAAATTGGGACTGAATTTGTGCTTATATACGGCATATACCTTGCAATTTGTCCAGAGGAAGCGAACCGGTGCTCAAATGGGACAATATAAGTAAGTATTTCAGGTTTCTACTTTATATCTTTTTATTCCAAGAACAACTTTCACTATCTGTTTTCTTTATTTTAAGGTCTTTGGTAGAACATGCAGTAGATTTTATAGAAAAACTGAAATCGATCTTCGAAATTATGCATAAACCGTTTCTGAAAACGGTCGAGGAAATGGAAAAACTGCTGAGGAGCTTCAGTTTGTTGGTCTATCTGCATATTTATTGGAAGAACTGTAGGCGAGGTAAGTAAATTAACTGTTTTTTAGTCATAGTATGTGAACTGAATTGAGAAACTAACCCTCAACCAGTACCCCAAATTAAGTGCCCTTAAAACATGAAGTCTACAAAAATACTTCTAAGCACATAATCTATAATATTGACAATAGCTAATAAGCGAACAAAATTACATAAATTCAACAACAGTTTAGTTTATCTGTTATCTACAGATAGTGCTAGAAAATTTGAAGCCGAAATAAATGGCTTGAGCACCAATCACAAACTTCGTAAAAATCTTATTTATTTTTATTATTTATTAGGTATTTTCATACTTAATCCCATCCGAGTTTTCGTGCGCAGTTTCAGTATAGCAAATCATGAAGACAGAAAAATTTCTGTATTGGAGCATATAATATACGATCTTTAATTTTTCTACCTAAATCGAAAATTTGATTTCAAATGAATAAATCAAATTACTGCGCCGTTGAAGGACCAATTTCGAAACTGCATCCAATATTTTAGAACATGTTCTAAAAACTTGGATCCAATTTGTTTACCTGTTGATGCAAATAAAGGACCGTGTCATAAATACGGCCCTTAGACTCCCAATCTCTAACTCTAAAATTGAAATGTACATACTATGTACTATACAATTTATTCGAATTACGCATTTTGCAGCGTTTGGAATGAATACTCATGTAAATTTATAATTTGGACAATAATAATTCGATTAGGATAGCTGTGTAAATTTTTCGTTTTTAACATTTAAAAAATATTACCATGTCCCATGTTAAAATACAGCCTACATGCCTCCCACTATAAACTTGAAAGATTTTAATTGAGAATTCAGGAATTTTTATAGTAAAAGAAGAATATAGTCGACATATTTTTTAATAAATAAATATACTATAATACTACGTACTTAATAATAACAATAAATTTTAAAAATACTAATGAACATTATTTTAAATTTGACCTTTTGGAATTTTTCTTCGAATATTCTAATAACTTTAACTTTGCATTTAACATATTTATTTGAGTTCTAACCAAATTTTCCTCCGCCTGCATTTCTGCCGCTTTGCTGAAACTAACAATACTTTCGGTCAACTTAGTCATCGATACAGTTAAATTATGAATCGCAGCCGAATTTTCTTGGGCACACGTAATTCTCATCTCCAGGGCGTCTTTATATGCTTGCGCAGCTGAATTCACATAGTAGCCAGTATATCTTTTTGAATGACTACTGGAAGTTCGTCGAAAATATGCTGGCCAGGATTTTGATTTACGAGCTGTTCTCGGAGGCGTACAGGAAATGGAAGCTTCTGAGCTGCCGCCGGAATTTTCTTCGCTACCTACTGATTACAAAGGCAAATGTATTGTATTAATATCTAAACAAAAGACTTTTTAAAAAAAAATGTTTTTTTTTCAAAAACTATGAAGTAAGGGGGTGGGTAATAAAAAAGGTAGAGTTTTTTCAAATATAATTTATAAACAAGGTGGAACTCGCTTTAGCGGCAGTTTCTAGGCTTCCATACAGCTACCTTTCTGGTGTGAAAAGTTGTCGTTGCTAGTTACTTTTGGTCGACATAATATTTATAATGTAATATCAGATAATCCGATAATCTGCACTAATTAAATTTTTGCGGTTGGTATTTGTCATTGCAATCATTATTTACTTCTTTACTTCTCTGTAATGCATTACGGTCCATTTTTTGAGGTGGATCAATACTCTTTTTTCTCTTTTATTTACAACTTAGGGTATGTTTATGTTGGAGCTGCGATAAACGATAAGAGCGACGATACTAGCGAAGCTAAGAAAATAAATGTCATTATTTTATATGCAGTTGTTTATATTGTAGCGTTGCGTTGATATAAACACCTGCATATAAAATAATGACATTTATTTTCTTAGCTTCGCTAGTATCGTCGCTCTTATCGTTTATCGCAGCTCCAACATAAACGTACCCTTAGCTTCACCAAACCACTGCTGTGGTTACAATAAAAATAATAAAAATTGAATCATTAGCCGGATTGGATTAGCGGATCGAATCAACGGATCGGATTCACGGATCAAGCACTGTATAGGACGAGCAAGAGTTTCATTTCTTAAATCTGTGGTAATGGGCTAATCCCTCAAATTTTTTTTTTTCATTGAAATCGAAAATTTAAGTGATTTTAAACCCCTCTTGCGTAAAAAAAAAATTTTTTTAGCAATTTTAACGATCGTATTGAAGTTCAAAAATTGAAATATTTTTAAATAATTAAAACGCGGTAAATAATGACGTACATAAAGGTAAGCCAATTAGAAGCCAATACACTCCCACTATTGAAATTTAATTATTTTTAAATGTCAGTTGGTATACTATAACCTTAAAAGTTTAAATAATAATGTATTTAAATGTAAAGAATGAATTGAAACTATATATTATTATTTTTATACTTCAAAATGGGTAGCAATTAGAAATTAATTTTGAACAAGCATCATTTATTTATTTACAAATTGCATATTTTCATAGTGAACGTAGATGGCGTATTATGTATGCATGGTTGCCATGGTTATAATAAGTATTTAAATTTACGGATTTTTAACAATTTTTAAACACATCACATGGGTACACTCAAGGATGTAATTTTCGCATACATATAAACGTGGAATCGTGGTAAATGCAATTTTAATTGCAAATTCTGATTGGACGGCCTTTATGTACGTCACAGAATGGCGACTTTTCAAACGTATACGTTTAAAAAAGGCACTTTATATAATTAGTATAGCGTTTTAAAATTATATATTTGTAATTATATATAGTATTTTGCTATGGGCCATCGATTTTTATAGGTAAAAATTATATTTTTGACAACACGGGACAACCCCATTCTGATAATCTGAATCTTTAGTAGCAACCTAACAAATATTCTATATATTATCAATAAGTAAAAATTTTTGTAGAACGTGGCTAGAAAGTCGATTTTAAATTTAAAACACATTTTTATTTTATTATACATACGAGGGTTCTGATTAGATTTGAATTATGCGGACAGACAGACACGGAGCCAGATCATAAGGCTTCTTGCTATACTTTGTATAGAAGCCTAAAATTGAGGACATAATTAAATTTGTAGAAATAGTATTAATTAAATTAAAAACTATAACTTGCATTTAATAGAGTCGAGTTCTCAGACCCACCACCGTTAGTGGTTGACAGTGGCTTCAGTCAGACTCCAGCCTTAAGAGGTTTTTCTTATAAAAAAATTTTAATTTAAAAAAACTTGGAGCTTTCTCAGAAAAACCTCTGCAAGCTCTAAAAGCCATTTTTGACCTTAATTAAAAGAAATTTGTAAGGGAAAACCCCGAACCCCCCTTCCTGAAGGGACAACTACCGTATTATTTACAAGTTTAAATGCTTACTGTAGCTTCATGTTGTTTATCCAATGTTATCCTAATTTTTAACCTTTTTTTAATAATAGATTCACTATAACAAGGTGCTTGGCACAACATTTTTTATCAGTACGCATGATAGAAAAGAAAAACAGAAATGCCCAAGTGTATCATGCATTAGGTCAAGCTGCGTATGATAATCTGGAATATTACGCCTTTGCAGAATATTATTTGCAAGATGTCATTAAAGCACTGGTGAACCGCCTGATGGTTTCGTACGTCGTTCGTACGAGGAAAACAATCCAATTAAAACAGGTTACATAGTTTTTATTACCAAACCATATTCACGGGCACCCACTTTTTGCGATGATAGCGCCGATCCCAATTACTGCCAAAATTGTTTCCTGGAAATTGAAAGCCTTATTCCGTAAGTTTTGGCTCCAAACGGTAGCCGATATTAATAATTATCGATCAATTTTTATGTCTTTAGGTGTCAGATGTGAAACACAGCAGTGGCTTGGTGTGATCGCTGGTTGAGTTATAGCGCGAAAATTGTGGGTTCGAATTCCGGACTTGACTGAATTTCTTAGCGCCGCCCCGCCCTCCGGTGAACATCAACACTCTGTGGATAAATTAGTTTGAAGTAAAAGAGAAATTAGAGGATTGATCCACCTCAATGAATAGATCGTAAAGACTTTGCAGAAAAAGTGGAGTAGCAATATTCCGAAATGGAATGGAAAAGCTTGATGAAGAGGTGTCAGATGTGCGTAGAATTTGCGTACTGTTCGGAAAAGTTTCAAAATGAAGCTTGGACAAATTTCCACCATTGGAATTCGAGTCAATTTGTTTAAATTGTCCGAATTTCAACTCTCAGCCCTACGCGTTATTTTTAAGGATTGGAGTTAAATAAAAAGGGTTGAAATCATATAGTGATAGATAATCTACCAAATCCAAAAGTGTCGGCTTCCATAAAGTTATTGCAGAAACACATTGAGTATGATGCATTAGGTCAAGCTGCGTATGATAATCTGGAATACTTCCACTTTTTACGAAAAGCTTAATCATGCAGAATATTATTTGCAACATTTCATGAAAGCACTGGTGAGTCGCCTGATGGTTTCGTAAAAGTGTCAAAATGAAGTTTGGACAAATTTCCACCACTGGAAATTGGTAATGGAATTCGGGCCAATTTTTTTAACTTGCCCGAATTTCAACCATCAGCCCTACGCGTTATTTTTAAAGGGTTGGAGTTAAATTTTGACAACGATTCGCTCTTTGATGTTCCCACTCGTTTTGAAATACGAGATAATTGGCAACTTTGTTGAAGCTGCATCGCTAAGAAATGGTTCAAGATTCGAATTGATTTAAGGATAAAACTAATTTTTTTGCAAGGTTAAGAATTATTCCGAAGTTTTCAACTTTGGCTGAAGAAGAAACGACTGATAAATTGGGCGGTACGTTTATGCGACATTATCTACAGTTACTTTCCCACATAATCAGTGTGCAAACTGTGGTAGGAAAATTTCCCAAATGGTGATGTACGCGACAGCAATTTACCCACTATTCTCCAAGTTGAAGCACTCGTGCAAGCCCAACACGGCTGATTAGTGAGTTAAGAAATGTTTAGAACCAGGTAGCCATAAAATAAATCATTTTAGTTTTGTAGGTGGTCTCATGTATATTCGTGCAGTCAAGGACATAACGAAGAATGAAGACATTTTTGTTTCTCAAAGAAACGTCTCCATTTCCAACATGGATTTGGAAAACGTCGTAAAGCAATTTGGAACTATATGAGTTAAAAGCATAAAAAAGGAGGCAAGCTGGAATAAATTTTATTCTCTTTATTAGGACCTCTAAAAATACGTACTAATTTTGCACCTTCTAGCGACCCCGGATTTCGCCGCCACAAAGAACAAACAACGCAAAGAATGATATTTTTACGAATATTCGTGAATATCTCTGATGACCTGATATGTTTTGACTAATTATTGTATTTAATTTTGATTTCAATTCATTTTCATAACAATTTATTGTTGTTTCAATTTTATCTTTGATAATTAATTTTTTATTTTTATATAATATTTAATGTTATCGTAAAAAGGCATAATGAATTTTGGATCGTATCAGATGACAATACGTTGAAATCTTGTTATTGTTTCCATGTAAATGTTTATTATTTTCTGATGATGGTGTTAAACAACACCGAAAGCTTAAATAAACATTTTTTAAAAAGTTTAAATTAACTACTTCTTTTTTAAAAAGTTTTATATTATTATAATTTTTTATTTTTATATATAAATAATTTATTTTTATATTACTTGTGCACAAAAATTATTATTATATTATATTATTCTCCGAAAGAAAAGCTATGTAAAACTAAATTCGCTAATAAAATTTGCAAGTTTAAATTAATCATTTTTACTTCCCTATAAGGAAGTATTGTAATCATGAAAAAATTCGATGTCGATATTTTAACGGAAATATCCGTTTTGAGCATTTCTGAATCCGTTTTGACTACTTTCGCAATGATGTCTGTATGTATGTATGTATGTCTGTCTGTATGGATGTATGTAACGCAAAATGTCTGTAAGTTCTGTATCTCTGGAACGAATTGTTATATAGTAACAAAATTTC
The DNA here is from genome assembly GCA_932274525.1 of Podabrus alpinus. Classification (NCBI taxonomy): domain Eukaryota; kingdom Metazoa; phylum Arthropoda; class Insecta; order Coleoptera; family Cantharidae; genus Podabrus; species Podabrus alpinus. Next base: position 80,006,234 of record OW026452.1, read on the forward strand.
ATATTTAACACTTTAATCGGTATACAAACGCACCATTTGATTTTGGAGGAAATCCTTAAACCGGAAGTAGCACTTCACTTGAAGGACGAAATGGTTTTTCTTAAATATCTCAGGAACGAATTGTTATCTAGTAACCAAATTTCATATTTAACACTTTAATCAGTATACTAAAGCACCATGTGATTTTGGAGGAAATCCCTAAACCGGAAGTAGCACTTTACTTGAAGGACGAAATGGTTTTTCTTAAATATCTCAGGAACGAATTGTTATCTAGTAACCAAATTTCATATTTAACACTTTAATCAGTATACTAAAGCACCATGTGATTTTGGAGGAAATCCCTAAACCGGAAGTAGCACTTTACTTGAAGGACGAAATGGTTTTTCTTCAATATCTCAGGAACAAATTGTTATATAGTAACCAAATTTCATATTTAACACTTTAATCGGTATACAAAGGCACCATTTGATTTTGGAGCAAATCCTTAAACCGGAAGTAGCACTTCACTTGAAGGACGAAATGGTTTTTCTTAAATATCTCAGGAACGAATTGTTATCTAGTAAGCAAATTTCATATTTAACACTTTAATCAGTATACCAAAGCACCATGTAATTTTGGAGGAAATCCCTAAACCGGAAGTAGCACTTTACTTGAAGGACGAAATGGTTTTTCTTCAATATCTCAGGAACAAATTGTTATATAGTAACCAAATTTCATATTTAACACTTTAATCAATATAACCAAATACCATTTAAGAATTACAACAAATTTAATAATTTAATTAAATAATAAAATAAAATTTAAATAATATTTCTGCGAATCTTTACATGAACGATAAAGGAATGATTCCTTATAGGGAAGTCATGTGCTGGCCACATCAGATTTTTTAGAATTTAAGAAGCTTTTTAGTTTATAATACATTTTACCGATTATCACCTTTATTTTTATAATAAATACATATTATATGTTTTTCGTTATTTTATACTATGTGAATTTTATTAAGCCTAATTTCCCATCACAGGTAAATCAAAATAATTAGTGTACAAGCCCTTAGATTCATGCTCCCCGCTGATTAGTAAACACGATAGCCCCCTCCCATCAACTCGAATTTTTGGGTGAAATTGGTGTCAATATACATTATTTTAATTGTATTTTTTATCAAGTTATGGATATTTGATAGCTAAAACTTCCCTGATTGGAGTGGATAGCGTTAAGATGGTCTATTCCCGTATTTATCTCAAAACCGATTTCCTCAAGACTTCCAATTTTTCAGTTGTTTTCACGATACACTTATAACGGTATGCCGACGAGTTTGAGATGCCTATCTCACTCTTACAATTTGCATCCCAATGACGTCAAGTCAGTGAGAGAAACCATGATAAGTATCATGGGAGAAACTGCAATGCGATTACTATGTAATACTGAATGTAAATACTGAAATAAAATTAATTCGTATTTGAATTTCGATTTCATTTATTAAATGTTCTATAATACAAAAAATACAATACGTTCAAATTTAATAAAAATAACAGAGATTTATATTACAAATACCCACCAAATTAATACAATGCTATACGCGAATTTAAAATCTGCATCCCAATTACGTCAATGCGCTGACTAAACGAGTTTTGGTTTCAAATTCGGCATACCGTTATAAGTGTATCGTGGTTGTTTTGATATATTTCCAGTTCTGATTTGTTATTAAAAACTTAAGAAGTTCCAAAACTTAATTTTTTACCCCTTTTAAACAACCCCCTAACGATAGGATCCTTTTTACATTTTTGGGGTATTCGCAGATTGTACATTAGTATATTCACAAAATTTCAGAATATTTAAACAAAATATATTTCAATTTCCGCTCAAAATGGACCCCTTAGTATTTGAATTTTTTCATAGTTTTTCCAGTTTAAAAACCCAAGATTTTAAACAAATTTAATTTTCATTCACGTCAAAAACCGATTTCCTTAAGGCTTCCAATTTTTCACTAGTTTTGATATAATATATCCAGTTTTAATTTATTATTAAGAACTTAAGAAGCTCTAAAACTAATTTTTTGCCCTTTTAAACCCACCCCCAAACGATAGAATCCTTTCTTACAATATTTGGGGCATTTGCAGATTGCTTATTAGTATATTTACAAAATGTCAGAATCTTTAAACAAAACTTATTTCAATTTCCCCTAAAATCCAACCCTTACTGATTAGAATTTTTTAATAGCTGTTTCAGTTTAAAAACCCAAGATTTTAAACAAATTTAGTTTTCGTTCACCTCAAAATCGATTTCCTCAAGCCTTCCAATTTTTCACAAGTTTTGATATGTTTCCAGTTTTAATTTATTATTAAAAACTTAAGAAGTTCCAAAACTAATTTTTACCCTTGAAAAACCACCCCTGACGATAGATACAATATTTGGGGTATTTGGATATTGTTTATCAGTATATGTACAATATTTCAGAATTTTTAAATAAAATTTGTTTCAATTTCCCCTTAAATACACCACTTAGTGATTAGAAATTTTTCATAGTTTTTCCAGTTTAAAACGCAAGTTTTTAAACGAATTTAGTTTTTATTCACCTCAAAAACCGATTTACTCAAGGCTTCCAATTTTTCACTAGTTTTGATATACATATTTCCAATTTTAATGTATTCTTAAAACTTAAGAAGTTCCAAAACTTTTTATTGTTTTGTTTATCCAAACGTTTATTGCCTTTAAATCCCACCCCCAAACTTTTTTACAATATTTGGAGTATTTGCATATTGTTATTAGTATATTTACAATATTTTAGAATTTGCAATCAGAATTTATTTCAATTTCCACCCCTTAGTTATTAGAATTTCTTCATAGCTCTCCCAGTTTAAAAACACTGGGTTTTAGACGAATTTAGTTTTTTTTCATTTCAAAACCGATTTCCTCAATGCTCCAATTTTTCACTGGTTTTCATATATTTCCAGCTTTAGTTTATTATTAAAAACTTAAGAAGTTCCAAAACTAATTTTTTAACCCATTAAAAACCACCCCCCAATGATAAAATTTTTTTTACAATATTTGGGGTATTTGCAGATTGTTAATTATTATATTTACCAAATTTCAGAAATTTTAAACAAAATTTATTAAAACTTTCCTTCAAAATCCACCCCTTACGATTAGAATTTTTTCATAACTATCCCAGTTTAAAAACGCAGGGTTTTAGACGAATTTAGTTTTCATTTACCTCAAAACCGATTTCCTCAAGACTTCCAATTTTTCAGTTGTTTTGATATATTTTCAGTTCTGATTTGTTATTAAAAACTTAAGAAGTTCCAAAACTAATTTTGTAACCCATTAAAAACCACCCCCCAATGATAAATTTTTTTTTACAATATTTGGGGTATTTGCAGATTGTTAATTATTATATTTACCAAATTTCAGAAATTTTAAACAAAATTTATTTAAACTTTCCTTCAAAATCCACCCCTTACGATTAGAATTTTTTCATAACTATCCCAGTTTAAAAACGCAGGGTTTAGACGAATTTAGTTTTCATTTACCTCAAAACCGATTTCCTCAAGACTTCCAATTTTTCAGTTGTTTTGATATATTTTCAGTTCTGATTTGTTATTAAAAACTTAAGAAGTTCCAAAACTAATTTTTACCCCTTGAAAAACCTCCCCTGACGATAGATACAATATTTGGGGTATTTGGATATTGTTTATCAGTATATGTACAATATTTCAGAATTTTTAAACAAAATTTGTTTCAATTTCCCCTTAAATCCACCACTTAAGGGCTCGCCACATAGCCTGTGCTGTGCTATGCCAATGTCAAGCATTGAAGTAGAAACATAGGGTTTCAATAGTGACGTTCACATAGTTATGAGTTGCTATGCTATTTTGCGCATGACCATGACATCGTTCAACGTTTGTGTTGGCATAGCACAGAGCACAGCACAGGTTATGTGGCGAGCCCTTTAGTGATTAGAAATTTTTCATAGTTTTTCCAGTTTAAAACGCAAGTTTTTAAACGAATTTAGTTTTTATTCACCTCAAAAACCGATTTCCTCAAGGCTTCCAATTTTTCACTAGCTTTGATATACATATTTCCAATTTTAATGTATTCTTAAAACTTAAGAAGTTCCAAAACTGATTTTATTGCCTTTAAATCCCACCCCCAAACTTTTTTACAATATTTGGAGTATTTGCATATTGTTATTAGTATATTTACAATATCTTAGAATTTGCAATCAGAATTTATTTCAATTTCCACCCCTTAGTTATTAGAATTTCTTCATAGCTCTCCCAGTTTAAAAACACTGGGTTTTAGACGAATTTAGTTTTTTTTCATTTCAAAACCGATTTCCTCAATGCTCCAATTTTTCACTGGTTTTCATATATTTCCAGCTTTAGTTTATTATTAAAAACTTAAGAAGTTCCAAAACTAATTTTTTAACCCATTAAAAACCACCCCCCAATGATAAAATTTTTTTTACAATATTTGGGGTATTTGCAGATTGTTAATTATTATATTTACCAAATTTCAGAAATTTTTTTTTTTTTTTATTTTCCATTAATATTTACAATCTGTTTAATATTACAAACAATAAGTAAATGTTTTGGCTTTATATTTGACATGTTGAGAAGATTCCAGTGAATGCTCTCATTAAATTCAACCTAGTATTCTATTAATATAAGTGCAATACACAGTAAAGTATTAATTTATTCGTTCAGAACTGAGCAGTTAATTAAAACGTGTGAGTAGATCTGTTGGCTTGAAGCGTTTCAATCTTCGGATTTCGTTATGATTGTTTAGCAGACCATTGGCCAGCTCGTTTGGATGCGAGTTTATTCGATCTTGATATTTGATAATGTGGTTTTCAATTTCGTCGTATAGCGTGGGAATTTGCAAGTCACGGTGGATTATCTCATTTGGCACATACCATGGTGCTGCAGTAATTGTACGGAGCATCTTATTTTGGAATCTTTGGAGAATCTCTATGTTGGATAGGCTCGCAGTTCCCCAAAGCTGAATACCATAAGTCCATATTGGTTTTAATATTACTTTATATATTAGTATTTTATTCTCTAGACTTAATTGGGAATGTCTGCTCATCATCCAGTACATTTGTCTATGCTTCATTCCAAGCTGCTTTCTTTTGTTGAATATATGCTTGCGCCAAGTGAGTCTTCTGTCTATGTGCATTCCCAGGTACTTTGCATCCTCGGCCTGGGGCAGTGCGCAATTGTTCAGGGTTACCGGTGGACAGGTGCCTCTTCTCATGGTAAAGGTAACATGTGTGGACTTTGCTTCATTAGCCTTTATCCTCCATAATTTAAGCCATTTTTGAATTTCATTAAGACTTTTTTGTAAATTTCTTGAGGCTGTTTCCGGATCATTGTGTGAGGAGAGTATTGCGGTATCGTCGGCGAAGGTTGCTACCGTCGTTGTTGTAGATGTTGGGAGATCCGCAGTGTATAGCAAATACAAGATTGGGCCCAAAACACTGCCCTGCGGCACGCCTGAATGGATTGGATATAGATCGGTGTACTCCTCTCCATACTTAACCAAGAAGTGTCTATCGTGTAAATAGGATTTTAGTAATTGATAATAACTATGTGGTAAGTTCTTTTTCAATTTGTAGCACAAGCCATCATGCCACACCTTGTCGAAAGCCTGGCTCACATCCAAAAATGCCGCAGAGCAATACCTCTTGCACTCTAAATCGTTGCTGATTTGTTTTATTATTCTATGGACCTGTTCAACTGTGCTGTGCCGGCTTCTAAAACCGAACTGATGGTTTGGAACAAGTGATCTTTCTTCCAGTATTGGTTTTAATCGTTTGAGGAGTAGTTTTTCGAAGATCTTTCCTAGAATTGGCAATAAGCTTATTGGTCGATATGAAGTGACTTCTTCTGGCTTTTTTCCTGGTTTTTGTATAAGAATAATTTGTGCGACTTTCCATTGACTAGGAAAGAGTTGTAGTCTTAAGATTGCATTATAGATGAATGTAATCATTTTTAGGCACTTGGATGTTGCCTCTTGTAGCACTTTGCCAGTTATCAAATCAAAGCCAGGAGCTTTCTTGGGATTTATTTCATATGAGATTACTTGTTTGACCTCTTGTAGTTTGAAGCTTTTTATTGGTAAATCCAATTGTTGTAATGGTGCATTCAAGTAACTGTGTATATTCATATCTTCTGTTGGTGATATTGATGTTGGAAATGGTTTGAACACGCTGGAAAGATGTTTTGCAAATACATGTGCTTTTTCCGTATCGCTTCGAGCCCATTTGCCTTGGTCGTCTCTGACAGGTGGCACTGCCTCTTGTGGGTGCTTAAGTCGTCTTGAGGCCTTCCAGAGTGAGTAATCATTTGATTTGGAACTTGATAAATTACCAAGATATTCTTGAAAAGATTGATTCTTAATTTGCAGGAGAAGCATTTTTAGTTTTTTTGCGGCTTTGTTAAGTTTTTCTTTATTTTCTGGTGTTCTTGAGGTTTGCCATTGTTTGCGTAGTTTTCGTTTCTCAGCGATTAGCTGTTTGACTGACATTGGGCACGACTCTTCGATGTACGTTTCGCTTTGTTCGGGTGTAGCTTGCCATGCTGCACTTTGGATAGCTTCAGTTAAGTGTTGAACTGCAATCTCAAGATCTTCTTCTGATTTCAATGGGATGTTCAGTTTAATTTGCTTGTCTAATTCCATTCTGAATGAATCCCAGTTAGTTTTTTTATTAAACAGTGTTGGTTGTTTTACTTTGAGCAGCCTTTTTGTGTGTATTGTTAGTAGAACAGGTGTATGGTCGGATGTGAGATCCAGTGACGACTCAACTTTAAGTTGTTTGTTATTTATACCTTTTTCCACGTAAAAGTCGATTAGATCGGGCATTTTTGCTTGGTCGCTTGGCCAATATGTGGGTTGTCCTGATGATAGACTTGACATTCCATTGCTCGTCATTGCCGCATACAGTTCTCTACCTTTTGTCGTTATGCATCTTGAGCCCCAGTGCGTATGCTTGGCGTTGTAATCGCCACCAGCAATAAATCTATTCCTGAGTGTACTGAAAAAGTGTTCATATTGTTGTTTTTTGTTATTGTGCTTAGGAGGGCAGTAAATTGCCGAAATTGTTAGGTTACCAATGCAATTTTCCACAGCTACGCTAGTTGCTTGGAGATAGTCATGTTGGTATTTTTCTAATTCAAAATGTTTAATATTTTTTTGATGATAACTGCCGTACCGCCGTATGCTTTTCCATCCGGGTGTTGAGTGCTGTATACTAGGAAATTTGGTATTTTTAAGTGGCTTTTTGCTGTAAAGTGAGTTTCAGAGACTAATAAGATGTCTATTTTATGAGTTTGCAGAAATATCTTAACTTCTTGTGCATGTTGGCACAAGCCGTTGGCGTTCCATGTTGCTATTTTAAGTATTTCAGCCATTAAGCCATTTTACTGACTACAGTTGTCAGTAGATTTAACACTGTCCCCATTTGCTCCATTAATTGTTTCATCATGATTTTTAGCTCTTTAATGTCATCTGATTGCTGTATTGGGATGGCTTGGTTGATCTGGTTCGGGTAATTTATGAATTGGTTGTGTGCAGGTTGGTTTGCTTGTTGTGCGTACGTTATTCCTGGTTGTACCAGTTGCGGTGGAGTTACTAGGTGTTGGATGTTGTTTTGATTTCCATCTGAGATTTTTCTTTCTCGCAAGGCTGGATACAAACGCTGTTGCAGTTGTTTGTGCACTAAGCATCCTCGATAGTTTGCAGGATGTGCCCCTCCACAGTTAACGCATTGTACTTCGGAGTTTTTTTCTTTTCTTGGGCAATCATTTGTCGAGAAATTTTAAACAAAATTTATTTAAACTTTCCTTCAAAATCCACCCCTTACGATTAGAATTTTTTCATAACTATCCCAGTTTAAAAACGCAGGGTTTTAGACGAATTTAGTTTTCATTTACCTCAAAACCGTTTTCCTCAAGACTTCCAATTTTTCAGTTGTTTTGATATATTTTCAGTTCTGATTTGTTATTAAAAACTTAAGAAGTTCCAAAACTTAATTTTTTTACCCTTTAAAAACCACCCTCTAACCATAGAATCAGATTGTTTATGAGTACATTTACAAAATTTCAGAATTTTTAAACAAAATTTCAGAATTTTTAAACAAAATTTATATCAATTCCCAATAAAATCCTCCCCTTAATGATTACAATTTTTCATTGTTTTTCCAGTTTAAAAACCCAAGATTTTAAACAAATTTAGTTTTCATTCTCCTGAAAACAGATTTCATAAAGCTTCCAATTTTTCACTGGTTTTGATATATTTCCAGTTTTGATTTTTATTAAAAACTAAAGAAGTTCCAAAACTTAATTTTTTTAGCCCTTTAAAACCACCCCCTAACGACAGATTCTTTTTACAATATTTGGGGTATTTGAAGATTGTTTATTAGTATATTTACACATTTTCAGAATTTTTAAACAAAATTTATTTCAATTTTCCCTAAAAGGCACCCATTAGTGATTAAAATTTTTTCATAGTTTTTCCAGTTTAAAAACGCCAGTTTTTAAACGAATTTAGTTTTCATTCCTCTCAAAACCGATTTCCTCAAGGCTTCCAGTTTTTTTCATTAGTTTTGATAATTACCCAGTTTGATTTATTATTAAAAACTTATGAAGTTCTAAAATTTAATTTTTTTATCCTTTTAAAACTTTTTCCAATTAATATTTGGAGCTACTTTAGGGATTATTAGATTTTTGTTCTCCTAAAACTTGACAACAGACCACTGTACCCCTTCCCAAAATTATGCTGTTTTACCTTCACAGTGACCTCTTTAAAGCACCCTTCAAGCAACCCTTGTTAATGTGCTTTTAAATTATTTTTTTTTCGATTTTTAGGTAAAACAAGAACCACGTATGCATTCTACAATGTTTTATTGTAACAAAAATATCGACAAGAGAACTCTTAGTAATAAACATTGCAATTTCTAAATTCTTCCAGATTTACACCTACTAACGCTAATTTAAATTGCAACTACAACATTTTCTTCTGATTTTATTAAACAAAATCTAAGTGAGGTTACTTCTCAAGAACTTTGTTGATTTGAATTTCGTTTCATAGCCATCAATTCGCAATTTGTAATTACTTCAAAAATATTTCGTTTAGCTTCTATTTGCAAGTCTGGAGGTAATTTCCTGACCGTATTTTCTATACTTATGAAAAATGAAGTGACAGAATCGTTTGAAAACTTACGATTTCGTTTTTTTTCTGCCACCGATGACAAACTAGGTGTGGTAGAATTTGTTCCTTTGGAAGAGTCTACCTCGAGAGGGTTGCAAAATGAAGATGGTGTTGTAAGGTTACTCTCTCGAGTTGATTTATCAAAATAAGGGTCAAGAAAACTTAGTTTGTCGGCGAATTTCCACTTATTTAAATGTTTTCTATTTTCATCACTTTGTTTCCAATTTATATACTGTTCTTTTATGCTGTTCCATTTTGCTTTACATGAAAGACCTACAAAAACAACATCATAAAATTATAACTTTAAGTGATGATTACTCCATACCTTCACCGGTTACTCCCAATTCCTGTGCCACATCCTGCCAAATAGAAAAAATATTTTCGCTTTTGTGGTCGCTGTGAGTGGGATTCCACAAAGCTGGTTTTTTGGATACTACAGAAATAACGTCCTCTCTTGAGACGCTACACGACAACTTCCGTTTAGTTGTTGGTCGAGTTTGGTGATTATGAAGAGATGTTATTTCAGGATCTCGTTCAGTTACTCGAGGTTCGAATAGCATTTCGTCTTTAATGTCGACTGCATGATGTAAGTCATCAGGATTGTAATCTTCCATTTCCAATTTCATTTCCCAATTGGCATCGGTGTTAGCTTTAAAACACAGATTTTACAATAATTGCTTACAACAAAATGGAGACGTACCTGTTGATTCCTCTTTGACATCATGATTTAAAGGCTCTTCCTTAATTACGTGATCAAGTACACTTGAAAGTTCAACAAACGTTGTTGTAGACATCGCAATAATTAACAAAACTTCAAGTTCAACTAAGCTTGGAAATTTTTAGGTTATATTAGTCAGTTGTCACAATTACCATTGTATTGGTGTTTTTGGTTCTATAAAAAACAAAATACAAACTTGTTGCTTGCTCGAAATTCATGGGCGTCCATATGGGTAGGTTAAGTGGGACACTTGGCTGACTCTGAAATGGATTCCCAATTTTTTACGATTTAAAGATTTTATTTATAAATTTCATCAAAACACTCCGGAGCTATATAAACTTTTATTTTTATTTGATAATAATACAAATTTTGAAACAACTTGAAAATCATTCAACAATAACATCCGAAATATTATGTATTTCTTGTTTTGTTTTCTAAAATAACGGAAAAAGTTCCATTTATTACTAGTCCAGGCAACGAAGCCGAAAAATTGGCTCAAGTTTGCAAAAAATCCGGGCAAGCTGAATTTTGGCAGAGATGTACATTGGAGTGTTCTAATGAACCCCCCCCCCCCCACAAAAGTCCCATAAAATCTCACAATCGGGGGTTTCAGCTCCCCCAACGCGATTTTTTGCCAATAACTCGCTTATTTATGCCTGTATGAAAAATTATAATCAGACCATAATTGAAGAGCATAAAATTCTCTATAAAATAGTTTTTTTCAATTTTTCCATGGCACACTAATACTTAAATTATTGACCGAAAACACGACCCACTTTTGAAATGGCACAATATTGATTCGTTGCAGAGAGAGAAATGTTTTCAGTCACGGCAAATGCTTTTAATAATAAATTAATTGAAATTGTGGCCAAGGTTGGAAAATGAAGAGAAAAATAGATTTTTACAAAATTTGCCCAAGTTATAGTATCTTCCAAGTAACGAAACCGAAATTTTGGTTTGAGCTTACAGAAGGTCCGGGCAAGCTGAAATTTGGATAAGATGTATATTGAAGTGTTCTAATAAACCCCCAAAATGTCTCATAAAAATCCCAAGTCAATTTTAGGCCTGTAATGATATAGACCTACTCTAAATATCGCGCCAACGAATTATGAGCATGACAACACTGCGGAAAAATACAGTTGACAACGTAGCGAAGAACGACCAATGAAAGACGAGTTATGGTGGGAGAAGCGGCGCTGCGAACAAGCGGGAATACTACGCTAGGGTTCGGCGAGAGTGGTGGTTGTTTTCGTGTCATTGTGAAATAATTTAATGTTACCATTTTCATTTATGTGCAAGCTTCTGTTAGCTATTTACAATAAGGTGAATAATAGGGGTATTCACTTCACTGCCTAAAGTTCGTACTTGTAATTTTCGTAGAATTACGTGACGTGAACATACTCCTTGTGAATGTTGCGTAAATTCTTTCGTACTTGTATAAGGTTATGTTTTGTACCACAGCCAACATCTACGAATGCGTAGATTTCGTAAACTAAAAATTCTACGAAGTTTACGAAAATCGAGATCTACGCCATTTACGACGAAAGTACGAAGTGAAGTGAATACCTCTATTATTTGTATATTTTATTTTAAAGTGGGTAAACTCGTCACTTCCAAATTCGGTAACGTAATTTACTGCATATTATTAAGATATGTATTTAATGTTAATCAGATTACCGGAAAGGGCCTGCCAAGCGTCCAGTTGCGCGAGTGATGCCATTAATTTAAATTCATCTCGTTGCGTTTAGCATCGGGTTATATGACATTCAGCTTGATCCATGCACCCCCTTAGTGATGGGAATCTGATTAAATTTGGTGTTCCGTTTTGTAAAATAAGCGCAAGTAACGCTTATTGTTGGAAGGGTCGTAATTCACTTTTGTATAACCCTTGTCAGGTAGTAACTGGTTCACAAATGAAATATTTGCTTTGTATGAAATTCTTCGAATAACATGGCGATTGCATCTTAGCTGATAACAGCGGGACAATCAAGCCTATACGAATAATTATTATTATGTAAAACAAAATGTTTATGAATTTTAAGTAACAAAGTTACGAAATCTTAACGCACTATGATTATGATTATTGATAATTAATATGAAATTTATATTGTATGAAAATTGCCCAAGGGGTAAAAATTATATGTATTGCGATATCGAGATACCACGTCAATGGAAGTACGTTATTTAAGATTCGGGAAAATTTTGTTATTAATAAAGCATGTGACTTATCAAAGTAATCAGAAAAACTTCGTCCGATACCAAGAAATTTAGTTCAAAGTCAAATGATTTGTAAAAAAGGACATAAAGCAGGTTTGAATAAAATAAATTTAAAATGTATCATTTAATAATTGTCTTTGTTGAAAAATGTTTATTTATAGTAAATGAAAGATTGTTAGTAATAAGAAAGGTATTTCAAAAGTTAGAATTTTGTTAATTAATTGAATAATGTAAAAATTTATGTTAGCGTTAAATTTAAATAAGTTCTTAAATCATTACGTGAGTTCGACGTGTCACAAGTTAATGAACTGTGAATGGAAATTTCATGTCCAGCATCTTTAACAATCCAACCACGAAGAAATTATGAAGAAATCAATCCAATCTGAAAATATAAAAATTTTACTTATAAAATTCCAACGAGTCACATTTGTGCTTAATACAGACCTGTAACCTGAAAATTTCAATAATATTGATTTTCCAATCAACCAATACGAATGCGTTTACTCAAACATCGAGATTGCTATGAATTTCGAGATAAAAAAAAAAAGAATCGAAGAGGTCCTTGTGTTAGATTTCACACGTAAATGGTGGCGAATTTTAATCGTCCTAATAAAAAGTAATTTGATAGTAAAAATAATTGGTGAAAGTATAAAATACGAGTGTAAAAATCAAGAAATTAATTACTTACCTACGTAAAACTAAAAATAAGTTGAAAAACGTAAAGGATTGATAATATTTCTGAAGAATAAAAAAATCGACACAAAACGAGGTTAACAAACTGCAAGTGCAAACTTTTTCATGGTAATAAACCCATCGAGTGTATTTTGGTGCGCAATTGTACCATCTCCAGTTCAAGTAACGAAAAAGATTCCTGAATTTACTAAGGTAACGTGCACATTAAAGTACAATTTTAAAATAACTAAGTGAAATTTTCGGACTCCATACGACACGTGTTTTTCTTTATTTAACGTTCAGAATTTTGATAATTAGATTTAATAATTGAACTTTTTAATATAACAAAACCTTTATTTACATTTGTGTGCTAAATAAAAACATTATTATTTTTGTAACGAAGGATATTTATTTTGACCTGTTCCGCGACATAAATTTATTTACAGTATTGGTCAAGGAACGAACTCACCCTGTACAAGGTAAGACACATGCACTACGAACCAGCTAAGCCGAGGCATATTATTTCCATTTATTTGTATTTACTAAATTTCACATACAATTCCATTGACGGGGTACATTTCTGTACACTCGTACAAACATCAATAATAAAACGTGTAACCACATTAGCGAGGGTTATCTCACAGCAGTATGTATTGTTGTGATACGCTCCATCCGCGTTACGGATATGTTGATAACCAACAAGGAGTGAACAACAGATTGGAAACGGTGGTTTCAAGCACATTGTTGTCATGTGTTTGTTTTTTTTGTTCGTTCGGTAATTTTAAGTTTGTTCGGGTTATATAAAACATTATGTACAGCATCTAGAAATCAAAGGTGCATATAACAGGCCGAAATCCTTGAAAACAAACCGGAAATATAAGAAGCTGATACAAAATCTATCCTTACTGCTCTAATGAGAAGCAGTTTGGAAAAGATAAAGTCCACGCAGAAGGATAATCCATCTACTTTAAATTTGCGTGGGGCCCTGGTGGTCGATTTAAACTAGCTCGTTTATTGCAGAAGCGAGAGTCGTGGATCGTGTGAAAGAAACACCCCGGAGAGATCAAGGAAACAGCTTTGCTAACACAACACAATTAAAATTAACAATAAGAAGTTCATTGTCAGAAGGCAAAGATATAAGCGATGTCGGATGTAACAGGCACATTGGCAACGACATTGCCACCGAAAATCACTCCCAAAATAAACCAAGGGCACGTTCGAATGGTTAAATAAAAATCCCACGATAAAGTGGAACCATATCGGACTCCCAATGATAAAACAAACGACAGCAATCTCGATGAAATGCCGCACCCTGTATATGGGTCGAACATCGCAGCCTTTCATAAAAAAGAACATAAAATCAAAAATAAACACAAAAAATAACATCGAAAATAAAATTTCAAATATGAAATTCGAACGTACTACGATCATTTTGGAATTCCTTCGTCAATGCATTTCACCATAAGCTGTTCGATGTAATAAGTGGAAATAAATACCCTGAACAAGTTAATTAAACAAAAACACAATAATTATATCATATAATTAATAATTTAAAAGTTTATTAAATATCAACTTGAACATTCGATTCACTTCACACTTGCGAGTGTAAATGCGATAAGATAAAAGGATATCACCTCGCCGCAAGAACATAAAATTTGCAAGGCTATCGCAATCTTGGCAACCACTCTAAGAATAAAAAAATGCAAGACAAAAAGGCAAACCAAAATGTTACACATAAAAAAATACATGAATTGGCCAAGGGTGAACTCCAACGTCATCGTTCTCCAGGTATTCGGAGGAAAATTTGGCCAAATTAATTATCGAGTAACTGCGAAGCAATTAGCAAAATAATTAGCAGACTTACCATTGTGAAATGAAGGAAATATTTCACAGGAATAATTGACCATGGGGTCCAACAAAAAAATGTACGATCCGGGAAAAATCAACCATCCCTCAAACCACGAATGTAACATCCCCATGAAGGGTGGAGCGCAAGATCCAAAAACCATTCGTATTGATGGATGGGAACCCTCACAAAATCGCATCATCCCTCTTCAAAATTTTGAACCAAAATTAATGATAACCACCTCACAGTACCTTCAAACATGACCGGAGCGTTCGAGAGCTCACCAATGACTTCCTATCATCGTATGCGCGAGTTTTGATCTCCGTCAATCACGCTCGCCATACAGGGTGCTACGAAATATATTGCTAGATGTTAAAAGTTGAATTTAATAAATTCAACGTTGTTGCGAAAAGTGAAAATTTTTCGTAACAAAGCTCCATATTGGAAACAAAAATGATTTTGGTAACGGAAGTTACGGAGCGTAAACAGAGGAGTAGCATCGAAATCACTGCAAGAGGCAGTCGATCGTATAATCACTCCACAATTACGATATAAATAGAATAAAATTATATTGGCGAGTCATAGCTCAGGAGTGGTGATACATAGTGAGAATTAATTTCCCAGGCAAATTAAACTTCCCTGAGATAACGGAAGTCGGGCGTGTTCAGCAACAGATAATATTGTTGCATGAAAATCCCTATAGTAAGGGTAATGTACGCGAATAAATCCAGATCAAATCTATCAGGTCGAGTTCCAAATTATTGGAAAACATTGGAACGAGTGTGGATTTTGGAGTCCATATCTAAAGAAGACTGGAGCAGAGTTGGCTTCAAGAGAGAAGAAGGAAGATTGTGTGCGGCTGTGCGAAATAGAAAGGTTAGCGTTTATTATTTATTTCACCCAGTGCATAGTTAGAATTATTGAATGTTAAAGATTGTTGTTGAGTTGCGTTGTTAGTTGAATGATTAAGTTTTGTTATACCATTAAAAAACTGTTAACTAGATCCAATCTTGTTTACTCTTCGTTGGTAACGAAAACTCGTTCAATCATAAGCTCGTCTACAATAGTGTCGTTTTATTAGAGTCAACCCCGACGTATTTACCCTGAGAAAGTATTGAGTCAAATTAAGGTAGGTGACCAAAAGGTATTGTGTGTGTTCTCGTGGGTACTTGTCAAGGACACCAGGACACTACAGTATGTATGTATCTATATATTCCTTACAGGCCTAGTAGGCCCATGGCTTCGTCTGTCACCGACTTCCATTCTTTTCTGTCACGAGCACAATTTCTCCACTCTTCTCTACCAATCACAATCAGGTCTTCCTGCACTTCATCCCTCCATCGGTTCCTCGGTCTACCTCTCCTTCTTGTGCCTCCAAATATCACCTTCCAAATGACACTTGAGACTCTGTCTTCATTCATTCTCACCAGGTGCCCCAACGATCGCAGCCTCTGCGCCTTCACGCACCCGACTATGTTTGGTTGTCCATACATCTCGATTAATATCTCTCGATTTGTTCTTATTATCCATTGACCATCCACATATTTCCCACCGTAAATTCTTCTCAATACTCTTCTCTCCCAAACCTTCAGCATTGTTTGTTCACGCCTTCTCAGCGTCCACACTTCTGCTCCGTACATAACCGATAGTCTTATAACCGTTCTATATATTCTTGTTTTAACTGACCTAGACATCACTTTGCTATTGAGAATTGATTTTAGTGCAAATGCGCTTCTTGTACCCGCAGCCAGTTTTGCTTTAAGCTCTTCTTCGTGTCCTAGCTCTCTTGTTATTATCGTTCCCGAGTATTTAAATACACACACTTCTTCAAAATTTACAGTTTCATTCTCCATTTTTATGCTTATAAATTTTCCTTCTGTAAACCTCTTGTCACCTTAAACCATGTATTTTGTCTTGCTCTCGTTTACTTCTAGTCCTATTTTCCTAGCAGCTTCTAATAGTTTTCGCGTGACTTCTTGTATCTCCTTCTTTGTTCTTGTTATAAATGTCAAATCGTCCGCGAAAGCTATACCTACATTGGTGTCGTCTTCCAAAAATTGTACCATATCTGTTTAATCCTGCTTTCCTTATTGCACTTTCTAACACAATATTAAACAGAATCGACGACAACGGGTCACCCTGTCTCAGTCCCACCTTTACTGTAAAACTATCAGACAACTAACCACTTATTCTTACTTTGCTTTCAGAGCCATCCAGCGACATTTTTACCAATCTTATCAATTTCCCAGGAATTTCCATTTCTACCATAATGTTATATTATAGCTCTTCTCTTTTGACACTGTCGTACGCCTGTTTAAAATCCAAAAACATCAAGTGGGTTTCCAAACCAAACTCATGACTAATTCCTTGTATTTCTCTCAAAACGAATATTTGGTCTGTCACCGATCTACCCTGTCTAAAACCACATTGGTACTCTCCTATCATTTTCACCGAATAGCATTGCAATTTATCTTTTATACATGTGGCCAGCATTTTGTAACTGACATCTAGCAGCGCTATCCCCTATAATTTTCGCACTCGCTTTTATCGCCTTTCTTGTGGATCGGACATATTAGTGCCAGCTTCCAAGATGCCGGCATTTTTTCTTCCTTCCAGACTTTTTGTATCATGTTGATGGTCATTTCTTGTAATTTCTCTCCTCCATATTTCAGCATCTCCGCCTGAATGCCGTCTTCTCCTGCACTTTTATTGTTCTTCAATCTTGATATTACTTTTCTGTTGGTATTTCCACTCCATCTTCACTTACGTCGTCGGTCTCTGAATCTGTGCGTTCACTCTCTTTATCTTGACTTCTTGTTCTATTTAGCATCTCTTGAAAATATTCTGCTCATCTTATAGTTACTCCTTCCTTTGATCCCACCAGTGTGCCGTCTTTATTCCTGCAGAACGTTGTATTTGTTTGGAATCCTTGTTTTACTCTTTTAGCTCCCCGATAGAAGTTTCGTATTTCTCTATTATTATATTTTTCTTCCAACTCATCCAATTCCTTTATTTGATGTTCTCTTGTCTTCTCTATTATTAAGCTTTTGCACTCTTTTCTCTGTCTTTCATATTTCTTCCTTGTTTCCTCATTTCGATTTGTCAACATCAGCTGTCTTTTCTTTAGTTCCAATTCACACTGGTGATCATACCACTCCGTTTTTTTCTTCATAGTGCTCACATATTGTGTTTTTGTTACCTCAAATATGCTTCTTTCTATTGTTGTTCTCAGGTGTTCTGTGGTTTGTCGTATTTCTGTCTCTTTCAATATCTTTTCCACCGCTTCTCTATATTTTCTTCTCTGGTCTTCAGTTTGAGTTACATTTGTATTCTATTTCTTTGTTTAGTTACTTGTTTTCCTATACTCGTTGGATTTACCAAGTCTATTATCATTTTCACACGTACCATGAAATGGTCTGAATCCAGGTCCGCTCCTCTATACGTTTTAACGTCTTTAACGATATTTTCACTTCTACTCTCTATCAGGGCGTGGTCGATCTGGTTCGCTGTATTTCCATCTGGGCTTATCCATGTTACCTTATGGATGTCCTTATGTTCATAGTGTATACTCTTTATCTTCATATAATTTCCCATTGCAAAATCAATAAGAAGCCTTCCATTTTTGTTGGTTTCTTTGTGTAAGCTAAATTTACCAATTGTAGGTCGATATGATTCTTCCTGCCCAAGTTTTGCGTTTCAATCCCCCACTATCATTTTAATGTCGTACTTTGGTATTTTCGCGTATTACTCTTTTTCCAGCTGTTCATAAAATTGTTCCTTTATTTCCATATCCCCTTCCTCCGTAGGCGCATATACATTAATAATACTTATCTTTCTATTATCTCTCTTTAATCTTAGTATGCACATTCTATCGGTTATTGGTTTGAAACCGATCACCATATCTTTCCCTTCTTCGCTCACCATAAACCCAGTTCCCAACCTTCTGACCTTCCCGCTACTTTTAAAAAAGGTATAGTTCTCAATGTCAGTTGCTTCATTATCTCTTTGTTTTGTCTCCTGCAATGCTACTATATCTACTCTATACTTTTTTAACACCTTTAATAATTGTTTCAATGCTCCCGCCACATAAGTTCCCCTCACGTTCCAAGTTGCAAAAAATTTAGTATCACTTCCTGTCTCTATGCTTTTTCTTTTCCTTTGTTCTTTTCCTCGCGTTTTCATCTTGTTTTTCAGCCCGGCTTCGGTCACTACTAGGTTTTTGGTATAGGGGGTCCTCCGTTTTTCACTATCACCCCCTTTTGCTGGTCCCAGTCCCAACGTACGTTTTGCTGTGTTTCAAGCTACCAGGGCTATGCAAAACATTGAATTTCTTGTTCATATTAAAATTTTACATAGAATTTGACCTCATTTAAAATACAGAGATAACAAAGATGAACAAATTTAGCAGTTTCACAAATAATGAACTAATAAAGATCTTTAAGTATTGGGGAATGACATTAAGGGCTGTAATATTATTTCACAGAGGTTTTTATCACCTCAAAATTTCAAAATAAGGGATTGTTTGACTCAAATATAGCAAAATTACTGTGATCTGTTATCACAAATGAACATAACCTCTAGGGTACTGTACAAAAATGGAATTTATTCCATGAATAACAATTACTGTGTAAAACTGATTATATAAAAATTTGTTAAATAATTTACTCTTTCTAATGATAATAATTTGCAACCAAAAATCTCCAAAAGGATATAAAAAGGTCATTTTCGCTTCAATTTGATAACAAACTTTGTGATAAAGAAAAGGTGGAGAACTTCGCTAAATTTTGCCTGGAAAAGTGCTACCGTATCCACGAGAAGTAGGGGAACCACACAGTCAATCAACTCATCATGAATGAAGGCGCTCCTGAAAATTTAAAGTCAATTAATGAACATAAAATACAAAAAGGTGTAAAACTTTACTCACTGATAACCAAAATTCGACGAATTTCGAGCACAGCGCAGGAAAATTAGACAGTCTATTTTTAGCTCTTGAACAAACAAGACGTGTGTCTCCAGGGTGGAAAGTTAATCCAAAGTTACCCAGATGTTCGACCAATTTAATGTTTATCTAAATTAGATAACAAAATTTTACAAATGGCTACCCTTCATTAAACATCTTTACAATCAATGAGTTAAAGGTATGACTCACCTCTTATAACTGGAAATTAATATCAACAAATATTCACTGGCACTCCACGAATACGATACTCACAATCAACAAGTGTCAACTAGCGATTCAACGTCGTCAAAAATCACAAAACGGGAGCTACAAATTTCATCGACGCTACTAACAAGCCACAAGTTCAGTGCAACGCCGTCAAGTGACCGTGCGGTAAAATTGTGTTTGTGCGCAGACCCTTTTAAAACAGGGAGGATTTGAAATTCAGGTATAAGAAAAACTTTATTATTTAATATTTACATTTTTGTCTTCAACGTTTACAATAGGACGTGACTAATTTAATAGCACCATCCTCGTCATCGATTTAATAAACATTTTGCAATTATTTAATTTTATAAATAACATTTTATTAATAAACAACTTAAAACTGCTATTGGAAAGCAGAAGGTTTTGAATTAATTCAAACCGCCTAGAAGAAGGAAGAAAGTTTGGATGCATCAATTTGATTTTTGGTATTAAATATTGTCATTATTTTTCAGATAAGAATTTATCTGACGTTTATGTGTTCGCATGCGATTTAAAAAATTATTTTCTTCAATATAAAACTACATTTCGATTCAGAACAATCTTTTATTTATCGTCTTGATTCAAATAACAGCAAGCATAACTACACTTAAAGATCATCAATAAAGAAGTAAATTAATTCATCTCAGTTATAACAATTTCGACGATTCAGGTCAATAAATTCATTTTAACCCCACAAGCACCTCAAAGTTCAACAAACCTACTACACCTTGAGTGGAATCTCCAAGACTGAGCTAGATAAAAAAGGGACAAGTGTAGTGAATTTCTGAATAAATTTGTACCATCTGAGGAGAAAAATTCAATTTTATAAATTTTGCTTTTACTTAAAAGCTGGCGCCTGACAAAACCCAGGGTGGTACAGTTTATGAAGGGAATTACACAGCAGTTTGTTTCATTTCCTTTTCCTCTTTCTTGTTTGGCATATTCTCTTAAACTTAAAATTATATGTACCATTTATAAATGACAAGACAAAAACAATTGAGACATTGAATTAAAACAAATTAACAACAGACTGTGTGTATTATTTTGTGTAAAGGAATTTACTTACTTCTTTCCTTTGACTCATGAAATCGTCTATCTTTGTGTTCATTTACCTACATGAGGTTGCAAAATTACAGGCCCCTAAGTGCGGTGTTTCACATATTTTTACTTTTACGAAAAATTACCATTAAGCAAAGTTGAAGAACATAAAATTCTCTAAAACTTGTGGCGCTGCATACTGTAATAGGCAAATTAAACTTTCTTTAATAGTAATTTTTCGTAAAAGTAAAAATACGTGAGCTATAGGTGAAAACCGCACCTAGAGGGGGCTAAAATCCTCATTTGAGGGAACGCCGGCTTGGGATTTTTATGAGACATTTTGGGGGTTTATTAGAACACTTCAATATACATCTTTGCCAAATTTCAGCTTGCCCGGACCTTCTGTAAGCTCAAACCAAAATTTTGGTTTCGTTATTTGGAAGTTGGGCAAATTTTGAAAAAAATTTTTTTACTCTTCATTTTCCAACCTTGACCACAATTTCAATTAATTTATTATTAAAAGCATTTCCCGTGCCCGAAAACATTTCTCTCCCTGCAACGAATCAATATTGTGCCATTTTAAAGGTGGGTTGTGTTATACAATATACAATATAGGATGTGTTCGGTCTGGCACTTTTTTCGTTTTGAGGCACCGTCAACGCATTCTGGTAGTTCGATTCGGGAGTTTTTCACGCTTGCAAGCGCTTTATCTGCTCTCATTTCAGAACTTCGCGTGTTTTAAGCTTCTGAAATGCTCGAAACTATAGTGTTTGCAAGTGCGGAACAGCTCCAAACCAAGTTATCAGAATATGTTCAACGGAGCTTAAAAGCGAAAAAAGCGCCAGACCGAACACGGCTATAATAGTCTTACATTCCCGAAGGAATATGACTGTCCTCGGATTTAACAAATCCGTTTGTTGAGGTGGATTAATCCTCATTATCTTAACATTTCATATACATATTTACAACTTTAAACTTGTTCTCGCATCCGTTGTCATTGGCCTCGAAAACTTCTTGTCCTTCACTCTCTCTCTCTCCAGTTCACGACCTCCATACTTCGCAGATGCTCCATCACCTGGTCGTACCATCTCAAGACTGGTCTTCCTCTCCCGCGGTCCTCCATCGGTTTCCACTCCGTAACTCGCCTTATCACATCATTCTCATTTTTCCGCATAATGTCACCAAACCATTGCAATCTCAGCGATTTGATTACCTTGACTATATCCTCGTTTCCAACCTCTCTCATTATCTAATTATTTCTTGCTCATCAATTTTTATTGGCGCCAATATCTTACGCATTATTTTTCTTTCATAGACTCTCATCTGTTCTTCTTCTCTTTTACTATGGCACGTCGCTTCCGTCGCGTACGTAGCTACCGGTCTAATCATGGTCTTATATATTTTAATCTTCGTTTTTCTTGATAGCTTTTTATCGTTTAGCAAATGTTTGTTTACATAGTAAGCCCTATTTGCTTATTGCAATCTTCTTCCCATTTCTTGTTCTCTTTTGTTTCTGTTGTTTATCTGTGTTCCTAGGTATATGAAGTCAATCGCCTCTTCGTATGTATGGTCTCCGATTTTCAGCTCACCCTGGACTTGTATCTCTTCCTTTTGACATCTCATGTACTTTATTTTCTTTTCGTTTATCTCCAAGCTTATTTGGTTTGCCATTTTTCTTATTTCTTGAGCTTTATACTTATTAGGTTACTTCTCGACCTTAACACTATAACCACATCATCGGCATATGTGGGCATATGCCACCCAGGGCCGTGCCGTGCTATGATGCAAAGAGGCGGTCGCATCAGGCGGCATCGTGAAGGGGCGCAAAAGCAGAGAAATCAAAATATGAGATTTTGAATCGTTCAGTAATTACGCAACGAAATATTGGTCTCTGTTTCCTTTGTTGATTTATACGATTTAGAATTTATCGCGCGCCTCTCTGAGTAAGCGCTTTCGATACACTTGATTTCGGTTTCAATAAAATTCGCTGAAACACTTTTGATATGACAGGCCAAACCAGTTCATTTTTCGAGCAAAAGTATATATACAAATTTTGTCGGGCATACACTCGGCTCGACGACGGTGTATTATTTTTCGCGATCCGTTCGACGCCGCCCGGCGTAGCGCAAAAAACGGCAAAAATATGTAAT
This sequence comes from Podabrus alpinus, assembly GCA_932274525.1. Taxonomy (NCBI): domain Eukaryota; kingdom Metazoa; phylum Arthropoda; class Insecta; order Coleoptera; family Cantharidae; genus Podabrus; species Podabrus alpinus. Next base: position 80,029,267 of record OW026452.1, read on the forward strand.
TAAAATCGTCGTCTCGCTTAGCGCTCGAAAGCGATCTGCGACCTACGCATTTTTTTTGCAAAAATGCAAATCTAAATTCGAGAGGATCCAAATGAGACCAAAAAATCGAAACTTTAATCTGAAAATAAGCGAGCCAGGCGCAAAAAACTATTCAATTTTTACCCCCACCCCTTAAACGGTAACGGGACAAAAATTGGAAAATTTGGCCATACTGATTGTCCGTTTTCGCCGCCCCCACCCCTCTAGCAAATTTCAGGTCGATCGGACGAAAACTCTGGAAGTAGATACAAAAATACGAAAAACCGTGAGGCCCTCTCTTGCCAAGCGCTGGAAAAAAAATTCGAAAAAGAAAAAATTGTTTCGCCCCTTCGCCCACCACCCGGAGCTTCCTGAAAAATTTCAACTCTCCAAAGTGAATGCCGAAATTTTGTGACCACTTTGAAGCGCCATTTCACCCCCTCCGTTACGGTAGCACGTCAAAACGTCGAAAACAAAAACGTCGAACACAAAAACGTCGAAGTCAAAACGTCGAAAACAAAAACGTCGAAAGTCAAAAACGTCGAAAACAAAAACGTCGAAAGTCAAAAACGTCGAAAACAATAACGTCGAAAAGCAATAATGTCGAAAAACAAAAACGTCGAAATCAAAAACGTCGAAGTCAAAACGACGAAAAACGAAAATTACCCGGTTACATAATTCTTTATGAGAATATAACTCGTCGAAGCACAATTATTATTAAATAATAAGTCTGAAAGTCTGGTTTTAAAATTAAAGTATATGATTGGCTAATACATTTAGCGCTATCTATTACGTAATTGGATAAAAAGTTTTATTACATTTTTTTTAAATTGAATTATATACAGGGGTGGGCAAAAAAAGGTACATTTTTGGGCCGAATTTTTAAAATACATGTATTAGATACCAACAGAAAATTATAACTATATATTACTATATATAAACAAAATGTTTACACACATTCTAACACACCAAATACTATCCCTAAAAGTGAAACATTTAAACTTACTAGTGAATATGGAATTTATTAAAAGCCAAAAGAACGAAAACCAACTTCTTCATGAAGGTTTTCTCTACAAACGAGAAAGAAGTAATCAAGACAAGACCTACTACAAGTGCGTGGAATACTCGAAATTCAAGTGCAAAGGACGTGTCATCACTGAAGGAGAAGAAGTAGTTCGTGTGTCAGGATCCCATAACCATGTGGTCGACGTGGCACAAATCGAAGCAAAGAAAATTCTTGAAGAAATCAAGCACAATAGTGAAAGTATGATTGATACTCCGGCTCAGATTATCTCCACGTCTGTCGATAATCTGCCCTCAGCTGTAGCTGCGGCACTTCCTTCAGTTTCTCTTATGACGAGAACTGTCCAACGCGCAAGAAGAGCGGCTACAGCTCCACTCCCCAACCCTACAAATCTTATAGACTTGACTATCGTTGGAAAGTACCGGGAAACGAAACGAAACGAACCGTTTCTCCTCTTTGATAGTGGCCCTTCCGATGACCCTATCCTCGTCTTTAGTACCCAAAAGAATTTAGATTTAATGAAGGACTGTAACCACTGGTACGCGGATGGAACATTCAAGTCTGCTCCCCCATTTTTCGAACAGTTGTTCACCATTCACGCTGTTCAGTACAATAGCGTGATTCCGACCGTGTTTGCTCTTTTGCCAAATAAACGTCAGGAGACATACGGTAAAGTCCTTGATGTTCTCAAGAACCTCATGCCTGGGCTAACTCCTGATAGCGTCATGACAGATTTTGAAGTCGCTCAGATTAATGCTTTCAGACAGGCATTCGAAGGCATTAATAACAGAGGATGTTTTTTCCATTTCAGTCAATGTATATGGAGAGTTATTTAAAGAACCCATGAGATTCAAGTCCAGTGCGAGAACCGTGAGAACATTCAGTTCTCAGTTAATATTCGAAAGTTGGCTGCTTTGAGTTTTGTCCCCGTCGACGAAGTGGTTCAATCTTTTGAGGAACTCATTCAAACCGAGTTCTTCACTACTAACGAAGAGATACTTGAACCTTTGGTCGATTATTTCGAAGATACTTGGATCGGCCGCCAGCGTGGGTCAACTAGACGTCCCCCAAAGTTTTCAATTGCACTTTGGAATTGTTATGAAGCTGTCCTCAACGAACTGCCCAAAACAAACAATTTTGTGGAAGGATGGCATCGAGCTTTCAGTTCTCTCTTGAGCTGCAACCACCCCTCAATTTGGAAGTTTATCGATGTTTTGAAGAAAGAACAGGGTATGAACGAGTTCAAAATAGAACAGTATATCAGCGGTCAACAACCACCTCGAAGACGAAAAAAGTATCGCGACGTTGCGGCCAGAATTAAGTCCATAGTACTGTCGTATGGTGAGCGTAACCTGGATGACTATCTGACTGGTATCGCCTATAACTTTCAATTCCAAGACAGTTGATAAAATTATTTTGAACTCTTGCATTTTAAGCAATCTTTATCACTTGTGTATGTATCTATATAATATATTGCTTAATAAACATTATTATTATTAATATTATTTTAAATAGTTTTTGTTTTCGACGTTTTGACTTCGACGTTTTTGATTTCGACGTTTTTGTTTTTCGACATTATTGCTTTTCGACGTTATTGTTTTCGACGTTTTTGACTTTCGACGTTTTTGTTTTCGACGTTTTTGACTTTCGACGTTTTTGTTTTCGACGTTTTGACTTCGACTTTTTTGTTTTCGACGTTTTTGTTTTCGACATTTTGACATGGAATCTCCGTTACGTCCCATGAAAAACGGGAAAATTTTCCCGTTCAATCCTCGTAAAACCACACGGGTATGCAAAATTTCAACTCTCCACGACCCTCGTAGCTATACGCACTAAATTATGAATGAGCGAATGAGTGATTTGCTCAAATTTATGTGTTTAATACAAAATTTGGATAAAAACTTGGATCAAAATTATCCAAGGCAAACCATATTTTTTTTAACAGCGCTTATTTTATTTTTGCATTTTAACAATAATTTAATAGGGAAATATCAAGTGTGGGGTATCATATGATGCGGAAAAATAATCTCTTTCGATTGATATGAGTTTCAATCTCATATGTTCCACCGGGAAGCGGCAAAATGCTCTTTAACAATTTTCATTCCCCTAAAAAAGGGGTTAAAAATGGACGGTTTTCAACCAAAATCTAATCAGCTCTTTAGACAGTTACTTCAAACTAGTGTATAAAATTTCAACTCAATTGGTGCACGCGTTTGTCTGAAAACGTTGACGATAGAATAACCACACATCACACTTCATACATCACACACACATCCGGACATCATTCCAAAATTGATCTTAAACAATTCGTATGGGCTCATAGACCATGGGAAAAATGCTAACTCAAAATTTTTTTTTAACTCGATAACAATACTTTCCTTTACTACGTAAATGGGAAAGTAAAACATTTATGGGGCGGCATTTCTAAGACTTGCATCATATTGAAAAAATCTACCGCACGGCCCTGATGCCACCACTTACGTGTCTCTATTGATTATTGTGCCTTTCACCTTTATCGTTCTCACGATCTTCTCCAGCATTATATTAAACAGGTTCGCCGGCATAGCATCCCCCTGTCTCACTCCACTATTTATCTAGGAATCATCTGTTTCTCCACTTGAGGTTCTAACACAGGCTGTTGTTTTTTTTTAGTGTCATGTGTGTCAGTCTTATTAATTTACCGGGTATTTCCATTTCTTGCATTGCTTCCATCAGTTTACCTCTCTTAACTTTATCAAAAGCTTGTTTAAAATCAATGAAAATCATGTGCATGCCTATAATATTATACTCCCGACTCTTCTCCATAATCTGTCTCAGCACATATATATATATCGATCTACTGTCGATTTACCCTCCATAAAACCATAGTGGTACTCTCCTATTTTATTTTCATCACGCTTTTTATTCTTCTGTTTATTATCGTTGACAGTACTTTATATGTTACATTCAACAATGTGGTCCCTCTGTAATTTTCGCATCTGTCCGAGTCTCCTTTTTTCTTTATTGTCACAATTATTCCTTGATTCCACTTTTGTGGCATTACTTCCTCTGTCCATATTTACTTTATAAGCTCATAATCCCTTCGATATAGTATTTCTCCTCCATATTTCAGTAGTTCTGCTGTAATACTGTCTTTGCCAGGGGATTTTCCGTTTTTAATATTCTTAATTGTCTCGATAACTTCTTCGTATGTTGGTTCGTTTACTTGTTGTTCTTCGTTTATTATTGTATCCTGGTTTTCTTCTGGTATGTCATTCAATAGTTTTCGAAAGTATGCCATCCATATCTGTTTTATTTTTTCTGTGTCGTCTTCTATTTTATTTTGTTTGTCTCTCATTCCTCTCGTATTAATCCTGTGTCCTGCTTTCTGCTTTTTCAATTTTTCATAGAATACCTTACTATTATTTCGTCTATTATTTTCCTATATATCTTCCATTATGTCTTCCACCCATTTATTTTTCTTCTCCTTGTACAATTTGCATGCTTCACCTCTCTTTCTTTTGTAATTCTCTCGATCTTGTTCTTCATTTGTGTTGAGATATATTTGAGATATTTGTGTCGCAATTCTCATCAAACCATCCCTTATCTCTCTTCACCTGTCTGTATCCTATCACTTTCCCTGCTTTTGTTGCTATACATTTCGTGATATTATTGAATTCTTCATCTACATCTTTGCTTTTTTTTACTATTTTCTATATACATTTGGATCATATTTTCATATTTGTTTTTTATTTCTTCATATCTTAGTTTTTCTATAGCAAACTGTTTACTTCTGTTCCCCTTTATGTTGTTTATCGCTTTCTTCATTTTTATTTTTGCCATTACCAAGTAATGGTCCGTTTCAGCGTTCGCTCCTCTATATGATCTTACATCAGTGATTAATGTTTTTCGCTTCCTTGTAATTAAAACGTGGTCTATTTGGTTGCCTTCATCTTGTTCTCCTCCGGGCCAGACCCAGGTTATTTTATGTATCTTTTTGTGTTTATTGCTGCTATTGCAAATATCCACATTTAAAGCTGCTGCCATGTTGCAAAGTCTGTTTCCGTTATCACTTGTTTTTCTGTGTATCGTATGTCTTCCTGCTACCTCACTTACATACTTTTCCTTCCCTATTTTTTCATTAAAATCCCCCATCAATACCAATACATCTTTCTTTTTTTTCATAATTCTTCTAGTTCTTCGTAGAATTTTTCCTTTTCTATCTCACTGGTATCCTCCCCTCCGTTGGTGCATATGCACAGACTATTGTCATATTTGTGGATATTTTTCTTATTCTCATGTATGCCATTCTTCCGCTTACTGGTTGAAATTGAATTATGTTGTCTTTTTCCTCATTTGTCACCATAAAACTTATTCCATTTCTTCCCCTTTCTCTTTCTCCCGAGTACAACATAGTATATACTTCTTTCTGGTTACCTCACCTTGACCTTTCCATCTGATTTCTTGCAGTGCTGCTATTTCTATCTTATATCTCTTTAACTCGTTCTCAACTTCGTTTATTTTTCCTGCTGTTAACAATGTCCTTACATTTCATGTTGCGATTCTAATCATTTCATTTTTTTTACCATTTGACTTTATTTTATTTTTATTTCTTTTTTTCACATGTGTTAGCTAATTATCTCCCGTTTCATGCCTTGTTCGTATATCTTCCCCAGCCTGTGTTCCTGGAGCATCTGTCTGAGGAGGTCCAGACGCTACATCTTTTGACTGTATTAGTTCTTTGCTCGTTGGGTTCTATTGTTTTCAAGCTTAAGGTCATCATTGTCTTTTTTATCCCACACATACAATTCATTCCGTTTAAACATCTTCTGGTAACCCACCTTAACTTTTTCTTCCTTTTCCATTTCTTTATTCTCTATTGTCCATATTTGGTTTTCTACTTCTTTTTCTGCGTTAGTTAGGTCACTTTCGATGTAAGTTCTTGTACCTTTAAGCTTGTACTTATTCTCCATTACTACTTTTTTCTGGTTATAATCTTTCAGTCTCGCCACAATTACTTGCTTTTCTGCATTCCTTCCTATTTTAAATGCGTCTACGACCTCAATTTGTATTTGCATCTTCTGTTTCAAATATTTCCCAACTTTTTTCGGGTTACCTCTATAGTTGTTGGTAGGTTCTTAATAATTATGTTTTCTTTTCTATTCTCTTTTTCCCCCTTCTCCAATTGTTTCTCCAATTCTACTATTTTTTCCTCCTGTTTATCCGTTCTTTCTTGTAGCATTTCAATCGTCTGTTCCATTTCCTGGACTTTATTATTCCAGTAAGTTTCCATTGCATTTAGCTTCTCTTTGATTTCCTTACAGATTATGTACTCTTCTCAATTTTTTCTCTCCACTTTCTCTCAATATTCTCAAATTACTAATTCGCCAACTATAAACACGATGCAGGTCGTGTTTTCGGTCAATAATTTAAGTATTAGTGTGCCATGGACAAATATGAAAAAAAACTATTTTATAGAGAATTTTGTGCTCTTCAATTATGGTCTGATCATAATTTTTCATATAAACATAAATAAGCGAGTTATCGGCAAAAAATCGCGTTGGGGGAGCTAAAACCCCCGATTGTGGGGGACGCCGGCGTGGGATTTTATGGGACTTTTGGGGGGTTCATTAGAACACCCCAATATACATCTCTGCCAAAATTCAGCTTGCCTGGATTTTTTGCAAACTAAAACCTTCCTTGCCTGGACTATACAATTTAAATAAGAAAACTATTAAAAAATTCGAAAATTGTGTACGAGTGGTTGCATATGAGTCATTCATTCCACGTCAACCGGGACAAAAACGGGTCATTTCTGACCACTAGTTCTCTGATTTTGAAATAAATTTTTTTACAGATTCTGTGGACAAAATGAATCCATCAAACTTTTTTTATTTTATTTTTATCGCCCCTAGTTTAGAAGTTACACGGGGTTGAAATTTGGAAAAAACGACTATAAATCGAAAACACGCTCTCCTTCAACTGCTTATATCTCCGGTTCTATTCATCCTACAGACTTCTACAAAAATGCATTTTGTAGCTCTTGAATGACACTTTCAGGACATAATTCATTTCATTCCACAATAATTAAAATTTTGTTTGTTATATAAAATTATATTTTTCAAACGTGGTTTTCGAGGTTTTCGTCACTTTTTAAAATTCTAAAAAAATATCAGCGTATTTCTTGATCAATTCTCTATAAAATCCTACAATTATAGATTGGAGGATTGATAAGAACTGTGTCAAAACAGCGAATGATTCACAGGCGACGCAGGTGGCGCCCACTCTTTAACAATGGGGTCACCTCATTATAACTTCTTATTACTTAACACAATAGAAGACCGGTGCGCAATTTGAGAAAAATATTTCCGCCGCTGCTAAAAAAATTGAGACCGGAAAATCAACCTCCATCAGCGGAATCGAAAATCTGTGACACATGCCGGCTGAAACTGTCCAAAATGCCTAACTTAAGTGAAACCACTGACAGTTCTTCGCTTAGTGATAATGGACGACCCAGCACAAGTGCAATACGGGAGCCGGACCGTGAAGGAGACTCAACATCCACTGAGGATTACGTTGATAATGAAGCCTGAAAGTATACTCATTTTATTTTATATGTTGAAATGATAGACCAAAAATAGAAACCGGTTAGAGAATTTATTTCGGCTTCCCCCCCAAGAGATCTTTTAGAATGCTTTGTCGACTGAATCGATCAGTTTTTGACAAACTTAATCGTCTGAGATACAAGCAAATAAAGGATTAAGTCTTGTTAAAGTTATCATGCTATCATTGTTAAACCTAACAAAAAATGTGTAGTGTTCTTAAAATTCCAAACTTCTCTAGAAAACGGCTCACACCTTTGCTCACACTTTAAAAAACCCATTATTTTCTAAAAAAACAAACAGATCGTAGTTTCAATTTACTTTTTTAATAAATAAATTTTACAATAATTTTATAATTTATACCGGAAATAAAATTCTTGAATAAATTATTATTCTCGGACCGCATGATTTTTTTTTAAATGTTTCGCCAAAGTGGCTTTCCGCAAACATAAATAGTCGCACATTTCGCAGGAAAACAGTTTTTCACCACTATGCATTCTTAAATGCGTCTTTAAATTACCTTTCTGTGAAAATTTCACGCCACAAATTTCACAAAAAAATTCTTTTTGGCCCGTATGAGTCAACAAATGATTCCGTAAGTGCCCTCTTTCGGCACTTTTGTAATCACACAACTCACATATGTACGGTTTTTCACCCGTATGCATTCTCATGTGAATTTTAAGCCTGCCCTTTTCCGAACATTTGTAATCACATACTTCGCACGAAAATGGTTTTTCGCCTGTGTGAGTTCGCAAATGGTTTTGTAAGCTTCCTTTTTGAATGCACCTGTAATCACAAAATTCACACAAATACGTTTTTTCACCTGTATGTGTTTGTAAATGTTTTTGCATGTTAACAATCCGCGAAGTCTTGTAACCACAAGTTTCACAATTAAATAATTCATCGCCCGTGTGTGTTCTTACATGCAATTTCAAACTTGTTTGTTGTGAACATTTATAATCACAAATTTCACACGACAAATTTTTTTCGCCGGTGTGCGTTAACAAGTGTCTGCGTAATTTCGGCTTTTCCGAACACTTGTAGTCGCAAATTTCGCATGCAAATGGCTTTTCACCGGTATGAGTTCTAAAATGAATTTTTAGTCTTCCTCTATCCGCACATTTATAATCACAAATTTCACATGAAAACCTCTTTTCGCCGGTATGAATTAACATGTGCCTTCGTAAATTGCTTCGTTCGGAAAACTTGCAATTGCATATTTCACATTTAAATGGTTTATCGCCGGTATGAGTTCTTACATGAATTTCAAATCTTGACTTGTGGACGAATTTCAAATTGCATAATTCACACGTGAATTGATTACTTACTTGACTGGTTCCACAAATACTTTCTGAATTTCCGCTATTCTGGGTTTCGAAAGTTGCACTTTCTTCTTTTACATCGATCGCATGGTGCAGATCCTCCACTTTAATTTCAATATTTTCGATTTCCGTTTTAATTTCAAAACTAGACGAAGCTTGCAGAACAGGGCTCCGCGGGGACTCCTCTTTAATCAACACTTCTTCCATAATTTTTATATTTGAGGTTATGTTTTATAAATTTCACAAACGAAAAACGACTTTTATTATTAGGAAACATTAAAATAGTAATAACAATGAGGCACCATTTCATTATTTTTTGAATTCTTTTAACAATAACCATCATAAGGTTACGCCAAACAGTGAAAGTAACTGTCATTACAAAATTAATTTCTAGGTTATTGACCTTGCGTAAATCAAGAAAAACAAAACAAAAACATGGTGGATTGACAATAATTTTATTTAGGTACATATATTTTGTAGTTTAATTTTATTAGCGTTTTCTTGTATCTTTTCGTTCATTTCAAGAATTTCGTATCGGTCAAGATCAAGTTGTAGCACTTCCATTTTTTTTTTATTAATTTGATGTTGCAACTCGAACAGTATCTGTTTCCGTTCTATGCATCGATTCAGCCTCTGCTTCCACTCGTAATGCTTCTTTAAAACGTCCTCATCCTCGTCGTCAAGTTTCCGTTTTCTAGTCGGCAATACATCTAAAATTGTATCTAAGATTTTCGATAAGCAATTCTAGATCACCCCGTTATCTTACCCGAATCGTCCGATTCGCTATGGCTGCTTAAGTAACTGTCTTGTTCATCTCCTTGCGATTCCGAAACTTCTTCTTTAATATCAATCGCATGATGTAGATCTTCAGTTTCCAGTTTAACCGTCACATTCGCATTTGTGTAATCTACAAATTAAATTAGCTTAACCTCGAAAATATGACATATTTATTTAGTACCAGCTTACCTGTGACTTCGGGCTTAATAAAATCGTTTTGACTGATATTTATATCGTCCGACGGTTCCTTCTTGATATCGCTTTGGATATTTAATTTACTTTCTTCCGACATTGTATTTGTTAACACTTCAAAACAACATTAAAACAATTTGGAAGGTTCACAAGTTACTCGTTGAGTTTTTGGGGGAAATTTAAATTCACCAACCTGGCTTTGCTTCACTAAGGGCCAATGGGGCCAATTTATCAATCCCCAGTTAAAGTTCCAGTTAAATTTATCTCTCAGGTAACGAAGTTTTACGTCCATTTTGGCCTAAAAGACGTCACGTGATGGATGTATGTAACTGGATATTGATAAACTAACCTTAAAAAAATAAAATTACCCAAAGTACTATAAATTAATTCTCAGTAGTCCAGGCAAGGACTGGTGAGCGAATGGCTGAAATGCTAGCGTGTTCGCTTTCAACCCAAGATTCACGGGTTCAAATCCTGTGAGGTGCTATCTATAGAAGAAATTTTCGCTCACCAAATGTCTATCTGCTGGCCCCAGATAACATTATTTATGGCTAAAAAACTTCCCTGAACGGAGTAGGCGGTGTAAAAATCGTCTATTCCCGTGGTTCGGAATCCACGTTAAGCTGTAGGTCCTCTGTGCTCGTCACACATTTTCAACACGTAACGAGCAGAGACAGGGAGGTATCGGGAAAATGTCGCAAGACGTTCATAACCGAATATACACATACTATAAATTAATTCTCAGTAGTCCAGGCAAGGAAGGTTTTTAGTTTGAAAAAATTACGGGCAAGCTGAATTTTGGCAGAGATGTACATTGAAGTGCTCTAATGAACCCCCCAAAAGTCCCATAAAATCCCACGCCGGCGTCCCCCACAATCGGGGGTTTTAGCTCCCCCAACGCGATTTTTTGCCGATAACTCGCTTATTTATGCTTGTATGAAAAATTATGATCAGACCATAATTGAAGAGCATAAAATTTTCTATCAAATAGTTTTTGAATATTTTTCCATGGCACACTAATACATAAATTATTGACCGAAAACACGACCCACCCTTAAAATGGCACAATATTGATTCGTTGCAGGGAGAGAAATGTTTTCGGGCTCGGGAAATGCTTTTAATAATAAATTAATTGAAATTGTGGACAAGGTTGGAAAATGAAGAGTAAAATAAATTTTTTCAAAATTTGCCCAAATTATAGTATCTTCCAAGTAACGAAACCAAAATTTTGTTTGAGCTTACAGAAGGTCCGGGCAAGCTGAAATTTGGCAAAGATGTATATTGAAGTGTTCTAATAAACCCCCAAAATGTCTCATAAAAATCCCAAGCCAATTTTAGGCCTGTAATTATATAGACCTACTTTAAATATCGCGCCAACGAATTATGAGCATGACAACACTGCGGAAAAATACAGTTGACAACGTAGCGAAGAACGGGCAATGAAAGAGTCATTGTGGAATAATTTAATTTTACCATTTTCATTTATGTGCAAGCTGTAACAAAACGGGATTTTAATTCATAAAAATTAATTTTAATATTTTAAATTGAGATTTACAGTCGAGTCGCGAAATAGTGAATTAAATATGGCAAAGACCTTTCACTTTTTCGGGGTTGTTCACTATTTCGGTACTTACACTTTACAATAAAATCACATTTTGAAAATGATAGCTTTATTTTAAAGAATACCTACAAACATAATTACAATACGGGTAGAAAAAATGATGCTATTTTTGATTGTACTTGTTTTTTATTTAATTTCTTCTTCTTCTACTAGTTTTATTAAGAAGTCGCCCTCTTAGTTTAGGTCCAGGACCTATTCTTTACTAATTTTTGTAATTAGTTCTGTAAGAATTTTTGATTTTTACATCTCACCTAGCTTGCGAGGCTTGCCTTTCAATATGCCTGCACCCTGTTTTTTATTGTTATGTCGGAGTCGAACCGGGCAGCCCTACGTTAGCAGTTGATCGCGCTAACTATCAGGCCATGACCGTCGTCTTATTTAATTTAAATCTTAATATTTTTTGCCTTAAATTATGTAAATTAAGCAAAGTTGATATTTCAACTTCTAGGTACTGCATTTTCTTCACTCCACTGAATAACATTATTTAAAGATGTCAATGCATGATTTGAGGGGGTTAAAGCCATAGTGGTGTAAGTCACAATTTTGCAAAAATGTGACTTACACCACCTTGGCTTTGACCCCCTCATTTATTGAAATAAGTTTACATTAAAAGTAAAAGAAACCATCTCATCCTCGTCTTCCTTTTCTGATTCAGAATCGATCTGAATTTCGTTCCCTGTATAATATTCGTAAATTCTCAATCTTTGGGGGAAGTCCCTATAAATTATGTCATTCAAACTGCACGATTTAGTACGCAGTTCGCTGTATCGGGGTTACCGTTGTTCATTATATAGGAGTCCCATATACACTCAATGTTAAAATTTTTGTGTTCACTATTTCCGGTTTCCGGTAGTTCACTATATACGGTATTCACTATTTCGCGACTCGACTGTACTTATAAATTATTATTGCGATAATAACTAACTGATGATTGTTAATCAACCATATTTATCAACAGCGGAAGAGATAAGTTTTATAACGCGAACGAGAATTGATAATGTATTTTATCAATTTTCGTCTGCATGCGAACTTCCTGCGTCTAAAGATGACTTTTACACTGTTCTTTGTTCAGGTGAACTGTTTAATTTCAGACAACAGTGGAGTATATTTCAATGCAGTCTACGCGATTTCATTGATGAAGCAATCAAGATTTGATTACATTGAAGCAATCAGTAGACATTGCTTCTCGTTAAAAAAGCGATAGGGATGTATCTGTCTATAGGTGAAATTTGTCAGTGGTGCAAATTCTCACGCTATGGAAGGTCAACCCTCGTGATTTCTGAAAGGTATAAATATGGTTGAATAACAAAACAGAAGCAAGTCCTTCCAGTGAGTCCGTCGGCGACTATTGTACATTCTCGCGTGCGGGACGTTTTGACGGATAGTCAGTTTTGATTTTGGTTTTGGGCAAATAAGACAAGGGAGTGTCTTGCCGAGTTGTCTTGCTTGTGTATTTTAAGTGCTTTAAAAGGTCAAATAGTTTGTTTATTGAATCCGTAAATAGATTGTGTATTCTCTGGTGTGAGACATTTGTGACGAATTTATCGTTGTTTTGGGCAATAGACAAGGCATTGTCTTGGCCGCATTGGATTGTCTGGAGATCCAAGGTAGAAGGAAAAATTATATCACCTATGTAAGTACAATTTTTGAATTATTTACTAACAGAAGAATGGTATTTTTTTCTGATAAGTTATTGTAGATTGTACATCTATGTGTTTAACAGGGCCACCCTAAATTGTAAGAGAGATTTAAAGTGTATATGTATTTGTTTTAAATGTATCCAGAGTAATAAATATTGTTTTTTTTAAATTCAGTGTTTTCGTTTTTCCTGTTGGGGGAAAGAACGTTTTTTTTGTCTAGCTTAGTGTCGTTTTGCCCGCACCGAAGTTTCAACTTCAACATTTAGCCGGGGGACGTAACGTCAAAACGGGGAGTGTCTAGGGCTCATTACCAGAAAGTCGCTTACCAAATTGATAGTGTATTTTTTTTTAGAACAGAATTCTACGGTGGGCATAATCGGTTGAACGGTGGTGGCAGCATAATCTATAAATATTCTCAGTAGATCGATAAGTGCCTAAGTGGGATTTTGTGTGATCAGTAAATTAGTTTATTTTTTAAATAACTCCAACCGATCCTAGGAAAAATAGTTCCGAAGGGCGGTCGGCGGTTACAAAGCTTCTGTTAGCTATTTACAATAAGGTGAATATTATATTGCAATGTACCACTACCACGTCAATAGAAATGATCACGTTTTGATTCAAAGTTTTAATTTATCAATAAAGATAGCACATGACTTATTTGTTCGAAAGTAAAGGTTTCATCTGACATCAAAAATCTGCTTTAACGTCATAAATTTATGTAAAGACAAGGTCACGGAACGAGATGACAAAATAAATTCAAATGCAACGTTTTAATTCTGTTTATAAAATAAAGGTTTGTTAAAATTGTAAATTAATTTAAGTAGTTATAAGAAATGTAATTTGAAATCAAAAAAAATAATTGTTCAAAGTATTAGTTATAAAAAATGTGTTGAAACGTAGAACTTTTAAAATAACAAAATTTTACATGTGTCAAAGTGCTTCGTAACTCAATGTACCACAAACGGAAACAACATCTTCTTCAAAAGTTACTGGAAGATCGGCAAAGATACAAGAATTTTAATTCAATTTAATCTGAAACATAAAAAATTAAAAAAAAAATTTTACAATTATTTTGGGCTAAGTACGAACCTGCAAACTTTAACGTCAAATGAATTGATTTTACATCGATTAATGGAAAATCACAATTGCCTTGGAAAACACAAGTAACGTTGGTGAAACAATTGGTTAAAAAAAATAATAAGTTGATTCTTGAATTTAATGGTGGTGAAAATTTAGCCTCTCCTAAAAATTAAATAAATAGTGAGAAAATTGTTTTAAAATCGTATGAAAAGTGAAAATATCATAAAAGCAAATATACTTACGTATCTAAAAAGTCAATTTCGTTGAATGTATCAAGTGATTGTGTTTATTTTGAAAAATTTGGTTCCGCATAAAACGTGGCTCGACACTGCACAAGAAAACTTATCTGCATTATTATCAGTAACCGAAGGTCATCAACCAAGCAAAACTATCCTATTGTATGCTGTTAGAAACTAGTGACAAGAAATTCCCTACATTGATTAAGGTAATTTCACATTAAAAGTTATTTTAATAAAAATTAGTGAAAATTTTTGGCAACTGAAATACGCGTGCGTTAGCTCGTTTAAAGTTTTAATATTAAGATTTTGTCAGTAAATTTAAGAATTTCTATTCATTTTTCTATTTTCTTTGCACAATTTATAATAAAATTAATATTCCTTTGAAAACGGAGCATAATTTGTTTTTGCAACCTTATTTTCCGACGACCAGTAATTTGTATTTCAGTATCACGACTTGGTCAAGGAAAGAGCCCAACTTGAGATTAGGTAAGTCAGTGCTCTCCGAAATAGTCAAAGCCGAGGTGAAATTTTATTTTATTGCAATTTATCAATAATTTTACAATCATTTTTATTGACGAGGTACATTTACGTACACTCGTACACAACATCAATATAAAACGTGCAGCCCTAGTAAAGCTCCGAGGCTACACAGCAATTTTGTCTAGCATAACGTGTGGCACTTTTATAGGATTCAGTTCATTACAATATGTATATTTTATTTCAAAGTGGGTAAACTCGTCACTTCCAAATTCGGTAACGTAACTTACTGCATATTATTAAGATATGTATTTAATGTTAAACAGATTGCCGGAAAGGGCCTGCCAGGCGTCCAGTTGCGCGAGTGATGCCATTAATTTGAATTAATCTCGTTGCGTATAGCGTAAACTTGATGACAAAGCTTGATCCATGCACCCCCTTAGTGATGGGAATCTGATTAAATTTGGTGTTCCGTTTTGTAAAATAAGTGCAAGTAACGCTTATTGTTGGAAGGGTCGTAATTCACTTTGGTATAACCCTTGTCAGGTAGTAACCGGTTCACAAATGAAACATTTGCTTTGTATGAAATTCTTCGAATAACCTGACGATTGCATCTTAGCTGATAACAGCGGGACAATCAAGCCTATACGAATAATTATTATTATGTAAAACAAAATGTTTATGAATTTTAAGTAACAAAGTTACGAAATCTTAACGCACTATGATTATGATTGGTAATTAATATGAAATTTATATTGTATGAAAATTGCCCAAGGGGTAAAAATTATATGTATTTGTTGTCATGTTCAGGGCTGGGCATTTTGTATTTCAAATGTATTTGAAATACAAAATACATTTGCAATTTGTATTTGAAATACAAAATACATTTATGAGATGGTGTAACAGTCGTTTGTCGTTTGTTACTGTCCTCCGAGGTGAGCCGTGAAGAGCTGAACCTTCATTGTTTTTTTTAATTAACAGTCGTTAATTAAGGTGTTTTGTTTTACGTTTTGAGATTCGTTTTTAATCATATTTTATTTGGTTCCGTGAAACAAAACAGTTTACTTATTAATAATCAAGAAACCGAGTTTTTGCCTAGAAACGGAGGTCGGCAACAACAACCGCTTAACAACAATCGGTAATTTTTTGTGCTCCAGAAAAATAATTACTTTCATTAAAAATTTCAATGTTTTTTACGATCAAAATTTAGTAGAAGTGCAATAAGTAATTGCACCGGTCGTGAAGGTGTTTTGGGCGCAAAATTATAAGATGGATAATCAAAAAATCGGGTCGAAACGGAACGCAGGGCAGGTCCGCCATTTGGTGATATTTTCCCCGAGGCAGCTAAGTTTCCATTTGTGTCACGAGGATCTGTGGGATTTAGAGGAATGGGCCGCCGTAGTTCCAACACAATTATCCGAAGTAAACCTAGACGAAAATTTGACGTCACAGCAATTTTGAAATTATCCATCCACCACATAGTGCGAAATTTGTCAGTAGAGAAAAACAATCATGATTACAGTTGATCAAGCGAACAAAATTAATTGGTGACAACAGATTTTTTATTTTTTATTATAAACGTCAATCTATTAAAAATATTTATTTTGGTTTTAACCCATAAAGTGTGTTTCTTTCAATTATATTTTCAGCAATTATTTTCGAGGAATGTAGATGAATTCCGACCCATTTTGGTTAGTACCAGTTCTATCGAACAGTCAGGAGCCTACGTTACGAATACACAAAATCGTAAGTGATTGAAATTTACTCACAACATGAGGTTACAACCAACTATTTTCAAAACAAAATTTAACTATTTTCAAGTCAAAATTTAGCAATTTTTAAGTCCATAACTAACCGTTTAATAATAAAATGTTAATAAAAAAAGAAATCTTGTTTACCAACATCGAGACTCGTGGAGCTTCAACACCACAATTAGTGAATTTTTGTAATTGTTCAAATATTTCAATTGTTCTATTATTCCAATTATTGTCACCGATAAAATCTTAAGAACTGTTCGCAATAAAAGAGAATTTTGTCCAATAGTAGTATTTATTGGTCTTAAGCGTGTACTCGAAGTTTTACTTTTGTTTATGTTTTTAATTACGATACGAAGTAAGAATGTTAAGATTTACTCCGACGTTTTCGCTTCATATCTGGCGCCCACCAATACCGTTATCAAAAGTAAGGCTGCCTCTATTTATTTAAAAGAATCCACGATAGTTGCAAAACAACCCAGTTCTCCTACAATGGCTAATCCCTATGAGCTAGGCCGTCATGTTAATTACATCCACAGACAAGAAAAGCGGCGAAAGAGCGGAAATGTAACGGTTTTCGCAAGTAACAATGTATTTGAAATACAAAATACAAAATACAGTATTTCAAATACAAGATACAGTATTTGAAATACAAAATACATTTATTCATGCCCTGTATTCATGTTATATTGTTTATATACAGTAGTGTAAAAAAATTGGTAACATTGTGTATTTTAAATTTTAAAAGAAACCCTGTATTTTGTACTTTAAAAATGTATTTTGTATTTTAAATTTTAAAAGAAACCTTGTATTTTGTATTTTAAAAATGTATTTTGTATTTTAAAAATGTATTTTGTATTTGAAATACATTATCAAAATACAAAATACAAATAAAAATGTATTTGAAATACAAAATACATTTGCAATTTGTATTTGAAATACAAAATACAAAATGTATTTCAAATACATATTTCAAATACATGTATTTCAAATACTGCCCAACCCTGGTCATGTTCCGATCAGCATAGACGAAGGGGGTATGAAGTAATTGGGTCAAATTATCAAAACACTCATAATTTCAATTAATTTAATAAGACCATAACAGGTTATTATTTAGTTGTATCTGAGTTTTCCTTGATTGAAAGATTGGTTGACTGCTCTGCCTCACAAAAACCAGAAGATGCAAACGCTATTAAGATCTGAAAGATAAAATGAAGCTGTAAAAGACAAAATATTGTTGGTTGTTTGGTTCAATAAAAATACTAATAGGAAACAAATTAGATTCAATTTTATTTATTTGTTAATTTAGGATTCTGTGTAAAAATTAAATAAAGTGACGATTCGTGACATTAATGCATGCGCGAGTGAGGATTTTTGGTGGGATTTTGGATAATGAGAACGGAGCGAAAGGGACTGGATAGCGGGCCGTCAAAGTGTTAAGACGGGTTATTAGTATTTTGAAAATAAATTTTTGGATATTAATTTTCATGGATATAAGTAATTGGAAATAAGTTATTGAAAATAAATTTTTGGATATTAATTTTCTTGGATATAAGTTATTGGAAATAAGTTTTTGAAAATAAGTACTTGGAAATATTTTTGATGGTTATATTTTATGGATATGAGAATAGAATTTATTGGAGGAAATCATTCGAATTACTAACCTGTCATTGGTTGCACGATTCGGAAGAGGATACTTATTCATTGGTCGTTCCTACCTGTCCTCCCGACTCTTCTCCATAATCTGTCTTATCACATATATATCGCATCTATTGTCGATTTACCCTCCATAAAACCACATTGGTACTCTCCTATTTTATTTTCATCGCGCTTTTATTCTTCTGTTTATTATCGTTGACAGTACTTTATATGTTACATTCAACAATGTGGTCCCTCTGTAATTTTCGCATCTGTCCGAGTCTCCTTTTTTCTTTATTGTCATAATTATTCCTTCATTCCACTTTTGTGGCATTACTTCCTCTGTCCATATTTACTTTATAAGCTCATAATCCCTGCGATATAGTATTTCTCCTCCATATTTCAGTAGTTCTGCTGTAATACTGTCTTTGCCAGGGGATTTTCCGTTTTTAATATTCTTAATTGTCTCGATAACTTCTTCGTATGTTGGTTCGTTTACTTGTTGTTCTTCGTTTATTATTGTATCCTGGTTTTTTTCTGGTATGTCATTCAATAGTTTTCAAAAGTATGCCATCCATATCTGTTTTATTTTTTCTGTGTCGTCTTCTATTTTATTTTGTTTTTGTCTCTCACTCCTCTCGTCTTAATCCTGTGTCCTGCTTTCTGCTTTTTCAATTTTTCATAGAATACCTTACTATTATTTCGTCTATTATTTTCCTCTATATCTTCCATTATGTCTTCCACCCATTTATTTTTCTTCTCCTTGTACAATTTGCATGCTTCACCTCTCTTTCTTTTGTAATTCTCTCGATCTTGTTCTTAATAATTTTTGTGTTGAGATATATCGATCTTGTTTCTCTCTTCTGTGTTTTCATCTTCTCGCAATTCTCATCAAACCATCCCTTATCTCTCTTCACCTGTCTGTATCCTATCACTTTCCCTGCTGCTGTTGCTATACATTTCGCGATATTATTGAATTCTTCATCTACATCTTTGCTTTTTTTTTACTATTTTCTATATACATTTGGATCATATTTTCATATTTATTTTTTACTAGCTGACCCGGCAGACGTTGTCCTGTCCAAATTTCTTATATTTGCCTACATGTATTTTTTAGATCCAATCCGCATAATGACCTTGCGACTTATTTGGTCGTCGCAAATAGTTTTTCGCAGCCAATATAGCACATTCGCTCAACCAAATATGGTTTTTGTAATTTTGAGCAATGTTTGGGAACACCTTTTGGATGAGTTCGGTTTTTGATTCGGTGAACTGGCAAAAATCGACGGGGAATGTAATGGTGCTAGTTGAATTTTCCAGCAATTTGGAAGGTTCCTACCGTGTAGGAACAGCTCCATACATTCCACAACATACAACATAGAATAATTCACTTTCCAAAACGATAAAATCAAATTATGATTGTTATAATACAACCATTCAATTAACAAAATCAAATGTAATTGTATTTTGCTCAGCCCTATTAATATTACAACTCGTTTTTAACTTTTTTATTCGAATTTAGAAAGTTTTTTTTATTTAATGAAACATTTATGTAATAAGATAATTGGATTAAATGATTAATTATCAATGCCTTACAATGTGGGCACAGAACGCTCATAGATGCAATAGCAACGGATTGGTCTGCACTGTGATCAATTGTCACGTTGCAACGAAATGCAGTTCGATGAGTATTCAACGCAACATCATTTGTTGAACAGATCGCGAAACAACACAAAAGTAAAAACTAATGTCATCTACTTTTCCAGGACGAAATACAGGGGTAGCTAGTAGCTACAATTTTGCAATTGTCGCACCACCTATTGACGATATAAAAATCACTTGCAGTTTTCAAATGTAATTGTATTTTGCCCAGCCCTGTATAATATTACAACTCGTTTTTAAGTTTTTTATTCGAATTTAGAATGTTTTTTTTATTTAATAAAACATTTATATAATAATTTAATATAACTAATAATAAAACTAAGTTTTACTACTACTTCCTACTTCCTCCTCCCCTTCCTCTTCGAGTAAGGAATTTTCAAAATCACGCAGCGATATTGAAAATTCCTCAGCTTCTTCCTTTTTCTTTTTCTGTTCGGCAGCAATCAGTTTTTCCACTCTTTTTCTTATACGTTTTGCCGCCACTTTTTTTTCGCAATATTTAAATCAATTTTACGCATTCGATTGCTGCTAAAATCACGAAGTGCCTCCTGTAACGAATTAATAGTAGCTCGTTTGAATTCTTCTCTGACTTCCAAATCTTCGTATTTTCCGAACGATGTAAGATGCAACTTTTGAATTTGAACTTCGCGCCAACATCCTCTCCAGAAAACGCCATCTATTGAGAACTAACAAAGTTCAAACCTAAAATCACACTTCTTCGACGACACAGAAAATAACCTGGACCACCACGTTGTGAAAATACCTACGATCGCCATCTAGTAACCAAATTCTTTCTTCCGGTGTACAAAACATAATGTCAAAAACAAGTGTAACAAAACAAACGATCGCTCCGAAAGAGAGACAACCATTAACTTCCAACACAAAATAAAACAATCAAATTTGGGCATGTCAATTCTTTTATTATCTTTAATATTCTTATTTGAGGAATTTAACCTGAAGCAATGATTTACCTAACTCGTGACCTAATAAATCTGTAGATTTAATTACCCTGAAAGTCGATTTGTTTTAAATCGCTTTAATGATTTCGATAACTTTTAAATTACTTGTTTAGATTCAATCCTTTGGATTGTTTATAATCTTTTCTTCATGTACTTAGTACATTCTTTGAAGATTGAGGGAAGCTATGTGTTTTATTAAAACACTAGCTGTTAATGGAAAAATTACCTATTAATCTACCTTTAAATAACCACCCTTGAATTACAATTTACTACCTAATTAATTGTAACTTATTTAAACTCAGTTGAAATAATTATTTATATTTGGCTCGCTGGTTAAAATCAAGGAATCCTTCGTTAGTTTTATAGTGGCTAAAATATTATATATCTCGCCGGGACCAACGTTCTTCTAGAAAAACATAGATATGTACAGCTGTTCAAATACAAATTAAAATCACAACCTAATTCAAACAAGTTCAACCATCCTGTATTTGAATCATAATGATACCTCATTTACAAATATTAACCCCCCCCCATCTCAGTTACGACAACTTAATTAACAACAAATCTTTGGGAACAGTTCAATGTAATTTGCTTTATGGTTTGCATTTAAGCAGTATTGGTCTTGAGTAATTTATTTTCCAAGCCAATAAGGGTTGTTTAGAATCTTTTACCCAATCGGTGATGTACACGTAAATGTACACGTAACGAACTCAAAACCATTGTTATAAATAAGTCAATCATCTACCACGATATAAAGATTTGTAAACTTATCGTACATCATTACTCAGCCTTGTGAGGACGTAGTAACAGATTGAATGCATTTATCAAATCTATTTACCTGCAAACAATTTGCAATAACTTTAACAATCACCCTGTATATTAATATAATTATTTTAATAACAGATTACCTATTTTAAATAATGAAACTTCTTAATTTATAAATCTAAACCCATTTGAAATTAAAAACATCCTGTATATAATTATTGTTAGCATACTTTGTATTAATAAAACAAGTTACCGTTAGAAATTTGACCTTGCAGTTTAAACGTATCCCGTTATGAATTTATTTTTACACGTGGCAACGATCTAGTTTTAACCTTGAATCCTAACACCCATTTCTAACTTTGATAATAAAAACTTTAAAATTGTATTTAGAAAACCGAATTTAACTATAATGTAAAATCTTTTAAAACCACCTTTTAAATTCTATTGTTTGAAACAAAGGAAAATGTAAAACACGAATCGATTAAATTAAAGTCATTTTGCCACAAATTTGTACAGAAAACTTATTAAAAATAATGCATAAATATTGTACCTGTTAATTAAACGCCAACACACTAAGAAATTTAACACTCTGAAATTAACTGTATTCAAAATTAAAGCAATGTCGAACAACCTGTATTTTCAATGGTTCAACCACAAGTGACGCTTGTTTTTACGGAAACACCAGAAGACCACGTGTACTATGCCAAATTTTACCCTTAAGAACGCAGAACCAATAGATGTCGCACACAAATATTTAAGATTGTGAATATACAGGACGTTTAAAATTATATTAAACAAAACAAGCGGTAAATTTAAAATATAAATTAATTTCAAAAAGTCAATATTACAACGATAAGGCCCTCTTTAGCGCCTGTTCCACATCCTTTATTAATTCACCTGAAGACAGTCACCTGAGTGACTGTCACTGTCGAATCAAAAAAGCACTTTCAGTTTTTCATAAGGTGACCCGACAGACGAATTGAATTAAAGCAATTGCCTCACCCTGGGAGAACCGCCTACGCGAGGTAAATTTTTGCAAAATGCTTTTTTCCTTATTTGCTTTTTTTCTAAATCACCCCAGTATTGAGGCGAACAAAACAAAAATACGTTATCAAACCTCACTATGTGACAGAGCCGTACTAACGGTTAACGTGTCGCCAATCAAAACCTAATAACCAAATTACAAATTAATTTAAAAAAAAATAACAAACCTTGTAATGCTACACCGGCATTATCTGCCTGATTTATATCAATCACCGGATCAAATATAAACATATTATCAATAGATAGCGCTACTAAATAAATTGACAGGCGTAATATATTAATTTATTCGTGGTTTTCATTTGGTTTTAAAGTAATTTTTTTTATGACTTCCAAATTAGAGCCGCCATCTGTCGATCACTTATTTAACTAAAATGAACTTTCAGTTTTACCCGAATTTTCCAATTTCCGAACAACTTTTCCAGCATTTCATTACCTAACAACCTTATTCGGAGTATATATTACGAACATTAAAAAAAAATAACAAAATCGGTCCAAGTCGCCACTGTAGATAAAAAATCATAGTATAGATGAAAAAATAGTATTGTTCATCGGCGCAATAACGATGAACCATTTTTGAACCAATGGATAATTGATTCACTTTGTGGTACAAAGTGAACAAAAGCTACGATTCACAATCTATTCTGTGCAGCTTATATAGACCTTTTGCAATGTCTTTATAAGTTACTTGCAGCCTTCTCGATTCAGTCCAACTTTCCGGGGCAACTTCTTCAATTTTTTATTACGTAAAAACCGTCTTCAGACTATTACAATTTAAAAAGAAATTAACAAAATCGGTCCAGCCGTTATCAAGTGATGCCTTGACATTGGTTTTCACTATAGAAATAAAGTAGGTACTTTAATTACCTACCTACTTCTGTAGGTATTTAAGGTCGCGCCACCTATTGACGGTATAAAAAGCACTTTCAATTTTACCCGAATTTTCCAACTTCCCGGGCAACTTTTCCAATTTTTTTTACGTAAGAACCATCTACGGACCATTACAAACACTTTTTAAAAAAAATTAACAAAATCGGTCCAGCCGTTATCATGTGATGCCGTGACGAAGGTTTTCACATTCATTTTTATTTATATAGATAGAAGATATAGAAGATAGAAGATAGATTTCTTCATCTCTTAGTTTTTCTATAGTAAACTGTTTACTTCTGTTCCCCTTTATGTTGTTTATCGCTTTCTTCATTTTTATTTTTGCCATTACCAAGTAATGGTCCGTTTCAGCGTTCGCTCCTCTATATGATCTTATATCAGTGATTAATGTTTTTTGCTTCCTTGTAATTAAAACGTGGTCTATTTGGTTGCCTTCATCTTGTTCTCCTCCGGGCCAGACCCAGGTTATTTTATGTATCTTTTTGTGTTTATATCTGGTACTGCAAATATCCATATTTAAAGCTGCTGCCATGTTGCAAAGTCTGTTTCCGTTATCACTTGTTTTTCTGTGTATCGTATGTCTTCCTGCTACCTCGCTTACATACTTTTCCTTCCCTATTTTTGCATTAAAATCCCCCATCAATACCAATACATCTTTCTTTTCTCTCTTCTCACATAATTCTTCTAGTTTTTCGTAGAATTTTTCCTTTTCTATCTCACTGGGTCACTGGTATCCTCCCCTCCGTTGGTGCATATACACAGACTATTGTCATATTTGTGGATTTTTTTCTTATTCTCATGTATGCCATTCTTCCGCTTACTGGTTGAAATTGCATTATGTTGTCTTTTTCCTCATTTTTCACCATAAAACTTATTCCATTTCTTCCCCATTCTCTTTCTCCCGAGTACAACATAGTATACTCCTTTCCGGTTACCTCACCTTGACCTTTCCATCTGATTTCTTGCAGTGCTGCTATTTCTATCTTATATCTCTTTAACTCGTTCTCAACTTCGTTTATGTTTCCTACTGTTAACAATGTCCTTACATTTCATGTTGCGATTCTAATCATTTCATTTTTTTTACCATTTGACTTTATTTTATTTTTATTTCTTTTTTTCACATGTGTTAGCTCATTATCTCCCGTTTCATACCTTGTTCGTATATCTTCCCCAGCCTGATGTGTTCCTGGAGCATCTGTTTGAGGAGGTCCAGACGCTCTGTAGTAAACCGGGGCTGTGGTTTGCAAATTTTTACACTAAAAAAGGGATTGGTTCCTGACACCAATCCGAGATAGCGTAGATAAGCTGCCACCAACAAGTTAATTATAGGAAACTTGTATCCTTGATATTAGTAACGTCTCTTCTTTTAAGGCGTAGGAATAAACCTCTCAGATAATAAATAAAAATAAAAGAAAGAATGACAATTAATTACCTTAATTTAATAACAAACGGAATTTACAATCCAGACAAAGTAATACAAAAATTTACACAAATGAAATTAACATAATATTATTCCTTACTTGGTTTAATATAATATTCCTATGATATCCATTATAGTTTGGAAAAAAGGCGATGAGTCGAAGGCGCTTCAAAATCTCGATATTTGGCCCGTTTTTTAATTTAGATTGATCGTAACCGGATTTAAATTACTTTAAAATTGACATACAAACCCACACATAAATAATACAAAAGAAACACAAAACGGCACTGGCCGAAAACGCGACTGACTGGCGATTGACTAACTCGTTAAGATGTTGAAGGGCCTTTTTATGGACTCACGTTATCTGAACTTAATGATACTTTGGGTTCAATATCATTGAAAATCATTGAAATGAAAAAATTTGGGTTCAAAATCCAAGGGTTGAATTTACTTCCCTTAATTTGAACCATATAACAAGAGGTTCTAAAACTTCATGAGGTCTATAATAGAATTATAAGTATCAGCTTATTCAATATTAAAAATGTTTGATGACCTCTTGTTTGGAGAGATTCAATTGTTTACCCTTAATCATTTCGATAATATTATTTAACATTTAGAAAGTTCAGATAACATATTATTTATAATTAAAATTACTAATTAACTACATTTTTTTAGCTAATGTGACCCTATACAATTCTTTAGCAAATCATATAATTATATCGCGGGTTTTTACTTTCAATCTAGGTAAAAACTTTAAATAAAATTTGAATTTAAAAGAAATAATATCTCTGTTTAAATATTCGATAAGAACAAGGAACAAATGAGATAATTATATGATGTTGATAACGTATATTAATTTGGTGATTAAGTTTAAAATTATACAGGTCCGTATTGAAAAGAAATACATGCTTAAAAAAAAGAGAATTTATGATAACAGTAAAAGACAATCGTCAGATAATTTACAATAAAATATAAAAAATTACAAAATAAAAATAATTTAAAAAAAAGGGGGTCGGATTACTACAGCTCCATCTTTTGATTGTATTAGTTTTATGCTCGTTGGGTTCTATTGTTTTCAAGCTTAAGGTAATTGTCTTTTTTATCCCACACATACAATTGATTCCGTTTAAACATCTTCTGGTAACCCACCTCAACTTTTTCTTCCTTTTCCATTTCTTTCTTCGCTATTGTCCATATTTGGTTTTGTACTTCTTTTTCTGCGTTAGTTAGGTCACTTTCGATGTAAGTTCTTGTACCTTTAAGCTTGTACTTATTCTCCATTACTACTTTTTTCTGGTTATAATCTTTCAGTCTCGCCACAATTACTTGCTTTTCTGCATTCCTTCCTATTTTAAATGCGTCTACGACCTCAATTTGTATTTGCATCTTCTGTTTCAAAAATTCCCCAACTTTTTTCAGGTTACCTCTATAGCTGTTGGTAGGTTCTTAATAATTATGTTTTCTTTCCTTTTCTCTTTTTCCCCCTTCTCCAATTGTTTCTCCAATTCTGCTATTTTTTCCTCCTGTTTATCCGTTCGTTCTTGTAGCTTTTCAATCGTCTGTTCCATTTCTGTACTTTATTATTCCAGTAAGTTTCCATTGCATTTAGCTTCTCTTTGATTTCCTTACAGATTATATGTACTCTTCTCAATTTTCTTCTCTCCACTTTCTCTCAATATTCTCAATTTACTAATTTGCCAACTATAAACACGATGCAGGTCGTGTTTTCGGTCAATAATTTAAGTGTTAGTGTGCCATGGAAAAATATGGCAAAAAAACTATTTTATAGAGAATTTTGTGCTCTTTAATTATGGTCTGATCATAATTTTTCATATAAGCATAAATAAGCGAGTTATCGGCAAAAAATCGCGTTGGGGGAGCTAAAACCCCCGATTGTGGGGGACGCCGGCGTGGAATTTTATGGGACTTTTGGGGGGTTCATTAGAACACCCCAATATACATCTCTGCCAAAATTCAGCGTGCCTGGATTTTTTGCAAACTAAAAACCTTCCTTGCCGGGACTATACAATTTAAATAAGAAAACTATTAAAAAATTCGAAAATGGGCTAATCCCTCAAATTTTTTTTTTCATTAAAATCGAAAATTGAAGTGATTTTAAACCCCTCTTGCGTAAAAAAAATTTTTTTTTTAGCAATTTTAACGATCGTATTGAAGTTCAAAAATTGAAATATTTTCAAATAATTACAACGCGGTAAATAATGACGTATCAAAAGGTAAGCCAATAAGAACCCAATACACTCCCACTATTGAAGATTAATTATTTTTAAATGTCACTTGGTATACTATAACCTTAAAAGTTATTTACAAATTGCATATTTTCATAGTGTACGTAGATGGCGTATTATGTATGCATGGTTGCCAAGTTATAATAAGTATTTGAATTTACGGATTTTTAACAATTTTTAAACACATCACATGGGTAGACTCAAGGATGTCATTTTCGCATACATATTGCAGTGTATCACTACCACGTCAATAGAAATGATCACGTTATGGTTCAAGGTTTTATTTAATTAATAAAGGTAGCACCTGACTTATTTGTTCGAACGTAAAGGTTTCATCTGACACCAAAAATTGGTTTTAACGTCATAAATTTATGTAAAAGAAAAGGTCACGGAACGAGATGACAAAATAAATTCAAATGCAACGTTTTGATTCTGTTTATAAAAATGTTTGTTAAAATTATAAATTAATTTAAGTAATTATAAGAAATGTAATTTGAAATCAAAATAATTGTCCAAAATATTAGTTATAAAAATGTGTTAAAACGTAGAACTTTTAAAATAGTAAAATTTTTACACGTGTCGAAGTGCTTCGTAATTCAATGTACCACAAATGGAAAAAACATTTTCTTCAAAAACTTTACTGGAAGATCACAGGAGAACCAAGTACTTTAATTTAATCTGAAACATAAAATTTTATTAAAATTTTTATAAGTCACATTGGGCTGGAGCCGAACCTGCAAATTATAAACTTCAAATATTGATTTAATTTCGACCAACGGAACAAAATCACAATTGCCTTGATGTACAGGTAACGATGGTGAAAAACAATGGAAAAAAAAGGTTGTTGATTCTTAATTAAAATCAATGGTGGTGAATTTGTGCGTGCTCCGCTAAAAATTAGATAAATCAAGAAAAATTACAAAGAAACTTAACAAAAAGCATAGTGATTATTAAAATTATTGTACTTACGTATTTAAAAGGTGAAATTGATAGAAAATTACGAAGGATCACGATTATTTTTGAGAAAACTTTGGTCACAAAACGAGGCAAACTCAACACACAAGAAATTTGCATCCAGAATTATTACACACCCTTGAAGGTGATACGCTCTCAAGTTCCGTAGGCGATTCAGAGCGGCACCTACTTCTCTTGATATGACTTTTCTTCCTCAGGGTGTGGATTTCTACAAACTTACCTCGAGCATATGCAAAAGAATAGAAATAACATCGATTCCAGTTTATACATTTATTTAAAACAAAAATATACATTTGTATTTTATGGTAATAAAATACTGTGACTTCTTAAATTTAATATTCATTCAGTTCATTCATTCTTTTAAACTAAAAACATTTGATATAAATACATACATAATAATAACTAATTTAAAAATACCTTTTTATATTTGGTTTTCGTACGCCTATGTATTGACATTTTATAATTATGCAGCTCTTATCACTTTTGCGTAGCACTAACGAGGAATTTGATTGCGTTGCACTAGTGATGAAATTTGTTAAGTTGAGATGGATGACATCTTGGACATTTCGACAAATCTCGATAATTTCATTTTTTTTGGTGCCGACTTAAATTTATGCATATTCGAAAATTGTTTATTAATTGAACATTTATTATTTTCCACGTGCTCACTTCGGATGATCATTGATGTATTGCACGTTTTGTCGTAAATAATTGATTATGGTATTTCAGATATATTTATCATGAAAATACTACTAGATGTAAACTTTTACATACTGCTATGTCCTCCTGCCTATAAATGCTGGGCACAGGAAGGTACACACATTACTGCCCCTTCTTACTAAGCTCGCGGTTTGAGTCGTTCAGGGAGTGGGTCCCTTGTGAATCAAATTTAGAGTCGATGTAAAAGATGTTAATTGGCTCTCTCGGGATGTTTAACTTTGCTTTCCTTTTTTGAATAAAAAAGAAATAAAAAACTTTCATCAACTCCCATACAAATTTTATTATAGTAAAGAAAAGAAAAATTATCAAACTGTCTTTCATGAAAGAACATTAATACTAAATAAATCTTGGATTACAAATCCAAGGTGAATAAACCTTTTAAATTTTTAAAATTAATACAAATAATTGTTCGAAACAAAGAGGTTTCCTCTCTTCATCCCAAGTTGCTTGATTATTAAGCCAATCAAGACTCTCGCTTTACATTAGCGGGCTTAAATGTTTATAAATTTAAATTTGTTGCTTATTTTAAAGCTAAAAATATTTTTGAAAAACTTTTGATTATATTTAACTTATCACTCAGGGTATCAAAGAATACACTCTGTTAGAAGTCTTTTCCTCAAATCCTATTATTAACACGCTGAAGGCAAAATTTTAACAAATCATAGAAATCATAAATTCACTGTACCTGCCTCCTGAACATATCGCAGTTTTTATTTTCAAAAAAGGATATCATTTATTCGCTGTTTGTGTGTGCGCCCTGCCTTAATCTTTACTTGCAAAGATTCAACTTTATTCCACCGGTCATCACTTATGATTGGTGTCGTTTGAAGCGGTATTTTACATTAAGTAGTGCTGAAATTTGTGCTCGAATTTGCATCCTTCCTATTGAGAATCTCCAAAAATATTGAGGTAAGTTGTTCCATTAATTTGCAATGATTTTATTGTTATCCAGAAAGTTTTTATATGAATAAATTTTTATGAATTTATTACATTTCCATTGCATTTGTTTATGTCCTTGACATCTATTTTTAGAATCGACGTTGGACAAACGAAACTTTCTAACCTCTCCGAAGTCAAATGAATTTGGTTAACCTCCAAATTCTGGTAAATAATATTTTTCGGAGAGCATCGAAAAATGCGTGCACACGGCTGAGTTACCCTAGGTCAACTGATTTTTGATCGAAAGTCGATACAATTGGTATTCTTGTTTGAATTTTGTGAGTCAAATCCATGTATTTTTGAATTTATTTCTCTCTAATAAATTATTTTTATTCTAGATTTTTCTTCTGCATCAACCTCGATTTCCTTTGGAACATCTTCCCGAGCAGTTTGATTGGTATATCGCATTTCCATCAATTTTTGGATTCTTTCTTGACTCATTCTCGTCCCTCTCGGTTGTTTGCAAGGCGTTACACAAATTTGACCCTTATTAACTAATTTGTTAATTTATCCTTTGAAAATATACACATTAAATGCATGAAACAATTACATAATTTTTGATATGCTTACATTTTTACAGAGAATGTTATTTGCAGAGTAAATTGGTTTACAAATTCTTAAATTTTCTAGGTTATCATGATTAATACATTTTTACAAATTTTGAGCTAATTAAGTTTTTTGTTTCATTTCTGATGTGACAATCATCAGTTTATTTAGATTTAGCAATCTTTGTCATGTTTCATTCATCCTGAGAGACTCAAATAAATTTAGAAAATTGAAATTTTGAAAAATAAAAATTTCTCGTAGAGCAAATTTTTAAAGTGTCTTTCGACTTAGAATTTTGTGCTTGTTTCGAATATATGATTCATTTTAGCATCGGGAGCCTTTCTTATTCATTTTAACACACAGCAATACTTATTGTAACGTTTTTCCTAATTAAACGAACTAATTTTACTTTAAATGGTTCGATGACCGTAGATTACAAAAATTGGTTTCACTTAATTTAATGTTGTCGCACTTCGTGTAATTTTAGTTATGACAATTACACTTAAAAAACATATTTATTTACATTTCACTAAATATTGTTTACTAGTTATTGCTAATTATATTAATATTTTATTAGATAATATTGGCCTTTCTACTAAACTTATGTACAAACATATTTACAATGAGTATGCTTCAACTCATGACTTGAGGAACACTGCCTCTTTTTGCAATTTTTCTTCGTCTTTGCTTCAATGAGCATGCATGTTACACGTGGTATTTAATGTAACCAATCACGTAATTTTAATCTTAGACGAAGTTTTGTAACACAGAGAGAGAAGTTTTGTGAAGTCTTGTATGTGACGGAGACATAATTATTCTTGGCAGTTACATATTATGATGTCATTCTTTGATTCATATTAAAAACAAATGCAACGTAAACAAATTTTGTTACTAGGCATATACAAAAGTACAGCTTGGTAAAGATATTTACTTTTCTATATAAATCTACTATATTTTTATTGTAACTTTATTTTCTTAACCAAAATGAACGATTATCTATTATTTGAATTAAAATTTTTATAACCCCGTCGTGGTCAATTAAGGGTAGCCGTAACAAAGGTCATCCATCTAATACAAGTGAACAGGTCAATGGTTTAAGAACTCAGTAAATAAAAACACCCCAGATAATTAAAGGTACTGTTACATTAAAATTTATTTGAACATAAAAATTTAGTGAAAAGTTTACGTTTAATTTCACACGTGCGATAATACGTTCCGGGTCTATTTAGAATAAGATATTTGTCAATAGCATTAAGGATTTTATTTCAATTAAACCATTTTTGCTTAAAATTATAATAAATTACGATTTTCAACAAAACGGAGCATAATTTTTGTATAATCATTCCGAGTACCATATTAGCCCATTTTAGCATTACGACTTGGTCAAGGAAGGAACCCAGCGTGAGAGAAGGTAGGTCAGTTCTCGCCGAAATAGTCAAGCCGAGGCATAAATTTATTTTATTTGCTTTTATCAATAAAATTTCTGCATACATTTCTATTGACGAGGTACATTTACGTACACTCGTACAAGGTAATAATATTCAAACGTGTAGCCCTAATAAAGCTCCAAGGGTATACAGCAATATAAACGTGGCATCGTGGTAAATGCAATTTTAATTGCAAATTGTGATTGGACTACCTTTTGGTACGTCACAGAATGGCGACTTTTCAAACTTATACGTTTAAAAAAGGCACTTTATTTAATTAGTATAGCGTTTTAAAATTATATATTTGTAATTATATATAGTATTTTGCTATGGGCCATCGACTTTTATAGGTAAAAATTATATTTTTGACAACACGGGACAACCCCATTGTGTACGAGTGTGTTGGTATGTAAGTTACAATGTGACTGATAGATGGCGCGACATATTTATGTAGCTAGTTATCTTTATACCAATGCTAAATATAAGGACACCTGGTTTGTAGTTTTAATCACAGTAGCGTCATTCGCGAGTGAACAGTCGTCCAGTGAACAGTGAAAAGTGACTAGTAGTGCCTAGTGCAAAGCCAGTTTAAAGTGCGATGGGTAAGCGAACCAAGAAAACCAAAAACCTCGGTGCAGTGGTGTCGAAGGACTCCACTGTACTAGTGTCCACCTCAACCGCTAGGGCTAATCCCCCTAGCCCACCACCCGTTAGGGTTAATCCCCCTAACACCCCCGAAGCGGAAACGCTTGAACAAAAACGTGCAGAAGCGAGAGAGTATCTCATCAAATCTAGAGAACGTCAAGCCCTCCTTGACAAAAAATGTGAGGATTTTCGTCGAAGATCACAGGAGGCTACCATCCAAGCCCGCGATTCCGTCCGGGAATATAATGAAGCTCAAAAGCGTCAAGCCCACCTAGAGTGGATCCATGAAACTGCTTCCAATATCAAAGAGGGGTCACCAGAGCAGCGCTCTTTCATTCTCGACGCGTTAGGCCTTCCGCCTGACAACGTGATGGAAGTCACAACCGCTGCACCACCTCCCGAAGAAACTCCATCCTGCTCGAACGAGCAGCCCTTCGAGACCCCCAAAAAAGTTTCAAAGCGCAAGCTATCTAACACCCCCGACTCGACACCGGAAAACGCCGCCCTATATAACAAGTTTTGCTCCCTCGAAGACCTGGGGAGCGACACAGACGACGAGGAGGAAGATTGGAAGGATAAGAATAAAAAACGTAGGACAACAAAGCAGGTTAGTCCAGTGGTTTCCCGACCGCTAACCCCGCTTGCTCACACAAGTTCCACCTTTCCAATTGCTAGCATAGGCTCCTCCCCAATTGCTAACATAGCCTCCTCCCCCTCACATAACTCGCAATCGAATTCCGCGAACGCGACCGGCACGGTTACACAACCGCGCAAAGCATTACCAGTCAATACGGCACCCGTGCATCCCGTACGTGTGTTCAAAGTGCCACCAATTGTTGTACGAGCGAACAACAATTGGCCTCACATCTTTAACTTGATTAAAAGTAAAAACATTAACTTCACCAAAATCAAGACCGTCGCAAACGGTACTTCGATTTACCCAACTACCGAGACCGACTACCGCGTGCTATCGAATCTCTTGGAAAGGGAGAAAATTCCATCGCACACCTACTCCCTCCCAAGAGATAAACCCCTCAAGGTCGTGATCCGAGGGTTACACGCCTCGTTGAAGTGTAACGACATCAAAGAACATTTAGAAGACCGGGGTTTCACCATACACTCCGTGCACCAACTACTTCACGGGCGCGACAAGCATCCAATGCCTCTTTTCTTGATCACACTTGAAAAGACGCCGCTTGGATGCACCATCTGGAATGCCACCACCATTCTTGGCATTAATGTCATTATTGAAACGCCCAATAAGAAAACCGCAGGTGTTTGTCAATGCCACCGATGCCAACACTTTGGCCACACGCAGAGGAACTGCCGTGCTGACCCAAAGTGCGTAAAGTGCGCCGGTGATCATTTGACAGCAACCTGCGAAAAGCCACGCAGCGAACCAGCAGTCTGCGCCAATTGTGGCGGCGCTCACACGGCGAGCTATAAAGGGTGTCCCTCCCGCCCCAAAACTCGCCAACAACAACTAACTGCCCGACAAATACAAGATAACCACCGCACGAACAACATGCAGCCCACCCGACGCGTTTCACGTGAAAACGTTGAAACACCATCAAATCAAAACGAACAACCAGTTCGCGTACCGGTTCCTCCCCAACGCGACGCAGAAACCATGAATTTATCACAGATTATTGCCCTAATGACTACAGCTATCGTCACTGCTTTGAGGGAAGCAGGAATCGATGCTGAACTACAAAAAACTATCATCACTAGTGTCACCAATGTAGTAAACACGCATGCCAATTAAAAAGACAAAACTTTTAGCCCCGGTCAAGGACCTCCGCGCGCGAGTGCGCAAAAAAACAATTCCATCACGTGAGTGCAGTGAAAAACATTTAGACAATTCATAAGAGTGAAAAACCACTCACGCGAACCGTGAAAAACAATTAGACAAATTCACACGGGTGAAAAACCAATCACGCGAGTGAAAATTTCAGAAAAGTTGACAAAAACCTCCCCTCCTCTCCTCTCCCAAATATACACCACTGCGACTAGCCAAAGGCACCACCGGAGAAAAGCTCCAACGTTTGACTACCGTCGAACAAAATTCAAAGCCACTGACCAGTTGCGATACAGAGATAGGCCGGCCATGCTGGGATGCTCTTAAGTCAGTTAAAATAAATGAAATAAATGAATGAGTTTTAATCACTCAAGTACGAGTCCACATCCAGGTTAGTGATGTAATAATTGTTTGTTTATTAAGTTGTATTGCCAATGGGCTCTTATTAAATTGTTTATGTTGTGATTGTTGTATTTATTCTCTTGTCTACTGCCAACCTTCCCAATAGGTTATGGGCCCAGTAACATTAAGAGAATAAAGTTGTTTTTGTTTGATTTAAATTTGTGCAAATTATTGCATCCAAAATTTTATAAATAAAAAATTATGGAGGCGCAATTAGCAAATTTGCAACAACAGATCGAACTGTTACAATCGCAGTTGAGGACTCGATCATCTTCAACAGTTGTAACAATGGGAGGACTGCCGCAATCAAAGCATTTGAATGGAGAAAATTATAGCGAGTGGAAGCACGCTATGAAAAATTTTCTTATCGATGCTGGCATGTGGAAGCATGTGGAATGTGCTCCCGGTACGGTGTTAGACGAAGATTTGGATCAACGAGTTCTGGCGAAGATCAATTTGTCCATTAATCCAGGAGCAGCAGCTGAAATAAAAAACGTGAAGACAGCGAAAGAAGCTTGGGGCAAATTAAATCGAATCTATGAACAATCGGGTACGCTACATTTGATTGGTTTATACGCGAAACTGTTCAGAATCCGATTGGATAATTGTAATGATATGCAGGATTATATTAACAAAATGTTGTGTATTACTGATCAATTGGAAACAATTGGTGAACCGTTCAAGGATCATGTGATTGGTGGTCTGATGTTGGCGGGATTATCTGAAGAGTATCAACCGTTATTAATGGGGATTCAAGGATCAAAGCAAAGTACTACCGTAGAATTCGTGAAAAATTTGTTGTTACAACCAAGTGTTCAAAAAATTCATGCAACAACTTCAGAATCTAGTGCGTTTTACAGCAAAAAGAAATGGAATCAAGCCGACAAACCAATGGAAGCTCAAAATCGAAAAATTAAGTGTTTTAAGTGCAAAACCGAGGGTCACAAAGCTAACATTTGTCCACAGATGAAGAAGGTACAACCAAAGAAATTTACAGCCAATAGACGATCAGAAACCACCCAGTTCATTGGCATGTGTAATGATAAGTGTGATAAAAATAGTGAATGGATTTTAGACTCTGGTGCTTCAGTTCACATATCGCCGAATGCAAACAATTTTAAGGACTACGAACATTACGATTTTTGTAATATCGAAGTTGCTAATGGTACAACGTTGAACAGTGCTGGTAAGGGTAAAGTCAAAATTGATCTTATCGGTAATAAAGAATTAATGCTCCAAGAAGTTATTCATGTACCAGGAGTTACAAGGAACTTGATTTCGGTTGGGCAAATGGTTCAACATGGGAATACGTTAGTGTTTGATAAAAGACATGGCTGCAGAATTACAAATGTGCAAATAAATATTGAAAATAAAGATGTGTTGGGTAGTGCAAGATTAGAAAAAGGTGTGTATAAACTAAACGAACCTGTTGAAACTGTGAATCTTGTGGAGTTAAAAAATACTCATGTGTTGTGGCATCGAAGATTGGGACACATAAATCGTGTAGCAATGAACTTGTTAAATAATGGTTTAGCCGAAGGCGTTATTATCAAGGATAAAAACAGTAAACCGTGTGAAATATGTGTGAAAGGGAAATTGTCAAGAACACCATTCAATAAAAATGGCGCATCTCGAGCAACGAATAAACTCGAACTAATTCATTCGGATGTCTGTGGTCCTATGAATACAAAATCGATTGGTGGTGCAAGATACTTTCTAACGTTCACCGATGACTTCTCGAGGAAAACAACAGTTTATTGCCTTAAAAATAAAAGTGAAGTAACTGAAAAGTTTTTGGAGTACAAGTCGTTTGTTGAGAATCAATGCGAAGAAAAAATTAAATGTTTACGATCTGACAATGGAACGGAATATGTCAATAAGGAACTTTTGTCCCATTTAAGAAGATTTGGAATTCAACATCAAACAAGCGTCCCATATACACCAGAGCAAAATGGGGTTGCCGAAAGGCTAAATAGGACTCTAGTCGAAAGCGCAAGATGTATGCTGACAGAAGCCAATTTAGGAAGCGAGTTTTGGGCAGAAGCGATACTAACGGCAACGTATTTAAAGAATCGGTGTCCGACAAAAAGCTTGAATCGGATGACACCTGAAGAAGCTTGGAATGGTAAGAAGCCAAACTTATCGAATTTAAGAATATTTGGTTGTAAAGCGTTGGTGCACATACCAAAAGTGTTTAGGAAAAAATTCGATAATAAGGCTGAAGAATACATCTTTGTGGGATATAGCGAAACAGTGAAAGGGTATAGGTTTGTTCACCCTATAACGAAGAAATTGAAAATATCAAGAGATGTGGTGTTTTGTGAGGATCAATTAATAAAAACTAGCATCGAAGAGCCGATTGATAGATTATTTCCTCAACAAACCACGGTTAAAATAATTTCCAATCAAGTCAAGACGACTTCACTCGTGATGGTATTTGTGTTGTTAACAACAATAATATAGGGAAAAGGATCTCGGGTCAGTGGACATAAATCAAACAATATGTTGTCGAGTCGACGTTACGGGCCTTATATTGCACCCATCCTCAGGACTCAACAAATAGATGTACAATTGTATATTACAACGACATTCAGAATAAGAACGGCAGTAGAGGCATAAGGCGCCATCAGCGGTGTCACTAGATTATGAACGGTTAAACCATTACAGCACTGGATTGCGAAAAACAGATTGGTCACTATATAAAATCTATATAACTATATAAGATTGGTCACTATATAAAATCTATATAGTGACCAATCTGTTTTTCGCAATCCAGTGCTGTAATGGTTTAACCGTTCATAATCTAGTGACACCGCTGATGGCGCCTTATGCCTCTACTGCCGTTCTTATTCTGAATGTCGTTGTAATATACAATTGTACATCTATTTGTTGAGTCCTGAGGATGGGTGCAATATAAGGCCCGAAACGTCGACTCGACAACATATTGTTTGATTTATGTCCACTGACCCGAGATCCTTTTCCCTAATTACAAATATTGGACGAGAACTCTACCTCAAACAATAATATAGTTAACGATGTTGAAGATGCTGTTGCAAATAACAATGAACATCAAGAAGTTGACGATGTTGAAGAACAGGAAGAGCAAGTGGAGATTGATTTGCCAAGACGTTCGCAACGAGTAGTTAAACCAAATAAAAATGTGTTTAACCCGGAATTTGTAGTCTACCAATCAATTGTAAATGATCCAACAACACTTAAAGAAGCTCTTGAAAGTGAAGATAGTGATGAATGGAGGAGAGCAATCGATGAAGAAATGGAATCGCATAGAACTAATAAAACTTGGATTCTATGTGATGTTCCAGAAAATCGAAAGGCGATTAAAAGTAAATGGGTGTTCAAAACAAAATTTACTGCCGAAGGAATTATAAATCGATACAAGGCTAGGTTAGTTGCAAAGGGATTCTCTCAAAAAGAAGGCATCGATTACGATGAAACGTATGCTCCGGTCGTACGACATAGCTCGATCCGTTTGTTGCTAGCCTTAGCAGCAAAAAACGATTGGAACATCGATCAAATGGATGTAGTAACGGCGTTTTTACATCCAAAATTAGATGAAGAAATCTATATGGAATTGCCGGATAAAAGAACCTGTTTATTGAAGAAATCTATTAATGGATTAAAACAAGCAAGTCGAGTGTGGTACAAAGAGCTCGACCAAACCATTAAGCAATTACAGTTCAAGCAATCTAAGTTTGACCCATGCATTTACGTCAAAAGCAAGAATAACAAACAATTAATCTTGGCTGTATATGTTGACGATATCTTGATTTTTTCTCAAGATGATGCAATGAAGAATGAGGTGAAACGTCATTTAGAGAAATCATTTAATATGAAAGACTTAGGTGAGGCACACTATTGCTTGGGAATAAGAATTACTCGAGACAGGCAAAATGGTGTTATAACGTTAGATCAAGAAAGATACATCAATGAAATCTTAAAAAAATTCAACATGAATGAAAGCAAAGAAGTGTCAACACCATTCGATGCAAATCAAGTGCTAACGAAAGATATGCAACCAAAAACCAGCGAAGATAAAATTGACGTTCCTTATCAAGACGCCATAGGAAGTTTGATTTATGCAGCTCAAGGTACAAGACCTGATATTTCATATGCTGTTGGAAAAGTTAGTCGGTACAGTAATAATCCGGGTAAAGCACATTGGGGAGCTATTAAAAGGATTTTTAGGTACCTAAAAAAGACTAAAAATTTCAAACTAACATTTAAAAAAGGAAATGGTGACTTGCACGGGTATTGTGATTCGGATTGGGCAGCGGATGTAGACGAAAGAAGATCTACTGCTGGTTACGTGTTTTTGATGAGTGGAGGTGCTGTAAGTTGGGCTTCAAAAAAACAACCAACAGTAGCACTTTCAACAACCGAAGCAGAATACATGGCATTGAGTTTTGCAGCACAAGAAGCCATCTTTAT
Organism: Podabrus alpinus; assembly: GCA_932274525.1. Lineage (NCBI taxonomy): Eukaryota > Metazoa > Arthropoda > Insecta > Coleoptera > Cantharidae > Podabrus > Podabrus alpinus. Next base: position 80,068,512 of record OW026452.1, read on the forward strand.
TCAAGGTCTTTTCAAAGAGTTGGAAACTAATTTAAACTGCATAAAAATATTTTGCGATAACAAAGGGGCCGTAAATCTCAGCAAAAATGCAGGATATAGGTGCAGAACCAAACACATCGATGTCAAGCACCACTTTGTCCGTGAAAAGCAAGAAATTGGACAATTAAAAGTGGAACATATCGGAACAGAAGATATGGTAGCGGACTCCCTCACAAAAGGTTTACCAAGGGATAAACATTCATTATGTACCAGCAAGATGGGTTTGGAGATTTAGGATTTTAGTTACATCGTAACTAGTGGAGGTGTTGGTATGTAAGTTACAATGTGACTGATAGATGGCGCGACATATTTATGTAGCTAGTTATCTTTATACCAATGCTAAATATAAGGACACCTGGTTTGTAGTTTTAATCACTCAAGTACGAGTCCACATCCAGGTTAGTGATGTAATAATTGTTTGTTTATTAAGTTGTATTGCCAATGGGCTCTTATTAAATTGTTTATGTTGTGATTGTTGTATTTATTCTCTTGTCTACTGCCAACCTTCCCAATAGAGAGGTTGCATATGAGTCATTCCACGTCAACCGGGACAAAAACGGGTCATTTCTGACCACTAGTTCTCTGATTTTGAAATAAATTTTTTTACAGATTCTGTGGACAAAATGAATCCATCAAACTTTTTTTATTTTATTTTTATCGCCTAGTTTAGAAGTTACACGGGGTTGAAATTTGGAAAAAACTACTATAAATCGAAAACACGCTCTCCTTCAACTGCTTATATCTCCGGTTCTATTCATCCTACAGACTTCTACAAAAATGCATTTTGTAGCTCTTGAATGACACTTTCAGGACATAATTCATTTCATTCCACAATAATTAAAATTTTGTTTATTATATAAAATTATATTTTTCAAACGTGGTTTTCGAGGTTTTCGTCACTTTTTAAAATTCTAAAAAAATATCAGCGTATTTCTTGATCAATTCTCTATAAAATCCTACAATTATAGATTGGAGGATTGATAAGAACTGTGTCAAAACAGCGAATGATTCACAGGCGACGCAGGTGGCGCCCACTCTTTAACAATGGGGTCACCTCATTATAACTTCATATTACTTAATATGTTGTTTGGGGTTGTAAAACCCACTTTTTATTGTGGGTATTACTTAATAAATACATAATTACTTATTTATTTGTAACCCTGTATAAATATTAATATTATTCGAGTTGGTATAAACCATCCATTTTTACTAGTATATATTATTATAAGAAAAAACCATTTTTTTAAATAAACACAATTTTTTTAATATTTTGCTTCATTATGGAATCGAATTTACATCATATCTGTTTCAACCCGTTCAAGTTACCGAAACACAATAGAAGACCGGTGCGCAATTTTAGAAAAATATTTCCGCCGCTGCTAAAAAAATTGAGACCGGAAAATCAACCTCCATCAGCGGAATCGAAAATCTGTGACACATGCCGGCTGAAACTGTCCAAAATGCCTAACTTAAGTGAAACCACTGACAGTTCTTCGCTTAGTGATAATGGACGACCCAGCACAAGTGCAATACGGGAGCCGGACCGTGAAGGAGACTCAACATCCACTGAGGATTACGTTGATAATGAAGCCTGAAAGTATACTCATTTTATTTTATATGTTGAAATGATAGACCAAAAATAGAAACCGGTTAGAGAATTTATTTCGCTTTCCCCCCAAGAGATCTTTTAGAATGCTTTGTCGACTGAATCGATCAGTTTTTGACAAACTTAATCGTTTGAGATACAAGCAAATAAAGGATTCAAAATCTTGTTAAAGCTATCATTGTTAAACCTAACAAAAAATGTGTAATGTTCTTAAAATTCCATACTTCTCTAGAAAACGGCTCACACCTTTGCTCACGCTTTAAAAAACCCATTTTCTAAAAAAACAAACAGATCGTAGTTTCAATTTACTTTTTTAATAAATAAATTTTACAATAATTGTATGATTTATACCGGAAATAAAATTCTTGAATAAATTATTATTCTTGGACCGCATGATTTTTTTTTAAATGTTTCGCCAAAGTGGCTTTCCGCAAACATAAATAGTCGCACATTTCACAGGAAAACAGTTTTTCACCACTATGCATTCTTAAATGCGTCTTTAAATTACCTTTCTGTGAAAATTTCACGCCACAAATTTCACAAAAAAATTCTTTTTGGCCCGTATGAGTCTACAAACAAATGATTCCGTAAGTGCCCTCTTTCGGCACTTTTGTAATCACACAACTCACATATTGCTGTATACCCTCGGAGCTTTATTAGGGCTACACGTTTTAATATTAATGTCTTGTACGAGTGTACGTAAATGTACCTCGTCAATAAAAATGATTGTAAAATTATTTGATAAATTGCAATAAACTAAATTTTCACCTCGGCTTTGACTATTTCGGAGAGCACTGACTTACCTAATCTCAAGTTGGGCTCTTTCCTTGACCAAGTCGTGATACTGAAATACAAATTACTGGTCGTCGGAAAATAAGGTTGCAAAAACAAATTATGCTCCGTTTTCAAAAGAATAGTAATTTTATTATAAATTGTGCAAAGAAAATAGAAAAATGAATCGAAATTCTTAAATTTACTGACAAAATCTTAAAATTAAAACTTTAAACGAGCTAACGCACGCGTATTCCAGTTACCAAAAATTTTCACTAATTTTTATTAATTAACTTTTAATGTGAAATTACCTTAATCAATGTAGGGAATTTCTTGTCACCAGTTTCTAACAGCATACAATAGGATAGTTTTGCTTGGTTGATGACCTTCGGTTACTAATAATAATGCAGATAAGTTTGCTTGTGCAGTGTCGAACCACGTGTTATACAGAACCAAATTTCTTTTTAAAATAAACACAATCACTTGTTAAATTCAACGAAATTGACTTTTTAGATACGTAAGTATTTTTGCTTTTATGATATTTACTCTTTTCTTACGATTTTAAAACAATTTTCTCACTATTTATTTGATTTTCAGGAGAGGCTATCTTTTCACCACCGTTAAATTTATTAAGAAATCAACAACCTCCTCTTCCAATTGTTTTTTACCATAGCTACTTGTATTTTCCAAGGCACTTCTGATTTTCTTTTATTGGTCGATGTAAAATCGATATATTTTGACGTTATAATTTCCAGGTTCGTACTTAGCCCAAAATAATTGTAAAATTTTTAATAAAACTTTTATGTTTCAGATTCAATTGAATTAAAGTTCTTGTATCTTTGTCGATCTTCCAGTAACTTTCGAAGAAGATGTTGTTTTCGTTCGTGGTACATTGAGTTACGAAGCACTTTTAACACATGTAAAATTTTGTTATTTTAAAAGTTTTACGTTTAAACATATTTTTATAACTAATACTTTGAACAATTAATTTTTGATTTCAAATTACATTTCTTATAACTACTTAAATTAATTTACAATTTTAACAAACCTTTATTTTATAAAAGGAATTAAAACGTTGCATTTGAATTTATTTTTGTTATTACGTTCCGTGAACTCTTTTCTTCATTTAAATTTATGACGTTAAAACAAATCTTTGGTGTCAGATGAAACCTTTACTTTCGAACAAATAAGCCATGTGCTATCTTTATTGATAAATTAAAACTTTGAATCAAAACGTGATCATTTCTATTGACGTGGTAGTGGTACATTGCAATATGTACGGTTTTTCACCCGTATGCATTCTCATGTGAATTTTAAGCCTGCCCTTTTCCGAACATTTGTAATCACATACCTCGCACGAAAATGGTTTTTCGCCTGTGTGAGTTCGCAAATGGTTTTGTAAGCTTCCTTTTTGAATGCACCTGTAATCACAAAATTCACACAAATACGTTTTTTCACCTGTATGTGTTTGTAAATGTTTTTGCATGTTAACAATCCGCGAAGTCTTGTAACCACAAGTTTCACAGTTAAATAATTCATCGCCCGTGTGTCTTCTTACATGCAATTTCAAACTTGTTTGTTGTGAACATTTATAATCACAAATTTCACACGACAAATTTTTTTCGCCGGTGTGCGTTAACAAGTGCCTGCGTAATTGCGGCTTTTCCGAACACTTGTAGTCGCAAATTTCGCATGCAAATGGTTTTTCACCGGTATGGGTTCTAAAATGAATTTTTAGTCTTTCTCTATCCGCACATTTATAATCACAAATTTCACATGAAAACCTCTTTTCGCCAGTATGAATTAACATGTGCCTTCGTAAATTGCCTCGTTCGGAAAACTTGCAATTGCATATTTCACATTTAAATGGTTTATCGCCGGTATGAGTTCATACATGAATTTCAAATCTTGACTTGTGGACGAATTTCAAATCGCATAATTCACACGTGAATTGATTACTTACATGACTGGTTCCACAAATACTTTCTGAATTTCCGCTATTCTGAGTTTCGAAAGTTGCACTTTCTTCTTTTACATCGATCGCATGGTGCAGATCCTCCACTTTAATTTCAATATTTTCGATTTCCGTTTTAATTTCAAAACTAGACGACGAAGCTTGCGGAACAGGGCTCCACGGGGACTCCTCTTTAATCAAAACTTCTTCCATAATTTTTATATTTTCTGATAAATCATCAATCGTACTCGGTGATGGTATTGGTGGAGATTGTTCATTTTGTACTATATTTTTTGATTGTCTAGCACAGCGATTCGATCTACACTTTGGTTGAACATCTGCAAAATGTTTGCTTGGCAAGTTCAGAGAAGGAACAGCGTTGCTTTTTAATCTGCGTCGTTTACTGGAATAACCTAAAAAAAAATTTAAATTAACACACTGATCTATTACTGGTGCAATGATATTCTTAAAAATATACGCTTACCCGGTAGTATATAATCGTCGTTTTCAAAATGTAAAGAACAGACTGTCATAGAAGGTGTTATTCGTTTTCCCATCAACAACTTTAGTTCCCAAGCTTTCTTTCGATCAATTTTTTCACGAATCCCGAATTTATTCACAATGAACACGTTGCCACTCCTGTCCTTAGGAAAATTATGAAAACTTAGCTCATAATCTCGTCCTTTCTTAGTATGACAACCGTAAACGCAACAATTCTTATTATTAATCTTGCGATTGTTCATTTTAATGAAAAGACACAACTAGAACAAATAAATGGTTTTTCGCCGGTACGTGCTTTTAAATGTCCTTGTGAACGTCTTTTGTGAGAGTTTAGGATCACAAATGTTACACTAACGATTTCTCTTGATTATGAGTAATTAAATGTAGCTTTAATTGTCCTCAACGTGCAGATTGATAATTACAAATTTTACATCCGTGCCACCATCTAAAAACACACATGAATAGAAAACTTATGTTAAACAGTTTTGAAAAACAACCTTTTTTTAATTTATTTGAACACAGATAAACGAACAACTAAAAATTTCTATATAAACCCGTATAAACAAATCAACATTCTACCGAGGTATATCCGTTAACGTAGACATATTGAAGTCGACACTTGCGCCATCATCGGTAGTGTAAAATCCCAATTAGAAAACATGAAAATAGTAATAACAATAAGGCACCATTTCATTATTTTGTTGAATTCTTCTAACAATAACCATCATACCGTTACGCCAAACAGTTAAAAAGTGAAAGTAACTGTCATTACAAAATCAATTTCTAGGTTATTGACCTTGCGTAAATCAAGCAAACAAAACAAAAACATAAACATGGTGGATTTACAATAATTTTATTTACATATATTTTGTAGTTGTTTAATTTTATTAGCGTTTTCTTGTATCTTTTCGTCCATTTCAAGAATTTCGTATCGGTGTTGCAGATCAAGTTGTAGCAGTTCCATTTTTTTTTGATGAATTTGATGTTGCAACTCGAACAGTACCTGTTCCTGTTCTATGCGTCGATTCAGCTTCTGCAACTTACACTCGTAATGCTTCTTTAAAGCGTCCTCATCCTCGTCGTCAAGTTTCCGTTTTCTAGTCGGCAATCCATCTAAAATTGTATCTTAAGATTTTCGATCAGCAATTCATCACCCCGTTATCTTACCAGAATCGTCCGATTCGCTATGGCTGCTTAAGTAACTGTCTTGTTCATCTCCTTGCGATTCCGAAACTTCTTCTTTAATATCAATCGCATGATGTAGATCTTCAGTTTCCAGTTTAACCGTCACATTCGCATTTGTGTAATCTACAAATTAAATTAGCTTAACCTCGAAAATATGACATATTTATTTGGTACCAGCTTACCTGTGATTTCGGGCTTAATAAAATCGTTTTGACTGATATTTATATCGTCCGACGGTTCCTTCTTGATATCGCTTTGGATATTTAATTTATTTTCTTCCGACATCGTATTTGTTAACACTTCAAAAGCTTCAAAACAACATTAAAACAATTTGGAAGGTTCACAAGTTACTCGTTGAGTTTTTGGGGGAAATTTAAAATCACCAACCTGGCTTTGCTTCACGTATGCGAGACGGCACTGCAGGGTTTTTATATTATTATTTTATGTGAAATAAAGAGCGGGTAGGAGGGGTGAACGGTGATTGGCTAGAGGTAATATCCTTGGGTTGGTAGGCTGATTATGAAGTCGATACCCCAAGATACCTTGGGGTGTAAAGACAAGTAAGTGAAGTCCAGTCTAGTCCACTCAGATGTCAAGTCTAGTCCAGTCAGCAGTCACCCTCCGATCCGAGTAAGTAATCAAATTGAGTTTTATTAATCTTTGTGCGTACACGACATTTTGGCGACGACGATGGTTTTAATCGGAACAATTGAACCCTTTAAAGAAGGCACAGAAGATTTTGAAAACTACATAGAACGGTTGGAACTATTTTTTTCGGTCAACGTGGTGGAAGAAGAACTAAAAGTGGCGTTATTTATTACGTTAGCAGGAGCGGCAGTATATGAAACGGCTAAAAGTCTATTTGCACCAGAAAAACCGAAGGCGAAGACGTACGCGGAACTAATCAGAGGGTTACAGCAACATTACGCACCAGCGAAGTCAGAAATTAGTGAACGTTTTACCTTTAACAATTGCAAACAAAAATAAGGGCAAGCAGTAGCGGCTTACATTGTGGAACTACGTAGGTTAGCGAGCACGTGTAATTTCAAGACCTTTCTAGATGAAGCGTTAAGGGATAGGTTGGTGTGCGGGGTAGGATCGGAAAGTTTACAAAAGAAATTGTTAGCAACGACGCAGTTAACGTTTATAAGTGCATGCGCAATAGCGCGTGCGCACGAATTGGCGGATAACCAAGTACAAGTCCTAGCGGGTTCCAAAGAGATACACGGGGTGAGGAGGAACGTCAATCAGCAGAACGAAGGGGTAAGCAAACGGAGTCAGGCCATGGAAGATAGTGAAGAACAGACCCAGTTCGCGAGAAATTGTTTTCGTTGTGGGAGACAGCATAGTCCGATGTCATGTCCAGCAATTGCGTGGCTATGTTTTAATTGTAAAAACAAAGGTCATACGGCAAAAATGTGTAGAAAAAAGAAAACGATTGGAAGATTAGAAGAAACAGAAGAGGATAGTACTCAACAAGAGGTAGCACAAGCCATATATCCGTTGAATGTAGTCAAGTCCAGTCAGAATTGTAAAAACAAAGGACATACGGCAAAGATGTGCAGAAAAAAGAAAACGATTGGAAGATTAGAAGAAACAGAAGATGATAGTACTCAACAAGAGGTAGCACAAGCCATATATCCGTTGAATGTAGTCAAGTCCGTACCAATACATAGTTTGGCTCAACAAGTAGGGTTAAGCATTGCCGGGACGTTGATCAGGTTCGAAGTAGACACAGGGGCATGCAAAACGATTCTTCCCGCAGTGTTGTTTGAAGAAAAATGGAAAAAGCTGAAGTTGTGCCCCGTAGCATATAGGTTGGCAGCAGTAACAGGCCAAGAAGTAAAAACGATGGGAGAAGTAATAGTGCAGGTAGTTAAAGAAGAACGGAAATACAAGTTACCCCTAACTATAGTACAGACAAGTCAGAATTTCGTACCACTTTTGGGGAGAAATTGGTTAGACGTTATATTCCCGGAGTGGAGAAATCAATTCAGAAGTGTATCGATTGCAACAACGCACGTGGAGGAGATGAAAGAGAGGTTTTTAGTGAAGCCAGAAGGCAGTCCGATCGTTAAAAAGGCTTACAATATGCCGTACGCACCACGTGACAAAGTTGAGAAAAAGTTGACGCTACGGTTGCAAGCCGGGATAATCAAGTCTGTGAGTAATAGTGAGTGGGCGTCACCGATCGTAGTGGTCCCGAAGAAAGACGACGATATCCGAAGATGTGTAGGTTTTAGAACAACGGTAAACAAAGTGTCAAGTGGAATAGATTATCCCTTACCGACGGCAGAGGATATATTTGCGTCATTTGCCGGAGGGACAGAGTGCGCAGTATTAGATCTGACAGGAGCTGACACACAGCTAAAAAGGAGTGAAGAATCGCAGGAATTATCGCCAATCAATACTCATGTAGGTTTATTTCGGTACACAAAACGAACATTGGGAGTAGCCAGCGCACCGACGAAATTCCAATCGGGAATGGATAGGAGATTAAGGAGAATACCAGGTGTCCATGGTTACTTGAATGATATCCGAGTTGCGGGAAAAGATATGGATACGTGTAGGCCATCGGTACAGGAAGTTCTATCAAGATCACGGAAGTGTCGGGTAAAAGTGAATTTATCTAAGTGCAAATTCTTTGAAGAGAAAGTCGAGTACCTGGGACGTAGAATGAACAAGGAAGGAACCCACCCCACGCAGGAAAAGATCAGGGCAATAGTGGAGGCACCTAACTCACAAAAGGTAACTCAATTAAGGGCATATCTGGGATTATTGAATTATTATGGGAAATTTATACCCATGTCGTCGGCCCGCCTGGAACCACCTTACAAGTTACTAGCAAAGGGTACGGAGTTGAAGTGGTCGAGTGAGTGTAAACAATGTGTCGAGGATAGCAAAAGGCAGAGTTCTGAAAATCAAGTATTGGGACACTATGATCCAAGAAAACCGTTAAGTATACCGTGGGATGCAAGCTCGTGTAGTGTAAGAAGTGTCGGAATGTGTAAGAGGCATCGAATAAACGGAGTAGATAGGCCGATCTGTTTCGCGTCGGCAATATTGTCGAAAGCAGAAAGGAATGATGCACAAATCCAACGGAAAGCTCTGGCAAGAGGGTTCGGAGTAAAGAGATGCCATAAATTCATTTATGGTCGGAAGTGCACGTTGGTCTCGGAGCATAAACCATTACAAGTCCTGTTTAATCCGGAGAAGGCAATATCGGTGTTAACAGCGTCAAGGTTGGTACGTTGGAACTTAATTTTATCAACCTACGAGGACGATATCGAATATAGGATAGGCGCAGAACTATGGGAAGCAGATGCATTATCGAGGCGGCCGCGTGAGGATATAACAGAAGTCGATGCATCAATTAATTCATTCCAATTAACCAATGAAGTACCATTATCCAGGGAGGAAGTAGCAAAAGTTGCAAGGACAAACCAACCAATAATGGCAGAGGCAATACCGAGGTTAGGAGAAGGGACGGATTTCGAAACCACCGAAGAGACTTACATCTTTTAAAAAGAAAGGGAGAAGATGTGAGGTATTCGAGACGGCCCTGCAGGGTTTTTTATATTATTATTTTATGTGAAATAAAGAGCGGGTAGGAGGGGTGAACGGTGATTGGCTAGAGGTAATATCCTTGGGTTGGTAGGCTGATTATGAAGTCGATACCCCAAGATACCTTGGGGTGTGAAGACAAGTAAGTCAAGTCAAGTCCAGTCTAGTCCACTCAGATGTCAAGTCTAGTCCAGTCAGCAGTCACCCTCCGATCCGAGTAAGTAATCAAATTGAGTTTTATTAATCTTTGTGCGTACACGACAGTAACGAAGTTTGACGTCCATTTTGGCCTAAAAAACGTCACGCGATGGATGTATCTAACTGGATATTGATAAACTAACATTAAAAGAATAGAATTACAAAAAGTACTATAAATTAATTCTTAGTAGTCCAGGCAAGGAAGGTTTTTAGTTTGAAAAAAATACGGGCAAGCTGAATTTTGGCACAGAGATGTACATTGAAGTGCTCTAATTAACCCCCAAAAGTTCCATCAAATCCCACGCCGGCGTCCTACACAATCGGGGGTTTTAGCTCCCCAACGCGATTTTTTGCCGATAACTCGCTTATTTATGCTAGTATGAAAAATTATGATCAGACCATAATTGAAGAGCATAAAATTTTCTATCAAATGGTTTTTTTTCATATTTTTCCATGGCACACTAATACATAAATTATTGACCGAAAACACGACCCACCCTTAAAATGGCACAATATTGATTCGTTGCAGGGAGAGAAATGTTTTCGGGCACGGGAAATGCTTTTAGTAATAAATTAATTGAAATTGTGGACAAGGTTGGAAAATGAAGAGTAAAATTAATTTTTTCAACATTTGCCCAAATTATAGTATCTTCCAAGTAACGAAACCAAAATTTTGGTTTGAGCTTACAGAAGGTCCGGGCAAGCTGAAATTTGGAAAAGATGTATTGCCATGTGTTGCTACTGTTTAAACTCAAAAATATTTTTTTTATATAGCGAGAGATTCGATGGCACTTAATTTAAAAAAATGCTCCGGCCAGCAATGAGAACTATCAGAGTTAAAGGTGGGTCCATGTAAATTAACCAAAACACTCTTATACTCCACCTTAATTTGTGTTCTTTCTTATAAAGACTATGTAATAAAACTAAAAGTTGTATCTGTTTTCTTTTCGGTTTACTACTGCTATAATTGATGGAATTAAACGCAAACGTTAAAGAAAACAAAATGATGGAATTTATTTACGACAATAAAATAATTTAAAAACAAAATATGGTTTTCCTTAAAATCTAAACAAATTAAATTGTACAGTATCAAATAAATGCAATAAAACCCCCACTGTTTTTATCCTCGCCGGAAATTTAAAAACGATTAGTTTATTTTTCAAATATTAAGTGCGCCACTAAAAAAATCTTACCGAAGTACAATGTTCTTTGAAGTTTTCCGATGCGGCCGGTATTGTGTGGAGCGTCGAAACGTGAATATTATAGTTGAAAAAATACGGCTTCTGATCTTGAACCAAACAATCAACGACAGGTAAGCAACTCGAATGATTTCCTCCAAAGAATTCCATTCACATCACCATAAATTACAACCATCAAAATTATTTCCAAAAACATATTTTCAAAAATTAATATCCAAAACTTATTTTCAAAAATTTTTATCCAAAAACTTATTTTCAAAATTAATACGATCAGCACGTCTGAAGGACGGCTGAATTAGAAGTTCCATACAAAATTATGCAAATTAACACGATCCACGTCTTTACTCGTCGACGTCCGACTTGGAAGTCCTTCAATCTCCTCGCTCCCTTATCATTGTCCAAAAATATCCCACCAATTCGTTTTAACTCGCGCATGTACAATTGTCACGAATTTCACTTGTTTTTAATTAAACGCAATATCCTAATTACACAAATAAAATAAATTAATTTAATTTGTTTCTCATGTTTAATTGAATCAACAAATGCCAATACTTTATCTTTTACAAATTTCACATCTTTACAGATTCCACAACTTTTGCATCTTTATGGAAAATTGAGGCAAAAGCAGTTTACAATCCTTCGACCAAAGAGAATCCAGATACAATCAAATAATTCACCTGTTATGGTTTTATCTTAAATTAATTAAATTATGAGTGTTTTGATTATTTGACCAATTGCGTCATACCCCTAATCTCTTGTCAAAGGAACACGACAGTATATTGAAGTGTTATAATAAACCCCCAAAATGTCTCATAAAAATCCCAAGCCGGTGTTCCCTCAAATGAGAATTTTAGCCCCCTAAGTGCGGTGTTTCGCCTATAGCTCACGTATTTTTACTTTTACGAAAAATTACCATTAAGCAAAGTTGAAGAACATAAAATTCTCTATAACTTGTGGCGCTGCAGTAGGTAGTACTACAATACATACTGCAATAGGCAAATTAAACTTTGCTTAGTGGTAATTTTTCGTAAAAGTAAAAATACGTGAGCTATAGGCGAAAATCGCAGCTAGGGGCCTTAAATCCTCATTTGAGGAAACGCCGGCTTGGGATTTTTATGAGTCATTTTGGGGGTTTATTAGAACACTTCAATATACATCTTAGCCAAATTTCAACTTGCCCGGACCTTCTGTAAGCTCAAACCAAAATTTCGGTTTCGTTACTTGGAAGATACTATAACTTGGGCAAATTTTGAAAATATCTATTTTTCTCTTCATTTTGCAACCTCAGCTACAATTTCAATTAATTTATTGTTAAAAGCATTTCCCGTGCCCGAAAACATTTCTCTGCCTGCAACGAATTAATATTATGCCATTTTAAGGGTGGGTCGTGTTTTTTGTCAATAATTTAAGTATTAGTGTGCCATGGAAAAATATGAAAAAAAAACATTTTATAGAGAGTTTTATGCTCTTCAATTATGGTCTGATCATAATTTTTCATACAAGAATAAATAAGCGAGTTATCGGCAGAAAATCGCGTTGGGGAGCTCAAACCCCCGATTGTGGGGGACGCCGGCGTGGGATTTTAGGGGACTTTTGGGGGGTACATTAGAACACTCCAATGTACATCTTTTCCAAAATTCAGCTTGCCCGGATTTTTTGCAAGCTTTAGCCAATTTTCGGCTTCGTTGCGCGGACTAGAGGGTGTGTTGTTTATTAGCTGATAAATCAGCCGATACGAACAGAATAATTTCTTAAGTGAAGGCAAGTGGAAACTTTTTCCTGATCGGATTAAAAGAACAGAACTTTTGGTTCAAATGCACAGACCGCATAGTCGTGCTCACTGCAAATGCCCGATCTTTAGAACTTCATTTACGGATTAATTTAGCGTTGTAGACACAGACACATAGATAGATTATTAAAAGAATAACATTAGGGTATATTCGGACCACCCTATAAACAAACGCAAGTTTCTCTTCCAATTTCGGGTCGGGACATAAAAACAATTTAATTTCGCGAACCCATTGTTGGGTTGTTTAACTAACTTGCTGTCAGTGGGACTCGTGTTTGCAATAATTGGGAGGGGGGATAAAATAACATTTTTCACTTTGCAGTAAAGCATTGTTTTAAATCTGTTCCATTTTCCGAGTGACGTCGAGTTGTCCAATATTCAGCAGTAGTTTAATCGAAAATTTTAATTTTTTATTCTGAGTTGCTATTCTGTTTTGGGAGGGCGGCGCCCCACCGCCCACCCCGTACCAGCCGCTGTTGCTTTATATAGGCGTTCTTACAGCGCCGTAGCAAGCTCTTCTGGCGCCTGAGGCAAATTTGAATATATGCGCCCCTTTCCCAAAAGATTCTAATCATTTCGCGGCGCTGACTTAGAGTAATGAAAACAAATTTATTGGAAAAGAAAAACTTTCACTTTTAAAATTGCAAAAGATTCAACGAAAAATAATAAATAATACCCACCAGACCCCCCGGTCATGTGATATCGATTTTTATCGTTAGGAACTTCTGAAGATCTTATATAAAATACGCATAGTATGCCAGAATCGCCGTTTCCATGGTAACGTAACGCAATACCCCCTCCTCGAATATGAAGATTATTTTTATCGGTAGGAATGTTCCTTTTCTATTTAAATATATTTGAATGAGGTTCTGAACGAGGTTTCAGAATTTACTTCAGATCTGAAGTAAATCCTGAAACGTTTTGTAGGCAATTTTCTCCTCTTCAATTTTGGCCCAATGATAAGACAGGGGATTTTGGGAAAGTTGATTCCAACCCCCGCGTTCTTCTTCATTTTCCTTTAACTGACTGAGTAACCGGTAAAAATATCACGTCATCATCGCGCTAGTTATTCAAATGTATTTAAATTGAAAAGAAAAATTCCTACCGATAAAAATAATCTCCATATTCGGGGAGGGGGGGTATTGCGTTACGTTACCATGGAAACGGTGATTCTGACATACTATGCGTATTTTTTATAAGATCTGCAGAAGTTCCCAACGATAAAAATCGATATTACATGACCGGGGGGGGGGGGGGGTCTGGGGGTATGAAATACCCCCCAGATACACTTTCCATTATTCAAAACCATCAAAATTTATTATTTTTTGTTGAATCTTTTGCAATTTTTGTTTGTAATCCGTGAGGGGGGCAGCAGGTGATAATTTTCATAACTATCCCAGTACCGTTCTTCTTAATACCAAGAGGGATGTAAAAGTGAAAGTTTTTCTTTCGCAATAAATTAAGTGTATCTGGGGAGTATTCAATACCCCCTGGTCCCTGCAGCCTAAATGAATTCCTGATAAGCATCCATTTGTTTTCATTACTCTAAGCCAGCGCCGTAGCAAGGGTGATCGCAATGGGAGCGCTAAACCTCGCCAAAACCCAATAAATAATAGTTTAAATTTTTTTTTAGAATTATCTTCAGATCTGAAGTAAATCCTGAAACCTAGTTTTGTTTTGTTCACCGTCGATGGTGAAGTTGAAATGTACGACATTTTTATTCAGAATAAGAATTATTCAAAACTTTTTTCAATTAGGCATTTCCATGTGACGTCATGAACAGCTGATATTGGACCACATTTTGAGGTTAGCATTTTTACAAGACAATTTTCATTGAAAACTGTGCTCTAAAAAGATAGGGTAAAGTATACATTTGTTGGCCCTCTTACAGTTATTGGCCCTTTACATTTAAAAATTAAATATTAGGGAACCTTTGATCTCAGGGATATTTTTTTAATATTTTTTTTATAATTCGTAAATTGTAAAAATAAAAATAACGTCCCTACTCTGCGGTTTATAAAATGTAAAATAATTCAATTTTTACCAATAAAAACAGGTAAAAACACAGATTTACCACAAACTTGCATAAGCACGCTAACAAACTTGATCCAGAATCAGCTGTTCGGGGTGGAGCCAATGACGTCACTGTGACGTACTTGGAAACGGCTAATTGTTTTCTCTGGATTTTCTTTTTATTTCATAATTACTTGGTATGATGTAGGCAAATTTTGTTAATCTGTTTTATGGAGAATTTTGTACTCTTCAATTTTTATTTGATGATAATTTTCACTAAAAATGAAAGTAAGCGAGTTATAGACGAAAAACTATTGTAGAGGATTAAAATCCCCATTTGGGGAAAAGGCTAGCAGGGAATTTTAGGATAAGTTGCAAATAAAATCGTTGTCAAATTTTGGAATTCAGTCAAATTTGAATATATGCGCCCCCCCACAAAAGATTCTTACCTTTTTGAAAATTTTAAACTATTATTTATTGGGTTTTGTCAAGGTTTAGCGCCCTCATTGCGATGGCGCCTGAGGCAGAACCTCAGTCGCCTCACCCTGGCTACGGCTCTGCGTTGTTATGCTCGTGGCACCATACAATTTATTGTACGAACAACGGTACGGGTTCAGCACAAAAACAATCAACTTTTTTCGAAGCTCAGCTTGCCATGCTAGAAGAGCGCCGTGCGACGAGAATGAGGGAGATGGAAGAACGACTGGAACAAGAGCTCACAATTGGAAAGAGCCAGCGTGAGAATGAAATCAGAAACCGCATGGCAACCCTTTAAAGAAGCGCGGAACCAGAACTTCTGCAAGTCCTCGAAGCGGTTAGTGATAACGAAACTCAAGCCCAAACCGATATGGACATGAAGACACGAAAGATAATGAGGGACAGAAGGAGGAAGGATCCCAGACGGACAGCTAAATCAAACGAGGACAAGATGTGTAACCACCATCCAAGTCGGATGCTTCAACATCGTCCACGGAGGAAGGGAGATGCATTAAAGAGAGGACAACTCCCTGTCCAACCGGAGTAATCAGTTTAATGAAACACCCAAGCACCCACCATCACGGAACCGACCAACAAACCCCCATCGAAGATCAGAATCCCGCCCATTGTGCTGAGGGATGCCGCCAAATGACCTTCAATCAATAGGGCGATAGGAGGAAGATGAAGTTCTCCAAAGCGCGGAACACAGCTGCACTACAGGCACTACAGGGAACTTTTAAAGTTCCTGGAAGAAGCCCTAAACCCTGAGTAAGACGGATTTTACTAACATCAACTTTTTAATGACAAGCCGCGGAAAGTGGTACTACGCGGAATCCAGAAAGAGATCAACATCCAAAACGTGAAGGATAACCTGGAGGACCAATGGGATTGCGATCGAATCAGCAGTGCGAATGATCCGTAGAAAGGACAAGAGGGCACTCCCTCTTATTATGGTTACTTTGAGAAAAAGCAAGGAATCGAGGAATATCTTGGAAATCGAGAAGATAATTGGCATTCCAATACATATAGAAGCTCCACATCGTAAGACGAGGATTGGCTAATGCCATAGATGCCAGGATTTTGGACATGCCCAGAGATGCTGAAGTGCGTGCAATACGCAGAAGCGCATCTCACGTTGAAATTTAAGATTCCACCTCGTATTCCCCATAAACTACCAGGGATACAGGAGTTTCATGCAGTTATAGATGAAGACCAAATGGAGGCAGCGCCGTAGCAAGGGTGAGGCGACTGAGGCGTTTACCTCAGACGCCAATTAGAGGGCGCTAAACCTTGACATAACCCAATTAATAATTTTTTTTTGTGTATTATTACAATCTGCTAATTAATTAACAATAAGTAATTCGGTATGATAAAGATAAATCCAATTAATAATAGTTTAAAATTTAATAGTTTAAAAACACAGCCTAAAATTCGCTGTCGGCCTTTTCCCCCAGTGGGGATTTTAATCCTCTACAGTAGTTTTTCGCCTATAATGCGCTTACTTTTATTTTTAGTGAAAATTATTATCAAATCAAATTTGAAGAGTACAAAATTCTCTATAAAACAGATTAACAAAATTTGCCTTCAACATACCAAGTATTTATGAAATAAAAAGAAAATCCAGAAAAAACAATTGAAAAAGGTTTTGAATAATTCTTATTCCGAATAAATATTTCTTACATTTAAACTTTACCATCGATGGTGAACAAAACGAGGTTTCAGGATTTACTTCAGATCTGAAGTAAATCCTGAAACCTTGCTTTGTAGAGAATTTTCTCTTCTTCAATTTTGGTCCAATGATAAGACAGGAGATTTTAGGAAAGTTGATTCCAACCTTCATTTCCTCTTTATTTCCTATCATTTCTTCATTTCCCTTTAACTGACTGGGTAACCGGTAAAAATATCGCATTACCATCGCGACAGTTATTCAAATATATTTAAATTGAAAAGAATTTAGGGGGGTATTCCGTTACCATGGAAACGATGATTCTGACAGACTATGTGTATTTTATATAAGATCTGCAAGAAGTTCCCAACGATAAAAATCGATACTACATGACCGGGCGGGTCCCGGCGGACTAAATGAGTTCCTGATAAGCATCCATTTTTTTCATTAAGTACTCTAAGCGAACGACTTAGCAAGGGTGAGGTGACTGAGGCTACCCAATAAATAATAGTTTAAAATTTTCAAAACGATAAGAATCTTTTGGGAGGGGGGCGCATATATTCAAATTTGCCTCAGCCGCCAGAAGAGCTTGCTACGGCGCTGCACGGAGGATCCCCACCAAACCCTGAGCCGCGTTTCACCTCGCATAGGACGAGCCACGAACACTCCTATGGAAACAGGAATGCCAAAGGCGACAACCGCGGAATAAAACCCACAAAAACAGACAAAGGGGGACCGACCCAAAAGGAGTAAAATCTCGCGGAAATTACTCCAAAGGCACTCGCCTTGATCCTGGCATCGCTCACGAGGAACGACCTAGACCAGAACACGATCGACAGCGCCATCCTGAACTTCAAGGTGACGAACTCGCGTCAGTAGAGACGGTCATATTATAACGTTTTGTGCTATATCCTGTTCTCTTTCAGCGATATTGGTTTTGCTTGTTAAGGGCAGTTGGATATGGTTTTTTCATATTCAAATTCATAAAGACATGACAATTTTTAATACACAAACGGTTCTTTGCGAATATCGATCTTTCTAAGAATTTCTCCGAAATCTGATTGGATGTCTTCTGTCGATACGATCGGCTGTCTCCACCTGGGATATGGGCCAATGGGAAATCTCGGTTTGCTTTTAAGACCATCATCGGCTAAGGTAAGTGACAACGGTTTTAAACAGCAGCACTGGATTAACATCAATCATTTAGATCAAATTCTTATTTCTATTTATATACCTTTATTTTTACTTTTTATTCCTATTCTTATTGCTAAGTATTTTACTTCAATTTTTTATCTTTATTTTTTCTTTACTCTTTTCATTTCTTTTCTATTTCTTCTTTATCTAGTTCTATCTTCTAAGATACGAAGCCGAGAGAAATAATAGAGTAAATAGATGTGTAACAGTCATAAACAAACAAGGTAGATCTCGCATTTTGCGGCAGATCCTAGGCTTTGAAGTATGCGAACAGACGGACGGACGGACAGACACGGAGCCAGATCATAAGGTTTCTTGCTATACTTTGTATAGAAGCCTAATAAATAAATTATAAACAATTTCTTTATTAAAGATTATGATTAAAAATTAATTTATTAATAAAACTCATATTTTATAATAATATATCAAAGTCATAAATTTGTTGACAGGAATGTTGGTTACCATTTTCGGCTTGGATAAATAATTTAGATTCTGTAGCTTGGAAGAACGTTAATCGACAGTCGGAGCGTAATTTATATGGAAAAACCTCGCCATGATAGAAACTTCGTACATTTTTGCCCGAGTTTATATCTATAAATTCTAAACCGTAATCTGTGGCTAAAAATAAACATTTCGTGTTGGACGTTATACCGTAAATGGTATGTGGACTATTTATAACCAAAAAGGGCTTTCCCGTTACATAATCGACTATCTTGATACAATTTCGCGATTCTGTGTAAATAAGCTTAGAATTTTGCAACAACACATTAAGGTATTCCGTTGTTGCAAATTTGTGCAATAAAGTCTTGTCGTTAATGTTCCAAACGTATATATAGTCGTTGCTGGAATAACCTATTAAATAAGGACCATCCGATAAAGTTCCTTCAATTTCTGCATTAAATTCGCCATTAAAAACATAATCTACAAAAAGTTCTTCTTCTTGATCTAGCAATAAATCACTAGGTAATGTTTTCCATACTCTTATCACACCGGTCTCGTGCAAAGAAATTAATTTTCCATCACAAGAAGCAATGCCTACAACCGCCATGGGAGTCAATGTAATCAAGCTATTCAATGTTTTAACGTTTAATAAAGCCAAACAATATCTATTGCAATAATTAGTTGCAATCCAGTGTAGATGCACGCATAATAAGGGGGAAGATATGTGCGATAAACGGAACATACTGAATATACAAGGCTCCTTTACTTCAAGGTTGGTTATAAGAAGTTGACCTTGGTCAGGAATTGAACCCACAGTAATAAATCGATTTTCGTTCATGACCCCGGGTCCTCGAAAGATATGCTTGCCAATTTCGTAAGCAACAATATGCTCACCAGCTGAGGAATACAAGCGTACAACACCGTTTTTATTATTAACAAATATTTTTTCATCTGCAAATATAAAACGGCAAAGGGAATTGTGGTACGATACTTCTAACTGTTTCAAAGGCCTTGTGAGCCAGTGAACATTTCTTTTATGCAAATAAAAAAATAAACCTTGCCAAAACGAATCAAACTTCTCCATGTATCTATATATATAAAATTCAATGTATGTATGTATGTATGTATGTATGTATGTTTTCTATACAATTCTACACCGTTTGACCAATCTCTACCAAATTTGGTGTAGAAGCTATTTACAATGCTACGAAAAACATAGGCTACTTTAGAATCTTGCCGCGAACTTTGGTCAAGCGCTGTATTAGCTTGACCAACGTTAGTGCGGATCAACGGATCAACGTATTAACGAACGATATCTATATATATATTAAATTCAATGTATGTATGTATGTATGTAAGAAGAACAGGAATTGGCAATATCGCTGCGTGCTTTCGAAAATTCCTTATTAGAAGATGAAGGGGAGGAGGAAAAGGAAGAACACAAAAAACAAGAGTAATTGGCAAAAATAAAATAAAGTAAAATTAGAAATTATTGTGGTTTTTGTGAATACTTAACAGTTTTGTTAAACTTTTTTTTATTAAACCTTGATTTGTATTTTTTATTAATTTATTTATTTAATCCTTTTTTAATACGTTGGGTATTTGCGATGACCAAATAAGTCGCAAGGTCATTATGCGGATTGGATCTAAAAAATACATGTAGGCAAATATTGAAATTTGGGCAGGACAACGTCTGCCGGGTCAGCTAGTTGTATATAATTATTGGACTGATCCTTTTCTTTTAATCTTCTAAAGTTATTTAGGCGACACTTTTGTTCCCATATAAAATTGTTTTCTAGGGAAAAATTCCATTTTTCGCAGGTGTACATGGAATACATACAAGATTCATTATTCATCGCTGCGAAGACTTTATGAACTAATTCTACAGGTAAATTTGATATGATATCGTATTTTTTCACTGCGCTCATCTTTGTAACCTTTGTTATATTTGAAATATTTATGAGTTCTATTCGTTTTAATTATAAAGTTATAAAATAATTTCTATTTATATAGATTTTCTTAATGAATATGTTTTACCAATTACTAGTTAAATAATGTTATTCCACAAAATCATAAAATTCAAATTGTCAATTTAGCTAAATTTTCAAAGATTCCAGATTTTTATTGGCATGTCATGAGGGGTAATGTAAACGGACGTATGTAATCTCCACCGATGGTTAATAGAAAATCCTCACTGCCGAAATGGTCACAGTTAATTACCCGTAAATTCCACCGATGGTAATTCGTATAGATTTAAAAGTATTAGTAAAGTACAATAGAGGTACCTAGATTAAAAAAATTAATTTTATTAGAAAAGGCATTTTATTGAAAAATAGAAGTAACACAAAATTGTAAGTTAACAAATAAACTTTTAAAATTTTGTGCTGTTACATACGATTATATCGAAGTACTTTTGGGGAGTTTCAAAAAATAGTACTTGGATAGAAACGCTTAATCTCAAAAAGCGTCGATACCCTGTATTACACTAGTCTTTAATACAATATTATGCGTTATATATGATTTATGTAACTTTCTTTTGTTTTTCTTTCTTAAATAAATTTATGTACTACTTACTAAAAGTTGTGGTTAAATATGTGAAGTTTTCAAAAACTTCGAGCAACACGCGTTAAGACCTTTCCGATAGAAATACTGATTTGTGGACAAACTATAAGGGTTCTAGTTTTAATATTTGGGTGCTAGCTCTTAGGAATCGGCAGCTAGATCTTTGAAAAATAAATCAACTAGGGGGCCAAAGTAACGCTACTCCCCCCCGCCCCAGTTGATATCGTCGGTTTAGAGGTAAAACTCACTAAGTAACAAATTCGTCGGTTTACAGGAAAAACAGTTTTGACGAAAAATTAGTTTATATGAAAATTAGATTATATGAAAAACATCGTTTAGTAGTTTTTTAGTTTCCGAAGCATTTTAGCGAGAAGTAAATTTCATTAAGTACAATTATCATTTTTATTTGGTAACAGTAAAACTCATTAAGTTACTTAATGAATTTTTCTCCTGTATAGCTTATCACTACCTTGTACTAAGTGCATTTTTTCATGAGATATAAACAGATCAATTTTCAATCGCCGAGTGCATAGAGTCACATTCCATGTATGAATGACCGGACTCCAAAAATTTATGTTCAATAACTTCAATCGTCGGATGATTTTGAACACAATTTAAAAGAGCCGCTGCAACATACTGGTTTCGGTTTTGGCCCCCACAAGTATCTGAAAACATCGACA
Organism: Podabrus alpinus; assembly: GCA_932274525.1. Lineage (NCBI taxonomy): Eukaryota > Metazoa > Arthropoda > Insecta > Coleoptera > Cantharidae > Podabrus > Podabrus alpinus. Next base: position 80,090,351 of record OW026452.1, read on the forward strand.
AATGCGTTATATTGGTTGGGATGCCAGCTATGTACCTCAAAAGAATTGTTGCTATTTCACTGGAACCTCTTCTACCATTAAGTTCATTCCAACAAAAACAATAACCCTTGTTTTATTTTCCTCCTTCATAAATTGTTAAATTATAGATGCACAATTTTCTGCTATAATACAACTGTCCTACATCCGCTGAAGGCAATTGAAGAACACTCTGCAAATCGAAAGTAATTATTTGAAAGTTCGCGTCTTCATTTGATCTTTTTTTATCTTCCTCTTTCGCTTTGTAACAATCTTCCTTTCTAGTAAGATGTTCTTCGTAAATTTGTTTCAAAAGTAGATCTTCTTTTGCAGAATTGAATTTTGCACAAATACTACATTGATCCTTTTTTGGAGTAAAAAAGGAATAGTTTTTCTAAACCGACGAATTTGTTACTTAGTGAGTTTTACCTCTAAACCGATAATATATTTTCTCAAAAATCTAGCTCCAGATTTCTTAGAGCTAGCATCGGCTAGCGCCCAAATATTAAAGCTAGCACCCACTAGGATCCAAGTTGTTTTTTGTGTTTTTGTGGTTTTTCTATCTTGATTTGTGGACAAACCTAGGAGGTGCTAGCTTTAATATTTGGGTGCTAGCCTGTGATAGCTCTAAGGAATCGGGAGATAGCATTTTGAGAAAAAATATTAACGGGAGGGGGGGATAAATGCAATTTCAATTACGAATTGTGATTGATCGAGCTTTTCTACGTCCCGAAATTGCAACTTTTCTAAAGTGTACGTTTCAAAAAGGACCTTGAAATAATTAATATAACATTTTTAAATTATGTATTTGTAATAATTTTTATATTATGTATTTTACTACGGCGCATCAATTTTCATAGGTCAAAATCGAATTTATTAAAATTACAATACGGGGTAACACAACATCCATAAAAAATAATTATATAAAAGTAAAATACATATTTTACAATAAATGTAACAAAACATACAAATAAATGAATAAAAGGATAAAAGCAACTAAGTACGTAGTTTGAGTCGGTAATTTAGTAGGTTTCAATGTATCAAATTACTTTTCGGTCTCCTCCACGTACCATTCCGTATTTTGTTTTTTTGATTTTACATTATTTTTATTTCGTTTTTTCTTATTGTGAATTCTAAAAATCATAAAATAAGAAATTATTTTGGATAACGTATAGAGTGTTTTTTTAGCTGCATGAGAACTTCAAATTTAAATAAAACATTAAAAGATTGATGGAATGTTTTTTAATTATTTTTTTATGAAAGTAAATTTAATGTCATTTATGATTTGAAAATGATTTCCGGCATCTGACCACCACGACTAATCGTTACGAAGTGCATCCAATCAGTCCAATTTTTGACCACTTCTTCCAATATTTCTGGCCTTATTTCATAAATGGCTTGCTGAATATTGACCTCCAATTCTTCCAGAGTTGTTGGTTTGTTAGTACAAACCATGGATTTAACATACCCCCAAAGAAAATAATTTGGAGGCGTCAAATCACACGATCTGGGGGGCCAATTGATAGAACCATTTCTTGAAATAATGTTTTCACAAAATTGTCCTTTCAATAAATCGATGGTTTCGGTGGCTGTGTGGCACGTAACACCATCCCGTTGGAACCATAAGTTGTCGATGTTTAACTCTTCGATTTTTGGAATCAAAAATGTATTGAGCATGTGCCGACATCTCACACCATTCACCGTAACGGTAGCTCCTTCCTCATTTCGAAATAGATATGGACCGTTGATGCCATTGACGTGTATTCCACACAAAATAGTCAATTTTAATGGATGCAACGGAGTTTCAAGATAACGTTCCGGATTGGTCTCAGTCCATATGCCGCAATTTTGCTTGTTCACATACCCATTCAACCAGAAATGTGCCTCGTCACTGAATAAAATTTGGCGGTAAAAAAATGGATTCACTTCCAATTGGTTGTGAGCCCAATTGGCGAACGCACGACAAAATCGATGACCATTAGACTTCAATTCTTGAACCAACTGGATTTTGTTAAGATGTAAACCAAGATCTTGATGTAAAATTTTTCATATAGTGGACGGACAAAGCCCAAGTTGTTGAGCACGATGGCGAATTAAATGTTTGGGTTCTCTTGCACATTTTCAATCACAGAAGCGATAGTTTCTTCGGTACGCACATTTCTTTGTATTGTTGGTGGTCTTACATCATGCAATGAAGAAATGCTACGAAATTTATACTTCACCGCACCAATAGCCAGCTCAGAAGGTCGATTATGTCGACCATAAAATGGGCGAAGAGCTCTATAAATTTCGCGAAGATAACTCTAACTTTAAAAATAAGTTTCCACAATTTGGTAGCGTTGTTCAAGTGTTAATTTATTCATGATTAAATGGCAAACCTTTCTGAACACAAATTTCAAAGAACTGTCACTTTGACAAACTCATTCAATAGTTATCCATATTGAAAGATCTCATGCAGCTTAAAAGCACCCTATATAATGAATTGAAGCGGTCACTTTAAAAACAATATTATTAATTTTTCTCCAAATGACGTTATGATCGTATGTTAGTGGTCATTTACTATGTAGTCTGTAGTGAATATATAATTATTAATGTGGGAATAGCAACTTGACAAATATGAAAATAAGCTTAAAACTGTAATTGAAAATATAAAATAAAAGTTCCAATATACAATAAGCATATCGTTTTTGAAATGACCAATTCATTTTTTATTAGGTTCATATCTGTTAGTAGATTTTTCCGGATTAATCAGTTTAAATACAAAAACTCTATGTTAAGAGCGTGCTGCGGAAAGAGAGAGAGGGAAGCAGTAGATATGATGTTGAAAGAAGCCTCTAATCTTTCGTAGAAATTTAAAAATTTAAAAAAATTATTTGCACCATATCTAAGGGAACCCTTGAATCCTTTGTGCATTAAGTTGATTTTATATAGTTTAAAACTCCACTAAGGGCACTTTATGATTTAAGTACAAGTTTTCTATAATTGATGATGAAATCGCTTCAAAATCAGGTTTTTTTTCCTTATAATGATCTGCAGAAGGCAATAACGAAGTTTCATTAAGATCGGTTGTCATAAAAATTCAAAATTGTCCTTTTTCATAAATTAAATTAACCTATTTACTTTTAATTTAAACCGCTCAAAATTGGTTATTGCCTTCAATAGTCTTTTCTTATTAATATAAAATAAGAATTACATTGATACGACGTTTAGTTTTTTAAATTTCTACAAAAGATTAGAGGCTTCTTTCAACATCATTCCCTCTCTCTCTTTCCGCAGCGCGCTTTTAAGAATTAGAAGCCTGGTTTAATAGCTACACCAAATGAAGTAGTCCTTAAATGGAGAAAAATGAATAATTAGTGTTACATACAAACGCTAAACTGGTTGTAGTTTATTGACATATTTTTAGTTTATTTTTCAATTCAAATTTGAAATTGTTAATTTTAAAGTAAGTGCAGAGATAAATACAATCTTTCAAGGTTCTTACTTCGGCGGAATATCCTCAGATTTTCTTCTTTTCTTGTTTTCTTGTTTAGAAAGTTTTCCCCTTCGGGTTTTTTGTTTTATCTATATTATAAAACCTCCATGAAACAAATTGCATAGAAAAGTTAACAACTTACTATAATTTGTTCCCCCTCCTCCTCCCAAAAGTTATAGTCTATTGCCTCTAAATCGAATAATTCCTCCAGTACCTCATATGGATGACGTCTTCCAAAGTCTTGAGGATCCCGTATCCTAACTGCAAAATTAAATTTTTCAAATATTAAACATTAATTTAAGATTTTAAAACTTGATATAAACGTTTTAAAAAAAAGTAGTACATACACTGGTTGTTATCCATTGGCGTGTTTTATTTTAAAATTCGTTTTATATAATAATTTTTAAGCGTTTTAAAATTCACCACCTTATATATTATTAACCAATATTATAAACCACATTATATTAAATAAACCAATCGACGAAAATATTTATTCTTCAAGGTGTATGGTATAAGTAGATAGCAACTGATATAAGCAGAGATATAAAATTGAATTTGTTAGGAATCGAGCATTAAAAATTTAAATAATTTGTCAAATTTGGCGTACGTTCTTGCCGTATATTTTTGGTTATTAAAAACTCAATGAAAACTTTTAATATATAATATTATGTAAAACCATAAATTGAAATAAATAACTTCTGATATATAAAAAATAATTTATTGAAAAAAATTACACTTGTAACATTGAAATATCACTTCTGAACAAATCTGGAGCTATGCAAAAACCTGAAAGATTTACCTGAAGTCATAATATCATCATCATCATGTACCAGCGCTAAGTGATCCATCTTTGGCCAAATGTCTCCCCTAGCTGATTACATTCTGCTCTATTCTCTGTCAGTCCCACAGAGAAAAAAAATCTTTTGATGTCAAGTATTTTTTACTTCAAATTGAAGTGCAAATTCATTTCGCATAAATTTGATGTCAATTTTACAACAAATGAAGTAAACAATAATGAATTTTCAATAACAAAATTTTTATTACCAAAAATTTAAATCCGAAACCGAGCGCAAAAAGAAAATTTGCTTATACAGTCAACTCGCGTTATAACGAATTTCAAGGGACCGGGAAAAAAGTTCGTTATATCGAAAGTTCGTTATATCGAAAGTTTGTTATATTTCTTCAATTCGGTCTGTCACTTTGATAATGCAGAAATAGCATAACAAGGGTTTTGATTGAGCATATAAAAGACATTGCATTAACAAATATTATTAGACTTGGGCCAAAAAAACGTCGTTATATCGAGGGGACCAAAACCCATTTAAGTTTTCGTTATAACGCGAGATTTTCAAGGGACTGGCAATTTCTTTCTTTATATCGAGATATTCGCAGTGGCGGACTAAGGGGGGGGGGGCGGAGGGGGCGGCCCGCCCCGGGCCTCGGGATCGGAGGGGCCTCACACCGAATACAATTATACCTATTTCCTATTTCTATCAATATAAAATTTATTAAGAGTCAAATTAAACAATATTTTCATTTAAAAAAATATTTTTCTTTTTGAAAAACATTTTTACTAGAAGCCCTTTATGAGTTTTTAACTACGGAAAGAGTTAGCATAGTGGATAATGCTATAAATTTTGGTACCAAATCCTGTGATGATATGGGAATTGATATCAACCGACGAGGCAGAAGAAGAATACAAAGAACATTGCCTGGTGAATTAGCTCAAGATGTTGGGCTAACAATTCAAGAAGAAGTGCGCCGGTCAATGTTTCAATGCATTGACCGGTTTATTACAGAATTATCCCAGAGATCTAAAGCAATGAAGAAGATCTACAATACTTTTCAAGTTGTTGAGCCCAAGTTTATGCTTCAATCTTCTGATGAAAATATGGTTGAAGCAGTAAATAATCTCATTAGTATTTTTGATGAGTTTAATAAAGAGCAAGTGCTTCTAGAAATTATAAGGTACCGGATACATTTGAAGGCTACAAATACAGATGAAGACATCGGTGCTAGCTGGACGGCTGAAGAAGCCTTACAATTTATTGTAAAATGGGATTTTAGTGAATCATTGCCAAATGTCTCTCTTATATTACAATATTTTTTAACAATATGTGTTTCTGTGGCATCGTGTGAAAGAAGTTTTTCGAAACTTAAATTAATAAAAAACTATCTGCGTACCACCATGCACCAAGAACGTTTGGTTAATTTATCAATTTTATCGATAGAAAGAAAGGTTACCAAAGAAATGGACTTTAATCAAGTTATTGAGAACTTCAGTAAAATGAAGGCCAGAAAACAGGCACGCCTGACTTTTTTCCATCAAGGAATTTCAATTTTTTTTGCGATTTTCGTATAGTTTAATGTTTTTAAAAGACAATGGTAACACTCCTATGGGAGGATAAACCAACTTTTGATAGAGAAAATCGACTTTGAAAATCGATAATTTTACGTGTATTCACTGACGCGCGGGTGGAATCTCACTCATTTTGTTGACGGTCCGCGCAAGTTGAACTAGTCTTAGACTTAGCCGTTTACGGACCGGCAGATTCACCTCGACTCTCCTACATGTAACATCGATTATTTTTTGTTTTTACGCGATTTTTTGGGGGTTAAACGTAATAGATAACTGCCGCATACCGCGACTATACTTTTTAATGCTATTTCGAGGGTCTCTCACATCCCGATTGCCTTAATCCCGGTGTTCTTGATCGGTGGCGCCTTCTCGTTTCTTTAGCTCTGCCGCGTAGCGGCTCTGTGCATGAAAAACCGCCCGGAGCTGCGGAGCAGCGTAGGGTACGTTTTTTGTTGCTCAAAATTCTGGCCAAGCCAACGTTTATTATGTTTATTTACCCCAAAATTAAAAATTTAATTTTTTCACTTTTTCGGCAATACACGTGTTATTTTCCATTTTTTTGCGAATATTTATTACTAATATCTACTAATCATACCCCCACCTTCCCGATTTTCAAAGAAAATTTCAAATCGGAGCAAAAAAATTTCACTCGATTTCAAGGGACCGCGGCCGGACGATGTCACATAGCCTCGTTGTGCATCAGCGACCCGTACTATTGCAACTCGCTGCATCTTTGTTATTTTCACACTTTTTTCGGATTTTTTTTATGATCACCTCCGCGACGACAAAAGTTATACATTCGCATCAAAACATTGCCAAAAAGGCCGTGATAAACACAAAATTTTGCAAAATTAAATGTTGGGGGCGTGTCCGTAGTTCTTCAAACCACGCGAAATTTAGGCCGGCAGCCTATCCCGGGCACCGCATAGGGTTTTTACTAAATTTTCGGTATTAATTCTTAAAAATCCTCAAATATCCGCACCTTATTTTGTATCTTATCCCTTTTTTGACCTATATACCGAAGGATTTTTAATTTTGGATATTCCTTGTCACTTGGGCCGTTGTCACCGGCACCAGAAAACATAATTTGTAATTGGCAGTTAGATAATATTAAGTTTAATTTTTATTCTATAATCAAGGAATAAAGGTTTTTTACTGTATCTGAGTCATTATTTCGATGCCTAAAAATAAAATACTCTTTAAGTATTATTTGCGGTACGGTGCTGCGATACACATATCTTTGTTTTCTTTTACCTTCACGCTTCACGCAAAGTTTGTAAGTTCCCAAAGTAAGAACATTAACTACATTTACGATATACTTTTGGGGCGGACTCTTGGAGTACAACTTACTAATTTTTCACTTTAATACGCCAAAACCGTTTTTTTTAAACGATTTTCACGACTTTTGGGTAAAAATTGGGCGTGGCACCCCAAAAATTTTTCGCCTCCGGCGACGCCTTCGGCAAGATATTTGTGCTAAGGGCCTCATTTACTTTTGCCGCCCCGGGCCTCTTAACACCTTAGTCCGCCACTGGATATTCGTTATATCGAACTTCATTATAACGCGAGTTGACTGTATATATAGTACATTTTTATTACCAACACAAAAATTAAGGGATTATCCTATTGTAACCAACACGGTTACACAACAGTAACCAGAAGAAAAACAGTAAGAAAACAGTAAGAAGAAGAAAAAACGAGATAGGCGCGGCACCCCTAAATCTCGAGGAAAACTATGATAAACGGTTTGGTACCCAGAAACATGTTCCATGTTAAAGATATTAGTCGGAGACTAAAATAGAAGGAATCCGGGGTTCAGGGGGCGGAGCTCCTTTGCGAGGCGCGGAGCGCCGAGTTTTATAGTGAACGATAAAAACCAACCGCAAAAATTTAATTAGTGCAGATTATCTGATATTACATTATAAAATTATGGCGACCAAATATAACAACTTTTTTTCAATGCAGACAAAATCGCTACCATAATGGTAGTGATTGCAATACCGGACCAAAATTGCAATACCGGTATTCAATTGCAAATGATTAAAAATACAAATCAAAATAAACATTTTATTATTTCATATTTTTAAAATGAGATAGCAAAAAACACAAAGCATCAATTGTTTCATTATTTAGTCGCGAGCGTACCTTAGTGCAAAAATTTCCTGCCGCGGAAAATGCTATTTCCGATTCTACACTAGTGGGTAGAATTGTTAGAAGATAAGCATAAACTATTTCCAAGTACTTTCTTCGAACTCCTTCGTCTTCATATAGTCCCATCTCTCTTTTAATAAGCTTTCTTATATCTGTCGTCTGTGACACAATTTCATTGTGCACTGCTGTTTTTCTATTTATTGCAGACTGCAATTTTTGTTCCATTGATATTGATACGTCTTCTTCACTTTCCTTATATTCGTCTACATTACTATTCGCAACTTCCAGATCTACAGATTAATCATCAAGTCTCTGGACCATGGAAAAAATCAATTTTGCCATATACGTAAGCCTTGGTTACTCGTGAATTCTCTCTTATAATTTATTTTCTCACTATACTCTTTTGGATTATGTAGATATCTTAAAAGTAATTCTAAATCTAATTCCCTTTCCTTAATGCGAAATTTCAATGCAGTGTACAATTCTTCAGATAATGGCGATTTTTGTTTTTGAAGAGTATCCAACATGAATTCAATAGCTGCATTTGCGGTTAATAAATTTGCATCTTGGCGACATAGTGCTTCAACAGCAAGCTTAATTGGCAACAAAGCAGAAATGGTCATTGATATTACTGAAAATTCGCTATCGGAAAAACTAATGGCAGTATTAAGATCAATTAAAACCTTTTGAATAGGATTTTTTAATTTTAGAAATCGCTCCATCATATAGAATAAACTACTCCAACAAGTTTTTGAATCTAACAAAAGCATAAGTTCTTTGTAAAATTCAGCTTTTATATAAGTTTGTAACGCACTATTTTTTGTAGGAGAACGTCTAAACATCTTAACAACGGTTCGAATTTTTTTAATTATAGGTGGAAGTCCTTCATAAGTAAGAGCGAAGGCATGCTGGTTATTGTGGTCAACGTCTAGTCCAAGTTCAGTTAGATTGTCATTAGCTCCATTATCAGAATCAGATGCATCCAAATGTTCTGCTGTTTCTGATAGAGTACGCTAATTACTGCAAGCTGAATACCATGGGCATAGCATAATTGCTGTTCAGGATCAATTAATTTGCCGACTTTTTTCATTACCGAAGCTCCATCAGTAGTAATACAAACGATATCCTTCTGAAGAGAGAGTCCATGATCATTCAATTTTAGGTTAATTGCTTCTACACATTTTTCAGCCGGCATACTGCTTGATACGTGGGCCAATCCAATATTCCAGAACTTTTTTCGGAATGTACATTTTTTAGGCTTCTATACAAAGTATAGCAAGAAGCCTTATGATCTGGCTCCGTGTCTGTCCGTCCGTCTGTCCGTCCGTCCGTCTGTCCGTCCGTCCGTCCGCATAATTCAAAATAATACAGAGCGTTTCAAATCGTGTTGAATATACTCAGTGTGTATAGAGGTCTAAGAACTGGGTACCCAGTGCGCTATTATTTTGGAAATAGCTGTCTTATATAGACTTACTAGCTGACCCGGCAGACGTTGTCCTGCCCAAATTTCAATATTTGCCTACATGTATTTTTTAGATCCAATCCGCATAATGACCTTGCGACTTATTTGGTCATCGCAAATACCCAACGTATTAAAAAAGGATTAAATAAATAAATTAATAAAAAATACAAATCAAGGTTTAATAAAAAAAAGTTTAACAAAACTGTTAAGTATTCACAAAAACCACAATAATTTCTAATTTTACTTTATTTTTGCCAATTACTCTTGTTTTTTGTGTTCTTCCTTTTCCTCCTCCCCTTCGTCTTCTAATAAGGAATTTTCGAAAGCACGCAGCGATATTGCCAATTCCTGTTCTTCTTACATACATACATACATACATTGAATTTAATATATATAGATATCGTTCGTTAATACGTTGATCCGTTGAAACGTTGATCCGCACTAACGTTGGTGAAGCTAATACAGCGCTTGACCAAAGTTCGCGGCAAGATTCTAAAGTAGCCTATGTTTTTCGTAGCATTGTAAATAGCTTCTACACCAAATTTGGTAGAGATTGGTCAAACGGTGTAGAATTGTATAGAAAACATACATACATACATACATACATACATACATTGAATTTTATATATATAGATATCGTTCGTTAATACGTTGATCCGTTGAAACGTTGATCCGCACTAACGTTGGTCAAGCTAATACAGCGCTTGACCAAAGTTCGCGGCAAGATTCTAAAGTAGCCTATGTTTTTCGTAGCATTGTAAATAGCTTCTACACCAAATTTGGTAAAGATTGGTCAAACGGTGTAGAATTGTATAGAAAACATACATACATACATACATACATACATACATTGAATTTTATATATATAGATATCTGTTTTAGGCTTCTATACAAAGTATAGCAAGAAGCCTTATGATCTGGCTCCGTGTCTGTCCGTCCGTCCGTCTGTCCGTCTGTCTGTCCGTCCGCATAATTCAAAATCATACAGAGCGTTTCAAATCGTGTTGGAAATACTCTGTGTGTATAGAGGTCTAAGAACTGGGTAGCCAGTGCGCTCCAAATTGTGTTGGGAAACACTCTGAAAATGAGTAGATATGTGAAGAAGGTTGCTGAAATATACATAACTGAGTGGTTTACCTATATATTGTTGATCTCTTTATTTGATCCGTTGATCTATTGATCCATTGAGTTTTTTAACATGGAACATGTTTTCACGGTCGTTACCTCGCAAAAATCGACACCAAAAAACCGACACCAAAAACCGACAGCAAAAACCGACACCAAAAATCGATACCAAAAATTGGCACCACATGTATAATTCAAATTTATAGTTTATAATTTGAATAGAGTAGATTATCGAATAACATCTTCCCATTCACAATAATGAATTTTCAATAACAAAATTTTCATTACCAAAAATTTAAATCCGAAACCGATCGCAAAAAGCAAATTTGCTTATATAGTAAATTTTTTATTACCAACACAAAAATTAAGGGATTATCCCCCGTGTAACACAACTACGTGTAATACACGGTTACACAACTACGCAGCACTTCGGAAAACGGTAAAAAGAAGAAGAAACGAGATAGGCGCCACTCCCGCGGCACCCCTAAATCTCGAGGAAAACTATGATAAATGGTTTGGTACCGAAAAACAGGTTCCATGTTAAATCTTCATATTTAGCGAACGATAAAGCCCTGTTTAGCGCCCCTTCCACAACCTTATTTAATTCTCGCAAAGCCATTTTTTGTAAAGACATTTTTAGTTCACGTTCAACACATTTAAGTCATAATAAATCATTTGGATTATATAGTATTTTTATTAAATATTAACGGATTAACGTATTAACGTTAATCCGTTAATCCGGATTTAAGTTAATCATTAATAACCGTTATTTTCTATCTCCTCGATTTTTGTTTCTTCTTTTCGTTCCGTTCAGATCCTTCCCCTTCCATAACTTCGATTAGTGCTTATGTTGGTATCAAATTTGGACCAATGAGATTAGGTTTTGACACGCCGCAGGAGAGAGCTGGCATTTTATATATTAAGATATTGTAATATGAACTATTATTCGTCTTCTAATAAGGAATTTTCGAAAGCACGCAGCGATATTGCCAATTCATGTTCTTCTTTCTGTTTCTTCTTCATATAGGCAGCAGCCAATTTTTCCTCCCTTTTAGGCTTCTATACAAAGTATAGCAAGAAGCCTTATGATCTGGCTCCGTGTCCGTCTGTCTGTCTGTCTGTCTGTCCGTCCGCATAATTCAAAATCATACAGAGCGTTTCAAATCGTATTGGAAATACTCTGTGTGTATAGAGGTCTATGAACTGGGTAGCCAGTGCGCTACTTTTAGGCTTCTATACAAGGTATAGAAAGAAGCCTTATGGTCTGGCTTCGTGTCCGTCCGCATGTTTTTTCAATGCAGACCAAATATAAGTTATACGTATTTTATTTACATAATTTTTCACCTATATAGGAAATTTAAATACGTTGATCCGTTGATATGTTGATCTGTTTTTTTCAATGCATACCAAATCTCTTATTATAAAAGGCCAAGTCCTTCTGTCTGTCCCACGGAAATACCCGAAGCAAACCGAACATCAACGTATCATCGGATCAACGTTTCATCGGATCAACGTATCATCGGATGAACGTATCATCGTATCAACGTATCATCGTATCAACGCATCATCGGATCAACGTATCATCGGATAAGTTAATCCGATTATCCTACTCAAAATTACTATATAAGCAGAATTACATTATAACGAAATAATAAGTGTTGAACGTCAACGAAAAATGTTTTCAGGTGAATTAATAAAGGATGTGGAACAGGCGCTAAAGAGGGACTTATCGTTCGGAAAATACGAAGATTTTGAAGTCAGAGAAGAATTCAAACGAGCTACTATTAATTCGTTAAAGGAGGCACTTCGTGAGTTTAGCAGCAATGGAATGCGTAAAATTGATTTAAATATTGCGAAAAAAAAAAGTGGCGGCAAAACGTATAAGAAACAGAAAAAGAGTGGAGAAACTGATTGCTGCCGAACAGAAAAAGAAACAAGTTGGAACTTGCTTTAGCAGCGGTTCCTAGGCTTCTATACAACAGATTTAAGAAATGAAATATTCTGAGATTTATATTTGAACTTAAAATGCTATTCTTTTGCTTTTATGTGAAAAAATAATATTTTATCCGATAATAAAGATACTAATCTGATAATCGAAATCTCTTATTGTCACTAAATTTTACTTATACTATACTAGAATATTTTTTAGCTTGGTAGGTATTAAAAATTCAGATTATCAGAATTACCACAGATATAAACAAGGTGGAACTCGCTTTAGCGGCAGTTCTTAGGCTTCTATACAGCTACCTTTCTGGTGTGGAAAGTTGTTATTATCTGGTTAGTTTTGATCGCCATATAATGTAACATCACATAATCAGATAATCTGCACCAATTAAATTTTTTGCGGTTGGTAATTATCATTTACTATATAAGTAATAACAATCAAACTTTTCCATTCTATTCGAAACTTTACTTCTCTGTAATATTTGGTCCTTTTTTGAGGTGGACCAATCCTCTCCTTTCTCTTTTATTTACAACTTAACTTCACTAACCACATCATTAAAAATTTATTTTTTCACATCAAAGTAAAATAAAATACAACTACTTTTCTGGTAGTTGTGGTAGTGTACTTTTCTGGTAGTGTAAAACTACCGTTATGAACGTCGACATTTGGTTCTACAACGTTACCTACTTCAAGAACAGCTGCGTTTTTACTTCGTGGATTTTGTCGACGAATTGCATGACTACGTGAACGATGTAATATTTGCGAAGGGGTCATGTTGGCAATTTGCTTTCGCTTTCGAAATTCGCGTAATTTCCGGTCCATTTTTTGAGGTGGATCCATCCTCTTCCTTCTCTTTTATTTACAACTTAACTTCACTATCCACATCAAGCCACTGCTGTTGTTAAAATAAAATAATAAATAATTAGTGCAGATTATCTGATTATGTGATGTTACATTATATGGCGACCAAAAATAACCAGATAATAACAACTTTCCACACCAGAAAGGTAGCTGTATAGAAGCCTAAGAACTGCCGCTAAAGCGAGTTCCACCTTGTTATATTTAAATACCGTTTGTTACCCACACTTGTCCGTTCGTCTAATGTGAGGCTGAATCTTTTGCCACCTTCCTTCAGTTTAGCCAAATTACTTACCAGAGAACTTCGAATTTCTTTGCTATAATCAATAACCATATTCCTAATTGTATTCGGAGATTTTGCTATATCCTTAAAACCTTGAGCTGTTAATGCATTTCTCAAGTCTATAGAGGTGCAAAATATACTGAATGGCAAATAATCTACAGCTGTCATTCGCGAAAAAATTGCATCCAAGGAGTTGTTCTTATTACGGGCAAAATAATCAGAAATCTTAGATTTCTTAGGTGGTCTTGAATTTGATTGAGGTGAATTTGATACAAGTTCCTGTCTTTTTAATACATTAATGTCGTGTGGTTTTAAAATGCGTATGTAAACCACTGGCACTTCCACCAGCAACTTTAATAATTTTTGAGCATTTCTTGCATTTGCCAAGATTATCTTTTTCGTTATACCAGAAATAACACCATACCGACGTATTATCTGCTGATTTCTTGTGTTCTTTAAAATTGCTGTTGTTATTCATTCTGGATAGATTTTGATTTAAATATTCGATTATATATCGAATATACGAGTTCTTTTGAAAGGTTGACTTGGGATCTCGTACTGACGCTGACGATAGATAAGCAAAACAAAAAAATCAATAGTCATTTTGTATAAAATAGAAATAAAGTTGGGACCAAATAAATTGAGACCTGCGTCACAAATTTCTGATTAAGAAAAGACATCCTGAATATAATTTAGGACGTCGTTTAGCTTTATTAAAAAGAGAAAAAACATATTTGAAAGTCTTTCTGGCAAAGACTTAAGAAAAGACGTACGTTATCAACATTTTACATTAATAATAAATACTATATAAAATTAGTATGTCTGAACTTAAAAATAAAAGCAATAAAAATTGAATTGACTCGCGTATTGAAATTGAAATCAACAATGAGTAGGTAACTACGGATATAATTTGTTTATGTCATTTTCATGAACTTTTCTGGTTGTAAAATTTCGCATTACTTGCGAAATGTTCTTACAAAGAACATTTAACTGTTGCTACATTAAACAAGAAACTTCAAAAACTGCATATTATTTTAAGCAACACTAGCTTAAAACGAACTCCCCACGAAATTGGTTTTAAATTTTGTAAAGAAAATAATCGTAGAGCATTAGTGGAAAAACACAATATTGCTTTTAATCGAGTACATTTCATGAAAAGCTATATAAACAATATAAATTCCGAATTTAAACGTCAAGTTGTGTTTTTGGATGAGACATGGATTTTTTCGAAAGGTAACCCTGGAAAGTCTTGGCAAGATAATTCAGTAAAAAGTGTTAGAAAACCAGAAGGTTATGATGGGAAACGCTTCATTGTTCTTCATGCAGGTTCGGAGTCTGGATTTATAGATAATGCATCATTAGTCTTTGCATCAAAATCTCAAAAAGAAGATTACCATGGAGAAATGAATGGTGACTTATTTAAAAATGGGTTACTGAGAAACTTATATGCAACTTGGAAGAACCAAGTTTAATAATATTGGACAATGCATCTTACCACTCTACGTTAGTTGAAAAACAGCCTACGTCGGCGTGGAAGAAAGCAGATATTGCAGCTTGGTTGTCTGCAAACAACATTTGTTTTAGTGAACGATTGTTTAAAGTAGATTTGTTAGAATTGGCAAAATTGAACAGAAAAGATAAACGGTATGAAGTGGATGAGCTGTTACGAAACCATGGCCATGAAGTTTTACGCTTACCCCCCTACCACTGCGAGTTTAATGCGATTGAACTTATATGGGCGAATTGTAAAACTTATTACAATAAGCATATCGGAAGAGATGGTTATGGGGATGAAAAAGTAATTTCGATGTGGAATGAAGCATTGGATAATTGTACATCTGAAATTTGGCAAAAAATTGCATTCGTCACACCAAAAATGTGATAACAAATTGGTATGAATGGGAAAAACTTTTAGATGTCACCGTAGAAGAACTCGTCATACAATTAACCAATGACTCCGATACTGGTAGTGACAACGACTCCGATGAATAAAAATGAGCAGTTCCTCTGTACGTTTTAGGTATTTATTAACCCGTTTATTTTGACGACGAATTCATGGAAAAAATTTAAACAGTTTTTCAAAAATATTTCTTTAAAAATAATACAATTATTTCAAATTTGGTAATTCCGGAATCTTGCTTTTATTAAAAATTTAAGCATTTTCAAAGAAAACCCTAAAATTCAAGTTTTATTTATAATCAGTAAATTGCAATTCTATGAAAAGGTGTTTATGGGAAACATATTTATTACATAACCCAACTTTAGTTATATGACATTGACAGAAAGATAATTTAAATTATTACAGGAAAGAGAAAGAAAGCTATATTAAAATGAAAAGGGCAGATGCATCTTAAAATGCACTCATTTGACTAGCGATTTTAATATTAATTCGTACTGTTTTAAGTAATGACGCAAGTCTCAATTTATTTGGTCCCAACTTTATCAATCTCCCACTAGCAACTTTGGTTGACTAAGTTCAACCAAACATTAATAAATGAGTAATAATAAAATTTAAAATAATAAAAAAAAATAACAGAAAATAATCGAAATAAGCCGAATAATAAAAGCAGAAATAATAACAGTCATCATCATAAAAGAATTCCACAGTAAGTAATTTTGGTTGCCTAAGTGTAGCAAAGCAGAGATCGATGAGTAATAATAAACAGAATAGAGACCGATCAAATAGTGTGACATCAAAAAGAGATTTCCTTAAGAGAGGAAGAGAAGAGCAGGATTTGAGTGAAGAGGAAGAAGCATTTCGGAGAAGCAAAAAAACGGTAAAATCGCCAATTAAAGGAGACGAGGTGGTAAAAGTAATGACGGGGACTGGGAATATGGATGAGTTGAAGGAAATGATAAGCGCACTGACGCGTACCGTTAATGCTGGATTTAAGGAGAATAGAGAAGAGATTGGAGAATTAAAGGCAAAGATCGATCGAGTGGAGGAACAGTGGAATTTAGAGAGACAAGAATACAGAAGGGAAATTGAAGAACTCCAGAGCATGGCATCGGATCAAGGAAACTGCATAAGAGAACTTGAAAAACAAGTGGAGGGATACGAAAAAAGAGAAGAGAAAATGTAATATTGTAATTAAGGGAATGATCACTAACGATAAAATAACAAGAGAAAAGGTAGAAGGATTTATCCATAAGGAACTTGCAATCCAGGTGGAGGTGTCTGAAGCATATAAACTGGGTAGAGTACCGGGACGAGAGATAGTGGTTGCGAAAATGAAGAACTTTGAACAGAAAATGTCCGTACTGGAAAATAAAAAAAAGCTAAAAGGTACTAAGTTGTATATTGAAAGCGATCTTACACAGAAAGAGAAAGGCGTCCAGGATCAAATTATAAAGTATGCTAAGGAAGAAACTAAAAACGGTAGGAGGACTGGAGTGGGGTACAGAAAGTTGTATGTGGATGGCAGGATGTTTATATGGTGCGATAAAGAAGGTAAACTAAAACCAGCCACAGATACTAAAGACTTGGCAAAAAACTGATAGAGAGATACGGAGTGGATGGAACGTCTCAACCTGAAGCTCCATATGCAACACCTGAGACAAAAAAGACAACTTCGCAATGCAACAGGAAAATGGAGATGAGTTATAAGATGCTAATGCCCAGAAAACGAAAACGGAAACAAAATTTGATTAAGATAGGCACCTGGAACGTTAGAACATTGCTGAGACCGGGGAAGATATCGGAGGTGGCGCATGAACTGGTGAAATATGGAATAGACGTGACAGCATTACAGGAAATAAGGTGGGGAGGTCAGGGAGAAATAAAAAATACGAAT
The DNA here is from genome assembly GCA_932274525.1 of Podabrus alpinus. Classification (NCBI taxonomy): domain Eukaryota; kingdom Metazoa; phylum Arthropoda; class Insecta; order Coleoptera; family Cantharidae; genus Podabrus; species Podabrus alpinus. The sequence continues at coordinate 80,107,818 of OW026452.1, forward strand.
TATACGATGTTTTATTCTGGGGAAAGCATGCGGGGAAGAAACGGAACGGGTTTTATAGTTGCAAAAAATTTGGAACGAAGAGTGTTAACTTTCAGAGCAATAAGCGGAAGAATATCCTATTTAAGATTAGAGGCCAAAACAAGAATGTCAATTATAAATGTATACGCGCCAACAGAGGATAGCTGTGAAACGGAAAAGGAAGAATTTTATAGCGAGTTAGAGACATTATGCGAAACTATACCAAGACAAGATATACTGATGGTGCTGGGTGACTTTAACGCCAAAATAGGCAAGGAAAGTTATATCAGGTCAGTTGCAGGAATTTATACAATACACGAAACAACAAACGATAATGGAGAAAGACTATGCAACATGGCGGAAGCAACGGAAACAGTAATCTGCAGTACTAAGTTTAAACATAGGAAGTTGCATAAAATAACATGGGTGTGGCCGGGAGGAAGCACAGAAGAGGGAAACCAGATAGACCATGTACTGATCTCCAAGAAAAATGAAAGAGCTGTAATGGACGTAAGAACTTACAGGGGGGCCAACGCGGACTCGGATCACTATCTGGTTGTAGCGAAGGTAAAACAAGAGAAGACAAAATATGTTAAAAAAGAAAACTGTAATAGAAAGTTGGCAACAGAAAAACTTAACAGTAAAAAGTTACAAAAAGAATACGAAGAACATGTAACGCAGAAAATGACGGAAAAAAATAGAGACAGTAATGTAAATGAGGAGTTGTATAACATCACATCGATCCTGCATACAAGCGCAAAGGAAATTATTGGCTACAGAAAATACAAGAATAGCAAAGCATGGTTTGACGAGGAATGCATGGAGAGCTGCAGGAAAAAAGCAGAGAGTAGGTTGGAGTGGTTAAGAACTGGACAAAGGGAAGAGAAAGAAAAATATAAAAGATTGTCAAACAGCGCAGATAAGTTATACAAGATCAAGAAGAATGCATGGATGATGGACAAAATGAAGGAAATAGAAACAAGTAACAAGTACAATAATGCGAAATTATTTTACCAGTTGATAAGGAAGCAAAAAACAAGTAACAGAGTCACGCTAAGAGGCATGAAGGATGAAACGGGAAAGATGGAGGGCGGAAAAGAGAAAATAAAGCAAATATGGATGGGGCACTTCCAGAAACTACTGAACGGAAATCAAGAATGTAAAGATACGCAAGATGTAATAGAAAACGACGAACAAGAAGTGTTATTGCCAACAAGCGAAGAAATAGCAGAGGTTATCAGTAGAATGAAAAATGGAAAAGCACCGGGGAGGGACGAATTAAACGCGGAGTTCGTAAGATGCTGTGGAGAGGAAGGGGTAGCAAGAGTGTGCGATCTAGTGAAGCAAGTCTGGAGAGAGGAAAAAATGCCTGAAAGATGGAAGGAAGCGGTTATAGTTCCAATAAAAAAGAAGGGTAACGCGGATGAATGCAGAAACTACCGAGGTATAACCCTTCTCAATTCAACATACAAGGTGATATCATCAATGATACATATCCGACTGAAGGAATACGCTAAGGTTTTGATAGGCGACTACCAATATGGCTTCATAGAAGGAAGATCAACGACGGGGGCAATACATGTGGTGAAACGAACTATGGAAAAGGCACGTGAATTTGACATAGATTTGCATATGATGTTTGTGGACTTCCAACAGGCCTTCGACAGAGTGAACAGGAAACAATTGTACAGGGCATTGAAAGAGATGAAAATACCAGCTAAACTAATAAGATTAATAAAGATGACATTGGAAGATACCACAGCATGCGTTAGAATAAAAGAAGATGAAACAGACTTTTTTGAAGTAAATTGTGGTGTGAGACAGGGCGATGCGTTGTCGGCGACGTTGTTCAACATAGTGCTAGAAAAAATAATAAGAACAATAGGTGAACATGGATCAATAACAACGAGAGAAGGTCAAATAATAGCATATGCGGACGATGTGCTGATTATGGCAAGATCGCGTACTAAAATGATGACAATGTTTAAGAGGATGGTTAATGCAGCGAAGGAAATGGGGCTCCTTGTTAACAAGAATAAGACAAAATACATGAAATGCGACAGAAGAAAATCATGGTGTAGAAATGACATAATAATAGAAAATCAAACATACGAAGAAGTAAGTGACTTTATTTACCTGGGAGTTCAAATCAAAAGAGATAGTAACAGAGATGAAGAGCTAAAAAGAAGAGTGCAACTGGGTAACAGAGCGTATTATGCTAACAAGATAATGTTAAAAGATAAAAAACTAACGAAGACGACAAAAATGAGAATATACGAAACGACGATAAGACCAATAATCACTTACGCGGCAGAAACACTATGTTTGTCACAGCACGATGCGGAAATACTTAGAAGACTTGAAAGAAAAATTTTGAGAACAATCCTGGGACCAACAGTGGAGGGGGGTGAAAAGAGAAGGAGGAGAAATAAAGAGATTTTGCAGGAGTGCGATGGAAGGGACATAGTAAAGTTCATAAAGTCGTAGCGAATAAGATGGTTAGGCCATGTAATGCGAAGTGATGAGGATGCAGTCAAGAGAGTAACACTTTGGAGACCCACAGAGGACAGAGCAAGAGGTAGACCACGAGTGAGATGGTGGGACCAGGTGACCGACGACCTGGAGAGGATGGGTATAAAGGACTGGAGGGTGAGGTCGGGTGATAGGACGGGATGGAGAGTGATAGTGAGTGAGGCGGCGAGTCATTCCGGGTTATAGATAGTGAGTGTTAATATAACTAAAATGTCTAAACATAATGTACATATGGGGTCTAATCCTCCCCGACAAACGGATTTTGTAAATCCCAATAGGGATAGCTATATTCATAATGAATTGATGCTTTGTAATAAAAAAAATAAAATATAATATAATATATATTTATTGTGCCAACCGAAAAAAAAAATTAAATACCGAAATACCGGTATTATATATTCAAAAATACCGGTATTTCGGTATTTCAAAATAAGCCAAAAATACCGGTATTCGGTATACCGGTATTGCAATCACTAGGCAGAAGGTCGTATGTAACATTTTTTGAGATTTAGGGCCGATTTATTCATCTATTCAGTAAAGTCTCCGTTAGTTACGTGTCAGGTAAACTTATATGTCACCTGTAAGAATTTTGGGTATATTCATGCTATTTTATGTATTCCGTAGTTACTTAATATTTTACTGAACACCCCGTTGTTTTTAAACGGTTAGTAGTAATTTAGTAGTAGTTAGTAATTTGTAAATTACAATTTAGTGTAAACAAGTTTGTATAGTTGTTAATAGTTTTTGTAAAAGTGTTATCAATCCTATTTAAAAATCAATCACAATGGATTTTATTGATGATATTAACCTTATACTTGACGATATTGACGACAATTTTGTAAATCGCCGTCCTTATTACAGCCAAAATCGATATCAACAATGGGATAATTTAAATCGTTGGGACGATTTGGAATTTTTTCAGAGGTTTCGTCTAACAAAAACCTCAGTATTGGAAACTTTATTACTAATAGAAGATGGACTTGCATATCAGTCAAACAGGTAAAAATTAATTTACTGTATTGCGTATTACTTCAGTGTACACACTACAATAATAATGAATTATTTTTCCAGAAACAACCCAATACCACCTCTGCAACAACTGTTATTGACCCTTAGGTTTTATGCCACTGGTGGTTTTTATGTGTCCGTGGGAGACTTTGGAAATATCCATAAAACAACTGTTCATAAAATAATACATCGAGTTACTTCTCAACTAGCCAGTTTGAGGCCACAATTTATTTACATGCCTTCGACACAAGAAGACATAATTAAGGAGCAAAAACAATTTATGGCAATTTCCCGGTTTCCTCGCGTGATTGGCTCCATAGATTGTACACATAAAAAAAAGCCCAGGTAGGTATGTTATTTGTGTAATTATAATTTAGACTACGTATTTCTTAAAAAATAACATATTTTCAGGAGGAGCAAATGCAGAAGTATTCAGAAATAGAAAAGGCTTTTTTTCATTAAATGTTCAGTGCATCTGTGATGCAAATTACAAAATTCGAGATATTGTAGCTCGGTGGCCAGGTTCTTCTCATGATGCCAATATTTTTGATAATTCAAATATCAAGCAAAGATTTGAAGGGGATCGATAAGTCGATATATGATGACACCTATTGCTAACCCACAAAATGATGCAGAAAACTTATTCAATGAAGCTCAAATTAGAACTAGAGGTCCGGTGGAAAGGACATTCGGAATTTGGAAGCGGCGTTTTCCTTGTCTATCGATGGGAATGAGGTGTAAGATACCGATGGTGCAAAATGTAATAGTAGCTACAGCAGTGTTACATAATATTGCAAGAAACAATAGAATTGAGGAAGCACGGTTTGAAAATGAGCATAACGAAGAGCTTTTTGAAAACGAGACTATAGAAGAATTACAGGAAGTCTTTCAAGAAAATAATAATTTTCATCGTGCCGAATTTTTAAATTATTTTAGAAACTTATAAGGATACATGAATAAATTAATGTTTTAAAAGCTTTATTTTAAATTTTTTCAAGTTTGTACATATTTTGTATTTTTTAATTGGAACAGCTTCATTTCTTGTTCATGTAATTCTGTTGCCATTTTGATTCTTAGCTGGCTTTCGAATTCTTTTCTGGCATCGTCTTTCTTCAGCAATTCTACTCGCAGCGATATTTCTGCCAACTGCTGTTCGGCAACCTTCTTTTGAATAGTTAGCAAGTCTTCACGACTCTTGGCCATGGATGAATATTTATTTCCAACATTGTTTAGTTGATTATATAGTAATTAGTTAACTATATGATTACCAATCTAACCGGATTATCCTTTAATCATTATGTTCCTAATTCCAACAAAAACACGTTGTTTCGAAAAACTGTTTATTTACATGCATCAACTGCTAATTTGAGGTTAGGATCTTCTCTGTAACGACTTATAATTTGTAAAAACTGATCTGTAAATTTATCTGTTCGGTAACCTCAATTTACTGACAGGTTGCCACTACTGGAAAGTGAATAAACGTTTACCGATAACAATCTTATCAGTAGCGCTACTGAACACTTTACTGAGAGGTGAATAAATCGGCCCTTAGACATATTCTGTCAGATCATAGAGCTGAAGTTTACGAATATTTCGGCAACGAAGCCGAAAAATTGGCTTCAGCTTGCAAAAAATCCGGGCAAGCTGAATTTTGGTAGAGATGTACATTTGAGTGTTCTAATGAACCTCCTAAAAGTCCCATAAAATCCCACGCCGGCGTCCCCCGCAATCGGGGGTTTTAGCTCCTCCAACGCGATTTCTTCCCGATAACTCGCTTATTTACGCTTGTATGAAAAATTATTATCAGACCATAATTGAAGAGCATAAAATTCTTTATAAAATAGATTTTTTTCAAATTTTTCCATAGCTCACTAATATTGAAATAATTGACCCAAAACACGACTCACCCTTAAAATGGCATAATATTGATTCCTTGCAAGGAGAGAAATATTTTCAAGTACGGGAAGTGATTTTAAAGCAAATTAATTAAAATATGAGCAAAGGTTGGAAAATGAAGAGAAAATTGGATTTTTTCAAAATTTGCCCAAGTTATAGTATCTTCCAAGTACCGAAGCCGAAATTTTGGTTTGAGCTTACCGAAGGTCTGGGCAAGCTGAAAATTGGCAAAGATGTATATTGAAGTATTCTAATAAACTCCCAAAATGACTCATAAAAATCCCAAGCCGGCGTTCCCTCAAATGAGGTTTTAGCCCCCTAGTGCGGTGTTTCGCCTATAGCTCACGTATTTTTACTTTTACGAAAAATTACCATTAACTAAAGTTGAAGAACATAAAATTTCTATAACTTATGGCGCTGCAGTAGGTAGTACTACAATACATACTTTAATATGCAAATTAAACTTTGTTTAATGGTAATTTTACGTAAAAGTAAAAATACGTGAGCTATAGGCGAAACACCGCACTTAGGGGGCTAAAATCCTTATTTGAGGGAACGCCGGCTTGGGATTTTTATGAGTCATATTGGGAGTTTATTAGAACACTTCAATATACATCTTCGCCAATTTTCAGCTTGCCCGGACTTTCGGTAAGCTCAAACCAAAATTTCGGCTTCGGTACTTGAAAGATACTATAACTTTGGCAAATTTTGAAAAAATTTATTTTTCTCTTCATTTTCCAACCTTGGCCACAATTTCAATTAATTTATTATTAAAAGCATTTCCCGTGCCCGAAAACATTTCTCTCCCTGCAACGAATCAATATTGTGCCATTTTAAGAGTGGGTCGTGTTTTCGGTCAATAATTTAAGTATTAGTGTGCCATGGAAAAATATGAAAAAAAACTATTTTATAGAGAATTTTATGCTCTTCAATTATGGTCTGATCATAATTTTTCATACAAGCATAAATAAACGAGTTATCGGCAAAAAATTGCGTTGGGGGAGCTGAAACCTCCGATTGTGAGGGACGCCGGCGTGGGATTTTATGGGACTATTGGGGGGTTCATTAGAACACTCCAATGTACATCTCTGCCAAAATTGAGCTTGCCGGGATTTTTTGCAAGCTAAAAACCTTCCTTGCCTGGACTAAATGTCTAAAACTCAAAAAATGTTACATACGACCTTCTGCCATTATGGTAGCGAAATATAAGTTATATTTTATTTACATAATTTTTCACCTATATAGGAAATTATCGCCCGGATTCATAGACAAGGGATACTTTATACTTAGAACGTTACTTGGCTAAGGGACCACTGATACTTGAGTACCTGTTGTTTGTCATAGTGATAACTTCGTGTATGTTCGGATTTAAATACTTGAGCAGGGATTTTTTGGTGATTAGAAGTTATTTCATGTTACGTGACTGTATAGAATAATTTCATAAACGTCAGTCAATTAAAATTTGTATTTATTAACCTATTTATATTATATTTACGACGTTTATAATGCCAAATGCGTTAGTTCGTGGTTTATCCGTTACTTGAAACGCCACCTTGGAAAAGGAACGGTTTTTACTTGAGTATCTGTTTTTTTCTCGTCCATTTCATAGTCAATACTTCGTGAATACTCGGGAAAGGAACCCTTGCGCAGGGATATTTCGATATTTAGTAACTTTAGTGTTTCATGTTGAATACAATTGTTTGATAAATGTCAATTTAAGGTTATGTACAATCAATTTCCGGCAAGCTTCGTTTGTTTACGTGTTCCATAGTATTGGTTTTCGTACGAAGTTTAACGAAAATAAAAATTCAGAATAATTTTATATATAAAATTGCTTATTTATATTAAAATTATGCAAATTCTTATGCATTGAGTTATTTTAATTTTTAACAAGGTGGAACTCGCTTTAGCGGCAGTTCTTAGGCTTCTATACAGCTACCTTTCTGGTGTGGAAAGTTGTTATTATCTGGTTAGTTTTGATCGCCATATAATGTAACATCACATAATTAGATAATCTGCACCAATAAAATTTTTTGCGGTTGGTAATTATCATTTACTATATAAGTAATAACAATCAAACTTTTCCATTCTATTCGAAACTTTACTTCTCTGTAATGTATGGTCCTTTTTTTGAGGTGGACCAATCCTCTCCTTTCTCTTTTATTTACAACTTAACTTCACTAACCACATCAATAAAAAATTATTTTTTCACATCAAAGTAAAATAAAAAAACCAGTTCTTAGAAACGCTCTGTATGATTTTGAATTATGCGGACGGACGGACGGACAGACGGACACGGAGCCAGATCATAAGGCTTCTTGTTATACTTTGTATAGAAGCCTAAAATTGAATCATTAGCAATTTAATAGAAAATAATTTGAAACGTGCGGACAGACAGGCAGACGGACGGACAAGTAACAAGACATGGAGTGAACACCTCGAAAGAATGGCAGAAGGGAGACTGCCACTAGCAGCCAAGCGATATAAACCACCGGGAAAAACAAGTGTGGGAGGAGCAAGAAAAGGATGGGTACCGGAACAAGCAATAACGCCTACACCGCGAAGCGAAGAAGAAGAAGGTTTTCCGTTGCCATCTGCATTCCATGCCGTTGACCATATTGCTGGATTCGTCCGCGTTTAGGAATGATTTCTCTATCCAAGGACAAGAAAGTGCCCTATACTTGCTTGTTCATCCATCCGAAGCTATCGGTAATACAATTAAGGAAGTTGCTTATACCGGCAACCACTCGGTTATTGCCATATCTGGCCCCTCACTTAGTTTCGCCTGCGGGTCAACGCAGTTCCCAGGGTGTGGCACGTGGAGCCATAAGTGAGAGTTGGGTATCCTGCGAGGACCAGTTACCATCAAGGACCATCTTCTGTTATCACGCTCGATGTGACCGTCCCGGTAAAAGGTACTACCTCTGCAGCATAACCCCTACACCCCTTACCCTTATCCCCCTGGATAAGGTAATAAATAGAAATAAGTTTGAATAGAAATATTTAGAATCAAAATATATATTTGATTAAAAGATAGATAGGGTAGGTCGAAAATTTGATAATTTTCACTTGGAACCTAGTTTGAACTTTGTTCGATAATTTGGCATCTTCATCGCTGAAAACAAACGTGATGATAGCTCTTCCCACAGAGTCAAAACGACTTGCACGAGCAACACTATGTAAATAACTATCTGCATCGGATGGCATATAGTAATTGATGACGGTGTTTATACCAACAACATCCATTCCACGTCCAAAGATGTCTGTCGCAAATTAGTTTAAGTTAATTCTGGCCCAAAGCGGCTCATGGTAAGAGGAAATCGATGTGTAGACTCCAGTAGCTGACACTTCGAAGTTGGAAAAAATCGCATCAATTTGCGTGCCATTCCGCGTAGTGGGTATCGCTGGCGACCGAATTTGGAGTCCTAGTTCTCTAAGAGCATGTTGTAGGCCATTACTTTCTTCCTTGCTGAAATCCTCATTGAAATCTCCAGTAACCAGAGTACGTGGTACTAAGTATAAGCGAGACATCTGCTTTTTTATTAAAGAGATCATTCTGTTGGAATTAAACCCTGGTGACTTGTAAACGACAATTATTCGGATGTTAAAGAAGACAATAGAAGAAACACTGCAGGAACCTTGGGAGTCGTATTCTATTTCGGAATTGGTGTCTATAATACATTCATGAACAGACGGACAACAATACACACGTACACCAATCGGTCGACGCACATCGTTACTATCTATTGATGCAGCAAGAAGATGATCTCCTAGCGGAAAATTGTCACTTGAGAACGTCCATGTCTCCGCCATAAGGATGATATCCGAACTCTTATAGACCTCATCCGATGCATAGAGACTATAATGAGCAGGAAGTGACTGGACATTGTGAAAGATGACTTGTATTTGTCTGTTGCTATCATCCCTAATTCGCAAATGTTCAAATGAAGGAATTAGCTTCATCTCCTGGTGTCGTTTGAATTCAATAGATATGGGATCATTCTCTTGTGGCATTTTTGTCTTTTTAACGATTCCAATAAGAAATAATCCTGATGCCGTTGTTGCTCGTGAACATGCGACATACAGAAGAGCACGCTTGATTCCAGGAGTAAAATGGACAACAACGAGCTCGTATGTGGATCCTTGGGATTTATGTATAGTTTGAGCTTCAGCTGCATTAAGTGGGAATTGCGTCCTTGTTACCTTTGTGACCGAATTCGATCGTGGCTGGATGACGACCGTACATGGTGAGATGGGAGTCCATTCCGAATCAATTTGAAGTTGCCGACTGAGGTTAATATTGCGCAAACGAAGCTTCTGTCCACTTCGGGAATTTTCAAACTTGACCCAGAGACGGAGAGGCTTTTGTCTAGATGCATCCAAAGTACTAATACCAAAGTCAATTCTTTTCAGAATGCATCCCACACCGTTAACCAAACCGTCACTTGTGTCTACATTCACTGTCATGATATAACGTCCACCTTCTTCGAGAAAGAGGCTTGTGTGAAGTCCCTGTGTCTTAGATAGAGGTGCAGATGCTATCCAGTTGAGGAGTGCAACTTTGGATGCCTCGCTCGTGTAAGCAGAAAGGGAATCCTTGGCGGTTGAGATGGCTTGATTTCCTGGCAAACAGGATAACGCAAAACTATTGTGGGCATCAACTGCTTCATTCGTGTAAAAAAGATGAATAGGGCGTCGGCTTACTATTTCTTCAGGCGTAGTTGGAAACTCACGGGATTTGAACAGTTTCAAATCATCATCAGTCATCGTCCCTGACGCCATATTGTTTAATGCAAGAGCAAAAGCTGCATCATCGCGTTGTCTCATAATTGTGGTCAGTTCATGAACAGTAAACATGTGCCATAAGGGTTTGTTGAAAAGCGACGAAATCGAATTCGACATTGTTCCAGCCAGAAGGGATGTTGCCATAACAGGTGGCAGCTGCCTGAAGTCGCCAACGCCTATGACCGATATACCACCGAAAGGTTTACATCCGTCACAGAGGTCTCTCAATCGTTTGTCGATCATTTCCAAAATATGTTGACCAACCATACTAATCTCGTCTATGATAAGAACACGAAGTTCTGAATAGAGAGTGGCCATTGTATTAGAGACGCTGTCTGAGAGCTTGCTAGCTTCTTTTTGGTTCACGGGAAGTTGGAATGCGTTGTGAATTGTGAGTCCGAAGATATTAAATGCCGCTAATCCGGTAGGAGCCGTCAGAAGGACAGATGAAGGTTTATCAGGATTCGAATTAACTTTATCATTGAACACTCTAATTAATGCTTGGTATAGAGTTCTAATTACATGAGACTTTCCTACACCGGCACCTCCCTTTAAGTAGGTGTAGATGGGGATATCGGGAGACCTTTTGAAGTGATCAAGCAGGTGAGTTACAAAATCCCGTTGTTGAGTATTCAGCGATGAGAATAATTCTTCAAACTCTTTATTGGGAATTCGATTAGGAAGCGTAAACTTTTCAGACATTGGGCGTATCACGTCACCACCAAAGTCAATGGCACCAGCAGCAACGGGGTCGATTAATTCGAATTCCTCCTGAATCTCTTCCGGTATGCTATCAGATTTGTCATCGTCAGATTGACGATCCACACTCAATGCGCTATCCATAGCGACATCCAGAATATCTTCTTGAAAGGCATTAAATTCGCGACGATTGGCAGAAATTGCTTCTATATTATCAGTCGCTATCTTCTCGCAATCTTGATTTATAATTTCGGTTTCCTCATCCCTCCAAGGAATATAGAGCATCACTTGTTCGCGGAAAAAGTTGTGACGATCTTTATTCTTGTTGTAGCGGACGTGGCGAATAATTTTTGGAAATGTTCGCTTCCAAACGTATCCAGGTTTGCCATTCTTTAGCGGAAAATATTTATCGATACTGCAATGTTATTTACTCTAACGGCACGAGTGATCTCCTACCCAGTAAAAAGTTGAACAAATTAGAAATGATAAAAGTTAAATGAACGCAGCTTAACAAAATTAAGGTAAAAGAATTAAATTTCGCAATGATACTGCTGAGGGTAATTGAAACAATAAAATTTTAACACACACAAAAAAATGGTTAATTGTAAGATGTTTTAGTTAAATTAATAATTGTATAAATAGGTAGACTTAAGAGGTGTGTTAACGAATAATTAAATGATTACGTGGTTTCATAAATTGGAGGGACAATAAGTGCAGATGTGATCATCCGAAGCTAGCGGTGTAGTGTGAACGAACGATTTTCGGAGCGACAGGTATTTCCAACAGCGAACGCTAAAAATAAATAATTTAATGACATTTAAATTAATAATTTTATCAAAAGTGCGACATGGTCTTACCTTAAAAAAAAGAAAGATCCAAGTAAGAGAAAACAGGAAGTCGGTCGAACGGAAACCAAGGAGACGGATAAACAGGAACTCTCTGAAATGCGGGCTATCAAAAACGTACGCGAAAAACCGGTTCGAGAGCTAAATCGGCAATTTTGGTAAAAAAACCAACACATATTAACGGATTCCTAAAAAAGAAAGTAAATAATAATTCGTAATAATAAAAGTAAGGTTAAATAGAATCAAGAGTATAAGAAATCTTGCTTACCTTAATTTGGTTGAACGTGATTGTGAGATATTGAATTGGATCACTTGCAGAATTGGTCACTGGTATAAAATATCCAGGAGTAAATTAATGATTTTTGCACGAGACCTGAGGAACCGAAATCAAACAGATAGTTTGAGTATCGAGCACCAAAAGAAACAAAAAGTGAGACATCTGCCGACGGTAAGAGAACTAATTATATTAATAAAACCGCGTGTGATAAAAATTTTAAAATAAAAAAAAGTTTCAAGCGTCACGTAAAATAACAATTGGGGAAAATTCGCGTAGAATTAAGATTTGTTAATAATTATTTTTGAATGTTTATTTTTGTTAGATTAAGTTGTGTTTATGTTATTTAAAAATTCACTTTTTATGTGTGTTCAAATTAAACAATTAATTTCCCAATTCAAAGGCGTATCATTCAGGAATTTTATATTCCTCAAAACGATTTTTTTTTCAGAATAAGTTAACAGATGCTACTTTTGAGGTAAGGGTTTACTTGTGCTTAAAAAAGATAAAATTTCAACTGAGCTAAGCCGAGGGAACATAGCAATACTTTGTACGTCTTCAGTTTCTACAATATCATCGTTTTCTTGGGCCATCTGTGTACTTCCTCGTTTTAATGAAAATTCATACCAAGCTGAAAATTGGGCAAGATTAAGGTTAGATAATGCTTCTGGTCGTGAACTATATCGTTGTAAAAGTCCGTCTACAAAGACATCTTCAGAGTCCGGACTGAGATTTTCTAACTGAATATTAGTTTTAATCATTCTGGTTCGTTGATCGGCTGGACCTGTTGGTATAAAAATGCATGCCTCTGTGCATCGGCTCATTGGAATCTGAAGCACGTTGTAAGCAGCCTCTTGAGCAGAGAGTTCACTGTTCATGTGATGAGCCGCACCAAGAGCCTGAAGACGCTGAGCCAAGGACTTGTTTCCGCTTCTGACATCTTCAAGAACTTTACGCAAGAGGTCGCTAGTTCCACGATCACTCTTGTTAATGTAGTCAATGATGTAACAGCAACAAGCATAGGCGTCTAAAATAAACTTAATATCCATGTTAGATTTCTGGAGTCTCAGGATTTTCTCACTGTATGGATTTATGTAAGTCTCACATGGCCGCCTCCGAATGATGATTTTAGGTTTTTTCAAGGAGCTTTGAATAGCAGAAATGTAACGATTTCGTGTCATGGATAATTCTTGTAGAAACCCCGCAAATGTCATATCTGAAGAAAGTGGCAGTTCATTCGTATCAAGATAGTCACGAATCTTTTTGTAATCGCGTTGGAAAATCTCAATTTCCTCCTGTTGCTCCTCGAATGGATGGAGAATAGTGGTTTCGTCCATTGGGAAAAATGGAATTCCAAACCGACATTTGACTCCTTTGTGGCTTTTCTTTCTACATGTGTGGGTGTGTCGATGAGTTTGAAGACACAAAAGCTGGTGAATGGGATCATATTCAGGCCAGTCCGTGGAACAAGTTATAATTTCGTCAACAAACCGGCAAACATCTTGAGTAGAAGATGAGTTGGAAGCATCAAAGTTTGGTGCGCCATCAATCCACAAGATCATATGGACGTGTGGACTTCCTCGATGTTGGAACTCAATGCGATGATAGGAATGCTTAATGGATCGGTTTCCAAATGGGCCTTGAGAGTTTTTCCAGGTCTTGAAAAGAGCAGAAGTGCGATGTTCAAAATATCGAGCGCAAGTCACGGGATCGCGCTGAATAAGTAATTGTTTGTCATTCTTTGACATATTTTGTGCTTCTTCTTCAGAAATTGTAATTTTGTCAAGAATTTGCTTGAGAATCACAATCAACTCGTTCCATTTTAGCTCAGCGGCACTAATAGTGATGAAGAGATGAGGCAAATTGAACTGACTGACCATCCTTCGGACTTTAAGGCCTTCTTGATGCCAATGATGACATGAATTTCGTACTCCTTGTAAAACCTTAAAAGCATTATCATCATTAACTAACCCATCCACAAAATTAGAATGACTAACTTGTTCCGCAGTGACTCGGATTAACTCTCCATTGCGTCTTCGTTTACGAAGACACACCTTGCGATTATCTGAAATTCTCTGAATTTCGAGAGATTTGGCCAAAAACAGTAAGAAATCGACATTTTCAACGGCACGGCGATCACTGTTACGCGCCATTGATTTGACAAATTCGGAGCGGCTTAGTAATTTACCATTACTATCGGATGGCTTCATTCGGTGCCCAGCAAATATTTGGGGAAACGTAAGAAAATACGAGTCAGGATCATATAGAATAGAGATTGGTTGGTTCCCTTCCGCTGGAGCCATCCGGATTCCCTCATCACTAGTAATTAAAGTCTCTCCTCTACCAGGATTTACGTCATCGACTTCCTCTTCCTCTTGAACATCCATCGCAATTTCTTCTGGGTTTTCGTGTAATGCCACATCAATTTGATGCTGACATATCTCGGTCCAATTGCTTGAAAGAGTGATTCCGTATTCACGGTAAAGCGGAGATCGGGTAAGAATTTTAGCGGCATCCATCACACAAGCCGGACGAATGTTACCAGCTGTATAATTTCTCGGAACTTCAATTTGACGGGCGAGTCGGATGTGTAAAACATCGTCCTGATTCGGAAGCCTAGGAAGGGATTGAATGGTATTATCTATGGAGACTGGGACGTTAATAATTCGTCCTTTTGTTCTCATCTGTCCATGCATTCCATATATAGCCCAAATGGACTGAAACACATGTCGAGCTGAGACCAAACGGGCTTCCAAACGTGTCAGATTCTTTACACTTTGTGGAACATAGGGAAACTGCAGATCGTTGGAGAGACAGAGACGTGGAATCCGGTTTTGCTGGATAGATCTGTGACAAGTTGAGCAAAATTCAGCGAGGTCTGAAGTGGGTGGGACTATAATTACTGAGTCAATGAAGGATTGCTGCTTTCCAGCTAAAAGGAGTTCGGTCATGCTGTGAGTTTTAATGGAGTAGTGAAAAAAAAGTCCCCCACATGAATGACATACGTGAGTGCAGCCTTTGCGAATTTCAGCTTCAAATCGATTTATTTCATCTTGCCATGAGCCTTGCTCGCGAATTCTACGGAGATTATGTTCGTGGATGCGCACGTCTTCATCAAGACGAGCCTGGCGATGGTTTTCGGTGTCGCGAACTTGTTCCTGTAAACGAAATGAAGGATCTTGACGGGCTTGACGATGGCTTTCGGTGTTGTGAACTTGTTCCTGTAAACGAAACGAAGGATCTTGACGTGCTTGACGATGGCTTTCGGTGTTGTGAACTTGTTCCTGTAAACGAAAAGAAGGATCTTGACGGGCTTGACGATGGTTTTTGGTGTCGCGAACTTGTTCCTGTAAACGAAACGAAGGATCTTGACGGGCTTGACGATGGCTTTCGGTGTTGTGAGCTTGTTCCTGTAAACGAAACGAAGGATCTTGACGGGCTTGACGATGGCTTTCGGTGTTGTGAACTTGTTCCTGTAAACGAAACGAAGGATCTTGACGTGCTTGACGATGGCTTTCGGTGTTGTGAACTTGTTCCTGTAAACGAAAAGAAGGATCTTGACGGGCTTGACGATGGTTTTTGGTGTCTCGAACTTGTTCCTGTAAACGAAACGAAGGATCTTGACGGGCTTGACGATGGTTTTTGGTGTCGCGAACTTGTTCCAGTAAACGAAACGAAGGATCTTGACGAGCTTGACGATGGCTGTCGGTGTTGTGAACTTGTTCCTGTAAACGAAACGAAGGATCTTGACGGGCTTGACGATGGCTTTCGGTGTTGTGAACTTGTTCCTGTGAACGAAACGAAGGATCTTGTCTAATAGTATGTTTCCTCATAGCATCCTTCTGGCGTCGACGGGCAGCTGCTGCTTTTCGCTCTTCAGGTGTCAACTGCTTTCTAGGCATTACGAAATTGTGTGGTTTTATCTACTTTATATTATATAAATAATAAGCTTGAAGATTTAATATACCGTTTGTATTATCGACGACAACCTATATAACATTTGTTGATCCGATGATACGTTGATCCGTTGATACGTTGATACGTTGATACGTTGATACGTTGATACATTGATACGTTGATACGTTGATACGTTGATACATTGATACGTTGATACGTTGATACGTTGATACGTTGATACGTTGATACGTTGATACGTGGATACGTTGATACATTGATACGTTGATTCGTTGATACGTTGATACGTTGATACGTTGATACGTTGATACATTGATACGTTGATACGTTGATACGTTGATACGTTGATACGTTGATACGTTGATACGTTGATACGTTGATACGTTGATACGTTGATATGTTGATACATTGATACGTTGATACGTTGATCCGCTGATACGTTGATCCGCTGATACGTTGATCCGCTGATACGTTGATAGGTTGATCCGCTGATACGTTGATACGTTGATTCGCTGATACGTTGATACGTTGATCCGCTGATACGTTGATACGTTAATTCGCTGATACGTTGATCCGCTGATACGTTGATCCGCTGATTCCTTCATCCGCTGATCCCGTGATCTGCTGATCCGATGATACCATGATGCACTAATCCTATGATACGTTAATAAGATTCTATACTTTGATTCTATCGCTTCTACACTTCTTCTTCTTCTAGTGCCTATCCGTTTCGAATGTTGGCGATCATCATAGCAATGCGTACCTTATCTGCTGCGGCTCTAAAAAGACCCACTGTTGTTGTATTATACCATGTTCTCAAGTTCTTCAGCCATGATATTCTTCTTCTTCCCGGTCCTCTCTTTCCTTCTACATTTTCTTGTAGAATTATTTATAGCAATCCGTATCGTTGACTATTTCTCATAATATGCCCCAGGCTCTCTTCTTATCCAGTCTTTCTAGAACAGTCTGATTGGTAACACGGTCTGTCCATGGTATCTTCAGTATACGTCGGTACAACCACATTTCAAATACTGCCAATTTTTTGCAAACAGCTTCTGTCAAAGTCCAAGACTCAACCCCATACGCGCTTCTACACACACCGAGAAAAATATTAAGTAGGAATTTGTGTTGCAACAGTTTGAAATAATTATTACATTAATTGTTGTCAAATTTACTTCATTTCTTGTAAAATTGACATCAAATTGATGCGAGACGAAATTGCACTTCAATTTGAAGTAAAAAATACTTCAAATCAAAACAATTTTTTCTCTGTGCAGAGAAATTATTTCAAATTGTTGCAAGACAAATTCCTACTTAATTTTTTTCTCGGTGTATACTTTGTATAGAACCCTAAAAATATTTAACGGATAATCTGTTTTTTAAGTTGGTGATCATTGCCTACTAAAATACTATATAATACAAATTGCAATTAAATTCTTTTTGCGAATATTTTTGACATCGATACCATCAACTTCCTAAACTTGGGGGTGGTTGTATGTCAGTGGTTTAACTCGAGGATTAGCCGAACCTTATTCAAGTGTTGAACCAGGATCAACGCCAATGCGGTTGTATGTAGGGCGAGTCAACTAATCCGAGAGTTATCATTAAAATTTATGTTGGTACTCCTGAACAAGACATAAATCCCTAGAAAAACAATGATTTTTAACATTTGACATTCAATGATATTAGATTGAAACTGAAAGTTATACCTTATTGCCTGGGAATCAAGATTTAGTTGGTTTAATATTATTTGAATCGAATGTTTCGTCAATCTAAATCTAGCAAAACTTTCCTTATCTGACCAACTAACAAAATGATTTGAACGATCACGAAAAACTTGAGAGTTTCTTTGAATGCTTTCAGCTAAAATTTCGATAAAGTCCTTAAAATCTTCGTCGTCGGTTAATTGATATTCCATAATAACGTAAAGTTAAAATAAATAAATAAGTTATAATAAGAGTTATCTCTTATTATAAAAGGCCAAGTCCTTCCTTCCTTCCTTCCTTCCTTCTGTCTGTCCCACGGAAATACCCGAAGCAAACCGAACCGAACCGAACGCATAACGGATAATTTCATAACCAATCGGATGAACGTATCATCGTATCAACGTATCATCGTATCAACGTATCATCGTATCAACGTATCAACGTATCATCGGATCAACGTATCAAGGGATCAACGTATTTAAATTTCCTATATAGGTGAAAAATTATGTAAATAAAATATAACTTATATTTGGTCTGCATTGAAAAAACAGATCAACGTATCAACGTATTTAAATTTCTTATATCGGTGAAAAATTATGACAGCTATTTCCAAAAAAGCATTATGTGAACTTCCATAATGGATAATGAAAATTTTGAAAATCCTGCTGTAAAGCGACGGCGATTGAATCGTGAGAGAAAAGCACGTACAAGAGCTAATAACACAGAAGAACAGCTTCGATCACAGCGACAAGCTGACGCTCGGTCTCATGCGATACGTCGACAACGTGAAACTTTGGAACAAACTCAAGCGCGGCAAGCTGCTGACGCTCGGTCCCATGCGATACGTCAACAACGTGAAACTTTAGAAGAAACTCAAGCGCGGCAAGCTGCTGACGCTCGGTCCCATGCGATACGTCAACAACGTGAAACATTAGAAGAAACTCAAGCGCGGCAAGCTGCTAACTCTCTATCCCATGCGACACGTCAACAACGTGAAACATTAGAAGAAACTCAAGCGCGGCAAGCTGCTAACGCTCGATCCCATGCGATACATCGACAGAAAGAAAATCGATACCAAAGTCAAGCAATTCAACTCCAAATAAGAGCATTGAGATTTGATGAATCTCACGTTACTCGACACGATTGTGGAGAAATGAATTCCATCTGTCAGTTCTGCGGCTCCAAGAATTTCGCCAAGGAGCGTCCAGTTGATAAACAATTTAACAACTAGCTGGTAGCCCGTCCGAGGACGGGTAGCTAGAAGGACGGGCAGGCAGCCAAGGTCATATGGCTTTTGGATTGCACTGAGAGCTAGATGATAGCCCGTCCGAGGACGGCTAGCTAGAAGGACGGGCAGGAAGCCAAGGTCATATGGCTTTTGGATTGCACTGACAGCTAGATGATAGCCCGTCCGAGGACGGGTAGCTAGAAGGACGGGCAGCTACCCAAGGTAACTTAAGTTGAATGAAGATTAAGGAAAGCTCTGTGCAATCCAAAAGCCATATGACCTTGGCTGCCTGCCCGTCCTTCTAGCTAGCTAGAATAGCGCACTGGGTACCCAGTTCTTAGACCTCTATACGCACTGAGTATATTCAACACGATTTGAAACGCTCTGTATGATTTTGAATTATGCGGACGGACGGACAGACAGACGGACGGACGGACAGACGGACGGACAGACACGGAGCCAGATCATAAGGCTTCTTGCTATACTTTGTATAGAAGCCTAAATAAAATTGAAAAAACAAAATGGCGGACCCAATATGGCCGACCAATATGTCAAAAAGATGTCAGATTTTATCTAAAATTGGTATTCAATGGGTTTTGAGATCGCTGATTATGAATTCCAAGTTGTAAATTCCATAAACAAAATGGCGGACCCAATATGGCGGAATTATATTTAAAAAAAAATTATTTTATCGATTTTAACTACAATAATTAGTGGTAATTCGAGTCGCTAATTATAAATCAAAAATACTATAAACAAAATGGCTGACCCAATATGGCGGAATTAATGTCAAGAAGTTGTGCGATTTGAACCAAAATCGGCACCCCGGAGGTTTCTAGAGGGTTAATTATAACAATTCCTTAATTTTATTAAAAAAAAAAATTGGTTAAAATTATAAAAAAAAAAGTAATTCCATATCATCATCCGAGTGAATAGAATTTCTTCCTTTCCTTTCGGATGTAATGCAATTAAGCATTTCCAACTACGTCACAGTGGGCGTGACAGTGACGCCATTCGAACAGCTGATTGCCTCCAAGTTGGTTATGGTTTGTTACCGTCCTTCTAAAAGTTAGTTAAATCTTGTGTTTTTACCTGTTTTATTGCTAAAAATTGTATAAATTAACAATTAGCGACGCAGATTGCAGCGCCCTGGGAATGGATCCGAAATACTCACGACCCGAGTGGATGATCGTGACGGTTTTACCGGTTGTTCCTCCTTCCGCGAGACCCGCAGCTTTCATGGGCGATTCGCCGAAGAAACGTCAAGACGATTTGACAAATAAATTGGCCCTAATCATAAATATACTTTGTATAGAAGCCTAAAAGTAGCGCACTGGCTACCCAGTTCTTAGACCTCTATACACACAGAGTATTTCCAACACGATTTGAAACGCTCTGTATGATTTTGAATTATGCGGACGGACGGACGGACACGGAGCTAGATCATAAGGCTTCTTGTTATACTTTGTATAGAAGCCTAAAAGTAGCGCACTGGCTACCCAGTTCTTAGACCTCTATACACACAGAGTATTTCCAACACGATTTGAAACGCTCTGTATGATTTTGAATTATGCGGACAGACAGACGGACAGACAGACGGACGGACGGACAGGCAGACAGGCATACACGGAGCTAGATCATAAGGCTTCTTGTTATACTTTGTATAGAAGCCTAAAACGTATCAACAGATCAACGTATCAACGGATCAACGTATCAACGTATCAACGTATCAACGTATCAACGTATCAACGTATCATCGTATCAATGTATCAACGTATCAACGTATCATCGTATCAACGTATCAACGTATCAACGTATCAACGTATCAACGTATCATCGTATCAATGTATCAACGTATCAACGTATCATCGTATCAACGTATCAACGTATCAACGTATCAACGTATCATCGTATCAACGTATCAACGTATTTAAATTTCCTATATAGGTGAAAAATTATGTAAATCTACTCTATATATATAAAGATAAGGGTTTTTATGCAACGTTTTTATGCAACGTTTTATGCAACGATTTTATGCAACGTTTTCGATAATGGGATAATCGGACAACCAACAAAAAAATCTATTATATAAGTCAACTGCAATATTAATTAAAAACCAAAATTGGAAAACATCGATTTATCAATTTAACAAGGTAGTTCTCCAAGATTTTCTTCGTTTTAAAATATAAGGTTGGGAATCCCTTATCCATAAAAAGTTTTGCAATATCATTGGCTATTGGTTAAAAAATAGCGGCAGTTCTTAGGCTTCTATACAGCTACCTTTCTGGTGTGGAAAGTTGTTATTATCTGGTTATTTTTGATCACCATATAATGTAACATCACATAATCAGATAATCTGCACCAATTAAATTTTTTGCGATTGGTAATTATCATTTACTATATAAGTAATCACAATCAAACTTTTCCATTCTATTAGAAATTTTACTTCTCTGTAATGTATGGTCCTTTTTGTGAGGTGGACCAATCCTCTCTATTCTCTTTTATTTATAACTTAACTTCACTAACCACATCAATAAAAAATTATTTTTTCACATCAAAGTAAAACACGATTTGAAACGCTCTGTATGATTTTAAATTATGTGGACGGACAGACAGACGGACGGACAGACACGGAGCCAGATCATAAGGCTTCTTGCTATACTTTGTATAGAAGCCTAAAAGTACACAGCAGTATCAACAGATCAACTTATCAACAGATCAACGTATTTAAATTTCCTATATAGCTGAAAAATTATGAAAATAAAATATAACTTATATTTGGTGTGCATTGAAAATAGATAATCTGCACTAAATATATTTTTGCGGTTGGTATTTATCATTTACTATATAATCAATAATAAGCTAACTTTTCCATTCCATCCGGAACTTTACTTCTCTGTAATGTACGATCCATTTCTTAAGGTCGATCAATCCTAATCTTTCTCTTTTATTTACAACTTAACTTCACCAATCACATCAAGCCACTGCTGTGGTTACAATAAAACCGGATCAACGTATCAACAGATCAACGTATCAACGGATCAACGTATCAACGTATCATCGTATCAACGTATCAACGTATC
The DNA here is from genome assembly GCA_932274525.1 of Podabrus alpinus. Taxonomy (NCBI): domain Eukaryota; kingdom Metazoa; phylum Arthropoda; class Insecta; order Coleoptera; family Cantharidae; genus Podabrus; species Podabrus alpinus. The sequence continues at coordinate 80,129,807 of OW026452.1, forward strand.
AACGTATCATCGTATCAACGTATCAACGTATCATCGTATCAACGTATCAACGTATTTAAATTTCCTATATAGGTGAAAAATTATGTAAATAAAATATAAATTATATTTGGGCTGCATTGAAAAAAAAAGTTGTTATTTTTGGTCGCCATATTATTATAAGGTAATATCAGATAATCTGCACTAATTAAATTTTTGCGGTCACAATCACAATTTCGAAGGTTCTGATTAGATTTGAATTATGCGGACAGACAGACGGACAGACGCGGAGCCAGATCATAAGGGTTCTTGCTATACTTTGTATAGAAGCCTACCAAGTAGTTTATATAGGGAGACCTCTTTGAAAATATCTTTAACTTAGTAAATTTCTTTCGAACATTCGAACATCCGAAACAACGGATTAACAGATTAACGCAATACTATATAGACGAAGTATTTACAATATAACAACGTATCAGTTGATCAACGTTATGATTGGCTCTGAAACATGCGGACGGACACGAAGCCAGACCATAAGGCTTCTTTCTATACCTTGTATAGAAGCCTAAATAAGGCTTCTTGTTATATCGTACTTTGTATAGAAGCCTAAAAGTAGCGCACTGGCTACCCAGTTCTTAGACCTCTATACACACAGAGTATTTCCAACACGATTTGAAACGCTCTGTATGATTTTGAATTATGCGGACAGACGGACGGACGGACAGACAGACGGACACGGAGCTAGATCATAAGGCTTCTTGTTATACTTTGTATAGAAGCCTAAAAGAACCAATCATTAATTTGATTTAAAATTGTTATTCAAAAACGTTCCATGAAAAGTTTGCACATAAAGTTTTATGTTTTACTTATATGGAGTAAAGAGTACGGATTATCTGACCCGTAATCAGATTATTGATGCTTTCATCGTATCATCGGATCATTGGATCATCGTATCATCGGATCATTGGATCGTCGTATCAAGAAGGAGAAAATTATTGACACTAATCCGCCCTGACCAAGGAGATTATCCTTATTAAAGGAGATTATCCTTATTAAAGGTGTACCAACTAAAACTAAAAACACTATATAAGTTCTCCAAGATTTTCTTCGTTTTAAAATATAAGGTTGGTAATCCCTTATCCATAAAAAGTTTTGCAATTTGATTGGCTATTGGTTAAATAAAAGAACCAATCATTAATTTGATTTAAAATTGTTATTCAAAAACGATCCATAAAAGGTTTGCACATAAAGTTTTATGTTTTACTTATATGGAGTAAATGAGTACGGATTATCTGACCCGTAATCAGATTATTGCTTTCATCGCATCATCGGATCATTAGATCATTGGATCATCGGATCATTGGATCGTTGTATCATCGAGTTATAGCCTATATAGGACGTTGATGTCTATATATATCTTAGAAGAAGGAGAACATTAATAACACTAATCCGCCCTGACCAAAGAGATTATCTAGATTAAAGGAGTGCCAACTAAAACCAAAAACACTATATAAGAAACCAACATTATTGAACTAAAAAAACAACCAAATAGAAACCAAACCACCATGATCACTCGAATTAAACCTGACATAAAGAATTAAAAGGACGTTACGTTACTTTTAGTAACATTTGCCGAATTAACTTGCTATCATATTACGATGCCCCCTCTATTGTTGACAATAACGAAATTGTAACAATAAGGTTTCCTTAAGCAGATCGTCTTAAAAATGGTAATGAAACCAATCGTGCTCTAAGCTTACTAACATAAGCCTCCTATCTCAAATGGGTGTCGGTTCTTATTGCTTTTCTCTGAAAATTAACATTTTTTGCAGGAATATAAATTCCCGAATGATATGCATTTGTTCATAAATATTCCAATTTAATTTCCCAAAAACATTAAATAATTCAAAACACAAAAATCTTAATTCTAAAAAAATAACAAACGAAACGAATAAATAAATCCTTAATCTTACTCGCTTTCCCAAAGTCAATTTACGCGTCGCAAAACCCGATTCAATATTGTTTATTTAATTTGCACTGGCGCCTTTTAAATATTTAAGTTTATCTCTTACCACGCGTGTCTCTCTTTTCTTTGTGCTGTCAGCTCCACACTTAAATGGTCCACTTGCCGAACAGCTGTCATCCAAAAATTATTTGCTTGTATCTCCAATTCAGTTTTGTGCATCGATTCTATTAATTATTATTTCCACAAGACTGCCTTTTTCAATCACCATATCTTCACCATTCAAATTATTACCATTAAAATATATACCCATTATTCAAGGTAAGCAATATTGCACTTTTTATAACCAGCTGTCATCCAAAAATTATTTGCTTGTATCTCCTTTATACGTGCTTATATTGATTTATCTTTTTAGTTCTACACATCCAAGTTTGATTTAATTATCAATTAAGAAACTTTCTTGTTGCCCAATTTTTACACATTTGCGTTCGTTTTTTGAAGCCCCTCTTTTTATTTATCTCGTTACCAAGGTTATCCTATCAAAATCCTTTCATCTAACTTTGATTCTTTATGGACTTGGTATGTATTTGGCACCTTTGATAAATTATTAATTGATTCTAATTATCCAACCGATTTAAGAACCCACGTAAATTATTCTTTTTACGCACAACTTAACTAACATTAACTAACATAATACAATTTTATAAACAATTTCCTAACATTAAACATTTTTAAATTAAATTGTGAATATTTAATTATTTTGCAATATCATTCGTAGAAATCGATAGAAATGATAGAAATCGAAGAATCTTCCACTATGAGAAAGAGCTTTTTCATGTGATTTTTGAACTACATAAAACAATGTAATTAATTTTGACCTGAGGGTGACTCAAAACACCACAATATTTCATCGAAAGTGCGATTATTATCGATCTTCTTACATGCAACGATTTTATGCAACGTTTTCGGTAATCGGATAATCTGGCAACCAACAAAAAATCCTATTTTATAAGTGACTGCAATATTAGTTAAAAACCCAAATTGGAAAACATCGATTTATTAATTTAACAAGATAGTTCTCCAAGATTTTCTTCGTTTTAAAATATAAGGTTTGGTAATCCCTTATCAATAGAAAGTTATGCAATTTCATTGGCTATTGGTTAAAAAAAAGAACCAATCATTAATTTGATTTAAAATTTTAATTCAAAAACGTTCCATAAAAAGTTTGCACATAAAGTTTTATGTTTTACTTATATGGAGTAAAAGAGTACGGATTATCTGACCCGTAATCAGATTAATGCTTTCATCGGATCACCGGATCATTGGATCACCGTATCATCGGATTATAGCCTATATATAGGACGTTGATGTCTATATATTAATAAGTAAGTTAAAAAAGTTGTACTATCGCGATCACCATCTGGAGAATTAAGTACTATAAAAGTAATTGAAGTAAAAAGTAATTTAATACTATTGTCCAAAAATGACTACCATTCTACCTTTAAATTCAATAGCCGTTCGAGAGTTAACATCTAATCGCTACCTTTCAACTGATCATATCACAAAATTTAATTAGAGCCTGATGGTTAATACAGAGTTTAGATTAAAGATGAGGACTCATTTAAAAGTTATCTTTAACCAAAAAAGGCTTTTACCTTTTCCGACTGTTATAACTAGCGAAGCTTCCTTAATTCTAAGAACAGATCGAATAAAAGCAAACAAAGAAGTGAGACCACAACGGGATACATCCTCAGATACTGAAAGTGACACAGAAATAAAAAAGAAGACGACAAACATCAACTGAACGTTCGAGAGAACACAGAACTCGACAGCAACAATTACAAGAGCAACAAGAACCTTCAACATCAAGACCATCAGCAACAACTTCAACTGAAAGAAGCAGAAAAAGAAGAGCGCTACAGCAACCATCGACAGATCTGGCCACTGTTGTAGAATCGGTACAATTACAAGAGGAACAAGAACCTTCAATATCAAAACCACCAGCAAAAACTTTAACCGAAAGAAGCAGAAAAAGTAGAGCGCTACAGCAACCATCGCCAGATCTGGAGACTGTTTTAGAATCGGTACAATTACAAGAGGAACAAGAACCTTCAACATCAAAACCACCAGCAAAAACTTCAACCGAAAGAAGCAGAAAAAGTAGAGTGCTACAGCAACCATCGACAGATCTGGCCACTGTTTTAGAATCGGTACAACTACAAGAGGAACAAGAACCTTCAACATCAAAACCACCAGCAAAAACTTTAACCGAAAGAAGCAGAAAAAGTAGAGCGCTACAGCAACCATCGCCAGATCTGGCCACTGTTTTAGAATCGGTACAATTACAAGAGGAACAAGAACCTTCAACATCAAAACCACCAGCAAAAACTTCAACCGAAAGAAGCAGAAAAAGTAGAGTGCTACAGCAACCATCGACAGATCTGGCCACTGTTTTAGAATCGGTACAACTACAAGAGGAACAAGAACCTTCAACATTAAAACCAGCAGCAAAACCTTCAACTGAAAGTAGCAGAAAAAGAAGAGCGCTACAGCGATCATCGACAGATCTGGTCACTGTTTTGGAATCAGTAACTCCTCATGCTGCGGGTAAAATGACCGAGAAATGTTCAAATTGTGATGCTATGTTTTGGAAAAATGAATTTTGCAAGAAAAGTTTTTGTCATAATGGTAAAGTTAAACTGTCCAAATTATCGCCCGTATCCAAATTGGATACTGGTGATATATCTGCAATCAGATTACCATTTGTACTACATACATAGGCGACAATTTCCGATAATGTTGGCATTCGCTATAATAAATTATAAATAAATGTCAAGGACAGAGCTTTGACAAAGTTGGTATAAATATCGATAGGCCTTTGTTTAGTCATGAACAGTTATATTTATGTAGCATTATCAAGATGTCGAGCAAAGGATGGAATACAAATTCAAAGTAATACAAGCGACATAACAAATGTCGTATGGAAAGAAGTTTTATAACTCGCAAGATTTCTCATTTATATGGAATTACGAGGTGGCGAAATGGGGGTAGGTCAAGCGTAAATCGGCCTGGAATATTGGGACGCGAAGCGGCCCAAGGGGGTTGGGCCGCCGAAGGCGGCCAGGGGGGCGGAGCCCCCCTAGTAAAATATAACTTATATTTGGTCTGCATTGAAAAAAAATTGTTATTTTTGGTCGCCATATTATTATAATGTAATATCAGATAATCTGCACTAATTAAATTTTTGCGGTCACAATCACAATTTCGAAGGTTCTGATTAGATTTGAATTATGCGGACAGACAGACAGACGGACAGACGCGGAGCCAGATCATAAGGGTTCTTGCTATACTTTGTATAGAAGCCTAACAAGTAGTTTATATAGGGAGATCTCTTTGAAAATATCTTTAACTTAGTAAATTTCTTTCGAACATTTGCGTATTTATAAATTGCATTAGCAAATCGAAACAACGGATTAACAGATTAACGCAATACTATATAGACGAAGTATTTACAATATAACAACGTATCAGTTGATCAACGTTATGATTGGCTCTGAAACATGCGGACGGACACGAAGCCAGACCATAAGGCTTCTTTCTATACCTTGTATAGAAGCCTAAATAAGGCTTCTTGTTATACTTTGTATAGAAGCCTAAAAGTAGCGCACTGGCTACCCAGTTCTTAGACCTCTATACACACAGAGTATTTCCAACACGATTTGAAACGCTCTGTATGATTTTGAATTATGCGGACAGACAGACGGACGGACGGACGGACGGACGGACAGACGGACACGGAGCTAGATCATAAGGCTTCTTGTTATACTTTGTATAGAAGCCTAATATAAACAATTTCTCTATTAAAGGTTATGATTAAAAATAAATTTATTAATAAAACTCATATTTTATATTAATATATCAAAGTCATAAATTTGTTGACAGGAATGTTGGTTACCATTTTCGGCTTGGATAAATAATTTAGATTCTGTAGCTTGGAAGAACGTTAATCGACAGTCGGAGCGTAATTTATATGGAAAAACCTCGCCATGATAGAAACTTCGTACATTTTTGCCCGAGTTTATATCTATAAATTCTAAACCGTAATCTGTGGCTAAAAATAAAAATTTCGTGTTGGACGTTATACCGTAAATGGTATGTGGACTATTTATAACCAAAAAGGGCTTTCCCGTTACATAATCGACTATCTTGATACAATTTCGCGATTCTGTGTAAATAAGCTTAGAATTTTGCAACAACACATTAAGGTATTCCGTTGTTGCAAATTTGTGCAATAAAGTCTTGTCGTTAATGTTCCAAACGTATATATAGTCGTTGCTGGAATAACCTATTAAATAAGGACCATCCGATAAAGTTCCTTCAATTTCTGCATTAAATTCGCCATTAAAAACATAATCTACAAAAAGTTCTTCTTCTTGATCTAGCAATAAATCACTAGGTAATGTTTTCCATACTCTTATCACACCGGTCTCGTGCAAAGAAATTAATTTTCCATCACAAGAAGCAATGCCTACAACCGCCATGGGAGTCAATGTAATCAAGCTATTCAATGTTTTAACGTTTAATAAAGCCAAACAATATCTATTGCAATAATTAGTTGCAATCCAGTGTAGATGCACGCATAATAAGGGGGAAGATATGTGCGATATACGGAACATACTGAATATACAAGGCTCCTTTACTTCAAGGTTGGTTATAAGAAGTTTACCTTGGTCAGGAATTGAACCCACAGTAATAAATCGATTTTCGTTCATGACCCCGGGTCCTCGAAATATGTGCTTGCCAATTTCGTAAGCAACAATATGCTCACCAGCTGAGGAATACAAGCGTACAACACCGTTTTTATTATTAACAAATATTTTTTCATCTGCAAATATAAAACGGCAAAGGGAATTGTGGTACGATACTTCTAACTGTTTCAAAGGCCTTGTGAGCCAGTGAACATTTCTTTTATGCAAATAAAAAAATAAACCTTGCCAAAACGAATCAAACTTCTCCATGTATTGTATATAATTATTGGACTGATCCTTTTCTTTTAATCTTCTAAAGTTATTTAGGCGACACTTTTGTTGCCATATAAAATTGTTTTCTAGGGAAAAATTCCATTTTTCGCAGGTGTACATGGAATAGATACAAGATTCATTATTCATCGCTGCGAAGACTTGATGAACTAATTCTACAGGTAAATTTGATATGATATCGTATTTTTTCACTGCGCTCATCTTTGTAACCTTTGTTATATTTGAAATATTTATAAGTTCTATTCGTTTTAATTATAAAGTTATAAAATAATTTCTATTTATATAGATTTTCTTAATGAATATGTTTTACCAATTACTAGTTAAATAATGTTATTCCACAAAATCATAAAATTCAAATTGAAGGGCCTAGTGGAAAAAGTAGTTAAGTCACTTTTTTTCAATTTGTAGTTGAGCACATTTTCACATTGCGGCATTTATTCTCTACAAATTAGTATAAACAAGGTGGAACTCGCTTTAGCGGCAGTTCTTAGGCTTCTATACAGCTACCTTTCTGGTGTGGAAAGTTGTTATTATCTGGTTAGTTTTGATCGCTATATAATGTAACATCACATAATCAGATAATCTGCACCAATTAAATTTTTTGCGGTTGGTAATTATCATTTACTATATAAGTAATAACAATCAAACTTTTCCATTCTATTCGAAACTTTACTTCTCTGTAATGTATGGTCCTTTTTTGAGGTGGACCAATCCTCTCCTTTCTCTTTTATTTACAACTTAACTTCACTAACCACATCAATAAAAAATTATTTTTTCACATCAAAGTAAAATAAAAAAACCAGTTCTTATGGCGGTATTCCACTATGCAATTTATCATACGAACGACGGTACCGTTTCTTGTACGTACAGTTTTTACTATAGTGTAATACACAAAACTTGGATGTCCTATCGTTCGTACGATCGACTGTACGAAAATTGATAAAATTTCTCAATTCTTGTACGCAAACGGCGCCGATATGTGCGCAGATCGCTCTAAACTCGTTCACACAAATTAGTTGTCAATCTACAATTATTATTCGAATGTCACATAGGTTATGTTTATTTTGACAAGTTTATTTTGTGGTAATAATACTGACAAGTCGAACAGCAGATATATTATTTACTAAATAACGCGTGAATCGTAATATTGAGGTTATTATATATTGTCATTTTGTGTACATTGTAACCACTAGATAGCGCTTAGTGCTGTTTGTTTACATCTTTAAAATCAACCAATAAGAAAGAGTCTTTCGTCTTATTTCATGTACAACAAATAATATAGTGTCACACTTCCATCCTATCGATCGTACAATTTATTGTATGGAAAATGTTCATACAAGAAACGGTACCATCGTTCGTATGATAAATTGCATAGTGGAATACCGCCATTAGACCTCTATTATACACACAGAGTATTTCCAACACGATTTGAAACGCTCTGTATGATTTTGAATTATGCGGACGGACGGACGGACAGACGGACACGGAGCCAGATCATAAGGCTTCTTGCTATACTTTGTATAGAAGCCTAAAAGGACGGTTCGGTTCAGGTTCGAATCCCACACAGGTCAGTAAAAAAATAGAAGCCTAAAAGTAACTAGAATTTTTGTTGGTAAAACCGTGTAAAACTAGCTTTAACTGATTTCGCGGAAAAAAGTTAACCTTAAATACATACCAAAAACAAATGTCAATAATAATTATAACCTACAATATTGACACATAAAAATATTACTTATCAGTCTGTTACCTATGTTGGCAGCCCAATATTGCTCTGTTAACTTATCAGACGACTTGACAGACTGGTAACTGCTAAAAGTCATTGGTGAATACAAATATATCACATTAACAGACTGTTATTGACTTGACTCTCTGTTAGCAACTTAACAGAGCTTGGTGAATACGGCTGTAAATGTCACTGATTACATTTTTGATTGGAAAAACAAAAACACGTCTGGACTAGTCGACTGTTTACTCGCGACACCGGCAGGCCGCTTGTGTTAAATTAATAATTATTATTAATAATATTAAAATTAATTATTAATAATGAAATTATCATCTTAAACCTAGTAAAACACTTAAATATTAGTGGGATATTCGAATGTTTGAATATGCCGTAGTTGGTAATTTGTTCGAGAGAAATTCGTCCAACTCAGCATTTGTACGACTGAACATTTAATCGACAGGGCATTTTCAAACAAATTTCTGTCGCACATAACGCTGTCGAACAAATTACCTAGAATCGAGTATTCGAATACTCGATTTCCCAGCCCTCGTAGATATAACACTACCATAACACACCAGCTACAAGATTTTTTTTTAATTAATTTGATTTTGATTAAAAAATATTAGTTTTTTGATATCTATGATATCAAAACCCTAAAATAGCATCGTCCGAACCAAGTAACGTGATATAACATGCTTCGAAAATATTATTTTTAAAGCATGGTATATAAGTTACGTTCGTAATATAGATTGTACCATAATTGCTGACTTTCGATGTGATAAATACTGAAGAAAGATATGATTTCGCGCTATGCTGAAGAAAAATTGGTCACAAAGTTGCTAATGATTGTAATTTTACATACAATTTCTTAACGGTGTGGATATATTGTTCAAAAGATAAAAATACAAATAACGGATAAGCAGATAATGCAATAAATGGATAAACAGATTAACGGATCAACAGATCAACAGATCAGCGGATCAATGTATCAACGTATCAATATATCAACGTATCAATGTATCAACGTATCAATGTATCAACGTATCAATGTATCAACGTATCAATGTATCAACGTATCAATGTATCAATGTATCAATGTATCAACGTATCAACGTATCAACGTATCAATGTATCAACGTATCAATGTATCAACGTATCAAAGGATCAACAATTTACTATATAGGTTACACTTTGTATTTAAAATTTAGGTAATACTTTTGAAAAGGAATCGATATAGCAAGTACCACTAATTTATAAACATGAACAACTCAAGCAATTATTCTAGCAGCGACTTTTCCGATTCCGATTTTGATTCTGATGAAAGCAATACAAAACATCATCTAACCTGTAATAATAATAAATTGCATTAGCGAATCGAATCAACGGATTAACAGATTAACGCAATACTATATAGACGAAGTATTTACAATATAACAACGTTTCAGTTGATCAACGTTATGATTGGCTCTGAAACATGCGGACCGACACGAAGCCAGACCATAAGGCTTCTTTCTATACCTTGTATAGAAGCCTAAAAGTAGCGCACTGGCTACCCAGTTCTTAGACCTCTATACACACAGAGTATTTCCAACACGATTTGAAACGCTCTGTATGTTTTTGCATTATGCGGACAGACAGACAGACGGACAGACAGACGGACGGACAGACAGACGGACACGGAGCCAGATCATAAGGCTTCTTGCTATACTTTGTATAGAAGCCTAATAGATAATCTGCACTAAATATATTTTTGCGGTTGGTAATTTGTTGGTAATTTGTTCGAGAGAAATTCGTCCAACTCAGCATTTGTACGACTGAACATTTAATCGACAGGGCATTTTCAAACAAATTTCTGTCGCACATAACGCTGTCGAACAAATTACCTAGAATCGAGTATTCGAATACTCGATTTCCCAGCCCTCGTAGATATAACACTACCATAACACACCAGCTACAAGATTTTTTTTTAATTAATTTGATTTTGATTAAAAAATATTAGTTTTTTGATATCTATGATATCAAAACCCTAAAATAGCATCGTCCGAACCAAGTAACGTGATATAACATGCTTCGAAAATATTATTTTTAAAGCATGGTATATAAGTTACGTTCGTAATATAGATTGTACCATAATTGCTGACTTTCGATGTGATAAATACTGAAGAAAGATATGATTTCGCGCTATGCTGAAGAAAAATTGGTCACAAAGTTGCTAATGATTGTAATTTTACATACAATTTTTTAACGGTGTGGATATATTGTTCAAAAGATAAAAATACAAATAACGGATAAGCAGATAATGCAATAAATGGATAAACAGATTAACGGATCAACAGATCAACAGATCAGCGGATCAATGTATCAACGTATCAATATATCAACGTATCAATGTATCAACGTATCAATGTATCAACGTATCAATGTATCAACGTATCAATGTATCAACGTATCAATGTATCAACGTATCAATGTATCAACGTATCAACGTATCAACGTATCAATGTATCAACGTATCAATGTATCAACGTATCAAAGGATCAACAATTTACTATATAGGTTACACTTTGTATTTAAAATTTAGGTAATACTTTTGAAAAGGAATCGATATAGCAAGTACCACTAATTTATAAACATGAACAACTCAAGCAATTATTCTAGCAGCGACTTTTCCGATTCCGATTTTGATTCTGATGAAAGCAATACAAAACATCATCTAACCTGTAATAATAATAAATTGCATTAGCGAATCGAATCAACGGATTAACAGATTAACGCAATACTATATAGACGAAGTATTTACAATATAACAACGTTTCAGTTGATCAACGTTATGATTGGCTCTGAAACATGCGGACCGACACGAAGCCAGACCATAAGGCTTCTTTCTATACCTTGCATAGAAGCGTAAATATGGCTTCTTGTTATACTTTGTACAGAAGCCTAAAAGTAGCGCACTGGCTACCCAGTTCTTAGACCTCTATACACACAGTATTTCCAGCACGATTTGAAACGCTCTGTATGATTTTGAATTATGCGGACAGACGGACGGACGGACAGACGGACAGACACCGAGCCAGATCATAAGGCTTCTTGTTATACTTTGTATAGAAGCCTAAAAGTATTTGTTGGCGGAAGAAGTGCTGCATATCTTCAGACAAATTAGCGACGCAGATTGCAGCGCCCTGGGAATGGATCCGAAATACTCACGACCCGAGTGGATGATCGTGACGGTTTTACCGGTTGTTCCTCCTTCCGCGAGACCCGCAGCTTTCATGGGCGATTCGCCGAAGAAACGTCAAGACAATTTGACAAATAAATTGGCCCTAATCATAAATATACCTTGTATAGAAGCCTAAAAGTAGCGCACTGGCTACCCAGTTCTTAGACCTCTATACACACAGAGTACGATTTGAAACGCTCTGTATGATTTTGAATTATGCGGACGGACGGACAGACAGACAGACAGACAGACGGACACGGAGCTAGATCATAAGGCTTCTGGTTATACTTTGTATAGAAGCCTAAAATCAACAAATTGAAAAAAAAGTGACTTAACTACTTTTTCCACTAGGCCCTTCAATTGTCAATTTAGGTAAATTTTCAAAGATTCCAGATTTTTATTGGCATGTCATGAGGGGTAATGTAAAATGCCCTTCAAATGAACATTTTTTTATTTTCTTCAATTTTGGTTTTTAAGTCGGTATGTAAACTGTCCTCGGACTGTATAATCGCTACTTATTCGTAAGTAGGGGGTAGTGAAAATCGCCAATTTCCCCCAGAACTTCATCATTCACTTTACGTGATACATTAATACATTATAGGAACATTATAATTTAAATTAAACTACCCGCTGCACGAAAAGGTAAATCGGCCGCTCAGAGGTGTATCGCCTGGATCGAGCTTAGGTTAGTGTTAGAAAATGATATTTTTTTCGTTAAGTTGAACGTTAAATGTTAGAAGCACCAGAAATGTCATGAATATGGATGGCTCAACAAAAACACAGTCCGCAAAGAAATTCTGTGTTCAGTCCTGAGTTGTCAACGGTAATCATCGCCAAGCCGCAAATCATCACACAGGTTCAACGCCCCCCTCCACTTTGCGAGCGAAAATATTAACTTAAAAACATTTAGGTTTTAAGTTTTTCACTAATTACGTATTAGGTGGGAAAATTATATGCAAGATCATGAATCTGGATGGCTCAACAAAAACGTGTCCACAAAAACACCGTCCGCAAAGAAATCCTGCGTACGGTCCTGAGTTGTCAACGTAATTACAATTTCTTGGTTTGATCCTACCCTTTACCTGCAGAAAAGACCATTCCCGAATATACTCGGGTGAAAATGAAATAAATACGATTATGTGCATGTGAGACAAGAACCAGTTGTGATGATTTACACGAGGGAAGAATCCCCCCCTGTCACCTAATCACCGCAAATAGGGTGACAGTATGCTACTTTTAGTACTGCGCAGTATTTGAGGAGTGAGGTTGTGTCTTTTTTGTTTGCATCATTACGTGATTCAACGATTTTTATATATTTTACCTTTTTATAGACTTTTTCCTTTTATCTTGACGATTTAGACTTTGAGTTATGCAAATTTTTTCACATAAAAACAAAAAGATAGCATTTTAAGTTCAAATATAAATCTCAGAATATTTCATTTCTTAAATCTGTGGTAATTCTGATAATCTGAATGTTTAGTAGCAACCTAACAAATATTCGTAGAACGTGGCTAGAAAATCGATTTTAAATTTAAAACACATTTTTATTTTATTATACATACGATGTGTTTACAATTCTGATTAGATTTGAATTATGCGGACAGACGGACGGACAGACAGACACGGAGCCAGATCATAATGCTTCTTGCTATACTTTGTATAGAAGCCTAAAAGTATGTTCCACATTCCACTGTCAGAATATACTGTCGTCATACTTGAGAGGGGGGGGGCGAATAAAATAAACCAAAAGGCTTCTTTTAAGGATTCTTAAATACGTAATTACAGGGAAAACCAACACTGTTATTAGGTATTGATATGAACCCATGACCGCGTTAACGAGAGTACTAGTGGTACATAATAACCGGACTGAGCTCAGTGCGGCCTTCAGGCCGCACAACCTGGGCAATCACGAATCAGTGCGGCCTTAGCTATGGTATGGCTTGAGGAATGACAGGACGGTGGTTGCTGAATCGGAGGGGTACAATGGCCCCCATTTAGTGGCCTAAGTGCGCGTGGGGTTCTTAAATCCAGAAACCTGTGCGGCCTTAAAACACAATTTCTGTTATCTATTTGTTCAAAAACCATCTCTAATTGGTTTATTTTTTAGTCATCAACCTATAAAAGTTTCAGTGCGGCCTTTAGGCTGTACAACCATGACAATCGCTATTAAAAAAGTAATGTATAAGTCCCGAGAGCTTGGGTTGCTACTGGTTGCATTCGTGGGTTCTTCCAAAGCTTTCAGGCGGTTTACTCACAACTAACTTGGAAAATAATGTCATTTAAGGACGTCAGGTGAACGTAATAAAACATTGGAAGACTGAAGAAAATTGTTTTACTTTTTTCACCAAACGAATACAGGGAAAAGATAGGGTGAAACATTTTAATTCATAAATCCACGAAAAACTCAAAATAAAGTTAATTGAAAATTTTAAACTAAGTCTTAAGTTGAAGATTTGAAACTTAGGAAACAAAAAGAAAACACAAATTAAAACAGATAACGCACTGAAGGTACGCTGAATGAATGTGATAGGTAAAACAATAGCACACAGTTTCCTGAAGGGAAAACGTACGACCTTCAAAAATCGTTACATCTTTCAGTAATTTAAAAAAATTACAACGAAAAACCATCACCATAATCATAAATGAGAACAAAGAAAATACTTAGAAAGAACACCGTATGTACAAAATAACGATTTTGAGATATTTCAATAAACAATTTTTTTGTTTATTTTGTGTCCCGTGGTCTTAATTTTTACCGGAAAAAGATTTCTAAAACACATCTGGAAAGGTAATTTCATTTACTATGCTCTCATAAATTTATAATTTATACACATTTATAATTATCAAAATTATATTGATAAATGTAATTTACCTCAGGTTGTGCACTTGCATTTTAACTTTCGGTAGTTAAAACACCGTATCTGCACATACGTTATTTTAATTAAGTATAGCATAATGCATTTTTGCCTAATCTCACTTAGTTTAAATGCAGTATCTGCTGCAATTACGGTGTTTTATCTAAGTGAAGGATGGAATATACTCGTACACATGAATGTTACGTTCTTATCAGCCAAATTTACTATTACAGAAATTTAGAAGAATTTCTTAGGTAATAAAAATGGTTATTTACTAAGAAAATAATTTATTCATCAATGTGCACAAGATCTTCAACGTTACTATCTTTCAATTCTTGACAAAACTGTCTTCTCCTCTCTGGCATCAATCGGCAAAGTGTATAAACAATGTCGTTTTTTTTTGTGGAGTGGTACACTTCTGCCACCATCTGTTCTTGGTAAAGGCATCTCTATCAATTAATAATTAATAATTTTCATCATCAAACAGTTTAAATTTTTAGGTGGTAGCTCAAAATCTGTGTGGTACTGAAGGATGGAATACCCTCTTTGTGCGACGACTTGTACCTTGTTGTTAAGGTCGTGGGGTCGTACGCCTGATCTTATATTGTAATGTTCCATCATTCGAATCAAAAAATTTGTCGGGTGTCCTATCGATCACATACACATGACCTTTCTTTGTATTTTGTACCACATTTCTCGAGACGTTTAAAAAATTTAAATTTAAAAAAGGTTAAAAAAAATATATAAAACGTCTTTTGTACTTACTCTTTGAATTTTATCATCGCGGTACTTATTGCGGCTTGCTGTAGCACGTTGAATGTGAATGGATCAATTAATTATTACAGTTATTACAGTCAGAG
This sequence comes from Podabrus alpinus, assembly GCA_932274525.1. Lineage (NCBI taxonomy): Eukaryota > Metazoa > Arthropoda > Insecta > Coleoptera > Cantharidae > Podabrus > Podabrus alpinus. The sequence continues at coordinate 80,145,443 of OW026452.1, forward strand.
CTAAGATTCTCTGCAGTGTGAGACTTGTCATGCTGCTTAAAGTATTCGCAAGTACCATGTTTTAACTTCTGTCTTTACTAAGACAAATCAACGTATCTACGTATAATTGCGTTGTACATGCGGTGTTTTATCTACACTTTGGTTGATGCGGCCTTGTATCTACTTATTTAACACTATTTATGTACATACGGTGTTTCTGCTTATAGATTTAACATATTGCTATGAGCTGTGTAACCTTTAACAGAGCTTCTCGTTGTGTCAAAATTTTGTAATGTGCGGGTGAACACAAATGTACCCCGTCGATAGAAATGTTTAACTTTTACACACAAATAGCAATAATTGAAATTTAACCTCGGCTTAGCTATTACGATGAGCATAGACTTACCTTTACTCTGGTTGGGTTCGTTCCGTGACCAATAACTGTGTTTGCTGAAATCAAATATTTTGGCCCTCGGAACAAGGTTACAAAAATTATGCTCCGTTTTAAAATTTAAATTGTAATTTATTATAAATTGATTTTATGTAAGTTAAATTCAATAAAATTCTTATAATTATTAACAATTTGTTTATTCTAATTAACTTTAAACGAATTAACGCACGCGTATGTAAATCTCAAAATTTTCACTAATTTTAGTTTTAATAAAGTTTAATGTTTAATACCTTAACAAATCTAGGGTATTTCTGGTTAATAAGTTCATGTACCATAGAACGGTGTAATTCTACTCGATGGATGACCTTGGGTGCGTATAATTATTCCAGATTAAAGTTGTCGTGTTATCTTGTGCCGCGTGGTCTTCGTGACGAATTTTACCAAAATATTTGCAATCCGTGGATATATTCAACTAAATTCACTTCTGGGATACGTAAGTACACTACTTTTAATGATTTTTGCACTTTTTCGTTGTAATTAATTAAATTTTTCACAATTTTATCTAATTTTTAGTAGAGACGCATAAAATTCACCACGCCATTAAAATCAATCCACAACCAACTTACTATCTTTTGTTTTGTCCACGCAACCTCTGCAATCCAAGGCAATTGTGATTCTTTTGACGTTTTTCAATATAAAAATCAATAAAACCGACATTCCAATTTTCAGGTACGGCTTCGCCCATTTTGACTTGTCAAGTTTTAATAAAATTTTATGTATTTCAGATTGGATTAATTTTATACCATCACAACTCGTGGTTATCTTGTAAAATTGATGAAAATGTCCTTTCCATTTATGGTACACTGAATTTCAAAGCACTATCATCGGATCGTGTAACGTTTGCACTTATTAAATTAACGTTAACAAAATTTTTATATAAACTAACTTTGAACAATATTTTGACTTTAAATTACATTTCTTATAACTAAACAATTCGATTTATAATACTAACAAACATTTTTATATTAACGGAATTAAATTGTTACATAATTGATTATTTTTGTTGACTTGTTCCATGACTTGTTTTTCAAATTATTTTGATACTGAACTAAATTTTGGTGTCAGACGAAGCTTGTCCGTTCGATCCAATAAGTCTGATGCTCTTTCATTATAAACAAATTCTCTGAATCTCAACGTACGCATTTCTATTGACGTGGTCCACTGGACATTGCATTATGTAGAGTCGAGATACGATTTTCTAACTTGGTGCAATGGAAAGAGGAGGAAAAAAATTGGTTAAGAAAATGCATCTAACTCAAAATAGTCAAGAAATGCACATACGGTGTTTTTCCTTAGTAGAGCATATCTATGGAATAGCATAAACAAATAATTACAAGCAGGCTCACGCTTCCAACCTTAATCCACAGTCTAATCCCTGGATTCTGAATTCTCCGTGTATACGTTACTTCATTCATCAGTTTATAGTCATGTGATCGAGGCATCAGTGAAAGATAAAACTCACAAAAAATATACACAAATCTTAATATCCATCTTCAAAATATCAGATATGTCAAATGGTCAAAATTACATCACTCAAACACGTATCACATAGACCGCGTTCGGTCTGGCACATTTTTCGCTTTGAAGCTCCGTCAAACTCATTCATTCGATTTGGAGGTTTTCCACGTTTTTAAACGCTTTATCTTTAAGCTTCCCAAATGGACGGAACACTCCAAGAGCTCCAAATCGAACTATCAGAATGCGTTCGACGGAGCTTCAAAGCGAAAAAAGTGCCAGACCGAACACGGTCATAGCTAAATTGTATTATGAAAATTTGTCGACGTCAAAGATATGGAAAATAACAGCGTAAGGTTCGAAGTTAACACAGAACATAAAGACAGGTGAGCATGCACGGATTTCCAAAACGTGGTGGCATATTTTGACTAAAATCGGTCAAGTAACAAGCATCCAAAATAAACCATTGAATATCCAAATAGGCGAAATTCATAATCCACATCGCGCAAAAATTTCGGAATCAGATGTTCTTCGAAATTGGAAAAGCTGTTATGTCGTCCCAAAACCTTTCATTTCAAAACATGGTAGTTGCTGAAATTAAGTTGTTATTGGGTTAAGTTAAGATTGGGTCGAACAATACGACTTAGAAGAACCTATATTTAAAAAAATGTCCGTTTTGGATTTAAAATTGTTTTTTCTCCAGAACAGCATAAAGTGTAGAATTACTTTGAGATTAATTAAGGCGAAAATCCGATATTCCGGTACAACCTTTGTAATCATACAAATTTGATCCACCTCAGCGGAATTCCACACTTTACCATGCATCTTATATCAAGTTACTTACTTAACGTCGATGTTATATAATTAACTTTTTAGGCTACTAGTAAATTTTGAGCCAACTTTGTTTTTAACATTTTACTCTAAATTTAAACTTCATTATTTTATTACCAGTCGGCCATGGCCTATCTGTCGGCCGTGGTTGTGCGGGCACTGAGTGAATTGTGACAGCCATCTATCTTCTATATTAATATTTGATTTTTTAATTTCTTCAATTTTTTTATCCTCCCAATCGGACGAACCGGCGAATTATAGGTGAAAACAAGGTGGAACTCGCTTTGGCGGCAGTACCTAGGCTTCTATACAACTACTTTTCTGGTGTGAAAAGTTGTTATTTTTGGTCGCCATAATTTTATAATGTAATATCAGATAATCTGCACTAATTAAATTTTTGCGGTTGGTATTTATCATTCACTATATAACTAATAATAATGAAGCTTTTCCATTCCATTCGGAACTTTACTTCTCTGTAATGTACGGTCCATTTTTTAGGTGGATCAATCCTCTTTTTTCTCTTTTACTTACAACTTAACTTCACCAATTACATCAAGCCACTGCTGTGGTTAACAATAAATAAATTTAAAACAAATTATTGTTTTATTATACATACGATCCCCGTGTTTACAATCACAATTTAGAGGGTTCTGATTCGATTTGAATTATGCGGACAGACAGACACGGAGCCAGATCCTAAAGCCCGCATTTCACTATAGCTTCTAGCAGCCGAGCTTCTAGTAGCCCAACATTTGTAATGCATTGACTCTTATGGAAGCAAACTCACTAGTAGACTGGTAGACTAGAAGCCTACGTAGGCTTCTAGTCTACCAGTCTACTAGTGAGTTTGCTTCCATAAGAGTCAATGCATTACAAATGTTGGGCTACTAGAAGCTCGGCTGCTAGAAGCTATAGTGAAATGCGGGCTTAAGGCTTCTTGCTATACTTTGTATATAGAAGCCTTTTTTTAAAGTTTTTTTTTCAGAAAAATATAGTAGATAAAATATGACAATAAATTTTATCCGCTAATTTGATAACTTAATCCGTTGATACCTTGATCAGTTAGATCATCGGATTAAGTCTACTATATAGGTTGAAAAACGGCTAACTCATTCAACACCCTGTATAAATTAGATTTGAATTATGCGAACAGACGGACGGACAGACACGGAGCCAGATCATAAGGCTTCTTGTTATACTTTGTATAAAGCCTAAAAGTCGATTTTAAATTTAAAACACATTTTTATTTTATTATACATACGATGTGTTTACAATCACAATTTCGAGGGTTCTGGTTAGATTTGAATTATGCGGAGAGACACGAAGCCAGATCATACGGCTTCTTGTTATACTTTGTATAGAAGCCTAAAAGTGTAAAGCCCGCATTTCAATGAGGCTTCTGAAGCCGGGCTGGTGAAGCCCGGCTTGTAAAGCCAAGTTTGTAATGCATTGCCTTATAATATGAGACTGTACTCACTAGGGCTGCTGCAGGAAACTGATAACAGGTATCGAGTTTCACAAGCCTAGCTGGTAAAATGCTTCATCTTCTATGCGAGTCCACGTGGACCCGTGTACTTCTCCTCATAAAAGATTAATTTCTATACCAGCCCGGCTTCTGAAAGTAATCCAGAAAAATTTTCTTCCATAGAATGGGGGGGGGGGTGAGTCAAGAGTAAACGATTCCACAAACAGTGAACAAAATTTAATAAGATATGGATTAATTTTGACAAATGAATACAATGTTTGAGAATATTAATTATAAAATTTCAATAATATTTCTTAAAATATAAAATACGTTGCATAAACCAAATTAATAGAATTTTACTCTTTAAATCAAGTTTGTCAAATTTTGTGCTTAAAATATGCACATATAAACACTAATAATTAAATATATACTGTTGTGATCACCTCCTCTTTTGTCGCTTTTACGGACAGAGGACGTGCGACAACAAATCTATGAGCACCTACCTTCTATTTACTCTTTTTGGCTCTCAGGTGCCTACTATTAAGCTTTACGAACTTGATCGGAGGAAACACAAAAAAGACACAATTCAACAAGAACAATATTTAATAAACACATAGTATGAAACAAATTAACAAACATTTTCTTAAAATAAAACACAAACGAACTCAAAATGGAAATGTTAACTTAAATACTGTTGAAAATATGAAGCTTCGGTATGTACGATATAAATGAACACTATTATAAATATAACTTTATTAAGTAACAACGGTTAATAATATTATACATGTGCTTCGACTATAAAGCTTGGTTAACAACTTACACAATACATATGGATAGATGTCGCTATTACTACCTTATGTTATGTACATGGTTTGATATAATTTTAACAAATACCTGCGAGGGAATGCTTAGCTGTGCACGTGGTTCTGCGCACTTTCGTAATCCTTGGATCGTGGCTTCCAGCTTCTCCTGGAAAATTCTGTTCTTCGGATGATCTTCGGAATTCCTGTGATCGGATTCCTTCTTTCGTCGCCGTTCCAAACACTCGAGGTCGAGTGGAATGATTCTATGCAATCCAATAGCCCCCAACTGTGGAGTACTAATTGGCTTGGTAGTGGTTAGCACTTGAATTCAAAATTTGAATTCAATTTTCATGGAGCAAATTTCCAACACAACTGGTAAATTAACCTCCATTTATGTTGTCTTCGAGGGAAATAGTGACCGGAATAAATATTCCACAAACACCTCGAGTCAAACGGTTGAGATTTAAAATAATAAAAGGTTAGTTAATTTAAAACTACTTAATACTAAATTTTTTTTTTTTTTTTATTTAACTCCTTTTATACAAGCAATCTATCTACATGGATAATGAGCTTTACATTTGACAATCATTTAAACAATACTAAATATATAAAGAAAAATAATACAATTATTTAGAAAATTAATAATTATAACTTTTACAGATATTTAGTGCATGATGGCTATATGTAATGCACTTAGGAATTAAAATAAGACATTGTTGATAATCAACATACAAAGTTTTAACGTTAATTTAATCTTATTCATTGAAATTACAAACGAAACCCTAACTAGTTTAATAAATTTCCGATTCAACGCAATTAACTCGCACACTGAATGTTTATTAACATTTCAGTTTAATTATGAATCGCTAGTTATAAAAATATCTAATTTCAAATAGACGATAAATCATTTGCACTGTAGTTAATCATATTATACAAGAAATAACAATTTCATTAAATTATTATCTTACATTCATTTAATATTAATTATCCGATTTATAATTTAATGCTTTATTTAATATCAATAGAATTTTCATCTATTGTTTTGGATAAAATACATAAATAGTGTCAAAGATTTTGTTACATGTATGTTATTCGTAAATTTATTTAATTAAATTCAATGTTTTTTTGATATAGTTGACATAGACAACTTTCCCATCTCTGACAATTCCAGCAATCCCATTGCAGTTGAAGTGGTTGACGTTTCATCCTCTTCTTCTTTGTCTGATCCATCTTACTACATCCAGTACTTCACCTGTATCTCGAATTACTTCAACGAAAATTCGTTACTCTGTATTACTTCACTCAGGCATCCCGATACGGCACCTGCTTTTACAATCTGGTTACGTACCTCCTTTATGAGGTCTCACAGAGTGACAATATTATTGAAATATTATTAGTATAAATATAACAATATTAAATAATTACAAACCTGCAGGTCAAATTAACGAACATTTCATTTTTGTTTTTGTGCTAACATTTAAAAATTTTAATTTAAAAATTTTAATTTTCTTTAGGCTTATATTTGAGTGGACATGCGATCGAATTGCAAATTGTTTGAAATATTTTAGCTATAAAACATATAACTCGATCGTAAATTCTCACCAAAAGTGCAAATTGTAACATTAAATTATCGCTGTATTTCATACCCCAAAATTTGTAATTTTTACTGGAAGAGAAATATTTTAATTTGAATGAAGCGCTACTGAAGGATGTAAGATAAGCACATTGCAGAACAGTGCCATGTAAGTGAATGGACGTGGGTCAGATAATTGGTGCTCATAATTTTTTAATACTGTGAAGTAATTACTATATAAATTTAATATATTATGAATAAATTGAATAAGTAAATAAAAAGTAGGTATTTAATTGAAAGTGGATGGGTTATGAAGGAGGGAAAATTATTTGGAAGTGAAAATAAACTTCATTTTTGCCGAGTATCACAGAAATATGTCTATGGTTACTACACCATATGGGATTTTAAATGCTTTTGCAATTGCGATTTTCGTGCACATTTATAGGCGCAACTATCACAACGAAATGGTTTTTCGCCGGTATGAGTTATTAAATGACTTCGTAAGCTTGATTGCAGTGCACAAGTATACTCACAAATATCACAATGAAATGGTTTCTCGCCGGTATGAGTTCTTAAATGTAATTGTAAGGATGATTTCACTGCACAAGTATACTCACAAATTTCACAACTAAATCGTTTCTCGCCGGTATGAGTTCTTAAATGTAATTGTAATCCTGATTTCCGTGCACAAGTAAACTCACAAAAATCACAAGGAAACGGTTTTTCGCCGGTATGAGTTCTTAAATGTAATTGTAAGGATGATTTCACTGCACAAGTATACTCACAAATTTCACAACTAAATCGTTTCTCGCCGGTATGAGTTCTTAAATGTAATTGTAATCCTGATTTGCGTGCACAAGTAAACTCACAAAAATCACAAGGAAACGGTTTTTCGCCGGTATGAGTTCTTAAATGTAATTGTAAGGATGATTTCCGTGCACAAGTATACTCACAAATATCACAATGAAATGGTTTTTCGCCGGTATGAGTTCTTAAATGTCTTTGTAAGCCTGATTTCCGTGCACAAGTATACTCACAAATATCACAATGAAATGGTTTCTCGCCGGTATGAGTTCTTAAATGTAATTGTAAGGATGATTTCACTGCACAAGTATACTCACAAATTTCACAACTAAACGGTTTTTCGCCGGTATGAGTTCTTAAATGTGATTGTAAGGATGATTTCTGTGTACAAGTATACTCACAAATTTCACAACTAAACGGTTTTTCGCCGGTATGAGTTCTTAAATGTGATTGTAAGTGTGCTTTCTGTGCACTAGTATACTCACAAATATCACAACGAAATGGTTTCTCGCCGGTATGAGTTCTTAAATGACTTTGTAAGCTTGATTTCAGTGCACTAGTGTACTCACAAATATTACAACTAAACGGCTTTTCGCCCGTATGAGTTTTTAAATGTGTTTGTAAGGTTGTTTTATGTGCAAAAGTATACTCACAAATATCACAGTTAAATGGCTTCTGGCCTGTATGAGTTCTTAAATGTGATTGTAATCCTGATTTTCGTGCACAAGTATACTCACAAATTTCACAATGAAATGGTTTCTCGCCGGTATGAGTTCTTACATGTAATATTAAATGTGATTTTCGTGCACATTTAAGGTTACAAATAGTACATACTAATGGTTTCCTGACCTTATGAGCTCTTAAATGACGTATTAAAGTTTGTTTAAGAACAAGTTTATAACCACAAATTGCACACTCGAAAAAATTTGAACAGTTCAGAGTTGCTTGTGTAGTGTCGGTATCTTCTTTAATATCAATGGAATGATGCAAATCTTCTAAATTAAATTTCACATCTTCCACCTCTTCTCTTTTAATTTCGTAATTGCTAATTGAATTATTTGGAGTTTGCAAAATTATATCCGTGTTTTCTACAATTTGTGATTCTTCCGAAGGTAGCACTTGAGCTGCAAGTAAATCGGTAACTGGTTCCATTTGGAGTATGAAGTACCATAAATGTACAGGTACAAAATCACTTTTCTTAATTGAAGGCGTTGATTATATGTTATCGATTTAGAAAACTACTGCTACAGTTGACAAATAATCACTACTATACAAAATCATAAACTGGCGACATTGATGAATCAGTGGCGTTAGCTTGGGTGTAAGTGTATAGCGCCATCTAATAGAACTAAAAAGAGATTTTCTAACGTTGCTTACGTTCAACAGTCTTCTGTTAAAATTTTGTGGTGGCAAATTTCAAATTGAATAACTTCTTCTATTTTAAAATGTTCAATTAATATTTACCAATTTATTTACGACCGTATTCATAGATAAAATGTTACTTACCCTTACAACTTTACTTGTAAAATTAACCCCTTTCTTCTTGAGCAACTGATTTTTCATGTTGTCAATTTTAGATTTGACTATCCTCAATTTATGAGTGAACTTTATAATTTGCCGACACTGCCGCTTACTTAATGGTCTACCACATCGTGTTCACCGCTTTATGCTTTGCATCGAACGATTTACACCTTAGTTATTTTGGTAGGTTTGAATATATTTTTTGGGTCCCGTCCCACACACAGATATTGTAATAATTGCTGTAACCATGTTTATCTATCGTTTCGTTTTTTAGTCTTGAAAATGGATTGAATAAATCATCCGAAACGTCGACTTAACAACATTTTGTTTGTTTGAGTTCCATTATCCCAATAATATTCCATCCATATTTTAATACCTACTTTGTTTGGACGAGAATTTCTGTTTCACCATAGAATTATGGGTTTTTTCAACGAGATGGAGGGTGAATATGGTAGGGAGGCCGTTCGGCCTTTCAATGCGGTGAAGTCCAACTTTAGAAGACTGACCAGGTCTTCAAATCGTAGAACATTTTTGCTACGGTGCCGCACTATGGGAGTTTTCCCTAGTTTTATCCAGCAGAAAGTGACATGTCTGTCTCAGGAACTAATCCCTGACAGAGAGATACTCCGACGTTCGGATAGCTTTCTCTTTCGTTTCAAGAAGCGTATCCTGGACTTACACATAATACGGATAGCCATCTCCACTGTCAGACGTACAGAGAATAAAATTAAAGAGTTGATAGATGACCTAAAAGCGGTGGTTCCTCATAATAATGTGGACCGATTTGTCGACATAGAGAGATGGCACCATCAGAAACAGTTCATCAACATACGGGGTGGGGGGGTTAGTCAAGAAGTTCGAACGACTTATACGTGACCAGAACAAATTGGACATACTGGGTGATGAAAAATGGGTCATTAATCTGACCAATACCCCTCTACCTGATATAGTGGCTAAAACGATATCTTTGGGTCCAAAGTTTTCGGTTACGCCCGCTCTCCGTGATTTCCCAATGTATGGATTTCTGTCTGAACTTGAGGGCACTCTGGTTAGCCTCACCCTATCTTCCCAAAAAATGGAGCTACTTAGGGGAAAGCTAATTAACATAGCTCATAATTTTTGCAACGCGGGTGATGCGGTTGACCCCACCAGGAAGAAAATTATGTCCACAAAGAGATTCCTGAAGAACAACCCAGATTTACTGGTACTGAGGGCGGACAAGGGTAACTCGACGGTTGTTATGGATACCAAGGAATATAAGGAAAAAATGAACGGCTTATTTAACAATACTTGTACATACAAGAAACTCTTAAGGAACCCTACTACCACTATACAGGGTAAATTTAACAAGGCCATCAAAGATCTGTATGACTCAAACTATATTGATGAACTAACCAAAAAGCGTCTCACTAAATACAACACACAATACCCTCGAGCTTATGGTCTACCCAAGGCTCACAAAGTTGGTACATCCCTTCGACCTGTTATTAGCTGCATCAATTCCCCGTCGGTCCCCCTAGCTAAATTCATAGTGGATATATTGAGGAACGCTATACCGTCTTTGCCTTTTGCTGTCAGGAATACGGCCGATGCCAGGAGGCAAATTATAAAGAGTACTATACCGGCAGGTCACATACTGGTATCATTTGACGTTAATTCTCTCTTCACCAACGTCTCAAAAAGTGCCACCTTATCTGCACTTCGCAACAATTGGGACCTTATCAGGCCTTTCACCTCCATCCCTCTTGACAGGTTTCTCCAATTGGTGGCCGTTATATTTGACAATAGCTACTTCTGTTACAACGAGGGGTTTTACGCGCAACTGATTGGGTCAGCTATGGGAAATCCATGCTCCCCCCCTTTCGCGGCATTTGTCATGAACGATCTTTTATTGAGTTTTTTTGGAACAGTTACATTTGTTTTGCCGTTCCTCTTGATATATGTAGATGATATCTTGACGGCGGTCCCTGAGGCGGAGGTAGACAATTGTTTGGCAGTTCTGGATGGTTATGATAAGTTATTGACCTTTACGTGTGAAAGAGAGGTAAATGGTACCATACCATTCTTGGACCTCTTGGTCAAAAGACAAGACAACGGTAATATCATAACGGATATATATAGAAAGCCTACATCAACCGACAGACTGCTCAACTTTGGGTCGTCCCACCCTTTAAACCAGAAGGTGGGACTTATTAACACTTTGAAGCATAGGCTGGAAAACTGTGTGCCTAAGGAAGTTCTGGGCTCAAGATTGCACGACCTCAAGGTACAATTTTTACAGAATGGTTATCCGGGGCGTATACTTGACATGGTGTTGTTTGGGAGGAGGCGTATTGCCCCCGTGGTGGACTCTCAGGATCCGGATGAGTCTGAAATAGAGACTAAATACAACAAAATTACTTTCCACCCATTATTAGCGAACAGATTACGTCGGGTTTTTAAAGAGTTCGTAGACAGAAAAAAGATAAAGCTTGCCTTCCGCAACCCGTCTACTTTGGGGAGGATCTTGTTTTCGGATGTCAAGGATGGGGTACCCACGATGTTGCGTAGCGGGGTGATGTACAAAGTTAAGTGCCAGTTTGGATCGGTGTACGTGGGGCAAACTATACAGCGTTTGACTAACCGAGTTAGCCAACACCTCTGCGACATCAGACAAGGAACATCTAAGACAGGTTTGTCTGAACACTGCGTCGGTGAGTCGCATTCTTTCACACGTGATGATGTCGAAATTCTGCACAACGAGCAGAATTATTATAAAAGAACATTTCTGGAGGCGGCGTACATCTCCACAACCGCGAACAACATCAACAAACAAACGGATTATATTAACACGGGTTACAAACATGTGCTGCGTCAATACCGGCACAGAGTTTATGGCGAAGGGTAGTGCGATGGTTTTTCCCTCATGTGTGCCCTCTTCGAGTGTTGGGTGGTGACGAATTATTGGGGTTCCGCTGCACGAGGTTTGGCTGGTCTTCTCTTTTTTATGTAACGATTTGTTTGACGGGGGGGGGGACACATACTTGTATTTTTTAGCCTGCTGTAATTATTGTTTATGTTGCAAGGATATTGAACTCTGTTATTTATTGCCAACCACGTTCATACTTGGTTATTTTGCATTAGCGGCATTTTTAAAAATTCCAATGTGTTCCTTATGTAGAGCTTGTGCCAAAGCTCAAAACTTATACAATGCGCGAAGGAGGAGCAAAGAGGGCGAAATACATACATATGAAATGCTACGTAAAAACATTAGCTTGGCGACAAAATTTAAAAAATGTAAATAAGGCTAAAATAGCCTTAAAGAAGGCTGATTGTTATTTATATTATGAAACAATACTAATACCATTTCATAATAATAAAATGCGAAATTTGTGTAGCTGTCAAAACGAAATCAAACATTCAACGAATGTTTTCTAGTTGGGCTTTTTAGTATTTGGACGCGTTTTCGTTATTGCGCTGATGTTTGTATAAGTTTTGAGCTTTGGTACGAACTCTACCAGTAGTATTGACCAAGTAAGGTTGGCAGAAATTGGTTAGATTTTAGTTTTACATATTTATCGTACATTTATTTGTTAACTGTTTAGTTTGACGTTATTATTTATCATGTTGTAGTTGCCTTATGGCTTTTTATAGTTTAGTGTTAGGTTTTATCACAGTTTATGTAGTCAATTTTAGTTTTGACTATCCTCAATTTATGAGTGAACTTTATAATTTGCCGACACTGCCGCTTACTTAATGGTCTACCACATCGTGTTCGCCGCTTTATGCTTTGCATCGAACGATTTACACCTTAGTTGTTTTGGTAGGTTTGAATATATTTTTTGGGTCCCGTCCCACACACAGATATTGTAATAATTGCTGTAACCATGTTTATCTATCGTTTCGTTTTTTAGTCTTGAAAATGGATTGAATAAATTATCCGAAACGTCGACTTAACAACATTTTGTTTGATTGAGTTCCATTATCCCAATAATATACCATCCATATTTTAAAAATTGTTTATTACTTTAACAAATTCAAAATTCTTCTACAACTATAATTTTTCGATTAAATGTTTAAGAAACAAACAAATGTGTCATTATTAAAAGTTACTGCATTTAAAAATTCAATACAAAAACAGGGTAAATTTAAGGACGATTCGCTGAGTAAGTTATCAGCAATTCAAAGCCATCGTGATTTAAAATAGAACCGACTACTGAGGTAAGTGATTTCATGCAACGATTAATAACCCAAGCTAGCCTGAGCATTACAAAAATTAATATTAATAATTATAGAAGTGTAAGTGATGTAAATACCCTGCCTCATTACAATATGTACCGGAGAAATCCGATCCGAAAGCTTTTCATTTGATCGCATTGATTTATATATTCGAAATGGACCACAAAATAGCTTTTCTGTGATCGTTAATGATAGGGACTTGGTAAATTGCGTTAAGGTATGTTAATTTTTTCAACAATTTATAGTATCTGTATATCATTCATCTTATTACAGATGGATTAGAAGTTTTGGTGCCATCTGGTAACTCCAATACCGTTTGCGACTTCTTACAATGCTCCATAAACAACAGCGAAGTACTTGTGTTGATAAAGAAATCGCAAGGTCATTTGCATCCTATTCTCCACCTTGTACTACTGTTTTACCAATTGGTAATAACTACGATGGAAGTTTTGTATGGTATGATACATCAACAAAATTGTTTCACTATTTATACAAAACATAAAAAGAGCTGTGGTCGCTGCGCGAGATTTGGACCAACATGGTAATAAATTATATAGTGTAATTTATGTATAGTTGGCTTTTTTAATTATGCTAATAAGGGCATGTGACGACCAATAGTGCTTGGAATGGGGGACGTAGGCTACGTCGTGTCTAGTGAGAGGGCTTACAAACATAATGTAATATAATAATACGTCCGTTCAGTTTCAAGTTAGTTTAATGACAGTTGGATACATTGCTAAGTAATATACTGTTGTGTCCATCAATGTTTGGCTGTTGCGGTATTAAATTGTTTGTCGTGCAGTCAGAGAAAATATGGCATGAGAAAAGTTTATCAAAAACAATTAAAAAAAAAGATGTTATTATTGTAGTTATAAACAAGGTGGAACTCGCTTTAGCGGCAGTTCTTAGGCTTCTATACAGCTACCTTTCTGGTGTGGAAAGTTGTTATTATCTGGTTATTTTTGATCGCCATATAATGTAACATCACATAATCAGATAATCTGCACCAATTAAATTTTTTGCGATTGGTAATTATCATTTACTATATAAGTAATAACAATCAAACTTTTCCATTCTATTAGAAATTTTACTTCTCTGTAATGTATGGTCCGTTTTTTGAGGTGGACCAATCCTCTCCTTTCTCTTTTATTTATAACTTAACTTCACTAACCACATCAATAAAAAATTATTTTTTCACATCAAAGTAAAAAAATAAGGCTTCTTGTTATACTTTGTATAGAAGCCTAAAAGTAGCGCACTGGCTACCCAGTTCTTAGACATCTATACACACAGAGTATTTCCAACACGATTTGAAACGCTCTGTATGATTTTGAATTATGCGGACGGACAGACGGACAGACAGACGGACACGGAGCCAGATCATAAGGCTTCTTGCTATACTTTGTATAGAAGCCTAAAATGTTAGTAGGCAAAATGTTAGGAATGATAAAAACGGGTAACCATAGCAATGCGAGGAGAATAAACAACGGTGATAAAAGCAGTACGTTATCAGACGCAGAACCGATCACACGTGTAAAAAAAAACTATGTTCAATTGAGAAACAAGGATTTTAGCCGCGGGCAAGTGAATGAGAATTTGCGTGATTGAAATAAATAAAGTCGTTTATCAAACGGCAAACCGATCACGCGCGTCGAGATAAACAAACTAAAGATAACCAAGAGTATATTGGCCTGAATTGAGTTAATGCCGAGTGGAGTGGAGATTATAAAATAGGAGAGGAAGATAAGCGCTGTTTATTGGAAAAGATAAGCGCTGTTTATTGGGATACAGAAAGAAGGTGTAAGGCGAGGGGTGACTATAACCCTGCATCAAGACGAAGCATAGGAAATTAGGATTGTGTGGTGCGACCGCGAATACAGTGCGTGTGCGTACAAGAAGAAAGAAAAGGTAACATTAAATCTTTGATTATTGTTAATTTATGTCGAGTTGCTATATTGTTTCTGTTAATTGTTTATGTTATTTGTTCATTATATGTTCTTAAAAATTAGATTTGCGTATTTTCTTTGACTGTGTGATCAGACTAATTCCACCGTAAAAGTCCAAAGAACCTGCAGCCTGAGATTAAGAGCAAGTCGTGTCAGTACCGAAATCTGTGAGAAGCTATCACAGATCTTGAAGTTCACGGTGGACATAGCAATACATTACATTATGTCACATGCCCTTTTTTTAAAAAAAGCTACTACAAAATTCAAAATAAAAATTATTAGGAATCTAAACATTTATTATTGATTCAAAACGTAGTCTTTTAGATAACTCGGCTTTGAAGTTAATCGCCTTGGCCTGTCTTTTGCTGTCGAATCTTCTTTTCTGACACTTTTATTTAACTCACTTATTTCCGATTTCGGATTAGGAATTTTCTCTGCTTTCACTTCAACTCCCGTCTCGCGAAAACTTGCATTTAAACCATTCGTTATTTTCACTTTGTTCTTCCGGTTCTTTATTAAAATAGTTTGCACTTTTATTTAAATCGGTTTCACTTTTATATAAATCGGTTTCACTTTCTTGTTGACGTAATGGTCTCAGGTGTATTCTAAAACGTCTTAATGGTGTACCGTCTTCCGTTAATCTTGCACGAATCTGCGTGTTCTGTTTTATTTATAATTTTTACTTGAACCCAATTTCTTCTATCTTTTTGGACTAAAATATTCTGATTTTCTTCAAAATCTTGTAGAACAACCAATCTATCATAATATTGTTTTTGCTTCTCTTGTTTCTTTTTGATTGCTTTCAGTGGTCCGCTACAATCGTATTTTGGTGTTAGACTTGCTTTTGTCATCAGCAAATCTGATCTTAATTTTCTTCCTTGTAGTAATTCTGAAGGTGATGGTATCATGTTATCTTTTGGCGTCGTGTTGTAATTTAATATCGCATTTGGTATGCTATTATTGGACGCGGTTGATTTAATTATCAATCCTTTTACAGTTTGCACTGCACGTTCCACTAACCCATTCGATCTTGTGTAGGTTGGACTTGATGTGTTATGTTTTATGCGAGGGGTTAATCATAGAGGAAGTCTGGTGTACAAGTCTCGTGGCATTGTTTGGAAATCCGTGGTATTTTTAAGAAGTCTCGCGGCATTCTTTGGAAGTCTCGTGGCATTCTATGGAAGTCCGTGGTATTCTTTGAAAATCTCGCGGGATTCTTTGGTAGTCTTTTGAATTTATTACCAGTATATTTTCTACCTAGTATCTTAAATGCTAGGAAAATTTAGTACAAGTCGAAATTTCTGTGCCATGAAGATCTTCAGATTCAAAAAATTACGATGAACATGTTCCATGTAGATCGTTTTGGTGAAACAAATTTAAATTTTTTGATTGTTTTATTTGCAAAAATTGGGCGAAAAAATTAAATTCTTATAATAATAACCCTCATGATTTTCTTCACATTGTATTGAACTTAAATAGTTATATTCAAAATTAATAAACCACTTAAATTAATGCAATTATATAAATTTTTATAATAATACAAATTTAACTGACTCCAACGCGAGGAAATCCATGAATAACTCGAACAAGGTCATAAGTTCTTAGAATGCGGCTCATTCTTTGATATTTAATTCATATGCATGCATTATCTAATCTACAAGTATACGAAAACAATGGCGTTTTTACTTCTTCAAAAGTTTAGTTTGTTCACTTTTTTTAATATCATGAAAAATTACTTCAATTGTAAAATTTACTTCAAATTGATGCGATACGAATTTGCACAATGAGGCATTTCCATGTGACGTCACAAACACTCGCACGAACAGCTGATCTCTGAGGGCTATTACAATTTTCATTTCAAAAATTAAAATTAACTTTTATATTATGCAGTTTGCAATTTTTTCAAAGTAAAACTGAAATGTGCGAATTAATTTACGGACATTACATTACAAATTACAAACATTAAGCAGTATGTAAAATTCCGTTGTCGGAGAACAAAATAATTCATACTCGAGGTTAGGTTTGCGATTCATTCGGGAAAGAAAATAAACTTAACGTACTTACAGTAATAATTTTACTCTACACTCTCTACGGTTTATTAATTTATAAAATTTTTACCAATAAAACAGGTAATATCACAAACTTGTAGAAGAACGCTAACAAACTTAACCGCAATCAACTGTTCGAATGACGTCACTGTGACGTAGTTGGAAATTAAAAAATTAAAAAAAGATCCTGTGTGCAGAATGATTATTGCTTACTTCGGCATGCTATTCTTACTCATTACTCGTCAAATAAAAGTAAATTATCTTGTTACCGCGTTATCAAGCTAAAAAAAGTGTAAAGCCCGCATTTCATTGAGGCTTCTGAAGCCGGGCTGGTGAAGCCAGGCTTGTAAAGCCAAGTTTGTAATGCATAATGCATTGCCTTATATGAGACTGCACTCACTAGGGCTGCTGCAGGAAGCTGATAACAGGTATCGAGTTTCACAAGCCTGGCTGGTAAAATGCTAAAGCAATATAAATTCATCTTCTATGCGAGTCCACGTGGACCCGTGTACTTCCCCTCATAAAAGATGAATTTCTATACCAGCCCGGCTTCTGAAAGTAATCCACAGAAACTTATTCTTCCATAGAATGGGGGGGGGGTGAGTCAAGAGTAAACGATTCCACAAACAGTGAACAAAATTTAATAAGATATGGATTAATTTTGAGGAACGAATACAATATTTGAGAATATTAAAAATATTTCTTAAAATATAAATATTGTGGCATAAACCAAATGAATAGAATTTTACTCTTTAAATCAAGTTTTTCAAATTTTGTGCTTAAAATATACACATATAAACACTAATAATTAAATATATACAAATGGTTAAAATAAATGTGGGCATCCAATAAATGCCAGAACTCTGAAGCGAGTGTCTGTATACAAACATCCAATAAATAAAAATTAAAACAGAATAAATTAACCTCCATTTATGTTGTCTTCGAGGGAAATAGTGACCGGAATAAATATTCCACAAACACCTCGAGTCGAACGGTTGAGATTTAAAATAATAAAATGTTAGTAAATTTAAAACTACTTAATGCTAAATATATAAAGAAAAATAATACGATTATTTAGGAAATTATTAATTACTAGCTGACCCGGCAGACGTTGTCCTGCCCAAATTTCAATTTTTGCCTACATGTATTTTTTAGATCCAATCCGCATAATGGCTTTGCGACTTATTTGGTCATCGCAAATACCAAACGTATTAAAAAAGGATTAAATAAATAAATTAATAAAAAATACAAATCAAGGTTTAATAAAAAGAAAGTTTAACAAAACTGTTTAGTATTCACAAAAACCACAATAATTTCTAATTTTACTTTATTTTATTTTTGCCAATTACTCTTGTTCTTTGTGTTCTTCCTTTTCCTCCTCCCCTTCGTCTTCTAATAAGGAATTTTCGAAAGCACGCAGCGATATTGCCAACTCCTGTTCTTCTTACATACATACATTGAATTTTATATATATAGATATCGTTCGTTAATACGTTGATCCGTTGAAACGTTGATTCGTTGATCCGCACTAACGTTGGTCAAGCTAATACAGCGCTTGACCAAAGTTCGCGGCAAGATTCTAAAGTAGCCTATGTTTTTTGTAGCATTGTAAATAGCTTCTACACCAAATTTGGTAGAGATTGGTCAAACGGTGTAGAATTGTATAGAAAACATACATACATACATACATCCATACATACATTGAATTTTATATATATAGATATCGTTCATTAATACGTTGATCCGTTGAAACGTTGATTCGTTGATCCGCACTAACGTTGGTCAAGCTAATACAGCGCTTGACCAAAGTTCGCGGCAAGATTCTAAAGTAGCCTATGTTTTTTGTAGCATTGTAAATAGCTTCTACACCAAATTTGGTAGAGATTGGTCAAACGGTGTAGAATTGTATAGAAAACATACATACATACATACATCCATACATACATTGAATTTTATATATATAGATAACGTTTACAGATATTTAGTGCATGGCTATATGTAATGCACTTAGGAATTAAAATAAGACATTGTTGATAATCAACACACACAGTTTTAACGTTAATTTAATCTTAATCATTGAAATTACAAACGAAACCCTAACTAGTTTAATAAATTTCCGATTCAACGCAATTAAGTCGTACACTGAATGTTTATTAACATTTCAGTTTGTTAAATTATGTATGAATCGTTAGTTATACCCATAAAAATATCTAATAAACGATAAATCATTTGCACTGTAGTTAAATCAATGTTTTTTTGATATAGTTGACATACTAGACAACTTTCCCATCTCTGACAATTCCAGAAATCCCATTGCAGTTTACGTGGTTGATGTGTTCATTTCATCCACTTCTTCTTTGTCTGGCCCATCTTACTACAACCAGTACTTCACCTGTATTTCGAATTACTTCAACGAAAATTCGTTACTCTGTATTATTTCTCTAAGGCATCCAGATACGGCACCTGCTTTTACAATCTGGTTACGTACCTCCTTTATGAGGTCTCACAGATAGACAATATTATTAGTATAAATATAACAATATTAAATAATTAAAAACCTGCAGGTCAAATTGATGAACATTTCATTTTTGTGCTAACATTTAAAAATTCAATTTAAAAATTTTAATTTTCTTTAGACTTATATCATGGGCTTACTGCAAAAACTGACCAAGTCAAAACACAGAGTTTGTGACGGACAACTCGTTGGGGTTGGGAACGAATCCCCAAACTACAACAAATTGCCCCGTAAACGGCCGAATTCCCAAATAAAGGGGAGGGAATTGGCGGAAACCTCCGCAGAAACAGTTTGCCAACTAGCCAGTGGGAGGGGTGGGTTTATTGAATATATATAATATTCCACGGACACTGTACTGCAGAGGGGGGGTGTCGAGATCGTGATAAAATGTATGAATAAGGGCGCCACCTAGGTCTAATTAAAGGGGAAACGTAAGGAAACTTACCTTGAAGGTCGCTCTGGTACTTACGCCGGGATACGTGGTCGCGCCGGATTTCCTATCGAAAGGACCAGGACAATGCGTTGAAAAACCTAAATAAGGCACGACGTCTTCCCAAGGAAAGGGCTTTGTAAATAATACCCGCCTAAATCGCGTGGCACATTTATTAAACAAAAACATAAAAATAATTTTGACGACAAAATTGATGAGCGTATTAATTTCTAAATTTCTAAGAGGTTACTGTGCTCGACAACAACAACCTGCCAGCACACGCGTTATGACGCTTACGCACTAACACAATAAACTTAATTGCTAAAATAAAACAACATAAAATAAAATAAGATAACAAAGGAAACAGTAATAACTAAAATTAAAATAAAAAAACGTAGTCAAAAAAACAAACACGCTACTTGTGTTTAACACCAAATCGTAGATGCTACACCACTGGGGTTTTAAACAAGTTGGGTCCGCCACTGGTGTTAAAACAAGATGGATACGCCACCGGTGTTAATGTCAAAAACACTAGGGGCGTCTGACCCTCAATACTTTTCAGTACGTAATGCAATTCAAATTTACCCAATGTAAAAAAAAAGGGTACACACAGGAACGTACAACTTACGCGATTTAAAATACACAGATAAGTTAATGTGACAAAAAAAACAATCGCACTTACTTCGTGACTTTATCGAAAGTCCGTTCCTACAGGTTTCGTCGTTGTCTGTGAACAATACCTTGGTCGTTTCGATTGTACAACGCTTGATGGTCCAGCGGAATTTGTGGATGGCACAGGATTTGCAGGGGCAATGGTGGATTTTCTTACAAATGGCGAACGACGCCGCGCCAAATAAACATACAGCGAACCTTATTCCAAACGAGTATCCCACCCAAAAGATGCAATTAGCAAGTAGCACAGTTCCAACAAACAAACAAACGTAACGGAATGGAACCGGCTTTGGGGATACCTCAAGGAAATTTAAAAAAATCACACACACCTTGCTTGTCAACAACTACCACCCAAGCGTACTTACTTGACAATCTACTTTATCGACCCGCATCATTACCGACCGTGATAATGATCGACAATGATAATTATCGACCTAATGCAATTGTGAAGCAATCGCACTAGAGGGCGTTAATAGGTACGTACGTAATTAAATTAAATTAAAACTCGTAAATATTCAAAAGAATATTACAAGTTTCTAGATAAATGAAATTGAATGTTTAATATTTTGTGAAAAATCAGCTTTTTAAAAGTTTTAATTTTTGTTTTAGGAAAGTGAAAGTTAACAATACTTCTTATTAGGACTTTTGCTGATTTTTAAATGTTTTAAAAATACTGAGCGAACTTAATCAACAAAGGTTGCCGTGACTGTGAAAACTGACTTGGTCAGTTTTTGCAGTAAGCCAACGATATTTCAGTGTAAATGCGATCGAATTGCAAATTGTTTGAAATATTTTAGCTATAAAACATATAACTCGATCGTAAATTCTCACCAAAAGTGCAAATTGTAACATTAAATTATCGCTGTATTTCATACCCTAAAATTTGTAATTTTTACTGGAAGAGAAATATTTTAATTTGAATGAAGCGCTACTGAAGGATGTAAGATAAGCACATTGCAGATCAGTGCCATGTAAGTGAATGGACGTGGGTCAGATAATTGGTACCTATAATTTTTTAATTCTGTGAAGTAATTATATAAATTTAATATATTATGAATAAATTAAATAGGGAAATAAAAAGTATTTAATTGAAACTGAATGGGTTATGAAGGAGGGAAAATTATTTGGAAGTGAAAATAAACTTCATTTTTGCCGAGTATCACAGCAATATGTCTATAGTTAGTACTCCATATGAGATTTTAAATGCTTCTTCAATTGCGATTTTTTTGCACATTTATAGGCACAACTATAACAACTGAACGGTTTCACGCCGGTATGAGTTCTTAAATGTCTTTTTAAGTTTGGTTTATGTGCACAAGTATACTCACAAATATCACAACGAAATGGTTTCTCGCCGGTATGAGTTCTTAAATGTGATTGTAAGGATGATTTCAATGCACAAGTATACTCACAAATATCACAACTAAATGGTTTTTCGCCACACTTCAATAAATTTGAACAATTCAGCGTTAAATCTGTAGTGTCGGTATCTTCTTTAATGTCAATGGAATGATGCAAATCTTCTAAATTAAATTTCATATCTTCCACCTCTTCTCTTTTAATTTCGTAATTGCTAATTGCATTATTTGGAGTTTCCAAAAATATATCGGCATTTTCTACAATTTGTGATTCTTCCGAAGGTAGCACTTGAGCTGCAAGTAAATCGGTAACTGGTTCCATTTGGAGGATGCAGCACTGTAACTGTACAGGTACAAAATAACTTTTCTTAATTGAAGGCGTTGATTATATGTTATCGATTTAGAAAACTACTGCCACAGTTGACAAATCACTACTATACAAAATTATAAAATGGCGACATTGATGAGTCAGAGGCGATTGATTGACGATGTCAAGTGTATAGCGCCATCTAATAGAACTAAAAAGAGATTTACTTAATTAAAAAGAGATTGTAATAAAATTGTGAACTCGGAACGTGATTGGTTAAAATTTTTACAGGTTTACACTGCCAAAATTTTATTTGCAATTGATGACTCACGAATATTTTTTTCTAAAAGTTTCTGGCAAATTTAAATAATTTGTGCAAGATAAATTGCTATTTAATAAAAAAATACTTTTAACTCGATTATTTCAAGTATCAAATAAGTGACATTTGGTTTTTGTCACTCATACGCTTTAATTATTTGACGTTTCCCAGTGTAAATCTGACTTGCCGTTCAAGGCGACCTCTACTGCAATCCAAAACCAGATGGACTGATGATGAACTGATGATGGACTGATGTTAAATAAGCTAACCCCTGATTATTGCGGTGAAAGAGGGCAATGAGTCCTACTCGGTGCAATGCTGAAAATAAGTGGAGGATACGCTTCCGTAGAAATAAAACAAAAATTGAGTGACAATATTTAATGCAGTTAAAGCAACAAAGCAGATGTGGTTGAGACGTGATTAAATTTGAATGCACGTGAATCAAATTGACAAACGTCACGTCAATGGTGTTCCACAAACTGGGGTGACCAGAAGGGTACCCTGCTAATGCAAAGGTTGGCTTCAATGACACAAAATTTACCACCATAAACCAAACAAGAATATAAAAGATACTTTACCAAGAGCTCTGGAAAGTTTACAAAATTAAAGGTGACAGACGGCTTCTTGAATGGATATGTGGTTGCGAGTATTGATACTACAGGCTCTATTCTGAGATCCAAGAACGGAAGGCACCGACGTGATAACTCGAACAGCAGGTTTTGGCGGGATGGAACGATGATGGACCGACGCCTCTCAGAATTATGTGGTGAGATGGCACACTTAATTGGTCCAAATATATAATGATGATGATGATCCCAAAAATAATAAATCATCCAAATGACAGCTAGTTGTTGATTATCAAAATAATCACCAGTCGTTTCTCACCAAATAACAAATTTTTTCTCCATTTATGCACGAATAGTTGCGCCTGGACCTACAAAATAACTGAGCAAAATTTGGTTGAGATCGGTCCAAGGGTCTAGGAACGTATAGCGAACACGCAAACAAACAAACAAACACGCAAACAGACAAGCTCTTTTATATATTTAGATAATTACATAATTTTAGAAACAATTATGTGTTAAGAAAACTTCATTTTTGTTCATAAACTCGCTAGTTAAAAACAGCTGATAGTCCAGTCAAATTACGGCTCAAAATGGGTTCATCAAACATATAATTATGTAGTTTGGAGATTATTAGGGATCGATAGGGGGGTGGATTCTGAACATAAATTCCAATTTGAGGGGTTCTCCGAAGGTCAGCTGTACCTCATTTCGCTAAAAACGCGTTTAATTCGATATCTCGAGAACGGTTAGTGTTAGGCAAAAAATTGTAGAGACCTTTTCTATAATGTAAATAACAGTTTTAATTGTTCATTTGCTTCTTTTTCTAATCCTTATTCACATTATTATCCCATTGAATGCAATATAAAATACCCAAATTGAAGAAGTACAATATTTAAATGATATTCAAATGATTACAATATTTAATATTTAAATGAAGTAAATATTTAAATGGTTTAATCGATTCACCTTTTTATACAGTTGGTATAAAAAGGTTGGCTAATAAATGATCATGGAATACTTTAATATTTCTTTCAAGTACTGAATACCCACTGATGTCGATGATATTGTGACAATGGCGCGGATTTCGCTCGGTAAAGTAAGGTATAACTCCGAAGGTATTGGTAGTAGAGAAAAAAGTTTTAGATAAAAAAGTTAGTAAATTTAATTTAGAAGAGAAAAGGTCTCTATAATTTTTTGCCTAACACTAACCGTTCTCGAGATATCGAATTAAACGCGTTTTTATCAAAATGAGGTACAGCTGACCTTCGGAGAACCCCTCAAATTGAAATGTATGCTCAGAATGCACCCCCCTATCGATCCTTAACAATCGCCAAACTACATAATTTTATGTTTGAAGATTTCGTAATTTGACTGGTCTATGACATCAATTACTAGATACTGCAAATTCCAGGTGGCATCCCTTCAACAAATTCGTTGACCAAACTTTTAAAAACTTTTGTCAGCAGGTGTACCTTGAACTGAACCAACCCCCATTTGGAATATTGCATCGCCCTCCAGATTGAATTATAATTTGTGAGGTTTGGATCATGGCAATATGTTGCAGGAATGCAAGGTTAGGTTATACAAGACTATAGTGAGACCTGTTCTGGCTTACGCGGGGGAGACAAGGGCCGATACGAAAAGAACGAAACAAAAAGTAAGAGCAACAGAAATGAAAACACTACGAAGACTGCTGGGATTAAAATGGTCAGACAGACAGACAAACGAGAGCGTTAGAGACAGGACTAACGTGCAGGACGTCCTGAAGTGGATGAAGACCAGAAGAAGAGAATGGAACAAGCATGTTGGCAGAATGAACGAAGAAACATTAACACGGGCGTCTAGAGATGGACGACCTTCGGGTAAAAGACTTCCGGGCCGACCCCAAAACGATGGGCGCAAAGCTGGTTCTCCTCTTCGACAGAAGACAGTCCGAGGTCAAGGCAAACAGGGGTAACCTAGCCTAAAAGTAGAAGAAGAAGAAGATAAATAATATTTATATATTATTTACATATATAATTATTAATTTAGGAATTTACAGAAATATAATTTATTGAAATTTTAAAAAAACTTGCACCTACATAATAATTAATCATAATTATGCCAAATATTGGCTATATATATGCGGTTATGTGCGATTATATGGATAATAATTTTACATGCGTTAAAAATCCACAATATTAAATTATATGCGAAATAAAACTTCGTATTTTGCTTCATTTCGTAGAGAAAGATAGATACTAAAAATTAGCTTTCTATGATAGAGCAAATAAAACATGTAAAAGCATATAAATCCGGACTCTAAAAGAACTGGCGACTGCTGTGACTGGGGAGTATGGAATACAGCCTATGAAGATCAAAAGATTACTATAATGATATGCCGAGGCGTATTTTATACCTCAGGGCACCCCCCCCACACGGTTACTATTTTCACTTCCTAATGTTAACTTGAGTATTTAATTTGACAATGAAGAGTATTTACATTTTCAAAGTAATACTAGAACGTATCAAATTTTTCCTCTTCTTTCTTTAATTTTGTGCCCTGCCATTGAAGCAAGTCACGAGCCGCCACTGCTCCGACGCCTAAACTATCAAAGCTAAATATAAATTTGCGGGGAGAGTTATCTATCTCTAACTAGCTGAAACAAAATTTCTTCAGCTACACACTAAAGAACAGGCTTATTTTAGTCTATAGAAATAATATTTTGCGTGAATCCGATGAAAAAAACACAAAATATCGACTTTTGATAAGTACGGGAAATTAGCATCGAATATGCCCCAGGCAGACGCGATACAATTCAAAGACGGTGGTCCGTTGAAATCGCGTAAAATTTTTTCGCTCCGACTTGAATTTTTCTTTGATATTAGTAATAAATACATATTATCAAAAAAATGGAAAATAACCCGTGTATTGCCGAAAAAGTTAAAAAATTAAATTTTTTTTCTTCGATTTTTGGGGTGTGCATTCGATAGGGAGGTTTATCCATCGTCAAAACCTACCCTTTCGGGGCGCCGCTCCGCGTTGCACCCCTCCAGGGCGGTTTTGACTCTGGTTACTATGTAGTAACCACCCTGTATATGAAATGTAGTAAACACCCTGTATATGTTAAACAAACCCATTAATTTTTATGACCTATCACAATCTCTTTTAATTGATTCTGACTGTCACAGAAATTTTTTAAAAATATTTTTTATCTTTATGGGTTTCATGCAATTATCGCCCTAATGAATTTTAAAAGACCACTGAGTAATTAAAATTATTTGAAAAGAGTAAATTAATATATTTAGAAATAATAAATCAACAATTATAAATTAAAAACCACTGAAATTGCATTATTTTCATTAAATTAGGAATTACAATTATGACAAAATCAATTGAAAGAGACTGTTGCTATCTTTTATCGTAGAAGTGTTGAAATATATATAGTTTTAGAAATATAAAAATTAGACTAAATTGATTCTTTTACTTAAAAAGGAAATTAAGTTGACAGATAAACGACTCTCAGGGTCGATGTTTGACCTAAAAATCAATTTATCAATTGATAATTTTTCCCCTAAGGGAAGAAATCCTAATAAATACGACTGAAAAATTAGTAAATTGGTCAGTCGCGCCTTAAATTTTGAATAGCTAATATCTTCACGCCGGTTTGAATTTTGAATCTAAATTAATTGTTCTATTAAAGTGTTCATTTTTGAATATAAAATTTTCTTTAAGTGATAAAATCATTAAATATTAAATTCTGTAAAATTATTAGTTTTGCGATTAATACATTTACAATATTAAGGATTATATATATTTTTTTTTAAGGTAAGAGAATCGATACATTTTTGTTATTAATTGCACAATTTAAAATATATTTTGCACGATTATTTTGTTTTTGTGTATTTAATTTTTGTAGTTTGTTATTACTAATAAAACCCCATTAAATTTATCTTTGTATTTAATTTGGCAAAAGAGTTTATTCCCTACGTCTTCAATTTACCGAGTCACGTCTACCTATGAGTTTGATTATTCTCATATAAATAAAAAATAGTCTGGTGGCAGTTAAAATAGAACCAGCTCAGGTAATAACAATATCACCTAAAGCCCCAGGTTGTTAGAACTAGGCTAAACATACGAGAAGCGCCTTCGATCAAGAAAACCGGGATCTAAAAGCTGGGAGCTTATAGACCCTTGAAATAGCATTAAAAAGTATAGTTGCGGTATGGGGCAGTAAACTATTACGTTTCACCCCCAAAAAATTGCGTAAAAACAAAAAATAATCGATGTTACATGTAGGAGAGACGAGCTGCATCTGCCGGTCCGTAATCGAATCGTAAATTAAAACTTGGAGTACTCGGGCCAAGCCCGTACCTCCTTGAGAAAGCTGGTGCGCCACGGCACCTGAATTTATATTTTGCAGGGTTGGGTTTTGAGGCCCCCACCTGACTACGAGATCGTCGGAGTCCGGGGTGGGTTTAACCTCCTCCCTTCTTGACGACGATCGTGGCTTTGAAAAATAGAAATAAAGACATTTGCGCAGATGTCTTTTTGAATAAAGCTGGTAATGCTCGAATTGACGTCACCACCTGATCCCCTTGCGGCGGATCCGGATGTCGGCGTCGGGTTGTGGTGATAAGAATGTGATAGAACACTGGGTGTGAATGAAGAAATAGATGCAAAAGTGATCGGTATCGGGGTCTAACCGTCTTGTTTTCCGTATCAGGAGTGGAGGGGAGTGTCATTCGCTCCGATGCTGCGGAAAACCCTCTGGTTTCCCTGGTTTCCCATTGACTTTGTTGCTTTTGTTGTTTGCGGGGCGATTCGCAGATGCCTTATTTTTTATTGCGGTTTGAGTTTAAGTTTGAGGACGCCGGTTTCCTGTTTGACTTTGACTTTGTTTCGTTGTGCGGTTTTGGACGTTTAGCACATCCCCCACCTCCCAGCTGGCTGGGTGTTGGCCACCGCAATTCGCGCACTTAATTTGTTTTGGATCACTAATTACACAATTCGCTGCTAGATGTGGACCCGCGCACTTTACACATCTTTCGTAAGAGTTGCAGTTTGCTCTTGCATGGCCGAATCGTTGACACTTGTAGCACTGTATTGCTTGCGTTTTTACGTGCGGTTGTTCTATGCGCACGTTCAGACCGAGGATACGTGAAGTGTTGTACACTTCCTTTCCCCTCTGTGTCTTCTCTAAGACGACGAGGAAGATCGGGAGTGGCCTTTTTTCCTCGTTTGCGTGTCCCCTGACGAACTGCGTCACTTCGATGACTGGCAGGCTTTGTGCTATGAGATCCGCTTTTACCTCTTCTTCCTTGATTTCTGCTGGGAGGCCTTTAATGACTACTCTCAGCGGTTTTTCAACAGGAAGCTTAAAAGTGAAGAACTTTAGCTTCATCTCCGTTAGGATTCTCGTTATTCCTCTGTAGTCTTCTTCTGAGCTTGGGTGGATTGAAATTCCTTCTTTCCCGTTGTGAGCTTTCTTGTAGTTCACTTTCTTGTTACTAAGGATGCTCGACACCGAAACCCATTTGTCCTTGTCAACAAGGACAATTGGTGGGATTCGGGTATCCTGGGAGGCGCCTGCGACTCCATTTGTCGTGATGCCTCCCTTCGTAACGCTCTTCGGTTTGGGAGCGTTCGAGGCTGCGACGGGGTTGAGTGGCGTTGATATTCTTCTATTACCGAAACGTAGGAGGGGTCTCGGAGGGGGCGGGTTGTCGGCAATTCTCTTTGCTCTCTCCTGGATAATCGGAGCGTTGTGCGCGTCTTGCTGCATAATCAGTTTCTTCAGGTTGATCATGTTGCTTCCCTCCGAGATTTTTTCAGACGTTGGAGGGGTGCCTTCCGTGTTTCCGCTAGGGGGGTCTACCTCCATCTCAATTGTGCTGATTGACCCCCCTCAGCCTCCGCTGCTACTTGCTCCGGTGTTGCCGGAGTTTCGGCCTTACTAGCCTTCTTCCCCTTCTTGCTTTCCGCCTCCTTTGGGGGGAGCCCCTCGGGTGCTTGAGCGCGAATCGAAGAGTCGGTTGGAGGGCCGGCTTGGCTATTCTCAGTAGCTGCGGAGTCTGGTTGCGGATTCATCGTTTGGATCTTTATCCCTTCCGCCATTCTGGCTTTTGTATGGTGGCTTGCGTTTAGTTCCAAAACTTCTATTATCGCCGCAGGTTTTCTGGGCGATATTGTTTTGGCCATGGCCTGGAAGTCGATGGCTTCGTGGAACTTTGATTTTCCCTTGTTGGGCGACTTCGTCCCCTTGGCATCGGAGCCTTCCTGCAAGGAGTTTTTGCATATTATCCAAGCTCGAATTTTATGTAACTTATGTTTATTTAAATTCAAAATAGTTTTTCTATCGAATGGCTCTAAAATAATTTATTTGCGCCCTTAATTTGAAATAATAAAATTGGGGTGGGAGGATTCCATTATTTGTTTATGCAACCATGCGACTTCGGATTCTGACAGATAAATAGCGGATGTCAACATTCTATAAAAATGAATATGCATATCAACGCTTTCAGCATCAAGCTTCGAAAAAAATGTTCCCTTATTAAATTATGCTAATAATTATTTAGATGGAACTGTCAAATTCGCAAATCAATATGTAAACACCAGCTGTCATATTAAACATCTGTGATTGCAAGTGACACACAAAAACAAACCACTTCTGCTTTCTTGTGTCTACAATTTATGTAAATTAGTGATTAACCTGAACGTAGGTTCATTTTTAATTAAAAGTATGGTTGTGTTATTAGTTCACAATGAGCCAATACTTAATTTGTAGGTGTAGGTCAAAGGAGGTCAGGACGTACTGAAAGCTTTAAAAATTCAATACCATGGAGGAGCTGCAAAACCGCGAAAACTTGACAAGTCTTCTTCAAGTTGCACCCAACGTCAGGATTAAAACCGAAGAATCGGAAAGCGCGGAATGTAAATTTGAAGATTTGCATCACTCGATCGACATTAAAGAAGAAATTCCTTTTTTTGATTTCCAGCATTTCGACAGTTTACAGCCTCACCCACTCGGGATTAGCCAAGTCAATATAAAAACTGAACCGCTCGGGAAATTATTCACTTGTGTCGTTTGTAATTTGGATTTTTCGCATAAATCAAAATTCAGATGTCATTTAAGAGTGCATAATAACAAACAAAGTTTTAAGTGTGAAATGTGTGGCTTCCAGTGCACCAATGAGAGAAAGTTGAGGGACCATTTGAGGAGGACACATACGGGCAAGAAAATATTCGAGTGTGAATTTTGTAGTTATAAATGCTTGATAAAAGGAAATCTAAGAACCCACATACGAACTCATACGGGTGAGAAACCATACCAGTGTACAGCTTGTGACCATAAATCTTCCACCAAAAGCCATATGATAATTCATGAACGAAAGCATACGGGTGAAAAACCGTACGCTTGCGAATTTTGTGAACATAAGTCTTTAAGTAAACCACACCTGAAAGTTCATATAAGAACTCATACGGGCGAAAAACCATACAAATGTCCAACTTGTAATTACAAATGTGCAACTGGAGGACAATTGAAAGCGCACGTGAAAATTCACACGGCTGAAAAAACAACTGCTTGTAAATTTTGTGATTATAAATGTTTAACGAAGTCGCAGTTGAAAGTACACGAAACTAGTCGACATTTGGGTGATAAACCGTATTTGTGTGAAATTTGTGCATTTACAACAACAAATAGGGGAATGTTGCAAATGCATTTAAGAAAGCACACGGGTGAGAAGCCATTTACATGTTCGTTTTGTGACTACAAATGTACGCAAAAGGGAAATTTGAAAATCCACGTCAGAAAACATACCGGCGAGAAACCATTTGAGTGCGAGCTTTGTGATTATAAATCATCGGCTAAAGGGCATCTACAGTTTCATATACGAACTCATACCGGTGAAAAATTACATCAATGTGAAATATGTGGCGGTAGATGGCCACAAAGAGCCGATGTGAAAAAACACATGAGAATTCATACCGGCGAGAAACCATATAAGTGCACATTTTGTGACTATAAATGTTCACACAAACCAAGTTTGAAAGTTCATTTAAGGACTCACACGGGAGAGAAACCTTACACGTGCGAAAAATGCGAGTTTAAGTGTTCGCGAAGGGAAACTTTCAGAAAACACTTAACAATACACAGTCCATAAACTTGCCTGTTCTGTAACTTGCCAGTTCAAAGTGATGCAAATTTATTGTGTTAAGGTCACATAGTAAATATTTTTAGAAAAAAAAATTGAAATTTTGACCAACTACTTTGATTTAAAAATATTTGCTGATGTTCAAATAACTTTTTTTCTGAGTGTACACTTTATTTATTTTAATTGTACTTAAATAGAAAATCACAAACATTTGTATCAAATTCTAGTCATTAAAAGGCAAAATAAATGAGTTTATGAAAAGCACCAGTTTTTCTATATTTAAGTAATCTATTCAATTAGAGTCCAGGTTGATCCGCAAAAACATTATTTTTTTTTAGTTTTAAAAAAATCCGGACAAGCCTAAATTTGATAGACTTGTATCCTTGTATATTGGAGTGTTCCAATGAACCCCCTAAAATCTCATGCCTACGCGGCGTCTCCCCCAATTGGGAGGTTTTAGGCTCCTAATACGGTTTTTCGCTAATAGCTCGCTTATTTTCACTTTTACGAAAAATTATCATCAGATCAAAATTAAAGTTCATGAAATTCTCTATCAATTGTATACTGTCAAAATTTTTATACGGCGTACTATTCTTGAAGTAAGTTACCGAAAGCCTTTAAAATGGTGTACTATTAAGTGGTTGCATAGAGAAATGTTTTAAGAAAGGCGCAATGCGTTAAAAAACAAATGAACTAAATTGGAACAAAGGTTTAAAATCGAAAAACAAAATAGATGTACTATTCAATTTTATTGTAGTTCAAACAATTGTAACAACTTTGGAACCCCGTTTTGTTCTTCAAAGGGGGGTGGTTTGTAGGTTTCGATTACGAATGATAGAGCTGCCACCACTTAATCTTTTGATCTCGTAATAACCTCCTTGGTGCGGTTAATTACTGAGGTAGATTAAGAAACCTCTTAAAGTGGACGTTGTTGTCTGATGTTTAGGTAACGTGACTCTTCTATTGTTTTGGGAGTCGCAGGAAAACCCAGAGAAATAACTACACTTTACTAATTAGAGTCGATCGTTGGAGTAACGACCAATTAAAGATTTAAATTGTTATAATTTCGTATATTGAACAGAGTTAATATTGTACAACAATTTACAAAGGACACATTTTCCTCAGAGATATTAAAAACATCTACAAGATAATAATTTTAAACTTATATGGTTAATATAAGAAATCCACACCCACAATACAAAAATATTACAATGGTTAGATTTACGATTTGCATAAATACCTATTTCTTTCAAGAACCCTTAAGTCCGGGGTGGTAAGTTTTGAGATGACAAAATCCTTCTATTGTAATCCCAAATGGTTACACTTGTTCGTTTAACCCAATCGTTTCGTTTAATGATTTAGATTTAATGACAAGCACAATGATTTTTAAAATATTGGTCTTTAACACTTTAAATGAAGTTATTTATTCGCGTTTCTCGAATTACCGAAGTTTCAATGAAATAAAAAAATATGACTAAATGACTCGTTCACTTGACTTAAAAAATTTTACACTTGAATATGTGAATTCCGATTTGGGTAGAGTTCGGATTAACTCTTGAAATAAAATTCACCCGTTCGGGTTACTGAATGAAAATAATCAAAGCGCGAAACGTGTTACTACCACTGTTAACTAGCTCCTCGATTCGCTCTCGGGGTATTTTATCAACTTCTCCCCGTTTCTGAATATTAATATTACGCCTTCGATTTGAATTCTTTGACCAATTGCGTGTGTGCTTTTTCCCTTAACTTTGGAAGAGGGTTGTCTTATTAATTGGGATATCTCAAAACTTATTTCCCTGCACGTGTGTGACTGATTCGCTTGTGAATAGTGTAATTTTCCCACAGATTTTGTATTTCTTAATTTAAAAATATAATTCCTAACCTCGTTAAAGCAAATGAGGCATTAAGTTGGAATCACGCCTTATGAAGAATTTGAATATTTCTTAAAACGAATCTTTTTGGCGGTATATACTTGATAATCCCTTATTTCCTTTCACGTGTGAATTTTACTTAGAAATGACTTTGTTCCCACCGTTGCATTGATTTAACTAATAACCCTGGAGGTCGGGTGGCTTGTTTCAGCAGGTGGTCATTTCAAACCGTGTGGTCCGACATGGGATTCCTGCCTACCCCTGATATTTTTAATTATAGCAAAACGTTTCTTAGTTAAATTAATGTACCGGGTGTTTAAATTTCTTTACATAAATTATTTTTATAATCTTATTCTTTATGCTAATTTATTACGACAAATTACTCATGTCGGAAGTTGTTTATACAAATTTAATATTTGTATCGTAATTGTGAATAAAAATGAACGGGCGGTTTGTTACACAATGAAGCCAAAAAATTGGTTTCTGAAATTTGGCAGACAGGTATATTTTCTTCTACATGGTTCCTCTTCACGTTGGAGGTTGACTATC
Organism: Podabrus alpinus; assembly: GCA_932274525.1. NCBI lineage: Eukaryota > Metazoa > Arthropoda > Insecta > Coleoptera > Cantharidae > Podabrus > Podabrus alpinus. The sequence goes on from OW026452.1 coordinate 80,179,260, forward strand.
ATCATGGACATCATGACCGCTTACTGGTGTGGAACCACTCTCTTAATTCCTTCAACCAGGAGATTCTTCTTCCCACATCTCTTCTGCCGTGAATCTTCCCCTGCAGAATCAGTCTCAATATTTCTTCCCCTTCATGAAATGTTCCAAATACTCCAACATCTCCCCGTGATAAAACTGCCTGGGTTTTGGTTGGCACCAGTTCCAGGCCTCTCCAGCTCACCCATTTCTGAATGGCGACTAAGGTTTTCGAGGCTACCACCATCAACACATCGTCCGCGATGCCAACCAAAATTACGCCTTCCGGCAGTGTCAATTCAAATACCGGGGTCGTACATTAAGTTCCATAAGGTAGGTTCTATTAACGACCCATGTGAAACGCCCTCTTCCATGTCTATTACCACGCTGTGTGCTGGCTCTTCAACTCGGAGGGTTCTCGTTTATGTTAAGTAGACCCAGAGAGAGAGAGATGGTAATCAGCTTAAGCGGTTAAGTGCATTGCTGCTAAAGCTGAATGCCCGGTTCGACTCCGGGCTCAGTAAAAACTTTATTCTGACCGCCTCCCCTCGGAAGGCAATGGCAAACCACCGAGGTGTAATATGCTAAGAATAGCCTCTCTGGAGATGAAGTGTATACACTTCCCGCGGTTCGGAGCCCGCGTTAAACACAAGTAGGTCCCCTATGTGTGTCATAGTACTACAAATGCGCAACACATACATAGGAGAGAGGTCGCCAACATCCGGTAACGGATAGGCACGTGAAGAAGAAGAAGACCCAGAGATTTCTCTTTTGGGAGTTCCTGGACGATGTGAACCCAGCCCGCCGAGTTGAAGGCATTCTTCACGTCGAAGGTCATCAAGCCACACAGCTTCCTTGGTGGATCTGCCCTTTCCAAAGCCATACTGCCGGTCAGTGAGGTTCCTTTGTTGTTGGATTTCTGTCTGGAGCCTGTGCAGGAGCATTCTCTCGTAGAGTTTGCCCAGGTCGTCCAACAGGCATAGCGGCCTGTACGAGTTTGGCTGGTCTAGGAGTTTGTTCGCCTTCCTCAACAGGACCAGCAGGGCTTCCTTCCGTTGGCCGCATGTTGGTTGAGGACTGTCAGCAACGTCCCGGGAAAGTCTTCGACCAGAAGCTTCACCATTTCCGACGGGATGCAGTTTGGGCCCGGAGCTTTTCCGGTAGCCATCTGGTGGATGACTCGGTGAAAGGGTCCAAATGTGACCTCCTTATTGTTCCACTTGGTAGTGTCATAAGGTCGAAAGAGGGTTCGAACAATGAGTTTGACCCTATCCTTCGTCATACCTGGTATCTGCCCCCTGCCCATTTTTTGAGTTACAATGCGATAAGCTGTGCCCCGTATGTCTTGATTGATTTCTTTTAGCATGTTTTACCAGCACTTTCCGTGGCTGAGTCGTTCCGCATTCGCCTCTGGTGATCTGGCGAGTTTTCTCTGAGAGGTTCACTTGCTCTGGACGCAAGCTTTGCGAAGGAACGCTATTTCTTCAGTCCACCAGTACGCTGCATCAGTTCTGTTGTGGTGTCGCTTTATGGGATAGACTGGTTACAGGCGGAGGTCATTACGGTCTCCAGTTCTTCGGCGGTATTTATGCTTTGGATGTCGATGGCGTTCCTGATCGTCGTCCTAGCCACCTCCGCGTCCATCCGTCTCGTATTCCAACCCCGAGAGGTAATGTGGTCGCTGCCCGATTAAACGTCCAAAACCGTCCATTTAGTTACCTTTCTACTTATGGTGAAAGTGGGTATGTAGCCATCGTTGCACACCACTGCATCTATGGTCGCCATCGCTTCGGCCAGAACTTCACCTCGCCTGTTTTCGAGCGGCTGCCCCACACTGGGGACTTTGCGTTGAAGTCCCCGGCTACTATCGCCGAGTGTCTGGTCTTCCTAACTTCGGACAACAGCTCTTCGATGTCCTCCTCGTAGCCTTCGAAGTTGTCGTCCGGGGGGAAGTAGCAGATAAAGAAGGCTAAGCTTCCGGAGAGCACCCAGACGAAGCAACGGCCTGAGCCCCACTCCATGATTGGTTCAGGATTGGGCGCCCGGATGGCCGCTTTGTCCGTTGCGTTGGAGAACCAATCGTTGGGGATCGTCTTGTTCGGCTCGTTCGCCAGAACCAGGTGGGCTCGGTGCTCTAAGACCACTTGTTTCAGAAGGTCCTGAACTAGCCTGGCCATATGTATATATTTTCTTGGAGGATCCTGATCTCTCCTTTTCCATTTCTGGTCTTCGTTGCAGTCAGCGATATTGTGCCCAGATTTGCCGCAGTTAACGCAGGCGTTGCTCTTAGTTCCGCGACAATCCTGACTTGGGTGGCCGTTTCCCCAGCATCTGGGACAGAATCCGACAAAGTACTCCCGGACCCTGCATCTTTCAACGATCCCTACTGCAATCTTGCCTAGTTGTACAATTTTCATAGCGCCGGCTTCCTGCATTCTCACCACCGCTATTTGTGTATCCCCGAATGTTGGGCGAAGGGATCGCAGGATTATATCCCCGTCGATCCTGATATACCCCCCTGAGGCACCCCAGCAGCTCGTCTTCGTTAACTGGTCCATCCAGGTCTACTACTATCTATACGTTTTTGTCGGTGATGAGGTGACGTACGGAATATTCCCCAATTTTATCTTTCAGTTTCTCGATAATGTTAGTACTGTCCCCATCTTCACCCCCCTCTAGCGGTTCGATAAGGACGTCCCCGCCCTTGGTCTGAGTATTTCTTCACTTTAATTTTCTCTTCGTTGAAGCAGGCTTTGATTTTAGATAGAGCCTCTTTGTACGACAGTGCCTCCGTCGCTTTAACCAGAACTGCCGGCGGTTTTGTGCTTACCGCTGTGATCTCTGATTGGAATCTTGTGGTTTGCTTTGCCTTGGTCTGCTTTCATTGCTTTGGCTCTCTCTCTCTTCTTTCACCTTTTTGTGGGAGTCGATGAATTCGCCCTCGTCCTCCGGCGCACTGTCATCCTCAATAGTGATCGCGTTGAATTGCGTCCATACAGGGCCTCATCGATGGTCTACGTGAGGGCTTCCTTAATGACTTTCTTTATTGGCTTTTTCCGTTTTCTCGACCGCCGTCTGCACTGCCACCGTCGTTATGGTGACCTTTAGGTGACGTTCTCAATGTGTTATTCTAGTTTTTTTAACCTACCTACACGAAGAAAGTAGTACGACTATTACAATATGCTCTAAGTGTCTAAGTGAATCTCGACCAATGAATAATCCACAGCGCCACTTTGGTTCAGAGTGTCACTGCAGTGATTACTAAAATGCCTCGCCACGCCATACTTCTTTGTTGATCGACCAGCGTCGCAGCCCTAGTACATGTTAGATCAGGTGTTCGGGGGGTGAATTCCCGATCATTTCGCGATACCGTTACTGCGGTATTCAACGACGCCATTCCACATCGAGGGTTGAACTCGTGGTGGCTGGACAAATTGGTGTAAAGTAGCTGTCTTAATGTATTCCTGTATATGGGCAACTGCGACGCGATTCGTCGGTGTTCAATGAATCCGGCACCGGTCTGTTAGTCGAAAGAAGGAGTCTTTTGAAAAATATTTCTGGCCTTATCCTTCCTGAGGTAGACATGGATTTTATACATCCATGACATAACAGAACTCCTCTCTCTGTAGAGGCGGAAGATTGCGTAAAAATTCTCTAGGACGAATCTCAAAATCGGAACTTCTTCAATAGAAGGTCGGGTTTTCCAACGATCCTAACACGTAAAATTAAACAGATTATTGTCTTTCCATCGTTTTGGATGTCTTTCTGGTGGTCTGGATCCTCCCGGTTTGTTGTCCCTTGCAACATTGACTATGTTCGTTCCATTATTGTCTTCTTCTTTGACGTCCCAATCTCACTACATGCTAGGTGCAGGAATGAGCGAGCAGGAATGAAATCAGAAGAGTCCTTCTCGAAGCGTGGTAACAACGATGGTCCCATGGGGAGAAAGGAGCCTGGACGAGACTTCTTATACCAGACGTCAAACCATGGGTCGAGACAAGCCACTGTGAAGTGAGCTACAAAGTCACCCAAGCCCTGACGCTTTAAAATTAAGTGCGAATATTACCGACAATGATCTATGATATTGGTTTTCAAGAGGCAAAAGTAATTTCCAACAGTAATTTCCTGAAGTGATTATGCATAAAGCAATAAATATTGTTTTAAGTAAACGCGTAAGCTTTTACTTTTGATTATTGTGGCGATATGGGTCACAGTGGGTCTAGGACAATTAGGTGCGGCCGAATAGGCGCGCCCGATTAGGCGCGGCCGATTGGGCGCGGACTCAATTAGGAGCGGGCCCAATTAGGCGCCAAGCCATTTAGGCGCCGGCCATAAACAAATTAAATTGTTAATCTGTTATAAGTCTGTATTTATTTCACCTCTTCCACCTCTTTGCGGCCGATTTAACTTTTTGCGAAGATTTATTTGTTTTTAATTATTAGTTTTCTAAAGAAATTTCAAAAACTAACACTAACCTAACGACAGATCCACCTCTTCGCGGAAGATCCACCTCTTTGCGACCGATTTAACTTTTTGAGGAAATTTATTTATTTTTAATTATTATTTTTAAAAGAAATGTCAAAAAGTAACACTAACCTACCGGCAGATCCACTTTTAATTATCCAGATTTAATTATTAATGGACTTTTGTGATTTTCAAAAATAAATACAGACTTGTAACAGATTAACAATTTAATTTGTTTATGGCAGGCGCCTAATTGGGCCCGCGCCTAAATGGCTTTGCGCCTAATTGTATCCGCGCCTAAATGGCACGGCGCCTAATTCGGTCCGCGCCTAATTGAGTCCGCGCCTAATCGGCCGTGGCTAATCGGTCGCGCCTAATTGTCCGGATCCCGGGTCCCAGTGGGACATTTAAAATGGGTAACAGTGAAACGTTCTATTTTTTAATTGCGTTGTATAGGTTTACCAGCAATTACATTAGTAGTCTAGAACTCTTCCACTGGACCAGCCACATATTTAAAAACAACAAATATCACAATAAACATAAATACCACCAAGATACGCCTCAGTAGTGAGGTTATGATCGTTCTGCGTCAGTTTGTCTATAAGAAATACATCGCGCGATTTCGAGTTGCTCTTTTATTCTTCATCCATGTCAGCCCCCCTCCCCCCCAATCGAATTTTGTTATTCTCCAGATGTTGCTGACAAATTCGCATTGGAACGTGTTTTTGTTGCATTGTTAGCGAATGCGGCAGCCATTGTGCACACGTCTTCTTGAAACCCAAAACTTGCCATAAAGTATTGCTTACTGTGCCTAATGAAATGCCTAGAGCTTCTACAAAATGTCTCTCAGTCAGTCGACGATCTTCCGAAACAAGTCCTGTATTTTTGCGACGGTTCCTGGTGTAGATACAGTTTTTGGACGTCCTTCACGTGGATCGTCTTCAAGGCTTGCACGACCACTTTTAAACAAACCAGCCCACTTCCAAACTATCGTTTTTAAAGGAGCAGATTCACCTAACAAATTTACCATTTCGGTATGAATTTCAATTACCTTTAAACCATTTTTTATACAAAATATTTAATCACTGCACGATGTTCAATGTTTTCCATTGTTGAAAAATACACTGACACGTCTTGTAAACAAAGAATGAATTGACAAATCGAAATAAAATTTTGGTTATGATCTTATGAATGATGAAATATTAAAATGGCGTCGAAGTTTTAGTTCTACAATTGACGAATAGATGGCGCTCCGCGAACTGATACCTATAAAAGATACTTTTTAACTTTATTTTTAATTATATATGTGGGTAGTATAAACAATTCGAAAGGATCATAATAATGGCAGTATAAAAATTCCTATGGGTAAATATCCCGAAAAAGTGACTTGAAATTCCAAAGAATTCCCGGTATTTGCAAGGATTTCCAAATAAATAAATACTATATTGAATTTAAGTATGTGTTTAAACTTACAATAAAAATTTGGAAACAATAGTTTAGTAAATGATCATTTTTGATACTTACAATATTAATTTAATTTTATGAATAAATTCTATGCATCGTTGTGTGACTGATAATTTTAGAAAGCAACCGCTTCTTAAAAGACATTCCAATAAATAAATTTCAGTATTTACCGAACCTGTTACGAAAGATTTCAATTTTCGGGAGTCCAAAACAGGTACTTTTTCAGAAATGTTGAAAATGTTCAAATTTTATCCTCTTTGACTACCTGCCCCCTCGTTCAGCGGCTACATAAAACCACAGATTAAACTACTGTCCAGGTAGCAATTTTGCTAATTTTCTTTGCTTGCGGAATTTTTGAATGTTCTGAAATAATTCAAAATAATCAGTAGACGGATTTTAAAACTGAGATTTATTAAACGGATTTTAAAAGCCGCCCATCGCTCATCGTATTTTTCAAAGCTTTTAATATTTACACAATTTAAAAAATAAAATGCATCTTTTTTGTTTGCGTCATCGTCTTCTTGACGGCGGTGACTTTAATTTTTAATGTAAAAAAAATGAAGAAAGTAAACGAGGCTCTATGTATTTTTCACAACGATACCAAAATATCCAAAATCCGGCTATAAATATCGAACTAATTTTAATTTTTCTATTTTTGTCTTTCTGCCTAATACCGAACCTACACTTGTGCAAAATTTCAGGTGCATGGTAACATGCGGGCCTAATGTAAAATATCTGCATTTGCAGAAATTTAATTTTTGCTATTAATTGATCAAAAAGCGTAAAAGAAGTACGAGCTCCGTATCGATCTATAACTTTTTTACGGAAAAGCAAATCTAAATTTAAAATCAACAAAATAAACTAACAAAACAAAAATTCGTTGAGAAATAATGAAGATAAATAATTAGTTTACCAACGGCCTCCCCACAACTCCAAATCTTTTTAAAGCCAAGCTTAAAAAATTATTAACTATTACAATAGAATATTAATTTTCAGATTAAAATTCAATTTCGTATTCAAGAGATTGTCGTAAATTAAACTTTTGCGAAACCCACCATAAGAATTGGGAAAAACCAACATTTTTGGAAAAACCAAAACTTTATATTATATGAATGAACAGTGGTTATCTTTTGTACTACCCTACTTATGTACTTAAGCTTAATGTAAAATTTTATGAATAGACCAGAAGGTACCAAATTTTGTAGTAGGGACCTCCTTTTGTTCAGATTATAATAAAATCAGTAGACCTACTAAAAGCTTTTCGTTTCTATCCTTATTGTATAAATTAATAGTTGAAGGGGTTTTAAGCAATTCAAGATTTTCAAAATATTCTATGAATGATAAATCGAAACTAACTAAAAAATACTTTTTTTTCTACAGAAAACTTATTTATTGTTTATTTCTAAAATAATTCTACACCCTATATGCGAATAGTAGTTTTCATAGTTAATAATTTTTATCTAATCTAATCTCCAAAAATGAAATATTTTCAAAAAATCCAAAATCAAAAATATTTACACCATATTTTATTTTTATGTTTCATAATTCGGAAGCAGATTAGATTGAAAAATCGTAAAAGTCGAAAATAGAGGACCGTTTTTAGAGGGATCAATATTTCCTTGTGTTTGACTAATTAATTTAATTAATACTGAGCGTAATTTGAGAAATCAAAAAGTTTTGTACGGACCTAGAGGTTCGGTAATCGGCAGAAAGAAAAAAGTCAAAATAATTTAGGAACGGGCCTGGTCCGAATTTAATGGGTGCCCTCATACTTTAGCTTCTTTCGAGCACAAATTCGTTATTTACGGGCGGAATTTAGATTTTTTGTTTCGTTTGCAGCCTTTTAAAATTCGAATTACTTTTATTTTAAAAAATACATATCTCGGCCCTCAAGTTTTTACCTGTTTTCCAGTTTGAAGGGAATTTAATATTTATTTGTTCTGCAGTGCTTATTTTTTACGGGAAAGAAATTAAGTTAGTCTTTAAGTAAACGTTGAGACGAACAAAAAAGGTTTCTTGACTTCTTTTCGTAACATTATATATATACAGGGTGTCCCCGTGACCGTGGAGAACCTTTGAGGTGGTGATAAAGGACACTATTCTAAGACAAATTTTCAAATAAAATTTTTGCGCAAGTCCAAACCCTTGGGGGGTACCTCCCTTTAAAGCAATTTTTTGAATTTCTGATTTCAAACGGCCATAGCTCCGATATTATTGATTTTTTAAGGTTAATGGATTAGAACTTTTTTAAAGATCATTCGCTTGTCTACAAATTAGGTTAACCCCTTATCGTCTAGAATCAACGGATTTCGAGTTATAAATTAAATTAAGGGAAAAAATGTTTAAAAAATTCAGGTTTTCAGGATTCAGGAAAAAAAACCTTTTTTTTTTTAATTTTCTTGCGAACCCCGTATCTCTTAAACGAAACGTCTAAGAGAAAAAGTAACGGCCCAAACCGGATAGGGAATTTAACGGGCTACAACTTTCGTCAAATAAATTTTTTTGGGCAACCAACCGTTTTCACAGAAAATTCATTTTTATGTTTTTATTACCGATGTTTAATTATTATCATCTACTGAGATTTCTCTAAACTGTCCTAGCTCGATGATATTTGAGACACCGCAATATGCATACACATTTTCAGGTGGAAACATTCAGAAAATTAGTAAAAAAATTAAGATAAAATGCATTGTGAAAAATCAGTTGCTCAAGAAGAAAGGGGTTAATTTTACAAGTAAAGTTGTAAGGGTAAGTAACATTTTATCTATGAATACGGTCGTAAATAAATTGGTAAATATTAATTGAACATTTTAAAATAGAAGAAGTTATTCAATTTGAAATTTGCCACCACAAAATTTTAACAGAAGACTGTTGAACGTAAGCAACGTTAGAAAATCTCTTTTTAGTTCTATTAGATGGCGCTATACAATTACACCCAAGCAAACGCCCCTGATTCATCAATGTCAGTTTATGATTTTGTATAGTAGTGATTATTTTCAATTAAGAAAAGTGATTTTGTACCTGTACATTTATGGTGCTTCATACTCCAAATGGAACCAGTTACCGATTTACTTGCAGCTCAAGTGCTACCTTCGGAAGAATCACAAATTGCAGAAAACACGGATATAATTTTGCAAACTCCAAATAATTCAATTAGCAATTACGAAATTAAAAGAGAAGAGGTGGAAGATGTGAAATTTAATTTAGAAGATTTGCATCATTCCATTGATATTAAAGAAGATACCGACACTACACAAGCAACTCTGAACTGTTCAAATTTTTTCGAGTGTGCAATTTGTGGTTATAAACTTGTTCTTAAACAAACTTTAATACGTCATTTAAGAGCTCATAAGGTCAGGAAACCATTAGTATGTACTATTTGTAACCTTAAATGTGCACGAAAATCACATTTAATATTACATGTAAGAACTCATACCGGCGAGAAACCATTTCATTGTGATATTTGTGAGTATACTTGTGCACGCAAATCAGGATTACAATCACATTTAAGAACTCATACAGGCCAGAAGCCATTTAACTGTGATATTTGTGAGTATACTTTTGCACATAAAACAACCTTACAAACACATTTAAAAACTCATACGGGCGAAAAGCCGTTTAGTTGTAATATTTGTGAGTACACTTGTGCACAGAAAGCACACTTACAAGCACATTTAAGAACTCATACCGGCGAAAAACCGTTTAGTTGTGAAATTTGTGAGTATACTTGTGCAGTGAAATCAAGCTTACGAAGTCATTTAAGAACTCATACCGGCGAGAAACCATTTCATTGTGATATTTGTGAGTATACTTGTGCACGGAAAACAGGATTACAATTACATTTAAGAACTCATACCGGCGAGAAACCATTTCATTGTGATATTTGTGAGTATACTTGTGCACTGCAATCAACCTTACGAAGTCATTTAAGAACTCATACCGGCGAAAAACCATTTCGTTGTGATAGTTGCGCCTATAAATGTGCACGAAAATCGCAATTGCAAAAGCATTTAAAATCCCATATGGTGCAGTAACCATAGACATATTTCTGTGATACTCGGCAAAAATGAAGTTTATTTTCACTTCCCTCGAAGACAACATAAATGGTGGTTAATTTATTCTGTTTTAATTTTTATTTATTGGATGTTTGTATACTGACACTCGCTTCAGAGTTCTGGCATTTATTGGATGCCCACATTTATTTTAACCATTTGTATTGTTGTGTTTACCGCGAACGAGTGCAAATTCGCTTATTGAAATACAATACATTTAAAGGGACACAATTATTGTTTGTTGCCATGCATTTTAGAATTGTATTTGCTAGGATTAGACATTGTTAGTTTAAATTAAGTTTCGTTATTGTTATTTTAAATGCGAGTGCTAGCGAAGGCAAGGAAACAGGATGTCACATAAATAAAAATTAATATGGAGGACAAGAACCATCAAAACAAAAGGAAGAAGGAATCACCTTGGTGAAGAAAAACAAACAACCAAGATAAAAAAAAAAGTTCACAAAATTGCGAGCGATCGAAAGGTCGCCAAATAATTTGCTCCGTGAAGGGAGTTCACAAATATTGAGCAACCGACCAGTTGTGTTGGAAATTTGCTCCATGAAAATTGAATTCAAATTTTGAATTCAAGTGCTAACCACTACCAAGCCAATTAGTACTCCACAGTTGGGGGCTATTGGATTGCATAGAATCATTCCACTCGACCTCGAGTGTTTGGAACGGCGACGAAAGAAGGAATCCGATCACAGGAATTCCGAAGATCTTCATCCGAAGAACAGAATTTTCCAGGAGAAGCTGGAAGCCACGATCCAAGGATTACGAAAGTGCGCAGAACCACGTGCACAGCTAAGCATTACCTCGCAGGTATTTAAGTTAACATTTCCATTTTGAGTTCGTTTGTGTTTTATTTTAAGAAAATGTTTGTTAATTTGTTTCATACTATGTGTTTATTAAATATTGTTCTTGTTGAATTGTGTCCTTTTTGTGTTTCCTCCGATCAAGTTCGTAAAGCTTAATAGTAGGCACCCTGAGAGCCAAAAAGAGTAAATAGAAGGTAAGTGCTCATCGATTTCCGTTGTGTTGGAAAACTGCAAAGGTTTGTCCGATCCTAAAGTCAGGGGACAGCAGTAGGTTTGAAAATTACAGACCAATATCGGTTTTGGCAGCTCCCAGCAAACTATTCGAGAGTATTATTCACAATCGGATTTATAAACATGTAAAGCTTGCCTTGGATGTTAACCAGCATGGTTTCGTACCCAGGAAATCAACCACAACCAACTTATTTCTATTCACCCAATATGTCTTTGAAAATGTCGATTCGGGTTCTCAATTTGACGTCATCTATACCGATTTTAAGAAGGCATTTGACCGGGTTGATCATGATATTCTCTTAGCCAAACTGCACAGATTTGGCTTACAGCCTATGCTGCCTCTTATTGCATCCTACCTAAAGGATAGAGCGTTTAGGGTTTCTATTGGGGGGCATCTATCTGACAATTTTTATTATTTATAAATGACATTGGTCGATGTTTTGAGTATTCTAATTGTTTGCGGACGATTTAAAGATATTTTTAAAAATTGATACTATCTGTGATTTCAACCTATTACAATCTGGTAATAGGTTGATGTCGATAGGGTATTCAATTGGAGTCTCAAAAACAAACTTGAATTTAGTGTGGCAAAATGTTCCGCTTTTACATTCTCAAGGTCCGTAACAATCAAACACAATTATATAATGAATGGATGCTCTCTGAATAGACCGGAGCTTGTTAGGGACTTGGGAGTTTGGTTTAATCCCAAATTAACGTTTCGTGACCATATAGCGCGTATTACAGTTAAGGCCAGGAGATTGTTGGGGTTTGTTATTAGAAATACAAAGGTATTTAAGAGGCCTGGACTAGTTTTGAACTTGTTCAACAGTATTGTACGTCATCAGCTTGAGTACTGCAGTGTTATCTGGAATTCTTCGTTTGCGGTTGACAAAATTGGCATTGAGCGCGTACAAAATAGAGCGTTAAGATGCATGCACTACATTGAAACTGGTATTTACCCTGGCTATGATGTGAAGACTAATTCTCTAAGGCTCAAATATGATGTATTGGATTTGAACACTCGGAGGGACTTTGCATCAGCTGTATTTTTATTTAAAATTTTGGAAGGATATATAGATTGCCCAGACGCTCTGAAAATGATTAGCATAAGAGTACCACGGTCACCCGACGCTTGGAGTCGGACCACGCTGCATGTCCCTTTTGCTAGGACAGTATATATCAACCATGCTCCGCTGTACTCAGCCTCCTCCAGTTTGAACCAACTTTTTCTATTTGCGGGTGCTGACTTTGGCATTGGACTCCTGGAATTCTACTCCCGTAGTAGGGAGTACTATCACTTGACGAGGATGTAACTCGGTATCGTTTGTATTGACTGTAACCTTCGATTACACACCTTAACGGATAATAACTAGTTACCTTCAGTAATAGGGAGGAAAGGGTACATTTATAAGACCAGGTTCATTTTGTAATTTATATTTCCACCTCATAAGGGTTTTAATTTAATTCCGTACTTATTTATATTTGTAAAAGTTGGCGGTAAAATTATCTCTGTCCATACTTTTGATAATTTTCTAGGGGAATTAAAAATATTTCCTAGTTTTCAGGAAGTGACAATATAATCAGATAGATACCAGCTAGATACTGAGTTAGTATAATTTTTGACCTGCAAAAATTCGTGTAAAGTTGGATAATTAAGTCAAGAATTGGAAAATTATTATTCTGTACCAGTATATTGGGATCATTGACGATTTATTCGAGTTTGGAGGTATATTGTTATTTTTTTTGGTCGATATAATCCATAGCCACATAGTGGGATACTTTACGATACACCAATTTGAGCTGGTCGAATTATTACGAACCCATCACAATATTGTATTTATGGTTCTGGTACGTCATTTTGAATAATCTATACTGGTTTTCTATTCACGGCGTGGCTTCTTTGATACTGTTGGACGGAGGCTCAAGTTTCACTAGTTTTTTTGGAAGATAAGATAAGATACGATTTTACGATTTGGAGTGGTTCGATCGAGATACCGTTTGGGAGTAATCAGAAGTTCTCCACCCTGTTGTTGGCATTTTTTTTGCGAGTTCAAGCAGTTTCGAGGTTTCGAGGCACAAGCACCATATTCGAAGATTCGTGTTCAATTCGTTGTTTGGGAGTTCAGTGGCGTGCGATTTCCAGCGGCGTAGGATCAAAATATTGAGATAAGTGATTATTGCTTTTGTTTTATTATTCGTTTAAAAAAAACTGTCTATTTGCGCTACGTAATTTACGACCTAACGATAATTTGTTTGTTTGATTGATAAGTACGTCGAAGCGTACTTGTAAAGATTCGTGTTAGCGCCTACAGATCTGTCAGCGTTTATTTGATTGATTTTTGATTATTTGATTCATAATTTGAATTTTTTTGATTTGCTATACCTTTTTATTAGCTGTTTGATATTTTAATTTTTTTATAACTGATTGACTGATAGTTTTAATTGTTTTAATAAATTATTGTAGTACTTTGTATGTGCTTTTGTTTGATTTCCATTTACATAGCTTTCACGATTAGGATAACAGCAAGAGTTGGGAGCGGGAAAAATCGTGTGGCGCCGGGTAAACTATTTCACTTATTTTTGAGCCACCTTCACCCTGAGCTCGCAATAGCTAGCCGAAGCTCCGCTCCCAGAATAAAAGCGTTATCTGAAGACACTACAATTTTTTTATATAGCCACACGTTTTTATACGTAGCTGGTGGTGACCCAAGTTACGCTATATGACCTTTATTGACCTTCATGCTTGTTGTGTTTGGCCCCTTGCTTTTTGTGCTTACTTTTGCGTTTTGCGCGGGATTGCGATGAATTGTATATTTTATATGGTGTAGTTAAATAATCTGTATGTAATTAGGCTTTAGCCTGTATACAGTGTGTAATTGATTATTTGTAAAATAAAATAAAATAACAAGAAGCCGTATCATCTGGCTCCGTCTCTGTCCGTCCTTTGTCCGCATAATTCAAAATCATACAGAGCGTTGCAAATCGTGTTGGAAATACTCTGTGTGTATAGAGGTCTAAGAACTGGGTACCCAGTGCGCTACTTTTAGGCTTCTATACAAAGTATAGCAAGCAGCCTTATGATCTGGCTCCGTGTTTCTCCGCATAATTCAAATCTAACCAGAACCCTCGAAATTGTGATTGTAAACACATCGTATGTATAATAATAATAATATAAAAATGTGTTTTAAATTTAAAATCGACTTTTAGGCTTCTATACAAAGTATAACAAGAAGCCTTATGATCTGGCTCCGTGTCTGTCCGTCCGTCTGTTCGCATAATTCAAATCTAATTTATATATTAAGATAGGTTACAAAAATATTCTGTGCTTTAAGATTGTAATTTTCAACCTATATAGTAGACTTAATCCGATGATCTAACCGATCAAGGTATCAACGGATTAAGTTATCATATTAGCGGATAAAATTTATTATCATATTTTATCTACTATATTTTTCTGAAAAAAAACTTTAAAAAAAGGCTTCTATATACAAAGTATAGCAAGAAGCCTTAGGATCTGGCTCCGTGTCTGTCTGTCCGCATAATTCAAATCTAATCAGAACCCTCGAAATTGTGATTGTAAACACATCGTATGTATAATAAAATAATAATTTGTTTTAAATTTATTTATTGTTAACCACAGCAGTAGCTTGATGTAATTGGCGAAGTTAAGTTGTAAGTAAAAGAAAAAAACGAGGATTGATCCACCTAAAAAATGGACCGTACATTACAGAGAAGTAAAGTTCCGAATGGAATGGAAAAGCTTCATTATTATTAGTTATATAGTGAATGATAAATACCAACCGCAAAAATGTAATTAGTGCAGATTATCTGATATTACATTATAAAATTATGGCGACCAAAAATAACAACTTTTCACACCAGAAAAGTAGTTGTATAGAAGCCTAGGTACTGCCGCCAAAGCGAGTTCCACCTTGTTTTCACCTATAATTCGCCGGTTCGTCCGATTGGGGGGATAAAAAAATTGAAGAAATTAAAAAATCAAATATTAATATAGAAGATAGGTGGCTGTAACAATTCACTCAGTGCGGCCTTCAGGCCGCACAACCACGGCCGACTAGTAATAAAATAATGAAGTTTAAATTTAGAGTAAAATGTTAAAAACAAAGTTGGCCCAAAATTTACTAGTAGCCTAAAAAGTTAATTATATAACATCGACGTAAAGTAAGTAACTTGATATAAGATAATGCATGGTAAAGTGTGGAATTCCGCTGAGGTGGATCAAATTAGTATGATTACAAAGGTTGTACCGGAATATCGCATTTTCGCCTTAATTCATCTCAAAGTAATTCTACACTTTATGCTGTTCTGGAGAAAAAACAATTTTAAATCCAAAACGGACATTTTTTTAAATATAGGTTCTTCTAAGTCGTATTGTTCGACCCAATCTTAACTTAACCCAATAACAACTTAATTTCAGCAACTACCATGTTTTGAAATGAAAGGTTTTGGGACGACATAACAGCTTTTCCAATTTC
This sequence comes from Podabrus alpinus, assembly GCA_932274525.1. Taxonomy (NCBI): domain Eukaryota; kingdom Metazoa; phylum Arthropoda; class Insecta; order Coleoptera; family Cantharidae; genus Podabrus; species Podabrus alpinus. Next base: position 80,194,800 of record OW026452.1, read on the forward strand.
GAAGAACATCTGATTCCGAAATTTTTGCGCGATGTGGATTATGAATTTCGCCTATTTGGATATTCAATGGTTTATTTTGGATGCTTGTTACTTGACCGATTTTAGTCAAAATATGCCACCACGTTTTGGAAATCCGTGCATGCTCACCTGTCTTTATGTTCTGTGTTAACTTCGAAGCTTATGCTGATTATTTTCCATATATTTGACGTCGACAAATTTTCATAATACAATTTAGCTATGACCGTGTTCGGTCTGGCACTTTTTTCGCTTTGAAACTCCGTCGAACGCATTCTGATAGTTCGATTTGGAGCTCTTGGAGTGTTCCGTCCATTTGGGAAGCTTAAAGATAAAGCGTTTAAAAACGTGGAAAACCTCCAAATCGAATGAATGAGTTTGCCGGAGCTTCAAAGCGAAAAATGTGCCAGACCGAACGCGGTCTATGTGATACGTGTTTGAGTGATGTAATTTTGACCATTTGACATCTGATATTTTGAAGATGGATATTGAGATTTGTGTATATTTTTTGTGAGTTTTATCTTTCACAGATGCCTCGATCACATGACTATAAACTGATGAATGAAGTAACGTATACACGGAGAATTCAGAATCCAGGGATTAGACTGTGGATTAAGGTTGGAAGCGTGAGCCTGCTTGTAATTATTTTTTTATGCTATTCCATAGATATGCTCTACTAAGGAAAAACACCGTATGTGCATTTCTTGACTATTTTGAGTTAGATGCATTTTCTTAACCAATTTTTTTCCTCCTCTTTCCATTGTACCAAGTTAGAAAGTCGTATCTCGACTCTACATATTGCTATGATTCAAATGGGCAGTAAAGATTTAATGATTAGGTATGCTCATAAACGCGTAAAAATCGCATGGAAGTTATTTTTGAGAAGTGGAAGATTTCTCGAGGTACGAAAGCTCACAAAAGCAATACAAGCAAATCGGTTGTAAAGAAACAAACAGGTAGAATAAAAAGGTCTCAGAAGGAATAATTTGTATTTAAAAACATGTTCACAAATTAATAATAAAAAATGTTAGATCTTAAGAAATTGGTTATATAAATAAAAAATTAATTGTTAGTTAAGAAGCGATAATAAAAATTTTACGTGGTTTGTTAAATCGGGTCCAGCGAAGTACAATCGGCAGACAACTAAGAACAAAAAAGTGCATTTATAATTTTAGAACATTTAATAAATAAGTACGTTTGTCCAAAAAGGATATTTTTTCGGATAACCAGGGTAACGAGAAAAATAACAAGAGGAGGCTCCCATCAGCGAGAAAAACGAAAAACACATAGAATTTTGGTGTTCCGTAAAAATTGATTAATTGATCAAAGAATCAATTCAGATTGTGGAGCTCTAAAAAGTAAAATTGTGATTTAAACACGAGTGTTTCAAGAAAAGATTATTAGTGCAAATTAAAAGAAGATTTTGCACTTACTTGTGAAAAAGCTTGGAAGCATCGGTTGATGCAGAACGTATTTGCTATTATTAGGCAGTCTGGTGATAATTAATTATTGGATTTTTGGAGCACAAGAAAGACAATCAAGCGAGCAGAAAGTTTGAAGGTTATGGTCCAACTTATACAAAAGAAGTTGTAAGACGATTAACATTAGGAGACGTGACAGAGGATAAAGGTGAGCGAATACTAAATACTTTTGTGACGCGTGTTCCGCAAATAAAATAAAGTACTTCGCGACTAAAACAATCGAATTGGGTAGAATTAAGGGTTTTTGATGAACTTTGAATTGATTATGTTTTATGTTTATAATTTATGTTCGGTATTATCATAATAATAAAAATTTGTTCACTAATTAAATGTTTCTTCTGGAATTTTTTTGAATTCTGCGACAAATAAAATTATACACAGGATTAAAGTTATAAGAAAAGGCAAGGCTTCGAGGAACCGACTACTGAAAAAGAATCTTCATGCTAAATAAAAAAATCAATTAAGATAGCTAGCTAAGGGTAATTAATTACATTCAATTAAAAATTTCAATTTACATTTAAAATTTCATAAAACAGGCTTGTGGCCCGTCATTGAGAGGATCGGCACATAGCAATATGTTAAATCTATAAGCAGAAACACCGTATGTACATAAATACGTAGATACGTTGATTTGTCTTAGTAAAGACAGAAGTTAAAACATGGTACTTGCGATTACTTTAAGCAACATGACAAGTCTCACACTGCAGAGAATCTTAGCTCTGACTGTAATAACTGTAATAATTAATTGATCCATTCACATTCAACGTGCTACAGCAAGCCGCAATAAGTACCGCGATGATAAAATTCAAAGAGTAAGTACAAAAGACGTTTTATATATTTTTTTTAACCTTTTTTAAATTTAAATTTTTTAAACGTCTCGAGAAATGTGGTACAAAATACAAAGAAAGGTCATGTGTATGTGATCGATAGGACACCCGACAAATTTTTTGATTCGAATGATGGAACATTACAATATAAGATCAGGCGTACGACCCCACGACCATACCTTAACATCAAGGTACAAGTCGTCGCACAAAGAGGATCTTCCATCCTTCAGTACCACACAGATTTTGAGCTACAACCTAAAAATTTAAACTGTTTGATGATGAAAATTATTAAAGATAATGAATTATTGATAGAGATGCCTTTACCAAGAACAGATGGTGGCAGAAGTGTACCACTCCACAAAAAAAACGACATTGTTTATACACTTTGCCGATTGATGCCAGAGAGGAGAAGACAGTTTTGTCAAGAATTGAAAGATAGTAACGTTGAAGATCTTGTGCACATTGATGAATAAATTATTTTCTTAGTAAATAACCATTTTTATTACCTAAGAAATTCTTCTAAATTTCTGTAATAGTAAATTTGGCTGGTAAGAACGTAACATTCATGTGTATATTCCATCCTTCACTTAGATAAAACACCGTAATTGCAGCAGATACTGCATTTAAACTAAGTGAGATCAGGCAAAAATGCAGTATGCTATACTTAATTAAAATAACGTATGTGCAGATACGGTGTTTTAACTACCGAAAGTTATAAAAATGCAAGTGCACAACCTGAGGTAAATTACATTTATCAATATAATTTTGATAATTATAAATGTGTTTAAATTATAAATTTATGAGAGCATAGTAAATGAAATTACCTTTCCAGATGTGTTTTAGAAATCTTTTCCGGTAAAAATTAAGACCACGGGACACAAAACAAACAAAAAAATTGTTTATTGAAATATCTCAAAATCGTTATTTTGTACATACGGTGTTCTTTCTAAGTATTTTCTTTGTTCTCATTTTTGATTATGGTGATGGTTTTTCGTTGTAATTTTTTTAAATTACTGAAAGATGTAACGATTTTTGAAGGTCGTACGTTTTCCCTTCAGGAAACTGTGTGCTATTGTTTTACCTATCACATTCATTCAGCGTACCTTCAGTGCGTTATCTGTTTTAATTTGTGTTTTCTTTTTGTTTCGTAAGTTTCAAAGCTTCAACTTAAGACTTAGTTTAAAATTTGCAATTAACTTTATTTTGTGTTTTTCGTGGATTTATGAATTAAAATGTTTCACCCTATCTTTTCCCTGTATTCGTTTAGTGAAAAAAGTAAAACAATTTTCTTCAGTCTTCCAATGTTTTATTACGTTCACCTGACGTCCTTAAATGACATTATTTTCCAAGTTAGTTGTGAGTAAACCACCTGAAAGCTTTGGAAGAACCCACGAATGCAACTAGTAGCAACCCAAGTTCTCGGGACTTATACATTACTTTTCTACTAGTGATTGTCATGGTTGTACAGCCTAAAGGCCGCACTGATACTTTTTTAGATTGATGACTAAAAAATAAACCAATTAAAGATGCTTTATGAACAAATAGATAACAGAAGTGGTGTTTTAAGGCCGCACTGGTTTCTGGATTTAAGAACCCCACGCGCACTTAGACCACTAAATGGGGGCCATTGTACGCTTCCGATACATTTCTGTCATTCCTCAAGCCATACCATAGCTAAGGCCGCACTGATTCGTGATTGCCCAGGTTGTGCGACCTGAAGGCCGCACTGAGGTCAGTCCGGATATTATGTACCACTAGTACTCTCGTTAACGTGGTCATGGGTTCATATCAATACATACCTAACAACAGTGTTGGATTTCCGTGTAATTACGTAATTAAGAATCCTTAAAAGAAGCCTTTTGGTTTATTTTATTCGCCCCCCCCCCTCTCCAAGTATGACGACAGTATATTGTGACAGTGGAACGTGGAAAATAATTTTAGGCTTCTATACAAGGTATAACAAGAAATCGTGTAAATCATCACAACTGTTTCTTGTCTCACATCCACATAATCGTATTTATTTCATTTTCACCCGAGTATATTCTGGAATGGTCTTTTCTGCAGGTAAAGGGTAGGATCAAACCAAGAAATTGTAATTACCGTTGACAATTCAGGACCGTACGCAGGATTTCTTTGCGGACGGTGTTTTTGTGGACACGTTTTTGTTGAGCCATCCAGATTCATGATCTTGCATATAATTTTCTCACCTAATATGTATTTAGTGAAAAACTTAAAACCTAAATGTTTTTAAGTTAATATTTTCGCTCGGAAAGGGGAGGGGGGGGCGTTGAACCTGTGTCATGATTTGCGGCTTGGCGTTGATTACCGTTGACAACTCAGGATTGAACACAGAATTTCTTTGCGGACTGTGTTTTTGTTGAGCCATCCATATTCATGACATTTCTGGTGCTTCTAACATTTAACGTTCAACTTAACGAAAAAAATATCATTTTCTAACACTAACCTATAAGCTCGATCCGGGCGATACACCTCTGAGCGGCCAATTTACCTTTTGCGCAGCATTGATGAGAAACGGATGGAGATTTTTCTGGTGCCTCTAACGTTCAACTTGCGAAAAAAAAAAGTTCACAACTTGGAAGAGTGCTGAGGTGGATCCGTTAGCATATACCTTGTTTGTAGTTTTCTTTATAGTCATCTTCGTCAGTCTTATAAGCTTGTCGGGGATTTTAAGCTCTTTCATGGCTTCATACAATGTCTCTCTATCTATTCATATGGTCGGTGGTGGCCCTACTTCTTCTAAAACCTGCCTGATATTCTCCTATTACTTTTGAAGCTATGCTTCTCATCGCACGGGTATCGCACGGGAATTGCACGGGCAGTTAACTGAAAAAAATCGTTCGTCACACAAAATCGTCACACAACTACGTCACACAAATCGTCACACAGATTCGTCACACAAATTCGTCACACAAATTTCGACCATCGCTTTCAAATTTTGAACTTCCCTTCAAACACCATAACTCCGGAACCGAGAGGGCTAGGACCCTGGGAATGGTGGCTATGGATGGGGGGCGGAGGTGGCAGCCGCCCCCCGACCCCACGCCGCCTCCCGCCGCCTCCAACCGGTTTATAGGGAAAATAGTTTTTTGACAAAACTAAAAAAATTTAAAAATTTCCCCCCCACCACCCCTTTTCGTGGGTCGGCAACAAACGTCGAAAAAATTTTTCAAACATTTTTCACAAAAAGGCCAAAAGTCGAACAACTATGGCCTTCACGCATCTATTATGGTCCTCCCTCTGTGAGGCCGAAGGCCGAATAACCATGGCCTTCACGGATCTATTATTTAAATGCCAGTGGGAGGCTAAAGGCCGACCCGTATTCTTATAAGCACGTTGGAGCCCGAAGGTCGACCCGTATTCTTATAAGCACGTTGGAGGCCGAAGGCCGCCCCGTAATCTTAAATGCCAGTGGGAGGCCGAAGTGTGTTCGACCATCGCTTTCAAATTTCGAACTTCCCTTCAAACACCATAACTCCAGAACCGAGAGGGCTAGGACCCTGGGAATGGTGGCTATGGATGGGGGGCGGAGGTCGCAACCGCCCCATACCCCACGCCGCCTCAAACTCCGCCTCCAACCGGTTTATAGGGAAAATAGTTTTTTGACAAAACTAAAAAAATTAAAAAATTTACCCTCCTCCGCCCCTTTTCGTGGGTCGGCAAAAAACGTCGAAAAAATGTTTCAAACATTTTTCACAAAAAGGCCGAAAGCCGAACAACTATGGCCTTCACGGATCTATTATGGTCCGCCCTGTGAGGCCGAACAACTATGGCCTTCACGGATCTATTATGGTTTGCTCTGTGCGTAAGAAGCATAGCTTCTCTGGTTTCTGTGTATGCCTCAATGCGTTCTTTAATAATTTTTGCCATCACCTTGTACATTGTGTCCACCAAGGCAATCCGTCTGTAGTTTTCACATACTGTTTTATCCCCCTTCTTGTGGATGGCGCATATTATTGCATTGTTCCACTTGCTAGGCATATTTTCGGTATTCCAGATATCAAGTATCAGTTCGTGGAGTCTTTTAATTAGATTTTCACAGCCGTATTTGATCATTACCGCTGTTATGTCATTTTCACCTGGGGATTTGTGATTTTTTTGACTTGCTATTGCTTTTGTAACTTCCTCCAGTGTGGGTGCCATTATATTTTCTTCGTCTTCTTTCGCTTGTTCGATCTCCTCATCATTAACTTCTTCCATATCGACATCTGATCCTAGAACTTCTCTAAAATATTCCTTCCATCTATTTACTATCTTCTCTGGATCTGTCAGTAACTCGCCGTTTTTTTTCTTTAATATACTTGTCTCTTGTGTGTATCCCGTTTTTGCTCTCTTCACTTCTTGGTAGAAGTTTCTGATTTCTTTAGTAGTATATTGTTCTTCAAGTCTAATCATATCTTCTTCTTGTTGTCTTCTCTTCTTCCTTCTTGTAATTTGTTTTACTTGTCTTCTTAAGCGTTTCGTAACATTAACAGTGTGAATTTAAATGCCAACAAAATAATTTGAGTTGTCGAGTAATTATTCTTAATAAAATAAGGGGTCGTCCATAAATTACGTCTCGCTCCTAGGGGGGGGGGGTTTCCGACCCTTGTGACGTTGGGGGGCGGGGTGTGACGTCACAATTGTGACGTCACAAAATATATATAGATTAAATATTTTATTATAAGTATTAAAAAAACTATTTTTTGAGTGGCTACGCCACTGAAGTCAGTGGTGTAGCTAGGGCGAGCGGACTGCCGTTCATAGATGTTTCCTCTGGGGTGCTACCCCTAAAAAAAAGAAATTTGAAAAATTTGATGGGGGTTCAAGAATATGTGACGTAATACTTGGAGGGGGATCTAGGTTTGTGTGACGATGGGGGGGGGGGAGTAAAAATTGCTTAAAATTGCGTGACGTAATTAAGTAATGAAGTTGAATCTAGTAAATGGGAAAGTAATGTGTTGTCACATCAGATTTTTTGTTTCACTCGTCACCTGACGGTTCTTGCCGGATTGGCCTCGCGATCGACCACGATTGACTTGTTGGCCACCCCTGATCTGGAGAAGAAATTTGGAGTTTCAGAACTGCTGTTAAATCAAAAATACAAAAAATATTGATTTTTAAGTCGAATATCTCTTTTTGGAGCTATTAGTAGTATTTAAAATATTCATAGATAGATTCTTGAATATATTTTTATTAAGGAAATCGGATCTTTTCCATCAGACACTGACGCGCATGAATGGACTAATAAGATTCAAATACAATTAATTGAATTTTAATTTGGATCAAATTCGATGAAATATTTTAGGGGGATTTTCTCAAAATATCCTCGGAGATGTCAACCTTTTTTTTAAGTGGCACTTTTTCCTGCCCTGGATATTTTTTATCGTGTTTTCTTTTCGTAAATTTTTTTAAAATTGCAACCCTTATTTTTCTTTCCGGATTTGGATAGAGCACAATTTTCTGAATATGAAAATGTACAAAAATTATAACCTTGAGGAGAAAAGTTTTCGAGATAATCAGTCCTAAAGTTTTAAGAATGCATGATAAAATTTATTATTTGAGTTAAAATTATTATACCTATTACTTACCAAGAAGGCTCTGGAAAAAATAACACGATTTTGACAGTACGTAATCCCCCCTATAACACGGTAGATAGGTTCCGCGTTATAGGAAAACGCGTTGTAGGTGTATTCTCGTATAACGCGCTTGTATGACCCCGTATAACGCGTTATGTACAAATGATTCACGTTTAACTTTTCTCGTTAAAGGGGGTTTAAATCGAATAGTATTAAGAAACAACTATGTTATGAACGAAATATGTGCGTTTTATTAAAATTAAACTAAGAACTTCTTAAATAAAAAACTTATGCATATGTAACTAAAAAACAGTTAATTTCAAATAAATTACATAATTCCAAAAAAGGTACGCGAAATTAATTATGAACTGTACAAATCATTATAAATTTCACAGTACAGATATATAACGTGGGAAATCCCCGCGTTATATGGGGAATAGCCGTTTATACGAGGGACGGAGGGACTGAAATCGCGTAATATAAAAATGCGTTATAAGAGTACCGTGTTATAAGGGGGATTACTGTAATTAGAATTTTGTAATTTGCGATGTAGTATTTTGTTAATTAATCGTTGCCTTAATTGTATTTAGAACTGATCTTTACATTTTTACTTTTAAAATGGTTAATTGCTTGTCTGAAAGGTGAAGAATTAAAATGGGGTACCGACAAAATAAATTTTGCAAAGTGCCATTCATGCCAAGTCGTGCGTATACCAAAACGGAAAATCGACTAACTAATGTGCGAGATGACGTCACAGATTGAATAAATAATTCAAATTTATTTGAATTTCATTATTTAATTACATCGAAATCAGTCGCTTTTAGAAAAATCTAACCACATTACATGGCAAAGGACATCCTAAGAATCGTATTTACCTAAAAACCACTATTAATTTTTTTTGTCGGTACCCCATTCTGATGATTATTGATTACAGGGACAGAACTGGCACTCAATTAGAAGTTGGCAAATTATTCAATAATAAATATCCTATCGATGAACCAATTACGCGTGGAAAATTAAATTTGATTTTTTTTTCTTTATGAATACATCATTTGTGCAAAAATCTTAATAATTATTGTTTTCTTTAAATTTATTTGTAATTGATTAAATGCTTTTTTGTAGCTTGTAGCTTGATTGATTAGCTTGAAATCTTTTCTCTACAAGTCCAGGGTTTTCTTTTACATTTTCATATTCAGAATATTCTTGATAGCGGAAGAAATAAACGCCAAATTCCACTCTCACAGTATTTTGTCCATGTGGTATTTCGACCGCGGTCAAATATCCTCTTTTTTTATGGTGCGTTCAGCTACTTTGAGTGGCACTGGAATTTTTAACCACAAAAAACCCCTCCCGTTATCCGTCTATCGGCTTTTTTTTACCGCTTCTCGAATTTGACGCTGATCACAGTCGATGTTATTCTTTTTCATTTGTTTCCTTGCGTTTCTTCTAGCAACGAGGGAATTGATGAATCGTCCACTTCTTTCTCCTCATTTACCCTTTCGTTTTCATCTCTACGTTCATCTTTCTCCTTTTGCCTTAGGGGTCGTCCATAAATTACGTCACGCTCCGGGGGGGGGGGGGGAGTCCGACCCTTGTGATGATGGGGGGGCGGGGGGTTTCAAAAATTGTGACGTCACAAAATAGTATATAGACTAAATATTTTATTAGAAGTATTTAAAAAAAAAAAATTTTGAGTGGCTAAGCCACTGAAGCCACTGGCGTAGCTAGGGGGGGCGCACCGCCCTTCATAGATGTTTCCTCTGGGGTGGTATCCCTAAAAAAAAAAGATTATCAGCCGAGGTGGGGATGACACCCATGAAATCCGCCCCGGGTTTCTTTTTATTATATAAATTTTAAATTTGAAAAATTTGAGGGGGGGGGGTTAAATTGCTTAAAATTGCGTGACGTAATTTATGGACGACCCCTTATCACCTGCCTGATGGTTTTTGTTTTGACTTTGAGTGCCCCCCCCCTCTGAAAATAGATATAATTTAATATTCCGAAAAAAATATTATCTTGATCACACTTTTGGCTATTTACATACCAAATTTTAGGGTGAGTAAGCTTCTGGTTACGAAGCTTCTGGTTCTCAAGGGTACGAACATTTACATTGATAGTGACTTGACCAACAGAGAAAAAGAAATACAAAATCAAATTTGGTCCCTAGCTAAAACCGAAATGGAAAAGGGGGAAAAGGTAAGGGTCGGATATCAGAAGATGATGAAACAGAATGGGGAGTACATATGGGATAGGAACGATAATGTTCTTAAGTTGAGAAACGATCAGGGACAAACCTCAACAAAAAACTGATGCAGATGGAGGGAGGAGTATGTGGACCTTCCGAGACAGATGCTCCAGAAAAAATTGCTGGGGAAGTGACAAGGATAAGGCAAGGGATAGGAATTGTTGATATGGGACTAATGAAAAAAAAAGGAAATTATGAAAGAACAAAAGGGGAAGGAGTGAGCCGGAAAAAGATAAAAGGAAAAGTAGTAAGAATCTGTGCATGGAAACGTTATTGAAAATTGGAAAGTTAAGCGAAGTCCGAGCGAATTGAAAAAATATAGAATTGCGGTGACTGCATTACAGGAAACAAGATGGGAGGGACAGGGTGAATTTAACGGGGGATGATTATGTGTTCTTGCATTCAGGGGAGAATAAGCAGGGAAGTAGAGGAAGGGGGTTCATAGTAATGAAAGAGTTTAAGAGCAAAATAATCCATTTTAGACCAATAAATGGAAGATTGTCATATATAAGAATAGAAATGGTACCTAACAACTTATCCATAGTGAATTGCTACGCTCCAACGGAGGAAAGCAATGAAGATGACAACGAACAGTTCTACAATCAGCTAGAAGCAATTTATGAAACAATCCCTAAACATGGCACGATAGTTATACTGGGTGATTTTAATGCGAAGATCGGGAGAGAAGATTATATGGGTGGGGTTGCCGGTAAGGAAACAATTCATACAAGCACAAACGATAATGGAAGTAGGCTAGGCGAACTAGCAGCGGCGATTGATATGGTAATAGCTAGCACCAAATTTAAGCATAAGAAGCAGCATAAAATCACATGGACCTGGCCTAGAGGAAGTAGTATGGAGGGGAATCAGATTGATCATGTGATGATATCAAGAAGGCGGGCCACGTCGATAAGAGTTGTAAGATCCTACAGGGGTGCTAACGCGGACACGGACCATTACTTGGTGGTTTCTGAAATTAAACAGAAGACATTATTGGTAAAGATAAAACAGCAGACGACGAGAATGAGACAGTGGCATTGGAGTATGAGGAAAGCTTAAAAAGAGAACTAGAAAACAAAAAGAACGGAATAACAGCCGACATAGATGAAGGATGGAATACAATAGCAGGGTGTATAATAGAAAGCACTAAGCAAGTAATAGGCTGGAAGAAATGGTTTGATAAAGAGTGTGAAGAGAAGATGGGTGAAAAAAGAATTGCAAGACTTAAATGGTTAGAAACAAGCGAAGAAGATGACTACACGAATTACAGTAAAAAGAGAAAGGAAGCGAATAAGTTATATAGACAAAAGAAGAACAGGTGGTGGGATGAGAAAATGAGAGAAATAGAAGAAAGCAACACCAGGAATGATATGAAAAAGTTTTATCAACACATTAAGAGCAAAAGTAGTACAAGGGTAGTAAAGACAAGGGGAGTAAGAAACAACGAGGGGAGATTGGAAGACGAACCAGAGAAGGTGAAGAAGATTTGGACAGAGCATTTCCAGAAGATTTTGCATACACAAAGCGATGACGAACTTGAACAAAATGAACTAGATCCGCCGGTAGATGAAGTCGAAATAATTGAACCGGAAAAGGAAGAGATTATGCAAACAATGAAAAAGCTCAAAAACGGGAAGGCGCCGGGTGGCGATGAGATAAGGGCAGAAATGATTAAGTATGGTGGGGAAACGCTTCATGATGAAATAACTAATCTAGTGAAAAGAATCTGGAACCAAAAAACATGGAGCGAAGGAATCATAATAGCGCTGAGGAAGAAGGGAGATGCTGAAGTGTGTGACAACTACAGAGGCATAACTCTTCTGAACGTGGCATATAAGATCTTATCAATGATAATACACAATAAACTGGTAGAATCAGGGGTGGGCTGGAGCCGGCTCGCGCGAGCCGGTTGTTAAAATGTTTGAAACTCGGCGAGCCGCTTGTTAAATTACCCCTAAAACCAAAAAATAAGCCAATTTCGATGCCATTCCTTTTATTACATCTTGGATGAACCAGAATCACAGGTTAACAACAGAAACTAGGGTAAGAAAAGGGCACAATAATGATCTTTCTGCAAATGAACAAGGCATATTGACTCTACATTAATTAATTAATTATGCATATACATAGTATAGTATGTTAAATTTGGAATTTATTAGTTTTTTTGTGCAATAAATGTTTTGTTTAGTTATTTTGTGCAATAAATGTTTTGTTTTGTTTTTGTTATGTCCACCTGAACTTCTCGATCTGTGCAAACTTATCACAGATTTCGGTTGACACGACTTACTCTTAATCTCAGGATGCGGCAGGTTCTTTGGACTTTTACGGTGGAATTAGTTTAATCACACAGTCAAAGAAAATACGCAAATCTAATTTTTATCAACAATTTAATGAACAAATAACACAAAATTAACATAAACAATTAATAGAACCAATTAACATAAAATTAACATAAACAATAATCAGAACCAATTAACATAAACAATAATCAAATTTTTTAATGTTACCTTTTCTTTATCTTCTTCTAGGCGCACGCACTGTATACGCGGTCGCACCACACAATCTTAATTTTCAAAGCTGCGTCTTGATGCAGTGTTATAGTCATCCCTCGCCTTTCACCTTCTTTCTGTCTCCCAATAAACAGCGCTTAACTTGTCTCCACTCGGCTGATAGTCAATTCAGGACAATCTTTTCTTTATCTCGACGCGCGTGATGATTTTGCCGTTTGATAAACGTACTTTATTAATTTCAATCACGCACTTTTATCTCGACGCGTCTGGTCGGTTCGCCGTTTGATAACCGACCGCCTTTTATCACCGTTGTTTATTCTCCTCTTATTGCTATGGTTACCCTTTTTTTAATCATTTCTCACATTTTGCCTACTAACATTTTATAACTAAAATAATAACATCTTTTTTTTTATTGTTTTTGATAAACTTTTCTCATGCCATATTTTCTCTGACTGCACGACAAACAATTTAATACCGCAACAGTCAAACATTGATGGACACAACAATATGTATATTATATATTTTTTTTTTTTTTCCTGTTTTTCTCTCAAGAGAGAGAGAGTATATTCATGCAATTCGATACAATCTTAACAATAAAAAAACTTAAAACTTAACAATAATTGATTAAACTAAAATGGTGGTGATGAATGTTGGTGAAATTAATGTTGATGAATTAAATATGATAATTAATAACTGGATAAATATTAAATTATAACTAGAAAGACAAACGAGCATTACAACGGCAGCGGGTAAAAGACAAAAATTAAAATTTAAGATAAATTTGAAGTTGTTTGAATTTTAATTTAAATTTAAATTTGAACTGGGTTTGGTTAGTTTAACAGTTTTTTTTTATTTATGTAACATCAGTGGGGCATAAATCCATTTTAGACAGACTAAGGGGGGGTGTTAAATTGTTTTAGAGTGTTGATAATTGATTTACAGAAAGTTATAAAAATTTGGGTGATGAATTTATTTGATATGATTTCAGAAATTGTAAAAGGTGAAATATTTAAAAAGGAACAATGTGAAGTGTAGGTATGGCGTTGTTGGACGTATTTCGGGCAGGAAGACAATAAATGATGCAGAGTCTGCCTACTTTTTGAATCGCAGGGGCACACGTCAACAGGACTGATCTTGAATCTGTATAGATACTCGCGCGCAAACGAGTGACCCGTCAATACCTGCGTCATTTCAAAGGAGGTATCAACGGCACTTCGGAACAAGCGAACATCATGTAGCGTAGGTAAATGCTGCCGGGTGGTCGAACCTTGGACGGCATTTCTGTACTCGGTATCCCAAGTACATGCCGCCTCAAGACGAATCACCCTTCTTGCATAGCTAAGAGGGAACTGGTTGTATGCCATGCGACTGTGTGAAACAGCCGCATCTTTGGCACATTGGTCTGCAACCTCGTTCCCTTCAATGCCGCAATGAGCCTTTACCCATGCAAACCTGATGATCGTTTGGTCCTTCAGTTTGAGCAGTGAACGATGGATGGAGGTGACCAAAGGTACGGTGCTACTCCTATTAGCGATGGTAACAAGCGAAGAGAGGCTGTCGGAGAAAATACACACTGAGTGTAACCTCCTGGGGGAGATCCAAGTCAGGGCGGCGTCAATCGCATATAACTCGGCTTGAAACACGCTACAAGTACCGTTTAACCGGTACTTGTGGGTCTCTTGCCGAGCTTCACGGTATATGACGATTGCCGCGCCGACCTCCCCACCTTCCTGCTTGCTGCCATCGGTAAATATAGCAACATCGACCTGGTCGCATATTCGATCGACTTCCAGCGAGTCGTTTGCTTTTACGAAACTGATCGTTTGTCTATAGCGGGGATGTAACATCTCCGCTGGCGACGTACGATTTTGCAAGACGACGTCGTCCGGAAGTCGATCGAAAGTACCATCCATTTTCACTTGCTCTACCCTTGCCACCTCCTTTATCCTTAGCTCGATTGGAGTAAATCCAGCTAAGGCCAACGCAGATATTGCCGAGACCGTATGAAATGCGCGCGTAGCCCTGACGGCGAATGCCCGCTGAAAAGATCGCAACCAACCCAGCACGTACTTGTATCTTAGCACTCCACTCCAAATAAAAGAACCGTAAGTAATGGTCGGTTCGATGACCGCGTGGTATATTGTCTCCACATTTCGTGGATTAATACCCCACGTGGGCCGTACGAACCGACATAAAGATTTAAAAATTTTGTTGGCTTTGACTATGATGTGTCGAACGTGTTCATTGAATTTCAAGTGTTGATCTAAAATAATACCTAGAATTTTAATGTGAGGCTCATAAGTCAAAACAGTGTTGCCGAAGGAAATTCTACAAAATTTGGTTTTTGGAGTGAAGGCTATTGCTTGAGTTTTCGGAGCGCTAAATGTTAATTTAACACCTGCGCCCCACTCACTGATCGCAAGTAGAGCTGCGTTGGCACGACTTTCCATCTGCATTACACTGGGCGAACTCACGATTAGAAGGACGTCATCCGCGAATGCTTGCAGATGACATCCCTCCGGTAAACCTACATCGAGAAGTTCATCCAGTATAATGTTCCAAAAAGTAGGTCCGCAAACAGAGCCTTGGATGCATCCTTTGGTCATGGTCTTGCGCGACTTCCCGTCAGCGTAGGCCAGCTCAACAGACCGATCGGCGATATAACTTTTAATCAAGTTATATATGTTCCGCGGGCATGAAATGTTTCGCAGTCTGTTGAATAGCGCTGGCCACCAAGCGTTGTCGAACGCCGCTTTGATATCCAAGGATACACCAAGTACCAGACATTTACGACTTTTCTCACGGCGGATAATCGATATAGCATCATGCAGGGCGTTGATCGTAGAGGTCTGTTCCCTGAATCCATACTGTTTAGGACTCCATGTCTGACGCTGAACACCAAAATACGTTAAACGCTTGGTGAACAGCTTTTCCAGCAGCTTTCCGAAGACGGGCAATAGTCCTATGGGCCTAAAGGCCGATAGGTCCGTTGGATCGGACCTATTCGGCTTGGGCAAGATCTTCACATAGGCACTCTTCCACGGCTTCGGAAAGTGGCCGGTTGTCAGGCACGAGTTCATTAGTTTAGTAATGAATTCAGGGTAGGCCTCCGCGACCACGCCGCATATATCCGACGTGAGGTTGTCAATGCCCGGCGCCCTGTTTGGACTCATGGAATTTAATGCGTCCAATACCTCTCCCTCTGTGAACTCCTCTTCATCCGGTGTATCACACACGTAGGGCGAATTAAACATATGTCGCAGTTCTCTGTGTCTGAGTCTCGTATCGACGTCGTCGTCGGGGTAGAAATGACGAAGCAGTCTAGTGGCCGTTTCGTCGCTGGTATCAGTAAATCTGTTTTCGCACGTTAACGTAAACGGAGGGCGCTTAACGGGTGCGTCCTTAATCAGTCTGTTTGTCACTGACCACACACTTTCTTGGTGCTGCCCATTACAAAATATTCGAAAATTCGCGGTAGAAGTGGAGCGTATTAGATCACCATATTCTTGCCTTAGCTCCTTTTGGTCTTCTAAGAGCCATGAAATGTCAAGGCCCTGTCGAAGACCGGAGTGAATAAGGTGATGTACTCTGATACACTTCTTTTTTAATACTTCCAACTCCTCGGACCACCACGGGTTATACGGTTTAGCGTTACCACGTATTTTCATCGAGGAGAAGCATGATTTGCGTATGTCCTCGGTAAGAGTCTCAACCGTGTGGTCTAAGTCGTTGGAAGTAATATCCGCGAAATTGGTGTTTAGAATTTTGGATTTTTTAAAGTTTTGATCAAGGTTTGTTCTAAAAGTTTGCCAATTGGCGATTTTGTTTCTAAAAATATAAGTCGAGTTATTGATGACCGGATTTACGCGGTCATCAACTGAAATTTGGTATGTGAGGGCATTGTGGTCAGATGACTGGCAGACCGATTTATCTACACACCAAAGTGACAAGCAGGTGGTGATGCGCTCGGAAGCCATCGTGACATCTATGATTGATGCTATGAGGTTGCCATTTCTGACAACCTCGAATGTCGAAGTACTCCCTTCGTTGCATATGTTTAATTCATGTGAATATGCAACGCTCAGGACATCATCACCGCGCTTATCACTTCTTATCGAACCCCATGCGGGATTCGAACCGTTAACGTCCCCGCCAACAATAACGTGTGATCCTTTGATCTTATCTAGGAAGTGGTTCAGATTTACCAGAGTACTGTTGTCGTCATGGTCTGGCTCGATGTACACGCTTCCAACATACAAGAACCGTTGTCCAAAGCCGATCCTGATCACGCACAGGTTAGTGTCACAGTACTGAGACATGCCCAGTACTGCCCCCAACCTCTGCTTGACCAGAATACAGCTCTTGACTCTGGGTTTATTCAGGCGGTTCTTGTTGCTTTGGAAGATATGTACACCGTCCACACCTTGCATCTGGTTAATTCGGCCTACGTATGGCTCTGTGATAAGAGCGACATCTCTGTCGCTCTTCATAAAGTAAGAGAGGAATTCACGGTGAGAGGCATAGGAGCGCCTTAAATTGCATTGCACAAAATTTATTGCCTTACCAGCCGTACTCAGTTTTTTCCCTTAGTCTGCCTTCCATTGTCTTGTAAATATTACAACTAGTAGACGTTGCCGAATGGCAGGTGTTAAACTTTGACTTATATTTTTTATTGTTCATTGAACAGTTGCAGCAATTTGGAATGTCTTTAATTTTGTTGCATTCTTTATAGCAGTGGTCCCCACCGCAGTGGGAGCAAGATAGCGCCTTCTCGGTACAAAATTTGCGGAGATGCCCATACTTGAGGCAGCCGAAACACTGCCTCACGTTTACATACTCCGCAAAATGTACCCTGCTGTAGTCTACATTAATTTTGTCCAATTTCATTATAATACAAAAAATTTTAGGTGAAGTTTCTAGAATGACATTGTATAATGATTTATTTTTATTATTTTTTAAAAATTTAATTTTTAGATCTTCTGATATAAAGTTAGGTTTTATTGTATGGTTTTGAATGACGATTAAATCAATAAGTTCACCCGGGTCAACCTCCCGGGGAACGCCTTTTAATATTATGTTTGGTTTAAAATTTATAGGCTCTTCTATTTTTAATTTTGTATTCTTAGAGAGTATATTTTTAATTTCTTCCTTTTGGGTCGAATTTTCTACTGTAATTTTAATTTTATTATTATTTAATTTAGTGATGGAATTTGGCGCGAAATTTTTTGTTCTAAAACTGACCGACTCTTTGAACATTTTCACAATCTGCTCGTGCGAACTGGAGGATGTCGTTGACGAGATTATGATCGCTGGTAGTTTCCTATTGATTTTCGGTTTGACCGCATCGCTATAGGTGGTTTTAGCTGCGGCGGTCTCGCATGGTTTGTTTGCGGCACTCTCCAGTTCGCAACGAACAATTGATCTAATTTCTTCCGCCGTAACAGGACTAATATTTTCGTCTTGGCTCGGAGCTGCTGCTGATGCCAGCAGACAGATCTTCGTAGCCGCGTCGAAAATATTAGCCCTGAGAGTGGTTTTTAAATTCTTATATATTATATATTGCAATGACCTTAGCCTCACGTTGGGCTGTCAACTTGCTATGTCCACCGTGAACCGTTAACACGATTTACTCTGATCTCAGGGTGACAGGTTCTTTTGACTTTTACGACGGAATTACTTTAATCACACAGTCAAAGAAAATACGGACATCTAATCTTTATAAACATTTAATTAACAAATTAACACAAAATTAAAATAAACAATTAACAGCAGTAACAAAGTTAACAATAATCAAACAAATTCTTAAAATTAATCATACGAAAATCAAACCTTATTCTACCCTTTGTTTTTAATTATCACCGTTATGTTTCCGAATTTCGCGACACTCTAAGTAAATAAATTGGTAAGCTTACCCCTTTTTACGCACAAACAATTGTCACTTCCTTCATAAGTCATCGGCTTTCTTTTCTATCCGCGCTAATACCACGGTCCACTCTTTCAGCAGTGATTTATCAACCAAATTGTATCTTCTCCAATTCCTTCCAAATAATATCTCCAACTTTCTCTGTGCTCTTCACCGCACAAGGTAAATAAACTTTTATTTAATTTCTTTTATAACACTTATTCTTCTCTCATTACACCACCTTGTATCCATCCAGGTCTAACCTCTTGGTCAACCAAATATTTTTATTGTGGAGTGGTAGTACTCTTTTCACGGGCTCTTGTACATGCTTCCCGTATCACTTTCTAAAAGGACGTCCCTTATATGCGACTACTCTCGTCGCTTGATTTTATTCAACCCTTATTTCTAGTTAAAGTCGGGAGCAAATTTCGCCCAGCTACCCGCTTACACCAATTTGGAAGGAACTCCTGTTTTTTTATTATCCTCTTATTGCTATGGTTACCTTTTTTTATCATTTCTAAATTTGCCTACTAACATTTTTATAATTACAATAATACATCTTTTTTTTAAATTGTTTTTGACAAACTTTTCTCATGCCATATTTTCTCTGACTGCACGACAAACAATTTAATATCGCAACAGCCAAATATTGATGGACACAACAATATTTTATACTGTACAAAAATAAATGAAGACAATGTACTCATTTACCGTTTTTTTTGCTTCTAAATAATTGGCGATTTACCCTACCGTTGGTGGCGCCACTAGAATGTAAACAATGGCCGACAAGCTACGTATTCGTGAAATAAATTTGAAAGTAAACACAACAATTTACATTATTTACTCGTCTATTATTCATAATATCACACAGTAACAATTTCTTTAAATTATAAACACACGTTTTAAACGTTAACAACTGACAACTGATCGCATGTTATACGTAGCATTCTAACTTAAAATTCTACCGCATGGTGGCGTGTTGCTAAATGTAAATCGCCAATAGCGAGCCGGTTGTTCAAAATTTGGCAGCCCACCCCTGGGTAGAATACACAGAAAAGACGATTGGAGATTACCAGTTTGGGTTCAGAAGGGGGGGGGTCGACAGTTGGAGCGATACATGTTTTGAAGAAGATAATATGGAATGGATTTGTATTTGCTTTTTGTAGATTTTAGACAAGCGTTCGACAGGGTAAACAGACGGAAATTGATGGAAGCCATGAAAGAGTTGAAGGTACCAGCGAAACAGATTAGATTGGTTAGGATAACATTGGAGAAGACAACGGCCAAAATAAAGACACCAGCAGGTGAAACGGAAGAATTTGAGGTGAACTGTGGCGTTAGACAGGGTGACGCGTTGTCGGCAACACTGTTTAGTTTAGTACTGGAGAACATAATCAGGAAAACCATGTGTAATGGAACAATAATCAACAAGGAAAGCCAAATAATAGCATACGCTGACGATGTAGTAATCATTTCCAGAACAAAAAAGGGAATGAAAGATATCTTTGTTGCAATAAAAGAGGCGGCAGAGAAGGTGGGCCTGCTGGTGAATATTGGAAAAACGAAATTTATGAAGTGTCAGAGAGAAACTAACGATAATGGAAGTGTAATGGAAATAAACGGCTGCACATTTGAACAAGTTGCAAATTTTAATTATCTTGGAATACAAATAAACGACAATAACAACAGAAAAACAGAAGTTAGAGCAAAGATCCAATCTGGCAACAGAGCATATTTTGCAAATAGGAAGATATTAAAAGATAATCAAGTATCAAAATAAACAAAGATCCAAATATACAAATCTCTGATAAGACCGGTGGTAACGTATTCATCAGAATCAATGTGCTTAACTCGAAAAGAGGAAGAAAATCTGAGAGTCTTCGAAAGAAAGGTGATGAGATCAATTCTTGGGCCGATGAAAGTGGATGGCGAATATAGAGCGAAGATGAATTATGAGATCCAAAAGGAGATGGAAGGTGGGGATGTGGTGAGGTTTATGAAGGCGCAGCGATTAAAATGGTTGGGCCATGTTATGAGGAGTAGTGATGAGATAACAAAAAAAATAACATTATGGAAACCGCAAGGAGTTCGTACTCGAGGAAGACCGAGATTGCGATGGTGGGACGGTGCGATGGAGGACGTGAGAGTGATTGGAGTGGTGAACTGGAGGCAGATGTGCGGCGACTGAAAGAGGTGGAAATCAGTAGTATGGAAAGCGAAAACACATCCCAGGTTATGAAAAACAAAGAATTAATTATTGTAATGTATATAGATGAGGACTAATCCCCCTCGCAAAAAGAATTTTGTAAGTCCCGCAAAAGGGATAGCTCGGTTCTGCATAGAATGTAATTCTGTTTAATAATAATAATAATAAGCTTCTGGTTTAGGAATGACATAAAAAAGAATAAAATTTATTAACACAAAAAAGTTGTGTCAAACACCAAGTTTGAGCAAATTCGAAGGTCATGAAAATAGACATAAATTTCAGATACGCCACTGCTTCGAACTCTCAAATGACACTTATAATCTCTTCACTTATCAATTTAATATTCCAGTTATAATCTCTTCCATTCTCAGGTAACAGGAAGGCGTGTATTTATTTTAATTATGCTTATCTCATAATTTTATTGTTGCAGTTGTGTTTATGTGGGCCGAGGTCATAAACCCGTAAATATAACCTCACTAAAATTTATATGACAACTGGGAACTGAAAGAATTTTTAAACAACATGGATAAACAACAAGAATATTTTGTCAACACTACCCAGACAATTGTAATTAAAACCGAAATAGAAACTGTGGAATGCAAGTTTGAAGAATTACATCATTCGATCGATATTAAAGAGGAAGAAAGTTCATTTTCCGAATCTCGACGTACTGACCAAAATCAATTTCATCCCAAGAGAACGCTGAAAAAATTAAAATTGGAAAATTTAAAAAATCTAGTCAAAGAAGAAAATGTCAGGTGTGAAGTTTGTGGCAAGCAGTACTCGAACACGAACAAGTTGAAACGTCATTTAAAAGTTCACGAGAAAAAATGTGAGTGTAAAATATGTGGGTATAAGTGCATTTACAAAGGACAGTTGAACATCCACATGAAGAGTCACGGTGGTGCCAAATTCGAGTGTGCTATTTGCGGTCATAAATTCTCACATAAAGCAAATTTAGCAATCCACATTAGAACGCACACGGGCGAAAAACCGTTTGCGTGTGGTTTTTGTCACTATAAATGTACTCAGAAAAGGCAGTTGACAATTCATCTGAGTTATCATAAGAACGAGAAACCATTTTTGTGTAAATTCTGTAACTATAAATGTTATGATCATGGCAGCTTGAAAGTTCATCTGACTAATCATGCTGGTGAAAAGGCGTTTCAATGTGAGACTTGCAATTATAAATGTAAATCAAAATATATTTTGGACAAACATGTGATAATTCATACCGGCGAGAAACCATTTAAGTGCGCTGTTTGCGGCTATAAATGTTCGTTCAGAGAAGGTTTACGAATTCACGTTCTAAGAATTCACACGGGTGAGAAACCGTTCGCGTGCGAATTTTGTGATTATAAATGTTTAACAAAAAACCAGTTGAGGGTTCACGAAACTAATCATCACGACGCGGGTGAGAAACCATATTTGTGCGAAATGTGTGGATTTTTAACTACAAATTTCGGAATGTTACAAATGCATTTTACAACGCACACGGGAGAAAAACCGTATGCATGTGAATATTGTGATTTTAAATGTGCGAGGAAAGGAAATTTGAAAAGACACATTCGAGTGCATACCGGCGAGAAGCCATACGAATGTGTGCTTTGTGATTATAAGGCTTCCCAGAAAGGTGATTTACAGTTGCATATAAAAACTCACACTGGCGAGAAACTGTTTCCATGCGAAATTTGTGGGGTGAGGTGGCCGCAAAAAGCGGATTTGAAAAAACACATGAGAATTCATACCGGCGAGAAACCATATCAGTGTACTTATTGTGAATACAGATGTGCGCACAAACCAAGTTTGAAAGTGCATATGAGGACTCATACGGGTGAGAAACCCTACGTTTGCGAAAAATGTGACTTTAAATGTTCACGAAGAGAAACTTTAAGAAAGCACCTAGCAAGTCATAATATTATGTAAATAGAGTATACAAGGGAAATGTGCATTTATTTAATTAGGTTGCATTAATAATGGACACTGTTACGAAAAATTTTCTCTTTTTCGCAACAACGTTGAATTTATTAAATTCAACTTTTACATCTAGCGACATATTTCGTAGCACTCTGTATAGCGAACGTATTTGACAGAGATTAAAACTCGTTTTCTGAACGATAAGAGGTTCTTGGGTTAGCGCTCGTACCGAGCGGTCGACGTTTTGTGTTTTCTGTGTGAAGTGATAACAATTTTGGTTCTAATTTTGACAAAATATGGTGGCGATTTTTGTGAGGGGTCCCGTTCAGCATCAATATGAATGGTTTTGGATTTTGCGCTCCAACCCATTACTATGGGGATTTTTTACGTTCGTGGTAGCTGAATTGTGGATGTATTCCAGGTCGTTATCTTTTTGTCGGACCACCTTGTCCATATTTTCTGGAAGGATATTTTTTTACTCTGTTCGGTAAGTTTTTATAATTTGAACTGATTGCTTCACAGGGAAATGCATTACTCGACTTGGCCAAATTTTCCGCCGTACATCTGGTGTTCGATTACGTTTTAACTAACCCTTGACTGTCTTATTTTTTTATGTGATATGTTTATTACAAAGGGTTTCATTGTCTTGCATATTTTTTTGTACGAATGTTGGCCGAGATAGTTGATACGCCGTATTTTTCGTTGTATGCACGATGAGATATTCTATCTAATCTCACACGTTCGAAGACGTGAATTTTAATGCCAATGCTAAACTTTACTTTTTGATAATTATTTTAATTAATAATAATATTTAATTATGTATTGTTAATTGAGTTTTATTTGTGCATTTAAATTTCACTAGGAAATATCAACCGGCGTTGGTCAAATGCAAAGACTTTGAAATTCCTAAGCGTTTGACATGGGTTCGAATTTCATATTTGAAATTCTATGTTGAACATTTTTTTGTGTGTTTATTTTTGTTTTTATGTTCTTTTTTATGAAAGGCTGCGATGTTCGACCCATATACAGGGTGCGGCATTTCACCGAGATTGCTGTCTTTTGTTTTATCATTGGGGATTCGATATGGTTCCACTTTATCGTGGGATTTTTATGTAACCATTCGAATGTGCCCTTGGTTTATGTTTGGGAGTGATTTTCGGTGGCAATGCCGTTGCTACTGTGCCTGTTTTGGTCGGCTAACACCTCTTACATCCGACATCGCGTATATCTTTGCCTTCTGACAATGAACTTCTTATTGTTAATTTTAATTGTGTTGTTAGCAAAGCTGTTTCCTTGATCTCTCCGGGGTGTTTCTTTCACACGATCCACGACTCTCGCTTCCAGGCTATAACGAGCTAGTTTAAAACCTAACACCAGGGCCCCACGCAAATTTAAAGTAGATGGTTTATCCTTCTGCGTGGACTTAATCTTTTCCGAGCTGACTTCTCATTAGAGCAGTAAGGAAAGATTTTGTATCACTGGCGTTCCAACGTGGGGTTTGCTTCTGTATGTGCTTCTGTACAGATATTGTTACACTGGCGTCCAGCGTGGAGGGCTTCTGTATTTGCTTCTGTTTGCTACTGTTTGCTTCATTTCCATCTGTATTTTTGGTGAATGCCCGGAGATAATTTCAGGAACAGCTTTTGCATTATTTTATTGGCAATTTTGTTTTGTTGTCAATTTTATTATTATGTTTTTTGAATGAAACATTTTTGTTTATACCGGCGGAATTATTTTTTGAAGCCAACTGCGTTTGTTGATCCTTGGTTGCTGTTACGACTGTTGTTGTTTAAGTCGCGCACCGTAATTGGATTGTTTCAACGTATATTTTTTTGGTGATTGTGTAAATTCCTTGATGCCGAGTGTTTGAAGGGTTATGAAAGATATTTTTTATAATTATTTTATACCTTCGATTTAAATTAAAATTTTTATTATTATTTTATTGGTAAAGTGTTATGTGTAAATTTTTTTACCTTGATATGTGTACTGTTCGTTGCTATGTGTAGCGAATTTTATTTTTTGGTTTTCCACAAGCTACTGGGGGTGAAATCCTTTTAGCTTGCCGTGGATCTACAATTACATAAGGGTGGTTGGATGGAGTAATTGTTTGTACACATATTGGTTCCATAACAGCTTGAACCATACATTACACTAAGGGTGGAGGCTGGGTAATGTTTGTCACTGATTGGTTCAATAACATCTTGAATCATACATTACATAAGGGTGGAGGATGGGTAATGTTTGTTCACTTAATGGTTTAACAAAAACTTAAATCATACATTTCATTAGTAATGTTTGTCACTGTGGGTTCGTTAACATCTTGAATCCTATCTTACATTACATCATACATTACATAGTAATGTTTGTTCGCTATGTGGTTTAACAACATCTGAAATCATAACCATTACCTAACTGGAGGTTGGGTAATGCATTTTCTATTGGTCTAATTACATCTGAGATCACATATTCACATAAAAACCCGTCATAATTATAGCATAACATCAAGCTATTAATTATTTCATCGGAATTTATTCCAACGGTTAGAGGAAATTTGTTAAAGTCTTGGTAGGACGATCTGTTGGTCAAGTTTCTTGATCAAATTATTAATTATTTTGTCATTTTGACAAACCACTTCCTATGTGTTGAGAACTATGAGTGTCTCATACTGGAAGAGTAGAATTGGTTCGAAAATATTTTTGTTCGACTATTCTCGAATGGGTCCGATGCGAGCCATTCCTTATCGACAGTCTAGATGTTTTTTTCCTAGCTGTTCAGTTTTTTCGGTGCAGGTCCAATGCGGGCTGCCCACAGTTTTTTTCGGTGCAGGTCCAATGCGGGCTGCCCATTTTGTACTCATTGATTTTTATCTGAGACAAAATCACACACTATATGGTTTTCAGTAGCTATTGTTAGCTCTACCATTTGGTTTTCGCTTCTGCGGATTTACGATGGCGTTTCGTCAATTGTGTACTAAACCATACAAGTATTATTATTATTTTTTTGATCTCAATCTTTTAGAGATTTTGATTTTTTTATTTTTTTATTGAAATATTTTAAGCTCATTTTTTATTAGTAACGCTTAATATTTCTTTCCTACCAAGTACTGCTACAAACTACCTCCACACTACAGTAAATAAATAAGTTTTTTTCCGTCAATTTACAGTTCGTTGTCAACTTCGTTTCTCTAATAATTTTTTGATTTTTTTATCTTGACCTCCGGTCAGATATCTTACTTCGGGGGTGTGTTACGAAAAATTTTCTCTTTTTCGCAACAACGTTGAATTTATTAAATTCAACTTTTACATCTAGCGACATATTTCGTAGCACTCTGTATAGCGAACGTATTTGACAGAGATTAAAACTCGTTTTCTGAACGATAAGAGGTTCTTGGGTTAGCGCTCGTACCGAGCGGTCGACGTTTTGTGTTTTCTGTGTGAAGTGATAACAATTTTGGTTCTAATTTTGACAAAATATGGTGGCGATTTTTGTGAGGGGTCCCGTTCAGCATCAATATGAATGGTTTTGGATTTTGCGCTCCAACCCATTACTATGGGGATTTTTTACGTTCGTGGTAGCTGAATTGTGGATGTATTCCAGGTCGTTATCTTTTTGTCGGACCACCTTGTCCATATTTTCTGGAAGGATATTTTTTTACTCTGTTCGGTAAGTTTTTATAATTTGAACTGATTGCTTCACAGGGAAATGCATTACTCGACTTGGCCAAATTTTCCGCCGTACATCTGGTGTTCGATTACGTTTTAACTAACCCTTGACTGTCTTATTTTTTTATGTGATATGTTTATTACAAAGGGTTTCATTGTCTTGCATATTTTTTTGTACGAATGTTGGCCGAGATAGTTGATACGCCGTATTTTTCGTTGTATGCACGATGAGATATTCTATCTAATCTCACACGTTCGAAGACGTGAATTTTAATGCCAATGCTAAACTTTACTTTTTGATAATTATTTTAATTAATAATAATATTTAATTATGTATTGTTAATTGAGTTTTATTTGTGCATTTAAATTTCACTAGGAAATATCAACCGGCGTTGGTCAAATGCAAAGACTTTGAAATTCCTAAGCGTTTGACATGGGTTCGAATTTCATATTTGAAATTCTATGTTGAACATTTTTTTGTGTGTTTATTTTTGTTTTTATGTTCTTTTTTATGAAAGGCTGCGATGTTCGACCCATATACAGGGTGCGGCATTTCACCGAGATTGCTGTCTTTTGTTTTATCATTGGGGATTCGATATGGTTCCACTTTATCGTGGGATTTTTATGTAACCATTCGAATGTGCCCTTGGTTTATGTTTGGGAGTGATTTTCGGTGGCAATGTCGTTGCTACTGTGCTTGTTTTGGTCGGCTAACACCTCTTACATCCGACATCGCGTATATCTTTGCCTTCTGACAATTAACATCCAATTGTCCATTTTAATTGTGTTGTGTTAGCAAAGCTGTTTCCTTGATCTCTCCGGGGTGTTTCTTTCACACGATCCACGACTCTCGCTTCCAGGCTATAACGAGCTAGTTTAAAACCTAACACCAGGGCCCCACGCAAATTTAAAGTAGATGGTTTATCCTTCTGCGTGGACTTAATCTTTTCCGAGCTGACTTCTCATTAGAGCAGTAAGGAGAGATTTGGTTACAACACTTTTATCAATGTATCCTATATTTTCAATGTTGGGGGGGGGTCTATTAAGTTTGATAAAAAAAACACTTTATTTATGTTGATTTGTACTTTAATATTAACCTAACTTTTTCTTACAGTTCAAGCGGCATCCATTTAACTAAAAGTCCCCCTCTCTTAACTATGATTTGCAAGATATTTTTAAGAAAGAAATCCTCCTGAAAAAAGTTTGAGAAGGTATAAATCTACCAGTAAATGATGCGAATAATATCATAAAAGTAGACCTAGTTTATTATGGAAAACGCTTCATTATAGCCGTGCACTTAAAATAGATGACCTACACTGTAAAACAGCACGTTTACATTCAAATACGTGTAACTTTACATTCAAAATTATATTAAAAATACATATTGTGCATTATTCCATTGATAATAGTGTGAAATTACATTATTATCAATGGAATAAACACTGTAAAAAAATCACGTAAAAATACATTAAAATACGTGTAATTTTTACATTCAAAATTATATTAAAAATATATATTGTGTATTATTCCATTGATCATAGTGTGAAATTACATTATTATCAATGGAATAAACACTGTGAAAAAATCACGTAAAAATACATTCAAATACGTGTAATTTTTACATTCAAAATTATATTAAAAATACATATTGTGCATTATTCCATTGATAACAGTGTGAAATTACATTATTATCAATGGAATAAACACTGTAAAAAAATCACGTAAAAATACATTCAAATACGTGTAATTTTTACATTCAAAATTATATTAAAAATATATATTGTGTATTATTCCATTGATAATAGTGTGAAATTACATTATTATCAATGGAATAAACACTGTGAAAAAATCACGTAAAAATACATTCAAATACGTGTAATTTTTACATTCAAAATTATATTAAAAATACATATTGTGCATTATTCCATTGATAATAGTGTGAAATTACATTATTATCAATGGAATAAACACTGTAAAAAAATCACGTAAAAATACATTAAAATACGTGTAATTTTTACATTCAAAATTATATTAAAAATATATATTGTGTATTATTCCATTGATCATAGTGTGAAATTACATTATTATCAATGGAATAAACACTGTAAAAAAATCACGTAAAAATACATTCAAATACGTGTAATTTTTACATTCAAAATTATATTAAAAATACATATTGTGCATTATTCCATTCATAATAGTGTGAAATTACATTATTATCAATGGAATAAACACTGTAAAAAAATCACGTAAAAATACATTAAAATACGTGTAATTTTTACATTCAAAATTATATTAAAAATATATATTGTGTATTATTCCATTGATCATAGTGTGAAATTACATTATTATCAATGGAATAAACACTGTAAAAAAATCACGTAAAAATACATTCAAATACGTGTAATTTTTACATTCAAAATTATATTAAAAATACATATTGTGCATTATTGCATTGATAATAGTGTGAAATTACATTATTATCAATGGAATAAACACTGCAGAAAAAAGCACGTAAAAATACATTAAAATACGTGTAATTTTTACATTCAAAATTATATTAAAAATATATATAGTGTGTATTATACCATTGATAATAGTGTGAAATTACATTATTATCAATGGAATAAACACTGTAAAAAAAATCACGTAAATATACATTCAAATACGTGTAATTTTTACATTCAAAATTATATTAAAAATACATATTGTGCATTATTCCATTGATAATAGTGTGAAATTACATTATTATCAATGGAATAAACACTGTAAAAAAATCACGTAAAAACACATTCAAATACGTGTAATTTTTACATTCAAAATTATATTAAAAATATATATTGTGTATTATTCCATTGATAATAGTGTGAAATTACATTATTATCAATGGAATAAACACTGTAAAAAAATCACGTAAAAATACATTAAAATACGTGTAATTTTTACATTCAAAATTATATTAAAAATTTTTAATAACATTATTATCAATATGCAAAATACGTAATATGTATTTTTACTATAATTTTGAATGTA
Organism: Podabrus alpinus; assembly: GCA_932274525.1. Classification (NCBI taxonomy): domain Eukaryota; kingdom Metazoa; phylum Arthropoda; class Insecta; order Coleoptera; family Cantharidae; genus Podabrus; species Podabrus alpinus. The sequence continues at coordinate 80,224,174 of OW026452.1, forward strand.
AAAATTACACGTATTTGAATGTATTTTTACGTGCTTTTTTTACAGTGTAGGTGCGAAACGCCGAGTCAGCTATTATCTGAAGTTGTAATGTATACGAGGGCGGATTATTAAGTACTTAGAATGAAACAGAGATGTCACCACTCTGGCCAATTTAGTGTTATTTTTGAGAAGTATCAACCTTGGAAAGTTAAAGTTTCTAATTTCATCCATTTATGTCAAATCGTTGAATTTTGATAGTCATTTAAAGTGAACAATTTGTATAAATTTGCTAAAATGGAGAAAAACGAAAATCGTGCGGTTATCAAGTACTTGTATCTCAAAGGCTTAACACCTTCAGAAATAGTTACTGATATGAACTCAGTGTTGGGTGAATCTGCTCCGTCGACTGCAACTGTTTATAATTGGTATAATGAATTTAAACGTGGTCGTAAAAGCACAAGTGATGAACAAAGGCCAGGACGTCCAAAAGACGTTGTTACTCCAGCCATTGTCAAAAAAATCCATTGTACTGTATTAAATGATCGAAGAGTGAAATTGCGTGAGCTAGCTGACTTATGTGGAATAACGTATAAAAGTGTTTGGGATGTTTTACATAAAACACTGCATATGAAAAAGTTGTCTGCGAGATGGGTGCCGCGTTTGCTTTCAAACGATCAGAAACGCAATCGAATGGATCTTTCAAAGCAAAGTTTGGAATTATTTCAGCGTAATCCCATTAATTTTTGCGCCGATTCATAACCGTCGATGAAACATGGATTCACTACTATACCCCAGAAACGAAAGAACAATCAAAACAATGGATGGAAGCTGGTGAAAGTGCTCCAAAGAAAGCAAGGACAGTTCCATCAGCTGGAAAGGTTATGGCAACTGTTTTTTGGGATGCTCATGGAATAGTGTTAATTGACTTCCTCCAGAAAGGAAAAACAATAACAGGGAAATACTATGCTGAATTATTGGACAAATTAAATACTGCTATCCAAGAAAAAAGACCTCATTTAAGCAAGAAAAAATCCTGTTTCATCACGACAATGCACCAGCTCACACATTAAGAATTACAATGGCAAAATTGCATGAATTAAGCTACGAATTGCTTCCACATCCACCATATTCACCAGATTTAGCTCCTAGTGATTTCTACTTGTTTCCAAACTTGAAGAAATGGCTCGGAGGAAGAAGATTTACGTCAAATGAAGAAGTGATAGATGCAACAAATGCTTATTTTGGACAGTTTGAGAAATCTTACTTTACCGATGGCATCCAAAAACTTGAACCGCGTTGGATCAAGTGTGTCGACCTAAAAGGAGACTATGTTGAAAAATAAAATGAAATTTTCCCAAAAAAATTGTTTTTACTTTCTCATTCTAAGGACTTAATAATCCGCCTACCTACTATTTTATTCACGTTCATTTTGTTTTAATCATTTAAACAGTGGTGGCTCGTGTCTTCTTCCAATGGGAGGGCCCAAAATTTAAATAAAATGGCAACGTAAATTTTCTTACTTACCAAATAATGAACAACGCAAGGATTCCGAAACAAATTATAAATTACAAACCACATGCGTAAAGAATTATCGGGCGTCCACTCAAACGATGGAAAGACGTATGAAGTCGAAACAAGCCATCCAAAGCCTAATCCATGAAGTGTAGAAGATAAGATTTAAAAATAATTTAATTCTAAAAAAGCTATATTTTATATTATTATTTTTCTTGCATCAAAATTTTCTCTGACGGCTTACATTTTCCTTTGCACATTTAACTGACGCCATCGACGCTTTAGGCATCAAAATAAATGTAAAGTTACAACTTTACACAGATTTACCATGTAAACGTACATTATAAAACATATTGTTATGTAAATTTACATGGTAAATCTTTGTAATTTTATAATTTTGGATAGATTTACCATGAAAATTTATAACGTTACATAAATTTACATGATAAATTATTTTAAATTTTTATATACTCGTTATATTATTGATAAATTATTTATTTTTTTAAATTTTTAATAACGTAGGTATTTGTGTAGACTCACGATTCCTTGCAGTCGATAACCTGGTTCCTCAGTGCGGCCTTTAGGCCGCACAACCTGGGCAATCACGAATCAGTCCAGCCTTAGAACATCACCTTCGTCCTTTCTATTTGTCCCCAACACATCCTCATGGGTATATTTTTTGATTGCTAACATCAACAGGTTTCTGGCTATTCTGCACGAGTAAAAAAGTAATTAATGAGAAAATAATTCACACCAAAATAACTAACTATATTAAAACTAGTCGACTGTGGTTGTGCGGCCTGAAGGCCGCACTGAGAGAATTGCGACAGCTATCTATCTTCTATATTAATATAGTCGGCCGTGCCGCACTGAGTGAATTGCGACAGTTATCCATTTTCTATATTAATATTTGATTTTTTAATTTTTTTATCGTCCCAATCGAACGGGCCGGCGAATTATACATAGGCGAAATGTAGAGTAAAAGTTTTTTCGAAAAGTCCTTCCGTTGCCTTCAAAATTCACATTTGGATTTTGCTCAAAAGGCACCCCGAATTTGCGGCGGTACCGCATTGCCTTGTAATAATAATTATTAAGTTCGTACGGCACTGTTCATTTATAATCAGTGATAGATGTCATCAAAACATTTTGACGCTAAAAAAGACTATTTAACGGTCCCACCGTAATAATTTGTTCAACTAATGAGATGCGTTCCAGAGCCTGATACAGATAAATTAAGGTTATTTTTATAATATTTTGATGAATATTATGTTTTATTAATGTTAATTCTGAAAAGCGGAACATTGTTTTAATGAAGAGTCTCAAGAATCACAAGAACGTAATTGGCTTAGTTGTGCGACCTGTTGGCCGCACTGGTGAAGGCATTGACGGATCAATTTAGTGTAACTAGTTGCGAGCGGCGTATTCGCATTAAAAAATAATATTATTCTGAGTTATTCTGTTTTGGGTTTAATAATTTATTTCGTACAATCAACAGTGTTGTGACTTTTAATTTAAATATTATTGCTATAGAAACCTGGGGCGGGTCAAGACGCCTAATGTTGACCACCCAAAATAAAATTAAAAATTTCCTATTGCAAAGAAGAAGGTTTATATAGTACACTGTTAAAATTTTACATGCGAATTTCTTATCAAAATTTTGAATAAATCGATTTTGAAGTTAGCAAATTTAACATGTAAAAGCCGACCGACGCGCGGGAATCTCATATGAGATTCCGCGCGTCGTCATTCTGTTGACGGTACGTGTGGAATGGTGTACCCTAACACTTAGAAAATTTCGTCAGATGCTGCTCGCACGTGTCCTATAGATAACATGACTCGAATCCCAGTTTTCTTGAAGGATGGATGGAAGAATTATTCGTATACGCCATTTTCACATACGAATGAAAATTTCCTATTCTCAATTCTATCCAACCACTAGAACTGCAACGTCTGGGGTCACCTATGCGATTCTTTGATCTTGTGCGATAATGTTTGTTTGTTCGGTAAACATTCCTAGGTCTTCTGACAGATCTGAACAAAAATAGGCTCAGCTATTCTGTAGGTCCCTGTGGGCCTTTTTGTGTAAAAATGGAACAAAAATTCAGGAAGAGAGCCTATAGGGACCCGCATGAAAGGTGAATGGATTACCGAGATTCCCACCCCTATGCTCTTTTTAAGGATGTTGCTTCACGAAGTTAAGAGTCCTAAATCTTTTAAAGCCTTATAACACTTGATGGTATTATTTACAGTTGCACGCTACAAACTTGGATTGCTAGAAGATAATAATCAATATAAAGGACGTCACTATTTGGGGGAAGCAGCCATACACCAATTACTCAAATTGCACTAATTGCATCAAGAAATTCTGGCTCTATGTTGCTGGCTCAACGCGATGGGCTCCAACCCTGGGCGCTTTAATTTAAGCCGCCTCAAACCACACACTCTTATAATTTAAATTATAAAGTTAACAAAGTACTTCTCATATGAGTACTAAAAACTTCAAGGGGCACAAAGCAGTAGTAATGAGTGAATTTTATGCAGAAGAAATCCATTGTTATCCATTTTTGGATAACAAAACCGGCCGGAGGAAGGACAATCTGCGTTTGAAACAGTGTTAAAAGACAGCTCATTTGATATATGCATTTACTCGTAACTCTTAAATTAATTCAATTCTTAAAATGCCTTCTTCTATGTGAAATGTTCAGAATTTTTTTAACGCAATTTTTATGTACATGTACTTAAATGATTAAATTAAAATTTAACAAAATCAGCAATAACAGCGTATTACAACGGAGGCAGCAAGTGAAGTCGTGTTCTTAGTGGAGTCAAATTGGAAATGCATTTTTAAATGCCCCGGTCGCACCCTTAACGTTATAAATCGAAACATTTGTTTTTACAAACAAATTTATTGCTTTTTTGTTTGAATTAAATCGAACTATTATTGATTGCGTAGTATATTTCTGCGAACTTTCACTCGAAACGCTGCAAAACCGTAACAAATATATTATGAAAAAATTTTAACATCGGGCTTAATTCGCCCAATTTAAAAGCAAAAAAATAGTTAAAAAAATAATTATACTTAAACTGAACGAACTTCTAGTCCTTTATTTATAAACATACTTATTCATATAGGATTGGAGTGTGGAAATAATAAATAAGGCCAATTTAATATGAAAATTTATTATTTGGGTATATAACTCAATAAAATATTGTGTTTCACCAAAAAAGAAACACATACATACTATGTATGTACGTTAAAAATTGAAACAAGTATTTTTCGAATTTTGTTCCCTTGTTCTTTATAATTTTTAATGATGTAACAGCACTAGGGCGCGTAGAGAAGCGATCTATTATGCATTGAAAAGTGAGAAAAATTCTCGTTTCTTCGCAAATACTTGAACATCTGTATCTAAATCTTCTTTGGTTTCACATATTATAGAACATATAAAAAGAAAATAAACAACCACTAAAAAGTAGTAGTAAATAAACAAGTAAACTTTAAAATATCGCCCTACAAAAATGAGAGTTATGTATAAAAATAAAATAACTATGATAAATAAAATAAAATCACAAATTAATGAATAGGTACGAAAATCGGAAACACAAAAACTTTAAAAATTCAACTTAAAAAATCCAAATAAGAATTGTGTAAAATACAAAAAATTTTGTTGGGGGATTTTTAGTTTTATATTACGAAAATATATTATAACATGCACACAACGACAAAAATTCACTTAGGAATTTCCATACTGCTTAAAATTTCATCCAAATCATCGTCCAAAACATTTAATTCATAATTTGTAAATAAACTGTCTTGCGAGTTTGGAATATCTTTTTCGCACACGTCGAGTTTGTCTGTACAAAACAGACGTCTCTTACTTTTATGTTTGCCATCGTTGTCGCCGTCACTGTCTTGTACAGACAAACGTCGTTTCCTAGAAGAACTGGGGGTGTTAAACATGAAAGAACTATCCAACGTGAATGCGGAATTTGTAGGAGTGCAATTGATATCATTGGCTATCCATTCGAAATTTGCCGAGCTTTGAGACACAATTGGTAAATTTTTAAATGTGTCTTTCAGAAAGCCAAGTTCTTGTAAAATTTGTTGCTTCTCTAGTAGAAGAGCCCATATATGATCGTCTGCTGTGTCGGATGCTAATAAATACCTCACATGAACTTCTTCTTTTTGACCATTTTTATGCGCTCTACTTTCCGCTTGACTTAAAATCTAAAACAAAAAACAGGTGAGGATTACCTAATGTTGACCACTCCGAATGAATTGAAACTTTCCTATTGCAAAGAGGAAGGTTTATATAGTATACTGACATAATTTTCACAAGCGAAGATATAATCAAAATTTTGAGAAAAATCAATTTTAAAATAGCATAATTTTGCATGTAAAATGCATGTCGAAGCCACGCCCATAGCCGAGGTTATAAATATATGTTGCGGTCGCTCGATGCCTAGCGCATTTGTCAGTCGACTGCGGTGCGTATAACATAGTAGGAAGGCTGGTTTTTAGGCGATTTTTTGGGGGTTTAAAATCCCGGTTGCCTTCATCCCGGTTTGCTTGATGGGTGGCGCTTTCTCGTATGTTTAGCTCTGCAGATGCGCCCAATTCTGGCCGGGTTTTTATGTTTATTTAGAGACCTACTCCTAAACATATTTTTGGTTCTGAAAAGAACCGTTTTTTTGTTATCGACGCAGCGACCGTAAAAGTTACTCCAGCGCATATCCGACGGCGATGTCCACGATGATGTTAAAGAAACGGTCCTGGTGAGTTTTGCTATATAACCCTTCCCACATGAATTGATCCAGGTGCTCAGGTAGCAGGGTGGAAGCCATTACAGCCCGTCGACGGCAGAACATCTTTAGGATAGACCAGTAGCCCTCAACCATATTTGTACACACACCGGTAAGTGGGTCCACAAAATACCGGCTATGATTCACGATTTTGTGGATGTATGTAGGGTGAAGCGCCGTCCAGAGTATTCAGTCCAGAATAACCCCTCCATCCGTCGGTCCAAATCTCAGTACCAGGCAGCACATATAGCTTGATGAGTGCCTGCAGAGTCGCGACATCGCGTTTGTCAACGTATTTGATGATGCCCCGCTTCTCTGTGCAGCTGTACATACCCAACACCCACTTCTGGGCACATACAGGAACCCTGCCGACATTATATTTGCGGCGGGTTATCACACTCTCGTCTATTTGCACCACCTGGCCCGGACCACCGATCAGCTGATCCTCGGGGTTATGCTGCAACTTCCAGGTACAAATGGTGCGGAAATCCCGGTAAAAACTGTAAACAGTTTTCCGGGATACTCCGCAGTTCATAACTGTTGCTCCAGACGGCATGCAGCACGCCCAATTCCACAAAATCATAAAAATTAGCCTCGGGTCGAGACGCCTGTCTTCAAAAAATGATCCGGCGTTGATGGGGTACACCCGCCTGCAACCCGGACACCTGTAGCAATGATGCAGCCAGTAATGACCATTATGCACCACCCGACACAATCGTCGACAATTTCTTTTAGTACACATCTTTTTGCTTTTAATTAATTGCCAGTTTTTTAAAAGATCAATTAATTCACGGTCGCTACGATCGAAAAACCACTCCACTTCTTTATAACTATTAGGCCAACTATTTACATTCATAATTATTTCGATGTTTTACGCACGGTAGTCGAGTAACAAATGCGCTAGACCACGAGCGACCGTAGCATATATTTATAACCTCGGCTATGGGCGTGGCTTCGACATGCATTTTACATGCAAAATTATGCTATTTTAAAATCGATTTTTCTCGAAATTTTGATTATATCTTCGCTTGTGAAATTTATGTCATTATACTATATAAACCTTCCTCTTTGCAATAGGAAATTTTCAATTTTTTTGGGGTGGTCAACAATAGGTAATCCGACCCAAAAAACAAAAAGGGGTGAGGGACATGTGAATGTGTGTTCCTTTATCTTTACGAAAATGAAAGAAACGTGTTATCAAAACATAGAGTACGATTGACTGCAAGAAGAAGTTTTTTTTAATACAGTAGACGCGGCTTATTATAATCACGAATAATGAGATCACGACTTCTCTGCTAAGAACGGGCCGGCCGGCCTTTTAACATTTCTGTTAAAATGCATTCTTTTACATTCAATAATAGTATATTACACACCAAATGGCAAAAGAAGGCCATTTAATCTCGCGTGCGAATTTGAATCCTGCGGTAGTGGGGGAAGCGGTAGCTTCCACCTCTACCAAGGGATCCCAATTAGCACCAGAGATTTAATGGCGCTTTTGTCACGAGTTGTCTATACTATTTTATGCAATCCTAATAACCGACAAAAAAATAGCCGAAAAAAAAATTGAAACAAACATGTACAAATTAAAGTATATAAATTAAAGTGGCTGTTAAAAAGCGCATTGCAAAAGATAACATTGTATGCAAAATTACTTTGTAATTATGCAATTTATAAAATTGTCTATTAATGTATCCCATTACAAATGATAACAGTGGTTGTATGATTAAAAGAAAGAGCGCATAATTATATAAAACTTTGGCGGCATACAACGCCTACACGTCGAAAGAATATCTCATTGCAATGTGATAACGCATTCCTTTGAAGGAAGCGATTAATAATTCTAACGTAAGATAAAATATAGCATGTAGACTTTTATTGAGTCAATAATTATGAGGTCATACTATGATCCCTTGGGATTAAATGACTCCATGGGAGTAAATTTACTAATAAACGCCACGTGGGACTGAAGATAGTCATTACGAACTGCAGAAGTAGTCATAAATCCTTGATAAACACGCTAGGATTGCATAAAAATTATTTACAAGCATTTTATTAACTGTAGGGATACAATAATTCGGTGCACCCGAATTGCACCACGAAAAGATTAGTTCACAAATCTCCTACCCGAATTGCACCACCGTAATTTCAGGTAAACACCTCACCAAGGGTCGGTCGTCCGAATTGCACCACCTCTATTGTAATATTTTAGGTAAGGTGGTTTTATTGTTAAAAGTTAAAGCACAATGCTGGAGTTTAACCTGATGCCTCCTACATGTAACATCGATTATTTTTTGTTTTTACGCGATTTTTTGGGGGTTAAACGTAATAGATAACTGCCGCATACCGCGACTATACTTTTTAATGCTATTTCGAGGGTCTCTCACATCCCGGTTGCATTTATCCCGGTTTTCTTGATCGGTGGCGCTTCTCGTATGTTTAGCCTAGTAACCAGAGTCAAAACCGCTCTGGAGGGGTGCAACCCGGAGCGGAGCGGAGGGGTGCCCCGGAAGAGTAGGTTTTGACGATGGATTACCCTCCTTATCGAATGCACACCCCAAAATTCGAAGGCAAAAAAAATTTAATTTTTTCACTGTTTTGGGTTATTATTTTATTAATACCTGCTCCGACCCTGTATAATATAATATGAATTAATATATTAAACTCGAAATTTAAATTGCAAAGAATTTAGATATTTGTGTATTTATTTCTTTATATTATCTGTTTGCTTGTGATACCTGCTCGGTTTGCTCGTGGTGCAATTCGGTAAAGCGATTACGGAACGACATTTGACCGTGGTGCAGTTCGGTCAAGGGATTACATTTACCTGGGTACAAGAAATGACCCCTGATAAGCCGTGGTGCAGTTCGGGTAGCACCCAATAATTCTACCTGACCAATTTCAAAATTCTACTGAAAAACTTAACAATGAAGTGAACAAAAGAGAATATGAAGATAGGGTAACAAAAGAATTAAAAGGTACAAAAGATATAATAATAACGTAGAAGTGACATAGAGCAATATTGCAGTCTTAAAACAATTGCAAAAGAAGTACTAGGCTATAGAAAGAAAGGAATAAGGAAGGCATGGTTCAAAGGGGAATATGACGAAAAAGAATAAAATTAAAAAAGAAACAAGAATTAAATGGCTTAGAATTAACGAACATCAAGAACACCTAGACGAGTACAAAAGAAAACGAATGGAATCCTATAAATTGTACAAACGAAAGATGAATGAATGGATCGGCGAGAAGATAAGAGAGATTGAGTTGAATGGTGTGGACAACAATGTAAGGAATTTTTATAAACTAATTAAAAATATGGGAAAAACCTACACGATAAGGAACAGAGGACTGAAGAACTAAGATGGAATACTCGAAAACAGATCCAAAAAAATCTGGGAGAATCACTTTTGAAAACTTTAGAATACACCCCAAATAGATGAAATAGAACAAAATCAGACAGAATACGCACAGATTCAGGATGAAATTGATGAACGAACAAATGAAGAAATCATAGAATCATTCGCACAGGGGGACCGAAAGCACGGAAGACGGTCAAGAAATTTTAGACTGTACCCGGAGTCAAACCGGGGAGCCCTACGTTAGCAATTGATCGCGCCAACAATCAGGCCATGACCGTCGTCGACGGTTTATTTTTTTAAAATCTATAATTATTTTTATCGTTGGATGATATCACTGATAACTTTTTCAGAGTGGTAAAATTCAAAGATTTGAATTTTCTCCCCCCCCCCACATATTGAATTTTCAAAAATTGTATTTGAAATGAAAAAGTTAAACTTCCTTAATGATAATTCGGCCACTTCTAAACCCGAGGGGTTGACTTGATAAAATTTTGTATTATAGTAGGGGGGCATGTGTCATTTCCGCTAGCAAATTGTGCGGGAAATGTCTAACCACGATATTTGGCTTTCTCATGTCTTCCTTAGTAAGGATTGCCCGGTTAGACATTCAAAAATCGGTGCAAACTACCCTTAATTTACCCCTGAAGGGTGAAAATTTCAGTTCCCAATAACTCCCTTATTTATTAAGCTAGCGAATCAAACTTTTTTTTGTTGGAAAGATAAAATAATTACCTTTTATTTGGTGTATGATAATATACACTTTAGATAATTGTTTATAGACATAAATTAATAAATAACAATTTTTTTGTTTTTTTTTCTACGTACAAGTTCGTAACTTTGTTATTCACGCTATGGATTTCAAAATTACTCAAATAAAAAAGATGCACAATTTCATTACGAAGCTTTAGTGGTGTATAACATATAGTGGTGTTTCAAAAATAAAACCAGGAGAGCAGAAAGATCGGCGCGCGGACAGCTGGTCGTAGAGTAGAATAGCTATAATAGCTGAAAAATCACCGCACGTGCTGTGGGTATAGACTATAGAGTCGCTGTACCAAGTCAAACCACGCTATGAAAGAATCTATCTTAATCAGACATCAGACTAATGTCAATAAATTGAAAACTTTTTATAATAATAATTGCAATCCTTTGAATATGAAGGAAATGAATTGATTAATTTAGTTACAAGTGTAATCTTTCCCGCTAAGATCAAAACTGATGTTTGTAATATGACAGATATAGGACGAAAAGCATGTGCATTATTTGAAAACGACAGAATCTCGGAAGTAACTACTAGTATATGGTCGCCAATGAAGAAAGTTAAGTTAAATTTATGTAGATCTGCAGCAAAGAATATTCAAGTTAAAACAAAAAATGACATAATTGAACTAAAAGAGACGGGTTCCTTTTTCACTCGATTATTATTAGCATCTAGAACGGTACCAGACTTTGATCTGAAAGAAATTATTTCTAAATATGAATTATCAGCAGTGCCGAGGTCGTTGTTTTCTATAGATAGTACGATGTTATTATGCTCATCTAAAAGTAAACTCATGCATTTGTTGGAAAAATATGAAAATCCCAAAATCGTATCTACACCCTCTAAGCTAAAAATCGCAATAGTTGATATTATGGCAGAAATCCAATCATTTGAAAAAACAGGAGCTATAGTTTCGTGTGCGGATTTGGGGCAGCACTTTGTTTCGAAGGTGTTAAAGAAGTTCCAAATGTATGAAGAACTGCACGTCATTTTCGACAGTTATATTGAAAAAATCGAAAACATTTCTATGAAAAGGCTTTCTATCCAATGAAAAAATGAAAGATCAGTTAACAGATTTTTTGGCCAAAATGTTTATTGATGGAGGGAAAACAAACAATGCAAAGCTATGATATAATGCTACCCTTTCTTGCCTCGGCTATTCAGCGTAGAGTTTTCCCTTCTCTCCGGGCTAAAGGCAGGTTCCAAGAAACATTCAAAATACTTCACTTAAATCAGTGATCTTTCTTATAAAAGCTACGTAAATAAATGTAAAAATTGTATCTATTCTTTCCTCGATCGACGACTGCTATAATTGAAATCAAACTCATACGCTATTAAAACGAAACAATGAAAATTTATTTAACATAATAAAAATCTTTGAAGACAAAATATTGATTTCTCAAAATTAAACAAATTAAATTTTACAAAAAAAATATTATTCGCAATTAAATTCACCAAAGTTTATGCGCAACCGAATTTTTTAACGAAACCGATTTGTCTATTTCCCAAATAGAAAGAAAGTGCGTCACAAAAGAAAAACTCTTACCGACGTTTGCCGTGCTTCCGTAATTCTCTGTTGCGGCCGTCGTCATGTGCGGAGCGTTGAATCGTAAATGTTATCATAGACCCAAAATAGCTTCTAATCTCGAACCAAACAAACCAGGAAGGAATAACCAGTGAAATAATATCTTTCCATATAATTATCATCAATTACTAACACCTTCCAATTATTACTTTCTTCGAAAATTTTAACTATGCCTTCCGTTACTGAAGACTGACTTGACAAACAATAAAGTAATTCTCAAACTATTTTTCATAATTTAACATCTTTTTATGCACTGGAACAAACAAGAGAAAAATCTGTTTACAATCAATATGTAATAATTTAGGAACGTTGAAAGTTAGTTGTCTCATTGGTTTACATAGCATTTCAGGCGCAGATGTAACTGGCTCATTAATAAAAAAGGCAAAATTGCTTTTTGGAAAGCGTTTCTGGTGGCGGATAATATTGAACTAACGGCGTTAAGAGATTTAGGATTGTATGAAGCTCTATCCGATATAACTATTTCTGGAATTGAAAGATTTATATGCAAAGTGTATGCCCCAAAAACAATAATAGAAACCGTTACAGATTTACGTTGGTTTTTATTCTCTAAACGGCAATACACACAGGAGAAATTACCGCCCACAAAAGCAGCTTTAATACCCGCAATAAAAAGAGCGCAATTACAGTCGCTTATATGGAATAAGTGCAATATGCAGTTTCCAGGATTGCCATCGCCCACACTTTACGGTTGGGAAATTGTAACTGATAAATATAACCCAATTATGTCAGATGATCTGTGTATTCCGGAGAACCTGATTGATTTCACTAGATGTCGCTGTAAAAAGAAGTGCAATGCACGTTGTAAGTGTGCATCCAAGAACATGTCTTGCTCAGAATTGTGCGAATGTGAGGGAGGAGAAAACTGTACTAATCCTGTAAATACTGTACGAGATGAATCAGATTCTGAGTAACGTTATACATTATATTTAATGAGTAAAATTTTCGAATTACAAATTAATGTGTTTAATTTAATCATGTTTATACCAATATGAAAACTGTAGCATATTAAAATGACTTATTTAAATTATTTAATCCCGATATGATATGAGTAGTATTATAATAATGCAATTCTTATATAAAAATTAACTAGATCAGTTAAATGTCCACCGTCCGCGCGCCGATCTTTCTGCTCTCCTGGTTTTATTTTTGAAACACCACTATATATTATACACCACTAAAGCTTCGTAATGAAATTGTGCATCTTTTTTATTTGGGTAATTTTGAAATCCATAGCGTGAATAACAAAGTTATGAGCTTGTACGTAGAAAAAAAAACAAAAAATTGTTGTTTATTAATTTATGTCTATAAACAATTATCTAAAGTGTATATTATCATACACCAAATAAAAGGTAATTATTTTATCTTTCCAACAAAAAAAAGTTTGATTCGCTAGCTTAATAAATAAGGGAGTTATTGGGAACTGAAATTTTCACCCTTCAGGGGTAAATTAAGGGTAGTTTGCACCGATTTTTGAATGTCTAACCGGGCAATCCTTACTAAGGAAGACATGAGAAAGCCAAATATCGTGGTTAGACATTTCCCGCACAATTTGCTAGCGGAACTGCTATTTTACTACACATGCCCCCCTACTATTACACCAAAATTGCCAATTGCTAAAAATTTGCAATACGTTACTAAAATTGCTAGATAATAATTGCCTGATTTATTATACATGAAAACTGTCAATTGTTAATATTTCTAGAATATTGCTAAAATTGCCAATAAATTAGTACAATTGCTGGTACTTGCTCAGTGGTCAACCCCTTGATTAAGCCTCGTGGAAAGCCGACGCCTCATTCATCTATTACTTATTTATACCCCAAGAAAGGCAGTACATAGTATGTATGTCTAGCAGAACAAAGTCGAGAAACTCTTGATGGAGCCTAGCAGTAAGGCGGCTAACAGCCTCCCATCCTGCCTATTATCGGAGTAAAATGTTCGGGGGGAGTTACCTAAAGTTGACCACCCCAAATAAAATTAAAAATTTCTTATAGCAAAGAGGAAGGTTTATATAATATACTATAAAAATTTTATATGTGAAAGTATAGTCAAAATTTTGAAAAAAACCAATTTGAAATTTTGGGGTTTGGATTCGAGACTCGTCCGGCTGTGGGCATCCAAAAACCCAAGCCTGCGCTCCTCCGGAGCTCCGGCCGGGTTTTCATCGCCTGGCCGCTACGCGGCAAAAGCTAAACATACTTGAAGGCGCCATCCTTCAAGAAAACCAGGATTCGAGTCATGTTATCTGTAGGACGTGTGAGCAGCATCTGACGAAATTTTCTAAGTGTTAGGGTATACCATTCCACACGTACCGTCAACAGAATGACGACGCGCGGAATCTCGTATGAGATTCCCGCGCGTCGGTCGGCTTTTACATGTTAAATTTGCTAACTTCAAAATCGATTTATTCAAAATTTTGATAATACTTTCATATAGTATAAAATTTTAACAGTATACTATATAAACCTTCCTCTTTGCAATAGGAAATTTTTAATTTTATTTGGGGTGGTCAATTTTAGGTTATTTGACCCCCCCCCCTGCAAATTTTTTAATGAAGTTAGTGTCAAACGTTTGAGCATTGTTTGAATGAGCTTCCATAACATTGCAATTTTTTTATAAAATTGGTGCCAATTGATAGAGAATCGTTTGAGCTCCATCGAGCTTCAATTTTCATTGTTTGTACCCCAAAGGTAAAATAGTTAGAGCGGTTCAAAGATTGTGAAATTGAAAATTTTACCAACATCGCTCCGAGCAAGTGGCGCGCAGAATGTTAAGTGTTGCTGATAACAATGGGGGCAGTTATCTAACTCTGACTAGTCGAAAAAAATTTCTTCAGCTACACACTAGAGAACAGGCTTATATTTGTCTAATTAAAGGAAAAAAAAGGGTGATTATGGTCAAAATAACCAAAATATCGACTTTTGAAAAGAAGGGAAAGTAAATTTATGTAGCCGGTCGAACCCGGGGTCTGCACATGTATCGGGTTACAGTCCCTTGAAATGGAGTGCAATTTTTTCGGTCCGATTTTAATTTTTCTTTGAAATTCGGGTAGGGGGGGGTGTGCTTAGTAGATATTAGTATAAATTTTCGCGAAAAAATGGAAAATAAGGCGGTTATTGCCGAAAAAGTGAAAAAATTAAATTTTTTTTGCCTTCCATTTTTAAGGGTGTGCATTCGAAAGGGAGGGTCAGCCATCGTCAAATCCTACTCCTCCGGGGCGCCGCTCCGCTCCGCTCCGCTCCGCTCCGCTCTGCACCCCTACGGAGCGGATTTGACTCTGGTTACTAGGCTAAACATACGAGAGGCGCCATCCATCAAGAACACCGGGATCTATGCAACCGGGATGTGAGAGACCCTCGAAATAGCATTAAAAAGTATAGTTGCGGTATGGTGCAGTATACTATTACGTTTTACCCCCTAAAAATCGCGTAAAAACAAAAAATAATCGATGTTACATGTAGGAGCGTCGAGCTGCATCTGCCGGTGCGAAATTTTCTAAGTGTAAGAGTATATCTAGCTGCACGTACCGTCAACAAAATGCGCGCGGCCGGGCGAAGCTAGTGGCATCGACCGGTTGTGTGGCACGATCATGCTACTTTTTCGTACTTTTCAAATTCGATTATTTCAAAATTTTGATAATAAATTCACACTTCATATTTTGAGAATTTGTTATATTAACTGTGTTCTTTAGTGTGTAGCAGAAGAAATTTAGTTTCGAGTAGTAAGAGATAGATAACCCAACCCAAAGTGCATAAAGCAAATTTTAATCAACAAAAAGTGATCGAAACCGAAGTTTATCAAACGAAGAAGACGTGGACAAGAGAAAAATACACGCAAAAGAAGTGTAATTTGTGAGATTAATAGTTAAAATATACGTTGAGATAACAACAGCAAGAACATATATAGCAAGAACGCAGGCGCTTTTGTTTACTTTTCAAAGTAAACAAACTCCAGTGGCGTAACATTGAGGAAACCCTAATGAGTGACAATAATTACGGTAAAAGAAACAGAATAAGCGATTCACCGATTGAAGAAGAATCACCGTTTCAGAGAAGTAAATTAATGCAAAGATCACCAATCAAAAGCGAAAGTGAAAATAAGAAAGAAACTATACCGAATAACGAAATGGAGAAGATATTGGAGGAAATATCCAGAATGACACGCACCATAAAGGAAGAAATAAAAACGGGTAACGAAAGTATGCTAGAGGCCTGGAAGATACAATTTACGGCCCAAATTGCCGAGATTAAAGAAGAAATACAACAAACAAAGGTACAAATGAACAACCAAATGGAGGTCCATCAAAGCGAGAGACAACAATGGCAAGAAGAGCGAACAAACCTAGAAGTGCGGCTTACGAAAATGGAAAGAAAAATGGAAATGGAAGAGAGAAGAGTCAGAAGAAACAACGTGGTAATTGTTGGAGTCGAGAAGTTCCTGAATTAGAGAGAAGAAATCCAAACCCAGGTAGAAAGTTTGATCAGAGAGAAATTAGAAGTCGAACCAAAGATAATAAAAGCTTACAGAGTGGGTCAAGATAAATGCGTAGTCGAATTGCAACAAAACGAAACCAAAATTGAAGTAATGAAAAATAAGAAAAAGCTGAAAGGTAGTAAAATATTTATTAACGATGACTATACGGTCCAAGAAAGAAAGATCCAGGCTCAGATAAGAACGAAAGCCAAAGATGAAAGAGAGAAAGGGAAAAAAACAACAACTGGATACAAAAAACTTTGGATTGATGGAAAACAATTTATCTGGAATGAAGAAACCAACGAATTGCAAGAGAAACTGATCGAGCCAACAACAGCAAAAAACTGATAAACACAAAACATCCAACAATTAATAAGACGACTAGGCGAGAAAACGGAAAAGAGATAGGAAAGCGAAATGTTAAATTGAAAAATAATAATGTAATTTTTGTAGCAACATGGAATGTAAGGGGAACCTATGTAGCGGGAACAATTAAACAGATAATAAATGTTATGGAAAAATATAAAGTTGATATCTTAGCCTTACAAGAGACAAAGCAGGACAGCAACGGTATAATTGATACGGAAGCAGGATATACCTTCTTCATGAGTAGCGGGGAAGATCGAAGGTTGGGTACAGGTTTTATAGTAAATGAAAGAATTAAGGCAGAGGTGATCAATTTTACACATATAACAGACAGATTGTGCCTCATCCGACTAAGAGGCAAGTACAAGAAAATAACCATAATAAACGTTCATGCACCGACGGAAGATAAGGACGTCGAAACCAAGGAAAAATTCTACGAACGACTAGATGGAATATATGAAAAAATACCCAAATACGATGTAAAGTTAGTGGTGGGTGACTGGAATGCCAAACTAGGACAAGAAACAATGTACCAACCTACAATAGACAACGAAAGCGTGACGTCAAAATGGGGCGTATACTTGTGGTAACTTTTCCAAACAAACTGATATTGCCGTGTTAACTGCCATAAGAGAATTTGTTTTTGCTGTTTTCTATATTGTGTTTAATTAATAAGCATTTTAGTTTTAATAGATATTAGTTGGAGACCTTAAATAGTGTATTTTTATAGTGTCGCGTAATTTTTTTCAAATTTTTTTAAAAATTAATAAAAATAAAATTTTTTTTATAAAAATACACTATTTAAGGTCTCCAACTAATATCTATTAAAACTAAAATCCTTATTAATTAAACACAATATAAAAAACAGCAAAAACAAATCCTCTTATGGGAATTTAACACGCAAATATGAATTGTTTGGAAAACGTTGGAAAAGTTACGCCCCTTGTGACGTCACGGCTTTCGTTGTCTATTGGAAAATTTAGTCTACATAAAGAAACAAACGAGAATGGAAGATTTGCAATAGAATTCGCAATGGAAAAAAATCTAAAGATCAAAAGTACCCATTATGAACACAAGCAGATACATAAAGGTACATGGTTGAGCCCAGATGCTAATACTGTCAACCAAATTGATCATGTAATGGTGGAAAATAAAAACGAAAACTGCATTACCAACATAAGAACGTACCGAGGGGCGGATGTAGACTCAGACCACTTCATGCTGGGAATAAAATTGAAGCAAATCGTACCGAGTACAAGTGAGAAAGACAGAAGCAGGAAAACGGTAACGAGAAGAATACAACTGAATGACCAAAACGTACAAGAAAAATATCGAGAAGAAATGGAAGAACATTTAACATCAGAAAAGAGACATGAAAACATAGAAGAAATGGCGATAGCAATGAAGAGGAGTATTCAACTGATAGCAGGAAGATTTACAACACCTAATAGCAAAATTAAAAATGAATGGTTTGATCAAAAATGTAAAGAAGAGATAAAAAAGAGAAATAAAGCAAGAGAAACAATGCTAAACAATAGAACAGAAGGCAACAAACAAATATATGAAGAACAAAGAAAACGATGCAAAAGAATAATAACTGAAAACAAAAGAAAATATAAAATTAAAAAACTGGAAGAATTAGAAGAAAAATACACCAACAATGAAGTGAGAAACTTTTACCAGGGTACCAAGAGAATAAAGAAAGGATACCAAACAAGAACATAATTCTGTAGAGACAAGAGTGGCAATCTGGTCGGAGCAAAAGAAGAAACAATCGAGAGATGGGCAGAATATTTCCAAGAACTCCTGAACAAACAAGAAGAAAATAATGAAAAGACCACCACAAGACAAGAAAGAAGTAAGGAAAGAGATAACAATGAGGAAGTTCTTGAAGAAAAAGAGATAATGGAAGTGATAAAGAACTTGAAAAATAACCGAACACCAGGAGAAGACGGTATACAAGCTGAACTAATCAAATATGGAGGGAAACAACTACATGAAATGATCATCAAAATGATAAGAGAAATATGGATTAGAGAAGAGATGCCAAAAACATGGAAAATTGCAGTGATATGTCCGATTCATAAAAAAGGAGATAGAACCAGATGTGAAAACTATAGAGGCATAGCGCTGTTGAATGTAATATACAAGATCCTAGCTACATGTATAAAAAACAAACTGCGAACATATTCTGAAAGAACACTAGGAGAATATCAGTGTGGGTTTAGAAAAGAGAGATCGGTAATAGAACAAATCTTCACATTAAAAGAAATACAAGCAACGAGCTACGAGCTTAAATTAAAGACACATCTACTGTTCCTGGATTTCAAACAGGCGTACGATAGTGTGAAAAGAAATAAACTATATGATGCTATGCAAGATATGGAGATACCAAATAAACTGATTCGTTTAGTACAAATGACACTAGAAGAAACCCATAACAAAGTGAGAGTAGGAGGTATGAGTTCCAGAAGTTTCGAAATAAAGACGGGATTAAGACAAGGAGACCCCCTCTCCTCAGTTTTGTTCAATTTGGCTCTGGAAAAAATAATCAGAAGAGCGAACATAAACAGAAACGGAATATTACACCAACGAAAACACCAATGCTTGGCATTTGCAGACGACATAACGTTAATGACAAGGACAAGGACAGAATTGGAAACTATAACAAAGAGGTTAATAATAGAGGCAAAGGATATGGGACTGAGTGTGAACGAAGAAAAGACAAAGTACATGACATGGGAGGATCGAACGTTTACAGCAAAGAAGTGCTTAACCGTCAAATGGAAAGAAGACAAAGAGATGAGATTCGAAGAAGTTGAAAGTTTTATCTATTTGGGAACAAACATCACAAGAAAACCAGGAGGAGATGAAGAGGTTAAGAGCAGAATTGCAGCAGGTACAAAAAGCATGTTTACACTAAGGTCAATGATAGGTAGTAAGATCTTTGCCAAAACAATAAAAATCCGAATTTATAAAACGATTATAAGACCAACAGTATTATATGGATGCGAAGTATGGACCCTGAGAAGGAAAACACAAGAAACTCTGAAGATATGGGAGAGAAAAATACTGAGAAAAATATTTGGAGGGAAGAACGTTGATGGACAGTGGCAAAGAAGAAATAATGAGGAAATATATGAACTATACAACGAACCGAACATAGTGAGTGTTATAAAGGCGCAGAGAATAAGATGGCTGGGTCATGTATTAAGAAGAGGAGAAGACAGAGTATTACATCAAATATGGACGTCAGAAATAGATGGGAAAAAAACGAAGAGGAAGACCAATAAATAAATGGAGAAACGAGGTTCACGAAGACTTGGAAACGATGGGTGTCCACGATTGGAGAGAAAGAGCGAGAAATAGAAAAGAGTGGTCCAATGTGGCCAAACAAGCCAAGGGCCTTCTAGGCCTGTAGAGCTACCTATGTATGTATGTATGTATGTATGTATGATAACAATTAAAATAGATTTTATTTTTAAACATTAAAAAATCTGATGTGGCCAGCACATGACTTCCCTATAAGGAATCATTCCTTTATCGTTCATCTAAAGATTCGCAGAAATATTATTTAAATTTTATTTTATTATTTAATTAAATTATTAAATTTGTTGTAATTCTTTTCAAAAACCATTTCGTCCTTCAAGTAAAGTGCTACTTCCGGTTTAGGGATTTCTTCCAAAATCAAATGGTGCCTTTGTATACCGATTAAAGTGTTAAATATGAAATTTGGTTACTATATAACAATTTGTTCCTGAGATATTGAAGAAAAATCATTTCGTCCTTCAAGTAAAGTGCTACTTCCGGTTTAGGGATTTCCTCCAAAATCACATGGTGCTTTAGTATACTGATTAAAGTGTTAAATATTAAATTTGGTTACTAGATAACAATTAGTTCCTGAGATATTTAAGAAAAACCATTTCGTCCTTCAAGTGAAGTGCTACTTCCGGTTTAAGGATTTCCTCCAAAATCAAATGGTGCTTTTGTATACCGATTAAAGTGTTAAATATGAAATTTTGTTACTATATAACAATTCGTTCCAGAGATACAGAACTTACAGACATTTTGCGTTACATACATCCATACAGACATACATACATACAGACATCATTGCGAAAGTAGTCAAAACGGATATTTCCGTTAAAATATCGACATCGAATTTTTTCATGATTACAATACTTCCTTATGGGAAGTAAAAAGAAAACGAGCAAAATTCTAGTCGATAGAATAAAATAGATCAAACGATTCTCTGTTTGATTGACACCAATTTTATTTTAAAAAATACGCAATGGGGGGGGGGCGAAATGTACCTATTAGAAACTGACAGTTAATAGTATGTTATAAAACAAACTAGTTTTAAGTATAATACTCGTATACTACTTTATGTATTTTAAATCAAAAATATTTCCCAGAACTAAACCTTATGAAATTTTGAAATATTTATCATTTATATGTAGTATGTATTTCAGCGGCGGCTCCTTGCAAATATTTTTGGGTGTGCTGCATAAAAAGAACCAAATAAGTTAAGGTATCGATAAAATTTTAATCTCGGAAAGAAACATGTCCGAGTAAGCCAAAAATTCAAGGATTTTGAATTTTATTTTTTCTTGCAAATTTTTCAGTTGATATTTCTGGATGCCGTTCTGAACAAGTGTTGGTTTTATACTCGGTTTTATGAAATTGACTTGTAGCAACATGTAATAAAATACAGAATTCCCACTTGTATGGAAAACCTGGAAAAATTAGGGAATTTAAAATTTCTCAAATTTAGTTAGGGCAAGTCAGGAAATTTTAGCGATATTTTTTTTAAATTTTAAAATTCGAAATGTTTTAATGTTGGTATTGTGCGCTGACCGACCCCTGACAGTGCATTTTTGTTTTCTGATTTACTGAAAATCAGCGAGATTTTAGTCGTCAGGGAAAACCTGGAATTTAGGAAATTTGCTTTGAAAAAATCAGTGAGAATATTTTAATATAATTTATGTAGATTTTATGCCCAACTAATTTTAAAAGTTTTTCGAGAGCGGACTGGACTTGTATTAATTATTTTAGTATTTATTTGACTGACTGATGGTAAGTGATAATAACTCAAAGCAACACAAAAAGCGGGTTTTGAAACCAGAACTGATTATTCTTCAATTATTTAAATAAACTGAAATGATACTAATAATTAATTATGGAAATTTATGTATATTCTTATTTTTGGTGTTTCTGCAGCTCTGCAGGTCCTATGGTAGAACCGCTGCTGATGTATTTCCAGTTAATTTTAGGAAAAGTGCACATAAAAAATGTTAAAATATCTAAATAAGAATTTAAATGCGATAAAAGATAAATTGAAGAAATTTATTTATAGCTTTATATAATTTCATATCATGGTGACATCCGATTACACAGCAATTTAGAAGATATGCATACAGTAGACACCGACTGAAAGAAAATTGCAACCTATTTATAGCGACTTTGCATGCTGCCGACGCATTTTTAAGCTGTTAAATAAAAAATCGACTTTCATGCACTTTGTACATTTTCTTAAATAAGTTTAAAAAGGTGCAAGTTGGAAATATAAAATTTTAAAATATTTGACACTAAAAAATAAAAGTGGGTTTATCAAATTTTCGTTCGTTCCGTAATTTTTAATTTAATTCGTTCTTAAAATCAGCTTAGAAGTTTTTACTCCTATTAATAGTCGACAATAATTTTTAACCCTGAAACGGTACACCGGGGTCTCAGAAACCCCAACATGTGCTGTAATGCTTTTTTGAAAATTTCTATCCTTTAAAATTAAGTTCATAGTTATCTCAGTAAGTATGAATATCCGTTGATGCCTTTTAGTCATTGAGCGAAGTACAACAATTGAAAACAAATTTATATGGGTATCTCAAGACCCCAGTGTGCAGTTTACGTATATTTTTAAAAGTCAACATTAAATTAGTTTGATGTAATATTATCTGTATTTATCGCCAAATAATTACTGATTTTATCAAAGGGAGTTTTAGAAATACGACTTCATTAAAAAAATTTAATTTTGATGAATTTTTAAATTTGACGATACTCAAATGCTGTATTTTTACGTTTTCTAATAAATCAGTTACAAATCCTAAACAATTCGTCGTCAATATAACAATATATTGTAGCGTCTGGTGCTTTGAAGAATGCACGAGTACGCACACAATCGGTTTATGGACCCCTACCTTTAATTCGACTCTTATACTTCTCAGGGTAATATGCGTCGGGATCTGAATCAACCAACACTTCTTATACGAGCTTATTCTTGATTGAACGAATTCTGGGTTCCAACAAAGATAAAACTACAGTTGGAATTCCGTTAACAAGTTTTTAATCAAATCAACAAATTTCAACATATAACAAGAACCCAAACAATCAAACAATCTTTATGTAAACTACTATTCTACGCACTGATTATTAAAAGGTAGCTAACCTGTGATTTGTATCGTGCGCACTATTTTCTTTCTTCAAATCTTCCACTTTCCAATCTCCAATCTCCAATCTGCTTCTCATATATCGGATAACTTGGTATCCGTATCTCCCCAACGTATCTATAAGACACGATCTCGAACACAACCTTCGTTGCCAACACCTTCTGTATCCCGCTATCTTGCGGAATCTTAAATTCTCCAAGGAATTAATCTTCTTGGGTAGTACCACCGTATATCGTTCACGAATATAATTTATTTCAGTATATTTTATTTGAATCTTACTTGAATTCGCGAATATAACTCGCAGTACAAAATACACGTCCGTCACCTCTCGTAATCTCGATGGAACTTCGCGAATATAATTTATTTCAATTATCTTTAATTGAATTGCAATTATTCGCATAACTGCATATCGCAGTAACTAATATGCGACCGTCACGCTTCGTGATCTTGATCGAACTGTTATTTACTTTTTATGTAACGTTCGTTACTATATATTTTGTTTTTTCAAACCGGAGCTTCTTATATATCGGTTTGTTTGTACATGGCCGACGGTTCTCTGCACGTTTGATTAATTTCCGCATGTTGTATATCCCGTTTACACAACATGTAACTCGAACAAACTTAAAATTAAATTCAAACGACACAACAAAACAAACACATGTAAACAAATGTGTTTGAACCTCCGGTCTCCAACTGTACTTCTCTCCTTGTTGGTACGACTCTATCCTTCACATGGATAGCGCGTATCACAACAAATGCCCCCTGCTAAGTTTACCCACAGTAGTGCGATGCAACTAACTTGGTAAATCTTCGCATTCATTCAACATCTTCATTCATTCTTCACACCCTTCTTCCATACATGACCCCCTTTCATACCATTCAATTGACCCTGACTTCCCTCTAACATCTTCATTCATTCTCTCTCTTGCTCCAATCACCACCTGTTCCTAACGCTTTTATTCTTTTGCATCGACTTAGGGTCCTCAAACTCAGCGATGTCTTATTCCCAACTGGACTGGCTTTAGCCAAGCCTCTTACGTTCTCCCTGTACTGTGCAGTCTTACCCTAACATACCCTCGGGCTATGTTGGTGCGTACACCTCCCTCTTAATGGACCTGCATATCCTGCAGTAGTCACTTACATTTATCCCTTCCCTTCCCTTTGTAGCGTCAGTGGTTTGTAAACATAAACTTGAGAATGCGCACGAGATTACCCGTGTAAAATTATCTTCTTATATGTCCGAGGTACTGTTAGTCAGTCAATTTATTCTTATGGTGAATCTTCTTCTTGCGGGTCCGCAACGTATGGGTATAGCAGGTTAATATGAAATTTTCCCCGAATTTCTCCCCCCTGATCTCGTTCATCAAAATTATTCTTTGAATCTTTCCTAAATTTTAAGATTTCTAACTTGTGCCTAAATATAAACGTTATCGTTAACCACCTCATGGATCCTAAAAGGTCCTTCGTATGGCAACGATAACTTCGCACAGATGTTCTGCGCCCGGTTTGAGGTTCTCAAACTCCTAACGACTACCCTGTCCCCTATATTGAATGACAGTCGCTTTCGGATTCTTCTATTCATCCGTTCTTCATACTTCCTCGAACTTCGATGCGCGTTTTCTCTTGATCAACAAAACGATTGTTGTTAAAAATAAGTCGCATTGTCTACTAATATGCGCTCGGGTTTGATTACGTCGTTTGCGAAATTTTCTCGGCAATAAAAGGTGGTAGCTTTATTCGCTATGTACAGCTCATTTGCCGCCATGCTTTTAAGAAGCCATTGATCCCTGATTTGACTGAATTCCGGACTCCCTTGACTCCTGTAAATATTTTTCTATGAATAAACCCCGTGTCCCTGATTTAAATTTGTTTGCGCGTCTAAAATGTCCTTCAACTTCTTCTTACTATTTCATATAATCTTTCACATATATCTTCTGACACCCGCAGTGCATAAACTGGTCGGGTATCCACTGATACCTTAAATTATTATTGTAGCGCATAGCTTACAATAACACCCCTGTAGATTTTCTTGTAGATTCTTGAAGACTTCTTGTCGACTCTTATTCATCCCTCATCTTCCCTGCTGAAGGCATCCGCGATCAAATTATCTTTCTCATCATGAGAATTAACACGGAGTAATCCGTCTCAATCAAAAATCTATTTCCCTTAAACTATTTTAACTGGTTCAATGCGCACACAATTGCTAACATTTCCTTGAAACTATTGAAGATATCTTCATGTACCCGTCCTCAATTCCTACGTGTACCTTTTTCCAATGACGTTAAGAAACCTAACGTTTTTCAACACTCCGAGAAAACTTCGCAACGTATGTAAATTCCGTATTCGCGGCTAAATTTTAACCTCATCCAATCTATCATTGTCGACTGAGATTCCTACTCGGTCTACCGTGAACCCTAAAAATTTTACTTGATTCAACATGAATTGACATTTTGATAAATTTAGTTTAAGCCCTGTTTGTTCCAACGTGCTTAATACCTCTTCCAACTGTCGTACATGATCTTCCTCGTTGTCCGAAAATACCAACATGTCATCAACATAGTGGACAAGATAGTCTTCGTGCCTTTTGAGTAGTTATCCAAATTACTCCTGACTTATCGTTAATAGATTTAATTGCATTTTCTATCTCCGTTGACAGTGACATCTAATTTATTAATTAATTTCAAACTTTTGCCTAAAACGGGTTGTTCATTTGACTTTTCCATTTTATTGACGGTTTGATTATTTTTCAATCTTTTACCGACAATGGAATTGTTAATGATTGATTTCAAAGGTTGGCCTAAAATTGGTTGGTTTATATTTGAATTCAAATTTGGATCTAAAATTGATCCAATTATTTATTCGTGAATTCTAATGTTGATCTAAAATTGATCCTTTGTTATTTTCTAATGGGAGCCTAAATATGATCCTTCGTTTATTGGTGAATTCTAATGTGTACCTAAAATTGACTCGTTTATTTATTTGTGAATTCTAACTTTGATCTAAAATTGAACTTTTATTGAATTCTAACGCGTACCTAAACTTGATCCTCCTTCGCTTCCTTTCCGCTTATGGAAAGTACGACCCCGAACATACATGCACCGCGGCTCGCGTGTTAGCCGTCGGTCGGTTCGTGGTGTCGATCGCCATCCGATAGACATCCCTGTTGATGTCTTTTGGCGGTGCGTCTTTCTCCCGATCGCGTTGTCGCCAGCCTTTTCGATCCATACCGCCGTAAACCTGGCATGCCCCCATGCGCGGATGATCGTACCCCCCTGATGCTGGTCTGTTCCAACTAAATTGCTGGTCCCGCATCTTATTTGGTTGCGCGCGCCAGTCGCTTCCTTCCCGTAGCTCATACGGAACTGTCGCTGGTCGCGTTTTCTCCCCCTTTCCCCCGATGCTTCTGTTGAACCGCTTTATGAATCCGATGAACCCTTCCATCGTCTCCACCTTGGTCTCGATACCAATACGGGCGTTCACATCCTTCCCGGAATGCCCCCCGATTGCACTGACCAACAGTACTTCAACCTCGCGTGGCTCTACCTGCTGTGCTGTGTTAACTCCATTAACCGCACAATTCTCGTTAGCCGCGATTACCTCTGCCCCCTTCTTATCAATATTAGTGATTTTTTCACTCCCCTTTTGCATTCTCTCTTCACTAACATTCTCCCTTGACAATTTTCCCCCCAGTCTATCGAATTTTTCTTCGATCACTGTCAATAGGACCTCCTGTCTGTCAAACCGTTCATTCATCCTGGCGTTTCTAATAGCGTTGTCACCTCTTACTTGCTCAAACTGTTCATTGATACTAGTTTTTATCTCATCCATTCTTTCATTCATGCTCGCATCCCTCTGATCCCCCTTTTCATTCAACCTTGCTTCCAAGCTTGCATTCATCTCCCCCATTCTTGCATTCAGACTGGCGTTTACATCCCCAATTTCTTTCCTCAAACTTGCATCCCTTTTCTCCGCTTTTTCACTCTCTTCCTTCATCATTCTCAACATTTCCATCACCGGGTTCACCTCGGGTACTGGCACCATCGGAACTTCTATCACGGTTGAAGCTTCCGGTACATCTCCCGTGTCTCCCCTATCTCCCTCGCTTTCATACCCAACATTTACACTATCTTCGTCGCTTTCATTCCCATCATTTACTCGCCCCCTTGCATTTCTACTGCGCGTATTCATGTTTAATCTTTGTTGGATCTTAAGCTGTCGTATATTTCTGATTTGAATTCTTGCCCCTTATCGTTGAGGTGCCACTTTTATGTAGCGTCTGGTGCTTTGAAGAATGCACGAGTACGCACACAATCGGTTTATGGACCCCTACCTTTAATTCGACTCTTATACTTCTCAGGGTAATATGCGTCGGGATCTGAATCAACCAACACTTCTTATACGAGCTTATTCTTGATTGAACGAATTCTGGGTTCCAACAAAGATAAAACTACAGTTGGAATTCCGTTAACAAGTTTTTAATCAAATCAACAAATTTCAACATATAACAAGAACCCAAACAATCAAACAATCTTTATGTAAACTACTATTCTACGCACTGATTATTAAAAGGTAGCTAACCTGTGATTTGTATCGTGCGCACTATTTTCTTTCTTCAAATCTTCCACTTTCCAATCTCCAATCTCCAATCTGCTTCTCATATATCGGATAACTTGGTATCCGTATCTCCCCAACGTATCTATAAGACACGATCTCGAACACAACCTTCGTTGCCAACACCTTCTGTATCCCGCTATCTTGCGGAATCTTAAATTCTCCAAGGAATTAATCTTCTTGGGTAGTACCACCGTATATCGTTCACGAATATAATTTATTTCAGTATATTTTATTTGAATCTTACTTGAATTCGCGAATATAACTCGCAGTACAAAATACACGTCCGTCACCTCTCGTAATCTCGATGGAACTTCGCGAATATAATTTATTTCAATTATCTTTAATTGAATTGCAATTATTCGCACAACTGCATATCGCAGTAACTAATATGCGACCGTCACGCTTCGTGATCTTGATCGAACTGTTATTTACTTTTTATGTAACGTTTTACTATATATTTTGTTTTTTCAAACCGGAGCTTCTTATATATCGGTTTGTTTGTACATGGCCGACGGTTCTCTGCACGTTTGATTAATTTCCGCATGTTGTATATCCCGTTTACACAACATGTAACTCGAACAAACTTAAAATTAAATTCAAACGACACAACAAAACAAACACATGTAAACAAATGTGTTTGAACCTCCGGTCTCCAACTGTACTTCTCTCCTTGTTGGTACGACTCTATCCTTCACATGGATAGCGCGTATCACAACAATATATACAATAAATCAAATAAACTCCAAGTTAGTTGTTCCTAATGTTTTTTTAGCGTTTTTATTGTTAAAAACAATAAACTTCGAGTTAGTTGTTATAAAGGGGTACAAAATTATAAAATAAAGACGAGTACAAATAAATAGAATATTACACACCAAGTGGCAAAAGGAGGCCATTTAATTTCGCATGCGAATTGGGGGTAGCGGTAGCTACCCCCTCTACCAAGGGATCCCAATTAGCACCAGAGATTTAATGGCGCTTTTGTCACGCGGAAGAAATTATCGGCGCTTTTATTCAACTTTAACAGAAGCTACTGAAGGACAATAAATTGTATCCTCCGGCTACAATACTTTAAATTTTCTTGAATAAACTGATTTCAATTTAGAAATAAGTTTAATTTAGCCGATAGTCCTAAGTAGTCATTGGTCTGATGAATAAATAAAAAGAAGTATGTTACTGTGGATAGCCTCATCATACAAACTATCATAATTATTATTTAACATGCAATTGGATAAATTGTAATACATCAAAATAAAATAATAATAATAAAAATACACATACGTTTGGATTCCAATGTAACTCGGCAAAAATGACCAACTTGGCAGCCGTCACAGTGATTCCTGCACGTGCAACTGCTATAATCGATAAAAGGGCACATTGGTAACCATCGTCCTCTTGAAATTGATGGACCAAGTCTCTTTGCTGAGTGGAATTTGTATATTCGTCAATTCTTATAAATAGACGATTATTTTTAACCAAAATATGCTCAATCGCATCTAACATTTCTTTATGGTGAGCATATACTATAAATTTCTTCTTAGTGCCCAAGATTTCCAAAATATAAGAACTACAAAAAACATAGTATATAATACTTATATTTAAAATATATGAATTTATGTAGATTTATTTGTGTAAATTTATATTTATGAAGGAGAATCGACTGGTGGTAAGCGACATGACTAACCAAGAGAAGGAAATTCAAAGTAAGATATGAAATGTGGCCAAGGAAAAAATGAAAAACGGAAACAAAGTCCAAGTTGGTTATCAGAGAATGTTCAAACAAGACCAAATGTATTTATGGAATAGGAAAGAAGTATGTCTGAAACAGAATGATTCAGATATGGAAAAACCAACAAAAAACTAAAGAGGGCAGAAAGAGTTTCTGTAACTTCCCAGACAGAAACTCTAGAAGAATAGGCTGATGGGAAAGAAGAGACGACGACGCGGGGAACAGGAATAAATGAGACGAAACGATTAAAACACAGTAGTAGTAACGACTAATGAATATACAAATATGGATACATCCAGCACAAGATTTAAATACAGGAAGTTACATAAAATAACGAGGATGTGGCCAGGAGGAAAGAAGGAGAATGGAAATCAAATAGACCATGTGCTAATCTCAGGAAAATTAAAACAATGGTCAGAGATGTGAGAACATACAGAGGGGCAAACGGAGATACTGACCACTACTTGATAGTAGCGAAAGTGAAGTTGAAGAAAGATTGGAAAAGTAGAATTGGAAAAAAAGGCAAGATGTTGGCGATTGAGAAATTATATGACGAGGAGATAAATAAAGAATCCGAAAACGCATTGCAAAGACATATTGAAAGTAGCGAGAAAACACATGACATGGACCCGGATTTCGACAGAATCGAGCACAGCAAAAAAACAAGTGAACAACAAGTAAGTGAACAAGAAAATGTAATGACTGATTCGATGAAGAATGCAGGGAGATGGGAAAGCAAAAGAGAGAAACTAGAATGAAATGGTTGTAAACAGGAAATGAAGAAGACTCGAAGAACTACAAAAGAAAAAGATGCGAAGCTAACAGATTGTACAAGAGAGAGAATAACAAATGGATGAATGATATGGTGGAGAAAGTGGAAAAATGCGTTAAAAACAACAACAGGCCCTTCAAGACCCAAACAAGCGGGGGGGGATGACACCAGAGAAGTTAAATGAGATCTGGATGCAGCACTTCCGAGAAATGTTGAATGACCCAAACGTTAATGAGCAGAACACCCAGATAACGAACGGAGAAATTCAAGAAATAGAAGAACCAACATACGAAGTAATAAGAAAACTTAAAAATGGAAAATCACTTGGAAGAGACGGCATAAATGCGGAATTGTTGAAGAATGGGGACGAGAGGTTATATGAAAGCGTGTATGAACTTATAAAGCAAGTGAGAACCGAAGAGAAGATGCCAAGAAAATGGAAGGAAGGCATAATTATTACTATAAAGAAAAAAAGAGATGCGCAAAGATGCGAGAATTACAAAGGAATCACGCTATTGAATGTTACCTATAAAATATTACCCACAATAATAAACAACAGATTGCAAAAGCTTGGGAAGAATATAATTGGAGATTAACAATGCGTGTGATAAAATAAATCCTATAAAAAAACAGAGAACATGATATAAACATGCATGTGATATTCATAGACTTGAAACAGGCCTTCGATAAGATAAATGAAGATGAGATGTTGAGAGCGACGAAAGAAATGAAGAACCTAGATAAACTGGTAAAAATGACACCGGAAGAAACAACGGGCTGTGTTAGAGTGGTAAGTGGGGAAACAACCGACTTCACAATAAACAGAGGGGTAAAACAAGGAGACGCAATGTCGGTCACTCTGTTGAACATAGTTTTGGAAAAAATGATAAAAACAGCAGAAGTAAATGGCCTCCAACGAGGAGACGCAGGTGGTCGCGTACGCGGATGATATGGTGGTGTTATCGAGATCGGAGGGGAGATTGAGAGAAATAATTGGAAAAATAAAGAAAGCAGCAAAACCAATGGGACTAAGACTAAGAATAAACCGAGAAAAGATAAAATATATGAAGTGCCAAAGAGGGAATACAGAAGAGGGTGAGGTTCTGGAAGTCGACAGCGAAACTATGAGACGGTGAACGAATTCAATTACTTGGGGGGGGGGGGGTGCAAATTGACAAATCTACTGAATGACAAAAAACTATCTAAGAAAAATAAAATGAAAATATATAGAACAATGATAAGAACGGTGGTGACGTGCGCGGCCGAAACGATGTGTCTCAGTAAAGAGGAAGAAGAGAGGCTGAGAATTTTTGAGCGAAAGATTATGAAAAAGATATTAGGACCGGTGAGAGAAGACGAGCAAAACAGCAGACAGATTATGAACCACGAGAACTTAAGAGAAATAAATGAAGAAGGCATAGTAAGACAGTCAAGTCAATGAGAATAAGATGAGAGTGCGGAAATAAGACTAATTACGGAATGGAAACCTATGGAGGAACGTGGCAGAGGAATACCCGGTTTGAGATGGTGTGACCAGGTGCTGGAAAGTTTGAGAAGCATGGGGGGTGGAGATGAATAAAATGGGAAGGAGACAGGAATAGAGGAAAATTGTAAGAGAAGCGAGAACGAATAGTAATTTGTAGAAGTCAAATGTATGAAAAGAGAGCTAATCCACCTAGAAATCGAATTTATCAAGTCTGAAAAGACAGCTAAACTCCTTCTGGAGTGAAAGGCTTTATTATTATTAAATATATAATTAGCTTATAAAAATTACTATTAAATGAAATTTTGTTAAATAAATGGAAAATAACATCCGAAGAAGACAAAAACTTGT
Source organism: Podabrus alpinus (assembly GCA_932274525.1). Lineage (NCBI taxonomy): Eukaryota > Metazoa > Arthropoda > Insecta > Coleoptera > Cantharidae > Podabrus > Podabrus alpinus. Next base: position 80,256,421 of record OW026452.1, read on the forward strand.
TAACGAAAAACCTCGTGAAATAATTTGAATTATAGTATATTGTGTTTGTTCGGCTTGTTAATTTACATTTACTTTCTAAATTCTTTTTTTAAATAAAATATTGTTTACCAAACCGATGGGATTTTAATTCTTCCAGTTTCACAAAAATAATTCAACAAAGCCTCATGTTTCTTTATATCGTTTTGCTGACTTGTGTATTCCTTCGCCAGCGAATTAAAACATGCGCTATCGGGTAAGCTAAGGGATTCTAGGTTCACATCTAATTTAACGATTTCCCGTTTTTGATTTGATACTCTTTTAAGAATTTCGTCTTTTGTTCGACGAATCATGAAATGCTTTTTTAAAATAATTTTCAATTCGTGTGAATTTGATGTTCCGCTCGCATCCCATCCAAAAACGGTTGATTTGGCGTTACAATATCTTCTACTATAATTGATAAAATTTCCGAAAAAACCTTCGTCTACTATCTCCAATTGCGAATAAAGTTCGCTGGGCTTGGAGAGTGCTGGCCGTCCACTCAACAAAATTGCCCGTCGAGCTTTTTTAGCTAATTTTGTTGCTGCAATGGTTTTATTGTCTTTATAATTTTCTAAATAATGTGATTCGTCCAGTATGATCATCCCGAATTCACGATCCAATAGCTTATGCAGTGAAAGTGCCATCAATTCGTGGTTTACTATCACTACGTCTGATTCTGCTATGTAGTCCTTTTCAGAAATCATGTTATGCGTATCCATGATAGAGACGGATGGCAAATATTCATAAATAGTTTCCAACCAAACCTTCCTAAATTTTAATTTAATTAGTCACGTAATTGTTAAGACCCTCCAAATCGGGATTTTTTTTAAGAAATTGATGTCAATCATTATGATTATGTACTTCCATTTTTGGAATTGGTACGTCTACTATTGTAAAAATATTCGCGAAAACTTATAATGCCCTATTCGCGAAGTTTTTTTTTATAAAATTGTAGTTGCTTTCAATTTAAATTGAGTAAAATTTTTTGTGCTACTTACATACATAGAATGCAAATGCAGAAAAATTATTTAAAACAATATTTTGACCACAACAGTTAATTAGTGATCATATAATCATAACGGTTATGAAGATATTCACGAAAACTTTTAACTTGATGAACAAAATGTATGTTAAAGTAATTGATTGGAAATTCTTTTTCACAAGAGCATATTTAATTTATGAATGACTTAAAAGAGAAAAATATCAAATAGTTGCTATTACCGAACTCTGAAAACAATTCTCTTGCGATTGATAGTTTTATTTTTATCCGTTACAATCGGAAGCAGAAATCTCAAAAAAATTATTTATGACATTAGGACGTCCGTTGGTAGTATACAAAAAAATTCACTTAAACTAAAATTGTAGCCTGTTAAATTCTCTATCCGAAGTAGGGCCTCTGTTTTGTGTACAACGTTTCGTTTAAAAAAAGGATAGCCCAATATCTTCTTGGACATCGAACCCTACAATTAATTTTCTCAGGTTGCAAATAATTAGCATTAATCGCTTTGCTATGAGTTTCTATACGTTTCTATAAATGAGATTCATTTTGTTTCGAAAAATTACTGTGTGTTAAAATTATTAATACTTTTATACACATCAACAAAGAACGCAACGGTGTTTTGTTTTTTTTAAATATCTTGAAAATTAAGTACGACAGGGTAACAAACTATAGGTACCTTTTTTGTAGAGCGTAAAATTACCTACAAAAATGATCGGAACAACATTTGTCGTAAAGTCAGTAGTTTAGCCTGCACGCGCCGTCAAACTCCAAAACCCGTAGATTTCGTCGTTTCATCGACGATCATCTAACTTCCAATAATACTTTTCATGGTGGAAGCAAATTTAGAATGGCCAGAGTGTATGCGAGTTTATACTTGTCCCTCCCCTGAAATCCTGAACAAGAGATTTGGACAGGAACAGGGGTAAATTTGCCGAAGACGTTCCTAAAAATCAGTCATAAATTGGCTGTTTCCTATGCATCCAATGTTCAAAACAGCTATTGGCAAATTTAAACTAACAATAAAATTGCCAGCAAAAGAAAAAAATTAGAATGTTTTGGAGATCCGGCTTTCTAAGAAAACCCCAAATTTTCATTACATTTTTGATAATTAGTTGTTTTCTGGGAATCTATGCATAAATAAAATTTATGAACAAAAATTATGGAGCACTTCATTCCACGTTTTTTCACAAAAAAAAATTTTGTTCCGAGCTTATTTCGACAACTACTCGGTACGTAAAACTAGAACAGTTTCGTTTTTATTTGTTTTTTTGTCGTGGAATGCACCAAAAACAAGTAAAAAAATGAAAAACTGAAAATTCATTAACGCTGTTCTACGCAGAAATATCAATCATATTTTTCACTGTCGACAAAAAAGGGAAGAATTTGACGATTTTCATTATTTTTGTAAATTCTCCCATTTTTACCACATTTTTGTAAAAATTCGTTCGTATCTTTTTATAAAAATAATTTTTAATAGCACAAGTACCCTGCAATGCTGGCGTTAACCGCCCACTGATAACAGTAAAAAAATTTTAACCAATGAGAACGGTCAAAATGGCTGGCGGTGAAGTATTTATTGATTTACATTGGTTCAACAACTTGACGGTGTTTACCGTTTCCGCTGAACGCCAGCATTTCTTTGTATTTCTATCTCGCGGCATTTTTTTTTCATTTCAATAATAATCAATGCTTACATGCGCTGGACAAATAAAATAATCCAATTCAACCCTGCATAAAACTAATTGAAAATCCAACTTAATTGAACCTCTTTACCTAAAACACTAAGGTACAGAATAAAGCCACCCGAAAAAATAAATAAATGATCAATCTTATTGCAATCATTACTGTAAATAATTATTACGTTCTACAAAAAAGGTAATTACATTATTTAAAATTTTTAAACTAAAATAAAAAATATTTAACAAGATTTTATTCAAAAAAAGACGATGCTTATTTGTGGCGTCAAAAATAATAGAAGTTTTTCTGCATAAAATTTGAAGTAAATTAATCTAAAAGAAAATAATATTTGAATAGAGGCGACTGGTAGGTACGGGGAGGGCGATGGGGCGCCGCGCCGCGCCGCCCTCTCAAAACAAAATAACAACTCTTGAATGTGAGCGTAGTGCGCCACTGAATATTGGACAATCCGATGTCGCTTGGACCGTTAACTATTGCACGGATTTACAATATTTGACTAAGAGTGAAAAACTTAATTTGCAATCCCCCCCCTCCTTATTATATTGTTATAATATTAATTGTACTGAAATCTTATTACGTACATCGTTTTGGAGACAAAATTTTGTACAAAAAAGACGATTTCGTTTCTTTCGTACGATAAACATGGAAATTTTTTTATTGGGCACAAGAAAATCGTTAATTATATAGATAATTTTGCATGTCAATAAAAAAAATTTACATTCGTCGTATAAAAAAATACAAGGATTTTTTTGTTCAAGATTCCAACTCGAATTATACATTCCTGTTAAATCAATTTCCTATTTACATGAAGCAAACGCTACTATAGGGGAAAAATATTAATTGTACGCACCCTGGTGGCTGTAATATCCACTAAATATTTGACGTCTTAATTAATTAAAATTATTTTAAAAATTAATTGAAATAGTACGTTAAATTTATTATTTTTTATTAAATTATTTATTTATTACTTAGTTGTAATGTATTATTATCGTTCAAAACCAAATCAAAGTATTTCTGAGCGAGGTCCAGCGAGGTTATATCATTAGCGTGCATCAGCGTGACGTCACGTTGATGTTGCTTACAGCGCACCATCATCGTTAATATGTCTCCCCTATAGCGGAAAATTTTAAATTAGGAAGTGAAGTATTAAATCCAAATAAAAATACGTTTTTTAAGCTCAGCACAAGACAAAGTAAACTATTTAATATATTTTGCTATAAATTTAACAACGCACTGAAACTTTTGCAAACTTTCACCATAAAATAACTTTGAATTTCTAGAAATACGTCCAAACACAGACATGTTGTTGTTGGTGGCGTCACCAATAGTAATGTAAATGGCAAATTCTAAGACCTAAAATCAGCAAACATCTAAGACTGATCCAAAAAGTCGTATCTTTTTGTTTACATAGCTAAAAAATACACAAAGAAATGTAGAAAAATTGGTTGTAAAAAAAAGAATTTTTTGAAGTTCTAATGTGATGTGCGATTCTTTTCTGATATTTAATTCCGTTCTAAATGGTCGAAAAGAATTATTGGAGCAACATCAAAAATACGACAAAATCGATAATTTTTGGAACCCGAGTTTCAGAGTTTGACGGCGCGTGTAAGCTAAACGACTGACTTATGATAAATGCTGTTCGAATCAATATTACTTATAGATAATTTAACGTTCTACAAAAAAATATCCGCAGTTTGTTACCCTATTTTGCTTACTTTTCGAGATATTTAAAAAACTAAACAGCGTCGCGTTCTTTGTTCATATAAGAATGTTAATAACTTTTTGGCCCGTGTTTATTTTTTCTAAGCAAAATAAATCCCACTTATAGAAGTTTATGGAATTTCTACAAGGTTTTGAAATTCAAAACTTTTTTTTTAATCAAAGGCATCTGTCTAAAAAATTTTTGATAGTGTTTAATATTTTGTGGCAGTCTTGAAAAATTTGTGACATTCCGTGGAAGTTGCAGTCTGCTGTACGTGAATTTCACTTGTAATTAACCCTTCGATGCCCCCCCCTCCTATCCAAAATCGAATAAATAAATAAAAATACTAGATATAAATTCATATTTTCCCTTTTCCGTACATTTTGTGCCCTTTCATTGAAAAATGTCACGAGTGTATATTACAAAATTGGATCCCCCCAGCATTTTTGACAATGAAGATTATGAATATCTTCAAAGTAACACAAGAGTATTATATTTATATTTTGCCTTTATTTAAATTTTGCGCCCTCCCACTGAAAGAAATCAAGAGCCGTCACTGCATTGTAAGATAAAATTTGAGTAGGGGAGGTCGGGTACAATTGTAACAATTTTTAGTTGCGATTTTTTTGAAGCTACATGTGTATAAATGAAAAGAGAAAAAAATATCTCGATATTATAGTCAACCTCTGGCTACAAGGAAATGGCAAGGATAGGGCCGGACACAGAATTTGTTTTACGCAATGAAAAAATATCTAACCTATAAATTGATTAATTACAATTAAGTCGCGCGCGGGAAGGAGGAGTTCAGACCTAAGTGACGATTTGTGACAATGGGAAAGTTTCCCAAGTTGTGACATCACAAGGTTAAGTTTTAGGGAGTGACTGCTGCAGAGTCCGACCGTGTAATAATTTTTCATTTGGGAATGTTCCGACCGACTGACAATGTTTTATTCGAAAACGTTCCGATCCCCGCATGCACAGCTGTATCCGTTTTATACTTCATAAAATTCGAAAGAATTGTACTTTATTCATGACAGTCATCAGATTTCATTTTCAGTAGATATTTTTGTTGACAACATCTTTTATAACAGTTCAAAAATGTACCTACTCAAATATAAATCTTACAGCAGGCAAAAAAGGAGTGCAGCAAGAACCTGGTGGGCCCTTGCACAGAATCTCGCAAGCCCCCCCCCCCCTTACAGGCCGGGTGCTGTATTTTTCAGCGGTACATAAGTACAGCACTTAAATTATAGGTACAACTGCGAAACTCTGTTACCAAATAATTATATGTTTATTATTTGGATTATCGCTTCAATAAATTTAACGTAACGGGCACAAATTAAAACTATTATGTGCTATAAACATTTGAAGGCCGCACGAGGGAGGGGACCGATTATCGACTCTTTTTTATCGACCGATTTTGACTATTATATTTATGTTTTAAATATAAATACGAGATTGCCCTGATTGTGCAGCCTGAAAGTGGCACTGGAAATTCTAGTGCTATAATTAAAAACTTAACAAACAATACTAAAGCCCAGTTTATGCACGACGGATACGTACGGAGAAGAAGAAATTGTGTTTATGCACGACGAACAACGCAGTCGGTTGAAATATTTTAGTAGAAACTAAAATTTTTTTTTTTTATTATTTTTAATTATAATATGATTTCTTTTTATTGATTGTTTTATTTATATGATTGTTATCGATTTGAGACGTTATTTGATTAATTTACAATTAATTATCGAATAAATATTGAAATATTTCAATTTATATATGAAATTAAATTATAAATTACATCAATAGATAACATCTTATTAACAATAGTCATAAATTGCAATTATTCAACGCATTGATTAATTTTACACCGATTGAAATTTCAAATTATTTTCGAGTTGAATCTTGAATTAGGGATCAACGTATCTCGCTTAAAGTACTTGCAAAATAGAAATTTGTTAGTACCCGGTTCGTTGTCCGCCTCTGTCCTCAGAAATTGTATGAACGACAATATGCAAGTCCACTTCTGCGTTCGTCTTCGTATCCATCGTGCATAAACTCCCCTTTATGCATCTCCTAGAACGTGACTGTCTTGGTTGTGCGGCCTAACCGTAGGCCGCACCGGAACATTTTTAAATTGGCAACCGAAAAACTAACAAATGAGAGGTGCGGACAGATATACAGATGTTTTAAATTTACATGTTACAAGTACAAAACAGATAAAACTACGCATGCTGATAACAGACCGTTCTCGAAGAAAATACTATAAAATAAAAGCGGTCGGACCGGGCATTAGTCCGTTCATAATTTTTATACTTTTCAACTTGTAGAATAGAGGGGGGGGGTACAAACTTAAGTGACGTAATATTTGGAGCGGAAGGCTACATCTTTGCATCGATGAGATGTAATGATGTTGGAGGGGGGGGGGTAAAAGTGTGCTTAAAATTGCGTGACGTATTTTTGAATTAACATTTTTGTGACCGCGTGCAGTAGAAAACTGTTTGACCGTAGATTTTATTGCTGTTCAGTGAAATGACAACGCATAATATCCAAGTTTTATTGAGTACTTGCTCAAAAACTGTATTAGAAAACAGCAATTTTACCTGTTTTACGACAGAACATACAACAAATACTTGTGACTATTGTAGAAATTACGGAGAAAAAGAAAACATATTATCTAAAATACTGTGGAAAAATACCACAAAGGCGAATTAGGTTGTTTTTCTTGCATAAAAGAAGTTTCTGACCACTATTGCGGATGTAACCAATTTACGTCAAGTACAGGTAACTTTTGTACCAATAAAAATATTATTTAATTAAAAAAATTACATTAATTAAAGTATTCATATTTAATCCTGTCTACTTTTAATTAATCCCTTTTTACACCTGTAATTGACCGCACCGCACTTCGTACAATTCCTTCCTTCTCAGTCCTTTTACCCTAATGAGGGTTTGGTGACCCATCTCGTTCTATCTCTTTCTATGCATATGATGTGCGTTCAAATTGTTTTCACATACATAGAGGACCTACTTGTTTAACGTGGGCTCCGAACCACGGGAAGTGTACTACACTTCATTTCGAGATGGATTTTCTTGGCAGATTACCTCGGTGGTTTGCCATTGCCTGCCGAGGAGAGACGGTCAGAATAAAGTTCTTACCCTGCCCGGATTCGATCCTAGCGTTTCGCATTAGCAGTTGACGCACTTAACTGCCAAGCTATGACCGCCTTCGTACAATTACGTAACGGTTAATTTCATTTCGCCGCAGTTCACCAAAACCCCTACAAAATTCATGAAGACTTCCAGGTCTAACATGGAACCTTCAGGAATTTACAAAGACTGTCTAGATTTTTAAAGAACGCCAAAATACTTTCAAAGAAAAAAAATACAAAAATATGAAACTTCGTTTTTTATAACATATTTTTGTCTTGACTTAATTTGACCCATAACTCGAAAACAGTTGATTTTGGGCAATAACAGGTTACAATCTAGTTTGTGGGTAATTTCACACTTTTTAAAATGAACTAATTAATTAAAAGAAAAAAGTCAGTAGCTTTGGAACTTTGACCATTAGAAGGTGGAATTAAAAAAATTGCTTTCAAGGGGTTACCACCTTCCAACGATTTAAATTTGGCAAAACAGTGTATCTAAAAATTTTTCTTTGACAGTAGGCTCAACACCACCTGTGCAGCGCCGTAGCAAGAGTGAGGCGACTGAGGCGTTCGCCTCAGGTGCCACCGCAATTAGGGCGCTAAAATTTGACATAACCCAATTAATAATCGTTTAAAATTTTCAAAAAGATAAGAATCTGACTGAATTCGAAAATTTGACGACGATTTTATTTGCAACACCGCCTAAAATTCGCTGTCGGCCTTTACCCCAATTTTAATCCTCTACAGTCGCTTACTTTTATTTTTAGTGAAAATTATCATCAAGTCAAAATTGAAGTATAACATTCTCTTTTTTTGTAAAGGTTTTGAATAATTCTTATTCTAAATAAATATTTCTTACATTTAAACTTTACCATCGATGGTGAACAAAACAAGGTTTCAGGATTTATTTCAGATCTGAAGTAAATCCTGAAACCTCGTTTTGTAGAGAATTTTCTCCTCTTCAAATTTGGTCTAATGATAAGACAGGGGATTTCAGGAAAGTTGATTCCAACCCCGCGTCCTTTTTCATTTCCCTTTAACTGACTGGGTAAACGGTATTTTTACCGCTTGATATTTTTATCACATTATCATCGCGACAGTTATTCAAATATATTGAAATTGAGGGGGGTATTCCGTTACCATGGAAACGGTGATTCTAACATACTATGTGTATTTTATATAAGATCTTCAGAAGTTCCCAACGATAAAAATCGATATTACATGACCGGGGGGTCTGGAATACCCCCCAGGTACACTTGCCATTATTCAGAACCATCAAAATTTATTATATTTTATTTGAATCTTTTGCAATTTCCGTTTGTAATCCGGGAGGGGGGGGGCAGATGTTTTTTCATAACTATCCCAGTACCGTTTTTCTTAATACCGAGGGCCGTAAAAGTGAAAGTTTTTTTTTTCGCAATAAATTAAGTGTACCTGGGGGGGGGGGAGTTATTCCATACCCCCAGATCCCCTGGTCCCGGCGGACTAAATGAGTTCCTGATAAGATTCCATTTATTTTCATTACTCTAAGCGAGTGACTTAGCAAAGGTGAGGCGCTAAACCTCGACAAAACCCAATAAATAATAGTTTAAAATTTTCAAAATGATAAGAATCTTTTGGGAGGGGGGCGCATATATTCAAATTTGCTTCAGGCGCCAGAAGAGCTTGCTACGGTGCTGCACCTATGCATCGGTCGCGGGAAAACCCTGTATCTACAATATCTTTATTTAAATAATCCGTTCAACATTCAGAAGATATGAATAAATTATTTTCAAAAATTTAATTTTTTTCGGGGGTCAGCATTAGATTTTCGAGGCTAATATTCTTCAAATGCAGTGTCGGCTCGTAACTTGTTTCAATATAGGAAGGCATAAAATGTAAATAAATAGGAAGTATTTTTGAAAATAGGATTACTATTCATTGTAATGGGCATCCCAATCACCATATTATGCTGGGAAGTATTCCATAACCCCCCCCCCGACTCCCGGTCGCTGCAGCCTCTAATTAAAACATCATTTACATTAGCGACACGTAAATCTTTTCAATCAGAAGGCACAAACTTTAAAGCGAAAAGTAATATATTATAATCAAATCTAAGTTGAATTTGTTAAACAAATATCAACAAAGAATGAAAATTTTACAACCAGTAAATATTGTAATAAATTAAAACATAAAAATGTTTTAGAGGCGTTTCTGGTTGAATAGAAACAGCTTATTAGCTGAATACATAACCGTTGCAAAAACAAACGAAGTGTTTAGCGAGAGCACAGACGAGAATCAATCATTCAAGTCGTGAACGCAGGCAGTTCATCAAAAATGAATCACTCCACCTATCGCATGACACACCAGTGCGTATCTGATGAGCTGAATCCCATACAGGGTAACAGCGAAACTATAGTCATGCGATAGGTGGAGTGATTCATTTTTGATGAACTGCCTGCGTTCACGACTTGAATGATGGATTCTCGTCTGTGCTCTCGCTAAACACTTCGTTTGTTTTTGCAACGGTTATGTATTCAGCTAATAAGCTGTTTCTATTCAACCAGAAACGCCTCTAAAACATTTTTATGTTTTAATTTATTATAATATATTATAAATTTTACATTTTTATTTTTGTCTTAAAATTTTTGTTTTGATAATATAATTAGTTTTGGATAGCTATTGTTTCTACACCTTTTCCACCAGTAATTCAGAAATCGTCAACCGTTATTCAGATCTGTCAATTGATATTCAGAAATCGTCAACCGTTATTCAGATTTGTCAATTAATATTCAGAAATCGTCAACGGTTATTCAGATTTGTCAATTCCAATTAACGATTTCTGAATATCAGTTGACAAATCTGAATTACAATTCACGATTTCTGAATATCAGTTGACAAATCTGAATTACAATTCACGATTTCTGAACAGCAGGTGAGGTTTTCTGAATTACTGCTGGAAAAGGTGTAGTTTTAGATAAGTGGACGCGTACCGTCGAAGAGGTTTTTCGGAAGATTTTCTTTCCTTTTTACAGAAAAATCCGATGTTGTCATTTAGTGTTTGCGTAGACCCAGGACCGCGCCCAATGGGGGGGTAGCCCCTGTGGCGGCAAAAGTCTAAATCATTATCATTATCCAGACATATATAATAACCTAAATATATCTGTGTATGTGTAACTCTAAGATGAGATCCTGATTCATTCCCTCAGTGCGGCCCTCAGGCCGCACAACTTAGGCAATCATGAATTAGTGCATCCTTAAAACAATAGGTTTATTTATCTATTTGTTCACAAGGTATCTGTTACTCTGTTAGTGATTTATTTTTTAGTTACCAATCTAAAAACGGTTTAGGTAGGGCCTTTAGGCCGCACAACCATGACAGTCGTGCACTGATAGAAAACTAATGAATAAATAAATGATAAAATAATTTTGTAAAATAATTATTACGGTATTAATACCGAAGAAAATAACATGATTATTTATGTTCCCTTGCAATGGATTTTGAATCCTAAATGGAATCCATATGAAATAATAATTATTATATTACGGTCATAATATTACAAGTTTGATGGTGATTGCTTGGGGGTCATTCATTAATTACGTAAGGGTTTTTTGGGGGGGGGGGGGGTATTGGATATCTTACGGACCCTTACGTAGGGGGGGGGTCCGACGTATTCCTTACGTAAGTTTCTTAAAATATTTTTTTAAATTAAATTTAAAAATCAAATATAATTTTTTCTTTTTATGTTGGTAATTATATCCAGGTATAATGGAAATACCATATATTGAAATATATAGTACTTAAAAATCATTAAACATAGTGGCATAATAGTGTGAATTATAGAAAATGGCATCAAACTTTGGCGATCTTTACGAACGGTTTTTCATCTATGTAAATAAAAATTTAATTTAAATTTTTGTATTTATTATTATCTATCTATATATATTAATGGATGTATGTGTGTATGTATGTTCCCTATAGACTCCTAAACCGTTTGACCGATCGGAACCAAATATGGAAGAGTTATTATGTAGGTCCCTGCGCATGTTTTTGTATTGAAATAGTGCAAAAATTCGCAAAGGAAAGGAAAGTTGATTTTGAGTAGCCTGCCTTCCTTTAAGGAATCTCGATAATCCATTCATGCGCGTCCCATAGGGACGCGCATGAATGGATTATCGAGATTCCTTAAAGGAAGGCAGGCTACTCAAAATCAACTTAAAAAACAATAATGAATGCTGTCAAACTGTCAACCGATCGACGTTTCTATTTGACCAATCTTAACCAAATTTGGTGTAGAAGTTATTTACAATGCTACGAAAAACATCCGACACGGTCTAGATGGCTAAAGGCGGCCAGTAAGCCGACTGTGCCAGCTAGTATAATATATTATTATTCATCTTTTATAAATATAAGGGGTGGAGAGGGGGGTCAAAATTAATTTTCTTTTAAATAATCCTTACGTAAGATGTGGGGGGGGGGGGGTTGCCACAATCTTACGTACCCTTACGTGGCGGGGGGAGGGGGTCCAAAATTACAAAAATCATCCTTACGTAATTAATGGACGGCCCCTTGGTTGTGCACGAAATAATTTTTTTTGAACAAAAACTACTTCTACAAAAAGGTACTTCTGCGGAACATCCTGTAAAAGTGTGATAAAATAAGCTTGCAGTTTGTAACGAATGCATTTGTTTCTTCCGATTTGGGGGGGGGGGGGAGGTTAAAACAAATTAATTTGGATTGTCTAATATTCAGCGGCGTACTACCGTGATGCAAGTGGTGCATTCGCATTAAAAAATAGTACATTATGCACCAAGGTAGCAAAGTGACACTTTTTTGGCCCGAGGGTAAAGGATTGTTTACACGAGGCGCCAGCCGAGTGAAACAATTACCCGTGGGCCAAAAGTCACTTTACTACCGTCGTGCATATACTGTTTTTTGCCATTCCGAGAGGTAAAGTAGGAACTTCGCCAGTTTAGAAACTTCAAGCAAAAATTTAACGCTTTTTTTTTATAATACCTACACGTGGTCGATAAATCGCAAAATAGCACTAGTAATATTACCAACTATACTACTAAAAATTACTAAGAAATAGCAGTTGGCACCCCTGATTCTACCAATGCCATTGATTCCAATGCTTCATTTCATTTAAATTTGTGCCTTTGAAAGAGCAACACGTACCATGAGCGAGAACGTAGAAATTGCCGAAGCAGCGAAGATGGCGTTGGTGGAACTGTTGCCGGCAAAATCAAGAAAAGTTTACCAAAAACAGTACGACGCTTTTGTGCAGTGGTGCCAGAATAAAGAATTGTCAGATTATTTTAGTGAAGACGTGTTTTTGGCATTTTTTTACGAGAAGGCTAAAACGTTGAAGTCATCGACCTTGTGGTCGCACTATTCCATGGTTAAGGCCGTTACTAAACTAAAGTCACCAGTCATCTGGTGACTTTATTTCCCGCTCACCCCCCTATTTTTTAACTTTACTCCCGCTCACCCCCCTATTTTTGAACTTTACTCCCGCAGGGTAAAAAAGTGCCCCTTTACGCCCGCAAACCGGGGTAAAAAGTGAGTACTTTACCCCCGGAATGGCAAAAAAATTATTCTTCATTCTGAATAAGTAATTGTTATTGTGTTCTGGGACGGCGGTGCCCCGTCGCCCTCCCCGTATCAGCTGCCACTGTTCAAAAGTGTTACATAAATTAAAATTTCATTCATGTTAAGATTTACCATTCTAAATTTCCTAAATTAAATTAACGCGCAAATAAGAATAGAAGAACAATATAATACAAAGAATTGACATCAATTTCATTAAAAAAATTTAAAACATGGGGGGGGGGGGGGTGATAAATTACAAAGTAAACTTACTTCATAGAGGAAGTTGTTGCTATAAGTAGAGGCCACTCAAATTTGTAATAACTAGCAATAGCCAAAGCTTGGAATGTTTTACCTACACCCTTGTCATCAGCAATTAAACATCTACCATTTTTAGCGACGGCAAAACTAAAAAAGCATTTCAAAGCAATTTAAACTAATTTGTGACGTTTTAATCTCACCTTACACCTTCTTCCTGAAATGGCATTAATGCGCCGGCCAAAACCGGATCGATTCTACTCAAACATATCTTAGAATGATCTAATTTTGGTGCTTTACAACAATTCAAAACAAAATTGGGTAATTTATTAACAACGAGATTGGGACATTTTGTTGTTATTCTGCTTTGAAAACACTCGTAGTCGTTAATGTGAAAATTCCAAAGGTCTGTTTCTACATCTACAGAAAAAAGTTTAACGCCTATTGTTAAATAAAATTAGCACAAATTTAATAAACTTACCGAAAGCGCTGGAGATTATATAAATGAAAATATCCATAGACCGACCAACACTAAAAGAGGGGGGTAACTGGACTTCGAATCTATCTTCGGAAATTAGGTATATAATACCCTTCATATGGGGTGTAATAATTGACGTATTACTTGGCGGTGGATTATCGCGCGGTAGATTATGATGAGAATTATTCAACCGTAATGTTCCATTTGGACTAAATGAAAAACTTCCGCGGGCCGCATTGTCAACTCCCGAGTAATTGGTAATTTGTTTTGGAAAATTTAACACGAATTTTCTTTTAGCTAGTTTCGCTAGCGCCTGCCGCCGTTTCTCCGCAATCTCTTTTTCCGTGCACTTCATTTTTTTAAATTAATTAATTAGAACTTTTAAATTTGTAAGTAAACATTAACCAAAAAAACCGTTGCACTAATTCGACGTTTCAAATTGCACTAAAAGAGTACCTCCCGACACCGTAATTTGGTACCTGTGGGACGTCCAAGATAACATCTGTGAATAGCGACATCTTGGCACCGGTGTTTTATTTAATTAACAGTTTCCTAGATAAGAAAATGTAATATAGGTAATATTTTTATATAATGTTTAAAAAATATATAACATGTAAATGCACAAATTTGAAATAGTAATACACATTTTTAGACATACGAGGGGAAATCGGTAAGTTCAATTATAACGGTATAATGAATAACATTTTTCGAAATAATTTCCTTGCGGCTCAAGGCACGACAAACAATAATTGTTTCGATTGCTTTGCAACATAGCTTTACAAAACATACAGCAGCTCTTCATCGGTAATAAATTCAGTGGCGGCTCATGACTTCTTCCAATGGGAGGGTAGAAAATTTAACCCTTTCACCGATTTTACCAAAATTTGGGGGTCCAAAATATTTATACTTAAAGGCATTCAAAATGTTGGGTCAAGGGGTTAATTTATCCTTAACTTTTGGTAAGTTTATGGATTTATTTAGAATCAAGAAAAATAAATTTATGATTTCGAAATTTTAATAATAAAAAAAATAATCATTTAAAAATTTTTAAAAGGGAAAATAAATTGATAAATCTTTAATTACTAGGACCATTATGATATTCTTCGAAGAAAATTATATCTTATACAGTGGCGGATTTAAGGAAAAAGACCCGGTGGGCAAAATTTCATTAGGGCCGCCTCCCTATTGAATTGTGTACACAAGAATTTATTTTGGCTCAAGTGTTTCATTGGAAGTGATAGGTATGTGTTTCAAGAAATTTATCAGTATAAAATGGTTTGAATTTATTTATCGAGCATTTTGAACGTTGGATTCGTTTTTACATTGAGAACATTTACATATTTTTAAATCCTCTTCTCGCTTTCTTCTCCGCGAAAACTTCGATAGTAGCATTCAAATCAACTTGATTGGCGACATGCTGTTCGATGAAAAGTATGCTGAAATCGTCCAATGCTTCTGCACTCATTGTAGAACGTTGACGATCTTTGACTTTCTTTAATGAGCTCATTGTTCGTTCGGCGTGGGCTGTGCTGACAGGAAGTGTCAAGAATAAACGCAATAAACTGCAGCACTCCGGAAAACTGCTCATCAAATTTTTTTAACGATGGAGTTCAAATATTGCAATGGACTAAGAAGTATGCCCAGTAGAATCTTGTTCTTGTGAGAAGTACAAATCCGCAAAACTGATCAACTCATACTTCAGGGCAATTGTAAAAAAAGTTGGATATTTCTCCATCAAGTTGCAAACATTTTTTTCAACTTTTTTCTCATCCATGTTTTTGAAGAATTCAGGTTTGAGAAATCCGAAAAGTGAGTTTATCTCATGAAAACCTTTGGCTCTTTCTTGTAATTCGCTGCACATCCTGTCGAGAACTTCGTAGTATGCAATGCGATGTTTCGTTGCCATATCCAGAGGACTGTCGTCAGCTTTCTCACCGGGCATTTTTTTCGTTCGTCCTCGTCTGGTGATCGGAAAATCCGGATTCTTCCATCCATGTTCTCCCATTGAGATTTCGCTTTCGACACAAAAAAATCGTACTTGCTTTCTGCGCGCAAGTTTTTCAAATTCTTCATTACATTCTGAAGACAATTTTGGGCCATCAAAAGATCCACTTCTTTTTTCTGTAATTCCACTTCAGCAACGTCGATGAATGATATGACTGAATGCCACCACGTCAGGTTAAGTAAGAAGAGCCAATCGATCGCCGAAAGTAGAGAATTTGCGTCCATTATATCTTCTCCAGTAGCCTTTTCTCTTGATGTTTCTCGTTCTAAACAGTTGACAATACAGTCAAGATTTTGGATAACCGCTTCTACTGCTTTCAGTCGTGCAGACCAACGAGTCCCGCTCAATCCTTTAATGTGGAGTCTTCGTTTCTGTGACAGCGCCTCGCTTTCGACATCAAACTGTTCACCCTGTGTCTCTCTTCTACAGTCAGAATTTGTCTCAAAAATTTCTTTTTTCAATTCTTCCAGATGTTGAATGCCGAAAGATTTTTTATTTTGGGACAGATTTTTGCTTTCTTCCAAAAGGTTTTCCCATCGCCGATGAGACTGCGAGAAGTAGTTGAAAATTCTCTGTAATGTTGCGAAAAATATTTTGATTGAAGGGCTGGCAAATTTTTCAGCTGCATGAGATAGAACCAGGTTGAGTTGATGCGCTGTACAGTGAACGTACGGAACGAAGGCCTTTTCTCCAACATATCTTCTGATAAGAGCTTGCAATCCATTCAGCTCTCCTTACATAACGGGTGCGCCATCAAAAGCTTGACCACATAGATGAATTTTTTCGAATAGATATTTTTCAAACAAGACCCCAATAATTTCATGAGAAATTGAGACAGCATCCCCTTTTTTGATTCGGATGAAACATAAAAAACTCTCTTTGATGCATAGTATCTTGGCTCCTGTCTCATTTTTTTGAATCGTAACGTACCGCACTAATATAGTTCCTCAGAACGTTTTTGACGAGTCAGAAATATTTGACAAACGTGATAAAATCGTAGACGTTTTTAATAACTGATTAATTACACAACTTTTTTGATTTTATATTTAATTTACGATTATTACGAAGCATTGCAAGTGTTTCGATAACAGGGGCCCCTGAAGAGAAATTTGTCTCGTGCTGTCTACAAAAGACTCACCGAAACATTTTTCAAAAAAAAAATCGAAAGTGTAACTTTTAGCAAGAGGGGCCCTTAATGCCTCCCATCGGGGGGGGGCAGTGGGCAAGAGCGCTTTTGCCCACCTGTTAAATCCGCCACTGATCTTATATATAAAAATTTATGTGATTGCTATTGACAAATTTTTTTCATTTCTTTCTTCATTTTTTACCCACAAATTTGTGGAGTTCTGAAAATATTTTCTTCAATTTTTACCCACAAATTTGTGGGTAAACCGGTGAAAGGGTTAAATAAGAAGGAAAACATATACAGTGATTGACAAATTCGTTAGATGCTTATAAAATGTATTGAAAGTAAAATGAGTAAAATTTTTTTCATTATTTAGTCGTCTACATGCTTAAACACTGTATGTTGAAAATTTCATGTAAATAGGATATGATTTAAAGACGATACACAAGTTTATTTATAAAATCAGTACAAACACTGGTGACAAAATTATTCATACCTTTGCAATTTTAATACATTATTATTAATTAACATAAAATTAATACTTTATGGGACCACCCCTAGCATTAATAACAGTTTTCAAACGATTATTCATGCTGCTCACCAATTTAGTGTGCCCAGCAATTCTGGGCCAATGAAATTCCATACTTCCATGATTTTCTGTTTTAAGCTTACTTTGCTTGTAACTGTATGGTTTTTTAATCTTAAAGCAATTTCTGCCTACAAATTTTCAATCGGATTTATGATGGGACTTAGTGGAGAGGTGACTAATAAATGTGGAGTGTTATATAAAAGCTTCGGATCGTTGTCTTGTTGAAAATAAAAATCAGGTTCAAGTCCCCATTTTTCAGCACTTTATTTTAAATTTTCCTGCAAAATGTTCATATACTTAAATTTGTCCATTATTCCTTCGATAAATGCAAGATTTCCAACCCCAGCACTACTCACAGAACCCCAAATTAACACCGAACCTCCGCCGTGTTTGACTGTACATTTTAAGTTTTTTAACTGCAGTTCGATATTCACTTGTCTCCATACAAAACTTCTCCCATCCGATCCAAAAATATTAAATTTGCTTTCGTCAGAGAAAATAGCTTTTTCCCAAAACGAATTATCTTTATTTACAAATTCTTTTGCAAACTTTAAACGCTTCATACGGTTCACTTTACTTATCCATGGTTTCCTTCGTGCTACTCGTGCATGAAACCCATGTCTTCTCAGGCATCTACGAAACGTATTGGTTGAAACTGATTTTAGTAATTGTTCATAAAACGATGTTCTAATTTTTGTAACACTGATATGACGATTTATTTTAAATTTGCGCACTATAAAACTTTCGTCCCGGTTTGTTAATACTTCATGTCGTCTTCTGTTGCACACTTTGCTTTCAAAAAATTGTTTTATCTAATTTCCCAACTAAAGATAATAAAAAACACAACGGTATGATAAGAAATCTAATAAGCAAATAAAATTTGGTATTATGTCATCGTAAATTACTCTTTTGAGTTCACACTACAGTTTTAAATTTGTAACTGGTCCGTTGTAAAAAAAAGGTTGCTCATTCCAGCTCTAAAATATAAATAAATTTCTTCCCGTGGTTTACTTCCAAACTGATGTTAAAAAAAGTAGTCAAAGTCATTTCTACGGAGGCTGTGAGCCAAGGGCTCTTGGGCCAATGGGCTCTTAAGAAGCATGGTTTCTTCCGTAACATGTTCGGGGACAAGTGTGTTAGCGCAACTTGTCCGCGAACATGTTTTGTAATTCAATTCTGTTGGCGAGTGAAGTTCTACCGTACTGCTTTCCGAGAAATTGCGGACTACGTGATTAATAGGAACTCACCGTTTGTATATAAGCTGATTATTAAAGTTACCACAGTAGCAATATGTACATCTATTAGCAGTTTTCTTTTGTGCTACGCACATTCAATAATTTTTTTATACATAATAAAATATATCTCTTTAAATTTCAATTTATACTGTAGAAGGATAATATAAAAAAAATTTTTGAGTATTTTAATGATTTTGTTCACTGCACGATAAATAAGTGACTCACATGCATACGTAATCCGCGCCATTTATTTGTAAAATGTTTGCGTCATTGCTTATTTTTTGTAGTTGGTTCTCGCCAAATACTAGTAGCAATTTTTAAGACTTGAATTTAAAGTCTTATAACTTAAAAATTAAATAGAAACTACTAAACATAGAATAGAAAATTGTTATGTTATGTAGTCAACGGTTATGTTCTCTTTTTTCTGAAATTCACCCATAGCCCCCATAGCAGTATTTTTATAGATGCAACATTATTTTATCGACTTTTTAGTGACGTAATACAGAATTTACAATTTATTTTCGACTTCACTGCTTCACCCGTAGGAAGGGTGAGGGCGCTAAACCTTGACAAAACCCAATCAATAATAGTTTAAAATTTTCGAAAAGATAAGAATCTTTCGGGGGGCATATATTCAAATTTGACTGAATTCGAAAATTTGACCACGACTTGATTTTTCCCAATAAGTGGGGATTTTAATCGTCTACAGTAGTTTTCCGTCTATAACTCGATTACTTTCATTTTTAGTGAAAATTATCATCAACTCAAAATTGAAGGGTACAAAATTCTCTATAAAACAGATTAACAAAATTTGCCTACATCATAATCATACTAAGAATTTATGAAATAAAAAGAAAATCCAGAGAAAACAATTGTAAATAGTTTTGAATAATTCTTATTCTGAATAAAAATTTCGTACCTTTAAACTTCACCATCGATGGTGAACAAAACAATACAAGGTTTCAAGATTTACTACAGATCTGAAGTAAATTCTGAAACCTCGTTTTGTAGGGAATTTTCTCCTCTTCAATTTTGGTCCAATGATAAACAGGGGATTTTAGGAAAGTTGATTCCAACCCCCCCCCCCGCGTTCCATACCCCGGGGGTATGGAATACCCCCCAGGTACACTTGCTTTATTCAGAACCATCAAAATTTATTATTTTTCGTTGAATATTTTGCAATTTTCGTTTGTAATCCGGGTGGGGGGGGGCAGTAGGTGATATTTTTCATAACTATCCAGTACCGTTCTTCTTAATACCGAGGGACGTAAAAGTGCAAGTTTTTCTTTCGCAATAAATTAAGTGTACCTGGGGAGTATTCCATACCCCCAAACTCCCCGGTCCTAAATGAGTTCCTGATAAGCATAGATTTGTTTTCATTATTCTATGTCAGCGCCGTAGCAAGGGTGATCGCAATGGGGACGCTGAACCTTGACATACTGTTACCTTATCGGTGAGGATGTCCTAACACCTGTCACTCCGAATGAGTTGAAACTTTGCAATCGCAAAGAGGAAGGTTTATATAGGCCCGTCCTGCAAAAAAATTCTGAGAATGTATTATCAAAATTTTGAGTAAATCGATTTTGAAGTTTGCTAATTTACATGTAAAATTAACGAGATTCTCGCGCATCACTCATTTAAGACTTAAGAGTATTTTTGCCTTCATCCCGGTTTGCTTGATTGGTGGCGCCTTCTCGTATGTTTAGCTCCGCCGTGTAGCGGCTCTGAGCACGAAAAACCGCCCGGAGATGCGGAGCATCGGAGGGTAGGTTTTTCGATGCTCACAGCTCTGGCCAAGCCAAAAATTAGAAGACAAAAAAAATTTTCCCTACTTTTCAAATCGATTTTTCTCAAAATTTTGACTATACATTCTCGGGCAAAATTTTTACAGGACACTCTAATAAGGTTCCTTTTGCTAAAAAAAATATTTTGGGGCGATTTCGGGTGACAGGTGATAGGTAATTATCCCCACATTATCAAATTTTAATATTCTTTTTCAAACTACGACAATTTTCTGTTTCCAAATGTTGTAATATTCAATTATATCCTACGGTCATAATTTTTATTTTATTTCAACATTCACAGAAACTACCCCTATTATAGTAATTTATTTGTTCAGATTTTGACAAGAAGTAAACAATTTTAAAATTAAAAAGTGTTCTGAGAACACATGTTATATACAAAATAATTTTAGTGAAGAGGAGTTTACAAGTATTACAAAAAATTCAATTAATTTCACAGAATTTTTAGTTGCCTAAAATCAGTTAACGTCATATTGCACCATTTGGAGACAATAAATTAGTCTATTTATTGTCAGTTTTGAACGGTTTATCGTTACGTTATATCTTGTTCAATTCAATTTGCTGTTACGTGTAGAACCAATTTCTGTGATTGGCTATAATAGAAATATGTTAATATCATTGGTTCTCCTATTTAAAAAAAAAGATTTTTTAAATTTTAAAAAGAAAAGAATGAGGCATTAAGTTGACAAACTCTGTAGAGGTGAGATGTAGAATTTGTACATCTTACATAAAAAATCAACTTATGCCCGTATGCACCAACTACAAATAAATCTGCAAATAACTATTGGATGAATAAAGTTTATTCAATGAATAACTAATGTTGGTATTCACCAACCACTTGTCAAGTATAAATAACTATTTGTAGAATAAATTTAAAGTAGGTCAAAAGTAGTAGGTTAAATTAAAGTAGGTCATAAAATTACTAGGTAAATTTAAAATCTTAACCTATAAAAGTTGAAACATACTTCCTTGTGTTGTATTTTGGGATGAACTCTGTGTTAATCCGGGGAATTGGTAATGGTTTAAGCTAATAGATTTCTATATAAGTTGTAAACAAACATGCTTTTGTGTACATCATAATCATAATATTCATAATTAGAAAGAGAAATGGACGATTTAAATTTAATGTAAGTACATAATATTATTGTAATTTATTGTATAATAAAATTTACTTTGTTTTTAGCTACAATTTATTGCCGCCTCTACATTTTATTCCAATTGAAAATGAAAATAGAAATTGCCGACGTTCCCGAAATGTTCGTCCCAGAACTAATTTTATAGAAAATTTTGATGATATAGATTTTAAGATGCGATTTCGTTTCTCGAAAGCATCTGTGGAAAATATTTTAAATTTAATTGGAGTGAATTTAAAAGCTACAAGTTTGAGAAATGATCCCATATCGCCAATTAATCAAGTGCTGACAACCTTACGATTTTATGCTACCGGGTCATTTCAACTGTGTACGGGTGATAATTTTTTAGTATCACAAAGTAGTGTGAGCAGAATTATTACCAAAGTATCGCACTATATTGCATTAAAAGGTCATATTTATATAAAAATGCCACAAACTCGATTTGCAATAGATAAAATTAACAGTGACTTTTATCAAATTGCAAACTTTCCCAGAGTAGTAGTACGATTGATGGGACGCATATAAAAATTCAATCACCCGGAGGAGATACTGCTGAATTATACCGGAATAGAAAAGGATGGTTTTCCATAAATGTTCAAATGGTGGCAAATGCAAACCTTAAAGTTATGGATATAGTAACCTCCTGTCCCGGTAGTGCTCACGATTCAACAATTTTTAACGAATCTAGATTAAGAAGTCGGTTAGAAGAAAATGCTTTTGGGGATTCCTATTTGCTAGGCGACAGTGCTTATGCTTGTAAGAAGTATTTATTAACACCGTTACATAATCCAACAACTCGTGCAGAAATGCGATACAACAGAAGCCATATTCATACTAGAAACACAGTGGAAAGAACTTTCGGTGTTCTCAAAAGAAGATTTCCATGTCTTTCTCTTGGACTTTGTGTTGCTCTTGATCGAGTGGACTCGATAATTGTAGCCACAACAGTGTTGCATAACATTGCCATAGATAGAAGAGATGAAATGCCACCTGATGAAAACATCGTTCACAATGAAATACAAGAAATTTTTAACATTGGAAATGAAAATATTGTTAATCAGAATTTTGCAATAAGAAATGCTGTAATCAATACCTTTTTTAATAGATAGTTTTATTTAAAAAATAAAATACAAAATATTTAAATTACTGTTTTTTTATTTTTAAGTTAAATTCTGCCAGTTCCTTCTCAATTTCAGCCTTTTCCTTTAAAACTTGAAGAAGTTGTAACTGAATGGCATTTTCAGATTTTATTTTGTCAGTTTCTGCAATATTTTAAGGTTATAAATCGACAAATAAGGACTTTATTCGACCAATTATTGCGAATAACTTATTGGAAGTTTATTCGATGAATAAACCTTATTTTATGTTGGTGAATACCAAATAGTGACTTTATTCTATGAATAGTGTTATTTGTTGTTGGTGAATACGGGCATTAGTCAATTTTATATAATTCTAACTATTTGTTAATAAGTTAATCAACGACTAGAATAAACCAATTATAAGTAATCAACAAATGTGCAAAACGCCAAAATATATAATAAATTATATTGGCTAATAAAAACGCGTTTCTAATGATAAAAAAGGAGATAATTTGAATTTTTCCTAATTGAAGTGAAGCGAGAAAATTATAAATTATTAATTAATAAATGTGCGCGACGCTAAAATAATAATTTAGTTGATACAAGTGCGAAATAAATAAATAAACAATATTTATGCAAGCAATAAGAACTTTCGATTAATGAAGATTATTCCAAGTTATTACATTCCAAAAACTTATTAAGGTAAATTTTTAATTTAATTTTAAGATAAATAATGTGATAGGACATTCTTTTTTATAATTTTTAATATTAAACTTGTAGTTAAATTATAAACGCCACTTAGGCATACTTTCATAATTATAATTGTTTTTGTACAAATTAATTTTTATTTGTTTATTATATTTAAATTTTTGTAGTTGTTATGTTTTTTATTCTTCATAAAACCTCTCCTTATTTAGTGAAACTTATAAACATAAGAGCCTGAGATAATTAAGAACCGGTGAGTATTTTAGCCAGGGTATAATTCACATATGTGAGATTATTAAAATCTCTGATTGCCAATTAAAGTCAGGGGTTCGCAACAATACCTAACCCAATAAATAATAGTTTAAAATTTTCAAGATAAGATACTTTTGGGAGGGGGGGCGCATATATTCAAATTTGTCTCAGGCGCCAGAAGAGCTTGCTGCTTCCTCTTGCTTCACTGATTCGAAATGTGCAAGTCGTTTGGTGGAAAAGGCCACAATACCAAAATTTTTATTTAGCACTATAATGACAAATTTCGATACCTCAAATACCTGACAAAAAGAAAGCGACACGACGCCGTAAATTTTGCTGATGAAATATTTTAAAATAAATTTGTAGCAAATTCTTGTTTAACAATGCTTATTGTTTACCTTGTTATTCTAAGAATTCGTACTCATATTTGCTTATCAATTTATTATGCAAA
This sequence comes from Podabrus alpinus, assembly GCA_932274525.1. NCBI lineage: Eukaryota > Metazoa > Arthropoda > Insecta > Coleoptera > Cantharidae > Podabrus > Podabrus alpinus. The sequence continues at coordinate 80,280,670 of OW026452.1, forward strand.
TGTTTCGGGAACTGTTGGGTTACTCTAACCGGCTGAAAAAAAATTTCTTCAGCTACACACTAAAGAACAGGCTTATTTTAGGCTATAGAAAAAATATTTTGTATGAATACTGTAAAAATAACCAAAATATCAACTTTTGAAAAGTAGGGGAAAGTCGCGACTGGCATGCGGTCGACCCGGGTCGCTGCCACATCATACCTCGTTAGCGGTCCCTTAAAATCGAGTGAAATTTTTTCGCTCCGATTTGAATTTTTCTTCGAAATTCGGATAGCTGGGGGTGTGATTAGTGGATATTAGTAATAAATATAATCCAAAAAATGGAAAATAAGCCGTGTATTGCCGAAAAAGTGAAAAAATTAATAATTTTTTTTCCTTCTTATTTCGGGGTGTGCATTCGATAAGGAGGGTAATCCATCGTCAAAACCTACCCTTACGGGGCGCCGCTCCGCTCCAGGGTGGTTTTGACTCTGGTTACTAGGCTAAACATACGAGAAGCGCCACGGATCAAGAAAACCGGGATAAATGCAACCGGAATGTGAGAGACCCTCGAAATAGCATTAAAAAGTATAGTTGCGGTATGGGGCAGTATACTATTACGTTTCACCCCCTAAAAATCGCCTAAAAACAAAAAATAATCGATGTTGCATGTACGACGGCCGAGCTTGTTATGACCAATTTCTAAAGCTATAATTTTCAATAGGAAATATTATTCATTAAAAATTAAATACATTTCAACAAATAAAGACTAAAAAATAATCCGTCAATATCATAATAATTCAAACTTGTAAACATTTGCTATGACAAATTCTCCTAATCTGTTCTTTTAAATTGATTTTTAATTTATGTGTTATGTATTTGTGTCCTCTATCAACAGAATAATGTTTACCAAAATAGCAAAATATTAAAAAGTAGATTTTATTTCTTTACTCACAAAGAAACTTAATTTGTATTTTGTATATAGAATGGTTGCATCCAATTTACTAAATGTCGATGAGGTGATTATTCATTTTCTTTATAGCATGTAAGTTTTAGGAATAAGTTTTAGAATACGAGAAATAGAAAAATTGTAATAAGTTTAAGAATTTCTGATTGGTAGTTGAAGATTTTTTGGTTTGTTATTGGCTAAAATTAGAAAAGCCACACCAATAAAAATATTGTACAATTTAATTTTAGGGTTGTTGTTAACGAGAGCTCATGACGAGTAGATCAGAATGTTCATGACGAAAACAATAAGATTTTGATGACTATATGTTGTGTGTAAAATGTTAATTTTACCAATAAAATTGTATTAAAAAAGGGTTACTTTTTTATACAATTGAATTGATACTAGACCTCATGATTGAGGATTCATGTTATCGTATTAGTAGTTAAGTGCAATAAAATGTGTTTTTGTTCGAACATAAAAATGTTAATAATGAATAAATTTTTGTGACTTATTGTCGTAATTTGGAAGTTGGTGTTGGACACCATTATCAGTTATAATAACAATTAAATAAACTTATTACAATTATCTGATGTTTTAATGATGATTGCCGTTTTAAATAAAGTTGGACACTCCCTGTAATCTCCGTAAGAATCATGCTCAACAAAAAGGTTATTTTTTATCTATTACCTGAAGAAGGACATCATAACAAGCTGCATCTGCCGGTGCGAAATTTTCTAAGTGTTAGAGTATATCACAGTGCGCGGACCGACGATAGAATGGCTGATGCGCCCGGAATCTCACTAATTAACATGTAAAATTAACGATTTTCAAAATCGATTATTTCAAAATTTTGATAATACATTCATAGTTAAAATTTTCACAATTTGCTAATATAAGTGTGTTCTTTAGTGTGTAGCTGAAGAAAATTTGTTTGGAGTGGTTGCAGTAACCGTACAGTAACCAATGTTTCTTTTATCTCAACTTCTTCAATTTAAGTACTTTTTACGGCGACTGTGCCGTTACTCTGGCAGGCTGAAAAAAAATTTCTTCAGCTACACACTAAAGAACAGGCTTATATTTGTCTAATAAAACAATAAAAAGGCTGAACGGAGTAAAAACAACCCCAAAATCGACTTTTGAAAAGAAGGGAAAGTAAATTCATGTAGCCGGTCGAACCCGGGGTCTGCACATGTATCGGGTTACAGTCCCTTGAAATGGAGTGAAATTTTTTCGGTCCGATTTTAATTTTTCTTTGAAATTCGGGTAGGGGGGGGTGTGCTTAGTAGATATTAGTATAAATATTCGCGAAAAAATGGAAAATAAGGCGGTTATTGCCGAAAAAGTGAAAAAATTAAATTTTTTTTGCCTTCGAATTTTAGGGGTGTGCATTCGAAAAGGAGGGTAATCCATCGTCAAATCCTACTCCTCCGGGGCGCCGCTCCGCTCTGCACCCCTACGGAGCGGATTTGACTCTGGTTACTAGGCTAAACATACGAGAAGGCGCCACCGATCAAGAACACCGGGATCTATGCAACCGGGATGTGAGAGACCCTCGAAATAGCATTAAAAAGTATAGTCGCGGTATGGGGCAGTATACTATTACGTTTCACCCCCAAAAAATCGCGTAAAAACAAAAAATAAGCGATGTTACATGTAGGAGCGTCGAGCTGCATCTGCCGGTGCGAAATTTTCTAAGTGTAAGAGTATATCCCAGTGCACGTACCGTCAACAAAATGCGCCGGCCGGCCGATGAATGTGGCATCACCGGGGTCTACTGCATGATTTATGCTACTTTTCCGTACTTTTCAAATTCGAATATTTCGGTCATTTGGACCCGATTCATATGTTTTACTTTTACAATATGCTAAATTAAGTGTGTTCTTTAGTGTGTAGCAGAAGAAATTTTGTTTCGAGCTGTCATAACAACTGCACAGTAACCCTTTTTACTAGCAACAAAAATAAAGCGATTATTAATTTATCCAGTTGCATTCATTGTGGGCGGGCAGTCTTATTGCAAGTAAAGTAAGCGAAATAACTTTTATGCAATCCTTGCGTGTTTATCGTGGATTTATGACTACTTTAGCGGTTCGTAATGACCTTCAGTTCCACGTTAAAATTTATTCCCCTGGGATGTCATTTAGTCCCTTGGGATCATAGTATCACATAATTATTTACTCAACAAAAGTCTACATGCTATAGGTATTTATAAAAAGTGAAAAAATTTTTTTTTCTTCGAATTTTGGGGTGTGCATTCGATAGGAAGGTTTATCCATTATCAAAACCTACCCTTTCGGGGCGGCGCGCCGCTCCGCTCTGCACCCCTCCAGGGCGGTTTTGACTCTGGTTACTATGCTAAACATATGAGAAGGCGCCTCCCATAAAAAAAACCGGGATAAATGAAACCGGGAGCTTAGAGACCCTTGAAATAGCATTAAAAAGTATAGTTGCGGTATGGGGCAGTAAACTATTACGTTTCACCCCCAAAAAATCGCGTAAAAACAAAAAATAATCGATGTTACATGTACGAGAGACGAGCTGCATCTGCCGGTGCGAAATACTCTAAGTGTTAGGGTCATTATAATTGCACGGACTGTCAACAGAATGAGCGACGCGCGGGAATTGCGTTAATTTTACCACTGAATCTCGTTAAATTTGCTAAGTTCAAATTCCATTTTTTCAAAAGTTTGAGCCCCATTCACACTTTTTATTATTACAATTTGCTAAAATAAGTGTGTTCTTTAGTGTGTAGCAGAAGAAATTTTGTTTCGAGTGGCTGAATTAGTGATAGAGTAACCGCTCCTTATAACCAGCCGCCACTGCTTATCGATATTGTAATTGAGGGAATAAATAAAAACTAAAGGCAATATAATATAAATCTATTGCTTGAGTGTACACCTCAATAACATGTTCAGTTTCACAAAAAAAGGATGCAGGTATGTAATTACTAGTTATATGAGGGCCGGTATACTTTTCGGAATTTTCAATGAAATAGATGTCCTTTCCACGCCCACTCAACAGGGGATGTGCCCTATCCAATAGGGCGCGTTGAAAAGCCATCTTCTCTTATCTATGCATATATCACATAACAGCCATTCCTCCCTACATCATTTTTGTTTTCAAATCATTAAAAAACATATAAAAAAATAAACAATTACCTAAAATAGTAGTAAATAAAAAAAATCTTTAAAATATCACCCTACTAAAACGAGAGCACAAAAAAACATGGGTTTAAAAGTTAAATAAAGGCATAAATTCATGAACAGGAACTAAAACCATAAGCATAAAAACTTAAAAAATCATTCGAAATGAACATTTAATATAAAAAATAAATATTACAAAAAATCACCATTGTAATAAAAATGATGCCATCAATAACAAAAGAAATTATTAAAATATAGGGTGAAATCATAAAATATTTAAAGCTGTTGCAGTCTGCGAGCAGCAAAATGAATTCTTCTGAAAAATTTTAATCCTGTATTTTTTTATTATTGTATAATTTCATTTTGTTATTTTTCCAGGGATTTATAAATGCTTTTAATTTTATATTCCGTTAATATAAAAAGTGAATTAATACATCCATATTTATAATATATGGATAAAATATTTAAAAATGTATATAAAAAATTAATACTATAACATATAACATTAATGGTGTAAGAAAATTGTGAAAAAAAATTCAAAAACAGTCTCTTGGTATTTTTTCAATTGATTTTGTTAAGTAATGATCCATCATACTTCTGAGTACACTCCGAGCTTCTTACTAAATTTTTTCCCAGAAGTTGAATTTTTGAAAATGGCTTAACATGACGGCAAAAACAGGTTTCTACCCAATATTCCCATACCAGTTAATTGTAGGATGAAAATGGTTGCTAAAAATCTAATAGATGACATAATTCTCTACAACTTTTCTCTCAAATATTTTACTGGAAGTCGATTAGTTCCTGACTGCATCGCTGGAAAATGGAGCGGATTATTGAAAATTCCAAAAATCTTCCATTTTGACGTGACTTTTTTTTATTATTATTGGTCATCTTATACTATAATAATAATAAATATGTAATTAATTACCAATAATTATTAAAAAGCCAAGTCAAAATGGAGAGTTCTTGGAGTTTTAAATAATCAGCTCCATTTGTTGGCGCTGCAACCCAAGACCTGAAAAATATTAAAAACGTAACTTGGAGGAAACAATGTCCTCTATAAGAATTATAGCAACCATATTTGTCATACGATCAGAAGATATTGCGGAGAAACCCGCTTTTCGCCAACTACAGATTATTACCTAACAAAATCCGTCAAAAAACGCAGAAGACCGTTTTCGGATTTTTTTTATTAAAATGTGCTCAATTTTCTTACACTATAAACATTCACTCAGGAATTTGAACATTACTTAAAACCTCATCAAAATCATCGTCCAAAAAATCTAATTCGGCACTGCTGATGTTTTGAAAAATGTCTTTTGAGCTCGAAATACTATCCCAATCATCTACTTTGTCTACACAAGACAAACGTCTCTTAGTTGCATTCTCTTTATTCTCTGGATCATCCGCACTGTCCAGATCAGATAAACATCTTTTATTTGGAGAGCTTTTATTGGGAGTATTCAAATAAGAAATATCCGAGGTGTGTCCAGAAGTTGAAGAAGCGTAACTTAGATCATTTGCTATAGATTCTAAATTTGATGAGTTCTGTGAAAGAATGGGTAGATCTTCAAAGGATTCGTTAAAAAGTCCAACTTCTTGCAAAATTTTCTGTTTATTTTTCAGCATAGGCCATATGTAGTCGTCTGCAGTGCCTGATGCTAATAAATAGACTACATGAACTTTAGCGTCTTGGCCAATTCTATGCGCTCTGCTTTCGGCTTGATTTAATATCTAAAAAAAACAGAAACAGTTAGGACCTGCGAATGCCTGCTCCTTTATCTTTGTATATTATACACATATGTACGCGTTACTCTGAGAAGTGCTTTTAAATAACAATTAAATTTATCAAAACTGGTACTTTTATATAAGTAATAAGAGAGGTAAATTAATTTGGAATTTACGAAATAAACCACATATTCAGACTTAAAAGTTCCATTTTACTCCCTAGACGTATAATATACTATTACTTTTAAAACGGAAAAAGATAGAAAATGACGGTTTGCGGCATTCGAAATAAAACAAAATTTTCATCCCGTATACATAGTAATATGTTTCAATTGATTAATAATGTTGTAATGTTTCCTCCCACTACAAATATTATAGGGATAACAAAGTGCCTACCATAATTTTTGTAGTAGAAACCGGTCGTCCATAAATTACGACACGGAATTTTCAGCAATTTTTAACCCCCCCTCCCCCGATCGTCACACAAACCTAGACCCCCTTCCAAGTATTACGTCACATATTCTTGAACCCCCCACCCTAAATGTTTCAAATGTATAATTTATATAATAAAAAGAAACCCGTGGCGGATTTCATGGGTGTCATCCCCACCTCGGCTGATGACCTTTTTTTTAGGAGTAGCACCCCAGAGGAAACATCTATGAAGGGCGGTCCGCTCCCTCCCCCTAGCTACTCCAGTGGCTTCAGTGGCGTATCCACTCAAAAAATAGTTTTCTTTAAATACTTATAATAAAATATTTAATCTATATATTTTGTGACGTCACAATTTTTCGTCACAAGGGTCGGAACCCCCCACCCCCCAAGGAACATGACGTAATTTATGGACGACCCCAAAAACAAATCGTCGGCATACAATCAAAAGTGACCATCTGCAAAACCCTAGTTTTACTTTAGAGCAGTTTTTAAGTTATACTTCGCCTGTAAATAGTCAATTTTACCAACTCTATAACTTATTCATTTAATTTCTAATAAAGATTGGCATTTTTCCTTGTAACCGTACTGGTTATTCAATCCCATTTAGTCAATTTTCTCATTTTCAGCATTTTGTAGTTGGTCACTTTTGCTTGTATGCCGACGAAATTTGAATTTTTGATCAAATAAACAATATCTATGAGCAACCCGCGGCCCGCCACCCTTTCTCGTACGGTCCTGATGTCATCATTTCCGAATGATGTATCGAACTTCGTATCCGAAACTTTGGACTGCCAGGGACAAATCGATACAATCTACACTGATTTCCAGAAGGCGTTTGACCAACTTGATCTATATAGATTGATTGGGAAATTGTCATCGTTTGGCTTCTCTAATCAGCTGATTAATCTCTTCAGTACATACCTATTTGAACGCAAGCAATTTGTTGAATACCGGGGTCATAAATCTTCGGTCTTCTCGGTTAGCTCGGGCGTTCCTCAGGGGTCCAACCTTGGTCCTCTCCTTTTTATAATTTTCGTGAACGACCTGCCCAATATTATATCATCGCAAAAACTGCTATATGCCGATGATTTAAAAATTTACGCAGGCATTTCCTCATTAGAGGATTGCCATCGTCTGCAATCTGATCTGGACCTGATTGGGACCTGGTGTAGGAGTAATCGGTTGCAACTACAAATCTCCAAATGTAAAGTAGTCTCTTTTACAAACAAGAAGACTTTTATTGACTTCTCCTACACTTGCGAGGGCAGAATTTTGGAGAGATGCGATTCCTTCAGAGATTTGGGAGTTATCTTTGACTCACGACTAACCTTCACCGAACACATTAGCGATACCCTAGGTTGTGCGTCCCGCATGTATGGATTCATCTACAGAAACGCACGTGACCTTCAAAGCATTCCATGTTTGAAGCTTCTCTACTATAGCTTTGTTCGTTCAAGGCTGGAATACGCTGCGCTGATCTGGTACCCAACACATGCGTACCACATTAGGCGACTTGAGTCGGTACAACGTCGATTTTTGAAATTCTTGGCATTCCTTCAAGATGGTCTTTACCCGATACAGGGCTATAATCATCGCAAACTCTTGGCTCAATTCGATGTTGAAACACTAGAGAGCAGGCGCTTTGTATCGTCCGTCGTATTTATATACAAACTTCTGAGATACAACATCGATTGTCCACCATTATTGGCAGAGATAAATTTTCGAGTACCTAGAGGTAACTCTAGACAGAGCGACCTGTTCTACTGTAGGTTTAGCCGTACCAACTTCTTGGCCACGTCCCCCATCTCCATCTGCAGCCGCAACTTTAATGTTATTACTGACATTGCCGACCCCAACCACACGGGCCTCAAGGAGTTGGTTGCATGCTGTTACAGGCGAGTTGGGTAATCGCCCCGTCCAAACGATCCAGCACTGACTTATATAAATATGGGTTATTTTATTTTATTTAGTTTGTGCTATGTACTTCTATATATTATAGTTGGTATATATATGTATATACATTTGTATACACACTCCTTGTAATTAGTTTTTACTGTTAGGAGTGTGTCTAAATCTTTAAATAAATAAATAAATAAATAAATTTCCAAAATTTAAACATCGGCATTTCTTGGTATGAAATGTTACGCCGGGTTTATTTTGTAAAAGAGAGCTAATTTGAGTTCATCATTCAGTGTTTATATGATCATAAGTTTCTTACATGCGGCCTACACAATATTTTTAAATTTGTAGCTGCCCAGTTGCAAAGGAAGGTTGCTCTTACTGGATAGGGTCACTCCATATCAAATCAACCCACGTATTTTCACGTCCCTCTTCGATCTTGCTCAAATTTGGTATACTTCAAAGTTATGCCAAATCAGCGCCGTAGCGAGCTCTTGTGGCGCCTGAGGCAAATTTGAATATATGCATCCCCCCCCCAAAAAAGATTCCTATCATTTTAAAAATTTTAAACTATTATTTATTGGGTTTTGTCGAGGTTTAGCGCCCCCATTGCGATGGAGCTCGCTTAGAGTAATGAAAACAAATGGATGCTTATCAGGAACTCATTTAAGCTGCCGGGACCGTGGGGTCTGGGGGGTATGGAATACCACCCAGGTACACTTAATTTATTGCGAAAGAAAAACTCGGTATTAACCACTTTGCCCGATAGTACACACGGGTGCGTGCAAAATGCATTTAGTTCCAAATAACCCGCGGGTGAAGTGGTTAAGAACGGTACTGGGATAGTTATGAAAAATATCACCAAAAATAACCCCCCCCCCTCCCGGATTACGAACAAAAATTGCAAAAGATTCAACAAAAAATAATAAATTTTGATGGTTCTGAATAATGGCAAGTGTACCTGGGGGCTATTCCAGAATACCCCCAGACCCCCCGGTCGTGTAATATCGATTTTTATCGTTGGGAATTTCTGAAGATCTTATATAAAAATACGCATAGTATGTCAGAATCACCGTTTCCATGGTAACGTAACGGATTAACCCCCCCCCCCCCCCAATAAGGAGATTATTTTTATCGGTAGGAATTTTTCTTTTCAATTTAAATATATTGGAATAACTGTCGCGATGATGACGTGATAGTTTTACCGGTTACCCAGTCAGTTAAAGGGAAATGAAAAAGAACGCGGGGTTGGAATCAACTTTCCTAAAATTCCCTGTCTTATCATTGGACCAAAATTTGAAGCGGAGAAAATTCTCTACAAAAGGACCTTGTTTTATGGTAAAGTTTAAATGTACGAAATAATTATTCAGAATATGAATTATTCAAAACCTTTTCAATTGTTTTCTCTGGATTTTCTTTTTATTTCATAAATACTTAGTGTGATAGGCAAAGTTTGTTAATCTGTTTTATAGAGAATTTTGTACTCTTCAATTTTGATTTGATGACAATTTTCTCTAAAAATGAAGGTAAGCGAGTTATAGGCCAAAAATTACTGTAGAGGATTAAAATCACCACTTGGGGAAATGGCCGGCAGGGAATTTTAGGCGATGTTACAAATAAAATCGCGGTCAAATTTTTCGAATTCAGGCAAATTTGAATATATGCGCCTCCCCCCCCCCAAATATTCTTAACTTTTTTTTAAATTTTAAACTATTATTTATTGGGTTTTGTCAAGGTTTAGCGCCCTCATTGCGATGGCGCCTGAGGCAAATGCCTCAGTCGCCTCACCCTTGCTACGGCTCTGTGCCAAATAAATGGACCCGTATTTTTTGTTTGGCCCTAAAGTTTCCCGTTCACATTCTAAAGCTCTTCAAAATAAATCAAATTTGGCTAGTAGAGCTTTGATAAATTATTTCTACTGGTCGAACCGTACCACTTTTCACCACACAGTGACACTTTTTTTATGAATTGGAAATCTTGAATAGGCCTTTTCAGTGAGGGTATGTGTGTAAATAATTAAGGTTACAAAATGAAGGCCCAGATCATATTTTGGCTTTGAGTGTCTTTCCCTGAAAACTAAGTAATTTAAAATTCTCATAAAAATACATTATCTTTTATACTTTTGGCTACTTACATACCAAATTTTAAAAGCGTTGGCACGCTTTTGGTTTAGGAGTAACATCGAAATGAATGATCGTGGCCATAAATCAAAACACTTCACCAAAAGTACCAAAAACACCAAAAGCGTGCCCAGGGTAAAATTTGGTATATAAGTAACCAAAAGTGTAATAACGATAATATACTACATTAATATTTTTGAGAATTTTAAATTATTCCTCTTTTGGGGAGGTGACCTTAATTATTTACACCCAAAACAGAAAAAACTGACTGAAAAGACCCATTCAATATCTTCCATTTTATAAAAAAAACCGTCTCATAGTGGTATGGTTCGGCCAGTGGAAATAATTTATTGAAGCTCTACTAGCCAAATTTGACTTATTTTAGACTGTACAATTTAACGGGCAACTTTAGGGCCAAACAAAAAAATACGGGTCCGTTTATTTGGAATAACTTAGAAGTACACAAAATTTGAGCAAAATCGAAGAGGGACATGAAAATAATTGCAAATATTTGGTTGATTTTTCCGTAGTCTCATGCATGCTATTTCTGTTACTTAATTGGGCATATTGTAATATATTTAAAAATAATAATAATAATATATAAACTTACGGTAGGATTCCAATGTAACTCAGCGAAAACGACTAAATTTGCAGCCGTCAAAGTGATTCCTACGCTGGCAGCTGTTGTCGATAAAAGGGCACATTGGTAACTATCATCCTCTTGAAATTTGTCAATAAACCTTTTTCTTTGCGTCGAAGTGCTACTTCCGTCAATTCTTATAAATTTACGATTCTTTTTAACCACAACCTGCTCAATCGCGTTTAACATTTTTTTATGGTGAGCAAATACTATAAACTTTTTCGAGGTTTCCAAAATTTCCAGAATATAGGAACTAAAAAAAATCTATATTAAACTTATTTTTAAAACAACATAAATTAATAATTAACTAGAGAAAATTAACAACATAGAAAAGGAGAAAATATCTGAAGATGACAATAACTAACAACTTATCACCGAAAGCTCATGCAATAATAATTAGAATTTTACTCTTTGCTTAGCTTGTTAATTTTTACGTAATTATTAAATTAAGTTTTAAATAAAATTTTGTTTACCAAACAGATGGTATTTTTATTTCTGCTGTTTCAGCAAAATAACTTAATAAAGCTGCGTGTCTCTTCGCACCTGTTAGTTGATTTTTATATTCTTCAGCAAGAGAGTTTAAATAAGTTCTTTGGGTTTCGCTAAGCGAATTTAAGGAAAGGTCCAATTGAACGATCTGTTGTTCTTTATTCGGTAACATTTGTAGAACTTCAAATTTCGTTCTACGAATCATAAAAAGTTTATTCAAAATAATATCCAATTCTGTTAAATTGGACTTTCCGGTTGCATCCAGTTTGTAACCGTCCCATTTTGCATCGCAATATCTTTTCGCGAACTTCGAGTAGCTTCCAAAATAACTTTCGTTTATCATGGCTAATTGGGAATACAGTTCACAAGGCCTCGACAGTGCCGGCGTTCCACTGAGCAAGACAACTCTTTTAGCTTTTTTAGCTAGTTGATTTGCAGCAATTGTGCACTTTGATTTTGGATTTTTGAAGTTGTGGGATTCGTCGATTATTAGACTACCAAACTTACGCTCCAGTAATTTATCTAAAGAACGGACCATCAATTGGTGACTTACTACTACGATTTTTGAGTCGCCGATGTAATCCCTGGCCGAGTTCATATAAATGGCATCCATTATTAAAACGGATGGCAAATAGGTGCGTATGGTGTCTAGCCAAATGTTCCTAAATTTAAAATTATTTAGTCAGATATAAATTGTTAAGGACCATGCACTAGTGTAACCCTCCCCCTTCAAACGCGAATTTTTGAATAAAATGGGTGTCAATAGTTGTGCCGAAATACTTCCATTCTCGTCATTTGTGCGTCAACGGTTGTAAAGATATTCGCGCAAACTTATAGTGCGAGAGGAGGCAGAAGCTAATGAAACGTTCTCCCATCACGAAGTTTTTCATAAAATTAGTGTTAAATCGGTTTTTAGTTCAATGTGCATTTTCTCTCATCGTTTGTGCTGCAACAGTTATGCAGTGGCGTAGCTGGGGGGGGGGGGGGCGGACCTCAAATTATCTGACCTCCCCATACATCATTCTTGTTTCCTTGGGTGCAACCCCTAAAAAAAAGGTCATCAGCCGAGGTGGGGCTAACACCTCACCCACCCGCCTAGAGGGTGACACCCGACCCCACATTACCTGGCCCCATGCCTCACAGTTCTTTCCTTGGATGCAACCCCTAAAATAAAAAAAAAGGTCATCACCCTAGGTAGGGGTGAAACCCATGAAATCCGCCCCGGGTGTCACCCACGCTAGCTACGCCACTGAGTTATGCAGTTATTCGAAAAATCTCTTCCGATTGATACCAATTTTATTTTTATCTGTTACAACAATTTCGATCGTAATTTTTGAGGTGTAAGACTAGTCGGGCGTATACAAAAAGGTTCCTAAACTAAAGCTAGTCTGAAAAATATTAAAATTTTTAACATTCAAACTAGTAAAACACGAAAACTTTTGCTTGACCCGCTGAATTATAGCAAACAACGAATCCACGTTGATGAGTACGTTAATTAAACACCACCCCACCTTTTCCAAGGCAGTGGATTTATGAAATTAAATCAATTTAAGCTCCCTCCACCAATCGGAAGACACAAATGACGCTACCAGCTACACAGGGTATTGCTAGGTTGTCAATTTTTAAATTTTATTTTAATATTATATCACACATTAATCATTAAAAAGTAATACATATAAATTAAATATTCTTTTAATTTATTTATCTATCTATCTGTTTGCCTATATCGCTAAAGAGATACGTTAATCCCCTCTCCAGTGCGGCCTTTAGGCCTCACCAACAACGGAATCACGTTTTAGATGAATAATTATATTTAAAAAAAAATTAAATTGCAGGTTTTCATTTATTCATTACTTTTCTAATAGTGTGCAATTGTTATGGTTGTACGGCCTACAGGCCGCACTGAAACTTTTTCAAGTTAACAACAGAAATAAATAAACGTGAGATGCTTTGTGAACAAATATTGTATTCCAACAATAATACATAAGACAATGTTCCCACTTGTATGGAAAACCTGGAAAAGTCAGAGAATTTTAAAACTTCTCACTCAAATTTAGTTAATTTTTAGCGCTAAGCTATGGAAATATTTTAATATCAAGTTTGCAATTTTATTTTGGCAATTAAAAAGTATAAATTTTTTTATGTTTATGTTGTGCACATACCTACCCCTCTCGGTGCATTCTTTTTTTCCGATTTACTAAACGAGTCAGGGAAAGTTTAATCAAGTAAAATCTGAAAAAGTCAGGGAATATGCGTTGAAAAATTTAGTGGAAAGAAAAGCCTATGTTTATAAGTAGAGTCGGGATTTATATGTATTTACATGTTTTATTTGCTGTACCGTAGAAAGCTGATTATTAGTACGAGTATTTAGACGTTTCTCTATGAAATAAAGCAAAATACGAACTTTTATTGCGCATATAATTTAGTATTTTGGATTTTTACCGTTATAACCATTATAGCCCATACCATAACCATTATATAACACCATTATAACCTCATGTAATCGCATATAATATGGTCAATATTTGGCATAATTATTGTTAATTATATGTAGTAGATGCAAGTTTTTTAAATAAACTTAACGGTAAAAATGTACAAAATGATTATTTATATACTATGGATTGTGTAGGTACAAAATCAGTTCGTGTCAGATACATTTATTTATGGCTACACATTTTCTGGGGCCGTTCTTGAGTTGCCACATGTTGAATTTTAAAAAATCATAAGCATGTCTAAAATCTGTTAAATCAATAAATTACAATTTTTATTGTCCCTTATTTATTTCTACGGAAGATGTAAAACGTTGCAAAAACCGTTGTATACATTTATTTATTTCCTTATTTATAGGGGTCTGAAAAATATTACCACTTCTTTGTAACTTTAAAACTAATCTTGGCCTGCCAGATCCAGAAAGTTTGAATTTGCTGCATATTTCTTTGTTTTCATTTAACCGCATATTATCAACATTTCAGCAATATTGTCGCATTATATCGACTAATTTTAACCGCATATAAAATACTTATATTGACGTTTTATGCGCAAATAAATCCGGACTCTAAAGCACGTAACCCACCTGATTTGGTCAATTTTTTTACCTACTTTCCTAAAATTTTAAGCAGATTATATTTTTGTTTTCTATAAGACTTCCGAAATACAAAATAAACATCTTATGGTCATAAATAAACCGTACATTTTATTGCTCTTCATCCTTTTTCTTAGATATTTTTTTCTTTCTTTGAGGTAGTCTACCGAAAATTTGCCACATTGTTAGTGCAATAAAAGCGTGGGAACAATTACTTCAAAATTTGTATAATTTGAAAAATAAGGCGTTACATTTGTCAGGACCATCTAGAAAAACAACAGTTGCTGAAGATTTAAGAATTGTTTTGTTAAGTAAACGTAATAGAAAGCGCACGGCACCAGAATTTACTGCGGAAATGAATCGCGAACGCGAAAACTAAATTTCAACCAGCACAGTGAAACGTCGACTTCAAGAAGCTAATCTTCATGGGCGCGTTGCCATACAAAAACCACTATTACGTCCAGGTAACAGGGTGAAACGACTTCAGTGGGCACGAAATCATTTAGATTGGAAACAAGTGCTCTGGAGTGACGAATCTAAATTTGAAGTATTTGAACAAACAAGACGAGTGTTTGTTCGAAGATCTAAGAGTGAGAAACTGATTCCCAACTGTATTGTGCCCACTGTAAAAAAAAGGGAGGAATTCGGTGCTTGTTTGGGGATGGTTTTCCTTTGCAGGGACGGGGGATTTATGCCGGATTGAAGGAATCATGCGGAAAGAAAATTATTTTAAGATATTGCAAAAAAATATTTTACCATCGGGGTTGCGTTTAATTGGCCCTAATTTTACTTTCATGCATGACATGACCCTAAACATATAGAGCGGTAGTCAGCGCCGTACAAGCAGGCACCATCGCAATAGGGGCGCTAAACCTTAACAAAACCGAATAAATAATAGTTTAAATTTTCAAAAAGATGAGAATCTTTTTTTGGGGGGGGGGAGAGGCGTATATATTCAAATTTGACCGAATTCGAAAATTTGACCGCGATTTTATTTGTAAAATCGCCTAAAATTCCTTGCCACCCTTTTCCCCAAGTGAGGGTTTTAATCCACTACAGTAGTTTTTTGCATATAACTCGCGTACCTTCATTTTTAGAGAAAATTATCATTAAATTAAAATTGAAGAGTACAAAATTCTCTATAAAACAGATTAACAAAATTTGCCTACATCCTGCTAGGATTTATGAAATAAAAATAAAATCCAGAGAAAATAATTGAAAAAAGGTTTTGAATAATTCATATTCTGAATAATTATCTCGTACATTTAAACTGTAGCATCGATGGTGAACAAGAAAAAACAAGGTTTCTGGATTTAATTCAGATCTGAATTTTCTATTCTTCAAATTTGGTCCAATCATAAAAAGGGATTTTAGGAAAGTTGATTCCAACCCCACGTTCTTTTTCATTTCCCTTTAACTGACTGGGTAACCAGTAAAACTATCACGTTATTATCGCGACAGTTATTAAAATATATTTAAATTGAAAAGAAAAATTCCTACCGATAAAAATAATTTCCATATTTGGGGGGGTATTCCGTTACGTTAGCATGGAAACGCCGATTCTGACATACTAGGCGTATTTTATTTAAGATCTTCAGAAATTCCTAACGATACAAATCGATATCACATGACCGGGGGGGTCTGGGAGGTATGGCTATACCCCCCAGGTACACTTGCCATTATTCAGATCGATCAAAATTTATTATTTTTTGTTGAATCTTTTGTAATTTTCGTTTGTAATCCGATAAGGGTTCTTCTTAATACCAAGGGACGTAAGAGTGAAAGTTTTTCTTTTGCAATAAATTAAGTGTACCTGGGGGGTATTCCATACCCCCCAGAGAGCTGTAGCAAGCGAGAGCTGTAGCAAGGGTGAGGCGACAAAACTCGACAAAACTCAATAAACAATAGTTTAAAATTTTCAAAATGATAGGTATCTTTTGGGAGGGGGGCGCATATATTCAAATTTGTCTCTGGCGCCAGAAGAGCTCGCTACGGCGCTGGCGGTAGTATGTAAAAACTATTCTAACGCTCAAGAGAGAGAAAAAATTGAAAGTTATGACGTGCCTCTTCAGAGCCCGGATTTAAACCCGATTGAATTATTGTGGGAGGGGCTAGACAGGAGGGTTCGAAAAGTGTGTCCAACATCTAAAGACTATTTGTAGAACATTTTGGAATGTGAGTGGACTAACATTCCGCATTCAGTGTTATCAAAACTGATTGAAAGGATGTCTAGAGTAGTGCGAGCAGAGCGAGTAAAGGTGGTTTCCTTTTAAGGTTTTTCAAGTTATAATACAACAATACAATTAGAGATGCTTGATGAACAAATAGATCAACATAAGTAATGTTTTAATCCGCAATGACTATTGATTGCCTATAGGTTGTACGGCCTAAAAACCGCATTGAGAGACCGAATCATCAGCTCAGTTTAGCGTTACAGACAGACATTTTATTTATGTCTGTCTATTATGTCTATTACCGTCAGCATTCTTGACTTACACGCTTGACTTCCGGAGACCCTTTCGGTTTATTTTATTTGAACCCCCCCCCCTTCCGAACGATTTACTTAAATAAACAAATACTGGCCGAACAGGATGACAGTATGTCGTTCATACAAAAAATAAATGAGACACCAACATTCGTGTTGATGCAGTGGCGGGTTAGCCTGAAGTGCATAATGGTACTCCCCTGTTCAAAGGCGAATAAATAAAAATTTAATAAATGTATTTTTCCCTTTACGGTAAATTTTGTATCCTTCCATTGAAAAATGTCACAAGTCGATATTGCAAATTTAATTATTAAAACTGGAAGCTGCAGAGACCCGGGGGGGGGGCTGGAACATAGCACGTGGTGATCAGAAAGTTCATGTTGATATATTGCGGGTATTCCGTTTTGAACGTCGCGACATTTTTCCGATACCACCCTGTCTGTGCTCGTCGAGTGTTGAAAGTGATGTGTGACGAGCACAGAGGACCTACAGCTTAACGTGGATTCCGAACCACAGGAATAGACGATTTTTACACCGTCTACTCCGATACTCCCGTCTACTCCCAGTGAAAAACTCACGAGCCGCCACTGCTTTTGAGTAATAAAATTTACAAAACAAATAAAATTCCAAATAAAAATTATCAATTCTATGAAAAAAATGTTATCGTTGTATGTACCAAACTTATGAGTTTGGTAGAGAAACACAACACAGAAAACATTAGTTTTTCTTAATGTTGGAATTGCCAGAAATTTTTATTTATTGACCTGTTATTTTCCTCCCCCAGGTATATTTTTGTATTTGATGTTTTGAATAATTTGAATTTACGATAAACATAAAATTTGCGTTCAAGTGTTCATGGAGATAAGTGAAAAATGTGATATCAGTCAGTCGGGTCCGCGCGTAGCGGCTGGAAGTTGAATTTTTGTATTTTTGTCGAAGTGGAGAATATTAGAAAGATTTATTAGAAAGGGATGGTGTTCGATTTTCCTTCGCGAAATTTTAGAAGCGTATAGGACTCCACATCTATAAATTATTCGCCCAGCGTGGCGTTATTTTCTTAAAACACCACATTATATTTTACCTTAGACCGCTCAATACTACATAATTATCTACAATTTTTTTAGCCATTCAAAAGATAAGATAAAGAATCAAAATAAATTACGGGAATGGAAGAACATTACAGCACCAATAATTACCCCTAAAGTATATAGATTGATTACCACCATACCACAACCAATTTAACCCTTTCACCGATTTTACCAAAATTTGGGGGTCCAAAATATTTATGCTTAAAGGCATTCAAAATGTTGGGTCAAAAGGTTATTTTATTCTTAAATTTTGGTAAGTTTATGGATTTATTTAGAATCAAGAAAAATAAATTTATGATTTCGAAATTTTAATAATAAAAAAAATAATCATTAATCATATTTAAAAATTTTTAAAAGGGAAAATAAATTGATAAATCTTTAATTACGAGGACCATTGTGATATTCTTCGAAGAAAATTATATCTTATAATATATAAAAATTTATGTGATTGTTATTGACAAATTTTTTGCATTTCTTTCTTCATTTTTTACCCACAAATTTGTGGGTAAACCGGTGAATGGGTTAAGGAAATCAATTGAATTAAAAACGGTAAAATTGGAAGTAGCACTTTGCGGCACAGAATTCGTAAAAATACAAATTAAAATTTTGTACTTACTTCATAGAGGAAGTTGTTGCTATGAGCAGGGGCCAATCGGTTCTGTAATAACTAGCAATACCCAAAGCTTGGAATGTTTTTCCTAAGCCCATGTCATCGGCAATTAAACATCTGCCATTTTTAGCAATTCCAAATCTAAAAAAAAGTTTTTGAAAAAAATGTAAAACAAGTAGAAAGGTGTTGATCTCACCTTACACCTTCTTCCTGAAATGGCATTAAAGTACCAGCCAAGACCTGATCAATTGTGTCCAAACATATTTTAGAATAATCTGGTTTCGGTGTTTTACAACACTTCAAAACATAATTCGGTAATTTAGCAACGACGACATCCCGACTCAAAAGTTTCATTTGACTTTGAAACAATTCATAGTCGTTAATATGAAAACTCCAAATTTTCGTATCAAAATCTACAAGGTGAAAGTTTAACGTTTTCAAATAAATTATTAAAAATAAACTTACCGAAGACTTTGGAAGGTATACGTCTAAAAATGTTGAGAGCGGCATTAGAAAAACGAGATAGCTGCACTTCAAATCTATCTTCCGAAATTACGGACAAAGTGCCCGTAACCACCCGTTTTGGTCTATTAAATGATGTACTTGGCTGTGGTTTGCCCCGCCTGGTGCCCCATTTAAAAAAATTACTAGACTGTGGGCGATTATTGGGACTTGATAATTCACTTCTGCGGATCACATTATTAATTCCCGCGGAATTATTAAAAATATTTGGATAATTTATGAGGTGTTCTTTCTTAACCAGTTTCAATTTTGCTAGTCTTTTTTTCTCTTCGATTTCTTTCGCCGAACACAACATTTTTTAAAATTAAATAACTTCGAACTTTAAATTTGTGAACATAATCACAGTAACCCTTTGATGCACTTCCACTGCGTTACAAATCTGAACTGCATAACAAATTGCGTATTTTCACGAGGTGCCAGCTTCCCACTTCTCACCACAATTTCTAGAAAAGTGCAAAGAATGGTAACTTGGATTTATGCAGTGAATAACAAAATGTTTGTATTTATAAAAAAATATAATTTTGCACTTGTACTGTTTTAATAAAACAACTATTTTAACTAATAAGTACATAAAAATTTAAGAACTGAAAAAAATCACTTTTAACACTTCCGAAACAATTCGGAATTTTGCAAATTATTTTTGTAAGGCAATCTTGTTCGATTTGATTCCAATCTTCTTGAAGTATTGGCTTTAATTGTTCTTTAGAATGAATATGGGTTTGCAGAATTTTTCTGGCTAATTCGCATCATAAATTTTCGATTGATTTTAGATCTGGCGTTTAAGGAGGGGATGAAGTACTTTGGGGTACGTGTATAAAAGTTTTAATGAAACGGATTCTAGGACCGCTACAAAGTTATTCCTGCACTATGTGGAATTTATGCTTAGAATCATTGCTTTGGTAAAGTTTAAACGAATTTCTGATCTACAACCGTTCAGCAATTTGCAACAAATTATTTTGCAAAATATCTAAATATTTATTTTCACCCATTATATGCAGTGGCGGCTGGTACGGGTAGGCCGACAGCGCGCCGCCCTCCTAAAACAGCCTCAACAGATGAACAGGCTAGTTAAACAACCCCCCCTTCAAGGTAATAGATTCGCGAAATTAAATTGGTTTTTACCTCCCACTCCCATATTAAAATTTTTATTCAAAATTAAGTTAGCCATAAGTTTTCGAAGTCAAAAATATGACTTTATAGGCGGTACAATGAAGGCAAACACATTCTGTAATTCTTAAAACATTTCAAACATTCTTCCGTTTTTCAGAGTTTTAAATATTTTGATATAAATTATTTTCTTATTCATTATTTTTTACTCGTGCAGGATTGTCTTGGTTGTGTGGCCTAAAGGCTGCACTGAAACCTTCTCAACGTTAGTAATTTTTTGTAGGTTATTAACCAAAAATAAACCAATCAGGATGCGCCGTGAACAAATGGTTGGACAGCAGATCGTCTTCTAAGGTCACCTGCATTGATTTGTGATTGCCTAAATTGTGCGGCTTGGAGGGAAGCTTGTCCGCTTTGTAGTTACAATGGAATTGTTTATGATTTACTATCAGTTTCATATATGTATATCCAATTTTAATGATTGTCTCTTCCTTTGTCACTTTGCTCATCATCGATTGTATTTCTCTTTATACTTGACTTCTCTTTAGCTTATTTTTATTTTGCTTTCGATTTCTTTTATTTTTCTTCCTCCCATTGGAAGAAGTCACGGACCGCCACTGGATTCCGTGTATATTAATTTTCTTACTTTGTGTCGTTATTCGACGCACTTGCACAATTAATTTGTAGATAAAAATAAAAAGATTAAGCAAAAATCAAGTTTTCCAACTACAAGATTTTTACTACAGTAAGCTCGTCGAGTTTAGAACAAATTTGATAAAATATTTTGTTAGAAAAACCTCGGACACGTGAACCTTATTTTTTTGTAGAACTTTTTGCTACCATTGTAATTTTTTATTGTGTTTTATTTTTGTAGATCGTAAATTGTTCAAAATTGCAACCCTTATTTTTCTTTCCGGATTTGGATTTGAATTGAAACTCAAAAGCAGCAAATTTTCTTTTGAAGCTTTCGAAGCCTACAAAAGCAAAGATAAAACAGGTAGACTGCGTTCGAAAGCTCAAAAGTTATACAATGCGCGAAGGGCGAAATACATACATATAAATGTTACGTGAAAACATTAGCTTGGAGCGAAAATTTAAAAAATGTGAATAAAAAAAGACGTAATTACTCGTTCTTGAAAATTAATATGAAAAAAATATCACTAGGCATGTAATTTAATAAAAAAAGTTATTGTTATTTATTTTATTTTGAAAGTAAACGAAAGTAAACATGCAACGAATGTTTTCTAGTTGGGCTTTTTAGTGTTTGAACGTGTTTTCGTTAATGCGCCGATGACAGTATAACTTTTGACCTTTCGGATCTACTCTACAACGTTGTAAAAGTTTTATTGATTGTATTGTTTATTTTAAATTAAAATTTTTTTTTGGAAAAACCCAGATTAAAGGGTTCAAAAGTTTTATATTTTCAATTATATACCTACTTACTTTAAACGCGCGTTTTACTGTTATACCTAGTATAAATTATAGTAAAAAATAATTGTGATTTTAAGATGTTAATCAAGAGATAAATAAAATTTACTTCAGGTGCAAACTTTTAATATGGTATAGAAATCGCACGGTAGGTGGCTAGGACGCAAAATATACTCAGGCGCAATTCGACTATAACGAACATAATTAAAAAAATGCTTTAAATCTAAAAGTTATGAACTTGGAAATACGAGTAGTTATTTTTGTTGAATGAACGAAATTTTACACGTTTTTGGCTATCCGAATGAAAGTACCTACAAAGGGATCTGGGATTACCATTGCCACAGGTCGAAGGTTTTTATGACCCTTTTGTCCACCCATTGTATTTATATAGACAATAATTCCAACAGAATCTCTTTGCATATTTTTTTGTTCTCTGGGTTCGATGCTTACGAAACGAACAGTTTTCAGTTATTTTCAGTTATTTCATTGAAACATTATTTCAGGTAATAATAAATTAACTACTGCAGTGGTTAATCACTGATACTATATCTAAACACTTTTATTAGATTAATTTGAACCATTTTTGTTATTACGGATTTTGATTTGAACATTTTTAATTTATTTTGTTGACCCTTGTATTCGTTATTGTGATTTAAATAATTCTCTTCGTTTTGACTTTTTACTGATACTAATAAACCTCCTATTTCAATTAATAAGTTTCATGCATAAATTTTTATATTAAACCAATTTGAATGCTCGTCTTACGAGTGACGTCTCCATCCGATATCACCGCAATATTTTTCGTCAGATTCGTATTAACATAGCAATAACCGCTCAAAGTATAGATAAGTTGCGCGACCACCGTTTTATTTATTTAAAATGATCGGAATTGATTTTCAATTAATTGTATAGATTTTCATCATAAATTTTTATTATCTGAATGTATAAGTTTACCACATCATCTATAATTTTGATAAAAATTTTAGCATAATACAACACAGCAGTTAAATCAAAAATACATTATTTGATTTTTTTGTGAACTTAATTTGTTTGCATGTTAATGCCAGCTAAATGTGACATTTTTCAGTTTACACCCTCAAACATCAGGGTGTATAACTTTGGAACTAATAAACATAGTGCGCTGATTTATTTTCAACAAACTTATTAGTTTAGATTGCCGGAACAAATATTTTTTTAATTGTTAGTTTTACCCCCCCCCCCCCAAAACGGGTCTAGCTTTTCCCCTAAAAATTAATATACGTATTATATTGTTAGGACTAATAATAATACTCGACATTTATGTCGAGTATTTCAAATACAATTAAAATACATTTAAAATACAAAATACATTTCAATTACAATTTCTAAAGCTTCATTCACATCCACTTTACGTAACGTAAGACATAACGTAAGCGCGTATGAACACGTCGTTAGCGTTTGTTCCAATAGAAGGGTTAGATAACGCAATTGAGCAGTTATCATTTGTTACAACACAAGGGTAAGGACTATATAAAATTATATAAATATATATAAACTATAACTATAAAACTATAAAAAATTTATCATATTGAAGATTCATATTTTGCATTAATGCAAGTCGCAAACCCACACATACATTGCGACTTACTTGCAAGCAAGACGGAAATCGTTGAAAAATCAACGGGTAGTTGATTTCGTTCAAGCCACGTACAAGCCAAGCAAGCCTTAAGTCTTGACCCCACTCCCCACGCACACGCAATCTTGCATTACAGCTTATGTTTGTACAAGCAAGATGTACGTAAAGCATGTGTGTGCGTGTCAGGCTTTAACTGGCACCGATAGAACAAACAATCATGCTGAAGCGGCACATAGACGATTAAAAACAGAGCTAAATATGGATCACCCAAACATTTGGAAATTAATTTCTAGCTTAAAAATTATTCAACGTGGGAAAGATGTTTTTTATGAGCAATTACTTGCCGGCAACAATCCACCTATTAAGAAAAGGATATACTTGGAGGCTGATGCGCGCATCAGAAATCTAGTAGAGGATTACGCCAATAGAAATATTATAGACTTCTTGCGGGGCATTTCCCATAATTACGAAATTAATCCGTGATTAGTTAGGTACTTTATTAATAGACATTTTTATTTTATTTGTAATTGTTAGAAGGAATAAACATTTTAAAAACATTTTCTTTAAATTTTTAATTATAATTTTTTTTATTGCCTAAATAAACATTTGTAGATTTAATAGTTAATAATTTACAAAATTGTTATAATATATAAATAATGGTTTTATAAATTTTTCCTCGCGCCCAATTGTATTTGCGCCCAATAGTCTTTGCGCCCAATTGTCTTTGCGCCCGGTTGTCTCCGCGCCCAATCGGCCGCGCCCAATAGTCCGTTACCGTGAAAATTTAGCAAATGTTAATAGATCAAAAAATTTTAATTTATGTAAGTCTGCAAATCTAACTTCAATTTGCACGATAACCGTATCCAAAATTTCCGCAAAAATTTGTATATAACTTTGACGCATATCTGGTAAATCAAATGTCGTTTTTCGTTTTTTCTGAGCCGGCTCGCAATTTAATTCTAAACTGTTAAATATGTTGTCAAAATACAAATCATCACTAATACGGTATCTGTGCAGAGTTTCGATTAATTTTGTTAAACTACATTTGGCGAAATTAATATCGGTAAGTTTACTTTGTAAAATTGAAAATACTACGTCTGTCTGTTCAAAAATTAATTTAAAAGTTTCTAATAAAAAGTAAAATTTTGATTCATTTAAATATTGTCTAAAACCTACCGCTTCTCTAATAGTTTGAGAGTCGTTTTTAAAATCATCGCTGTCGATTATAAAATTAAATACGTCAGTTAATTGTTGTTTTCTTAATTGCACTGTAAATTCTGCTCGCGAGGTAAAATTCCAACGTGTAGCAACGTTTGTCGGTAATTTACTGCCACAAATTTCATTTAAAACATTGGTCCGTTTGGTCGATTTTGAAAAAAATGTGGAAAATCCGTTCAAATTTGAAAAAAAAATCGGGAATCTTTATTTGAATCACATGCCTTACTCAAAACTAAATTTAAGGCGTGAGCATAGCAGTGCGTCAAAAGTGCTTGAGGTGCAATCGATTTAATTTTGCTTTGTAAACCGTTTAAATTACTTGCCATAACTGCTGCGCCATCATATGTTTGAGCTATTAATTTATTTTTAAAATCATATTTGTCGCAACGAGAGATTAAAAAATTAAACAAATCTTCGGCGGTCCGACCTGAAGAAACATCATAGAAACCTAAAAATCTTTCTACGACTTGACCGTTTGTAACGTACCGAGCTATAATTGAAAGTTGCGATACACAAGAAATGTCAGTCGTTTCATCTACTTGCCACGAGAAAAATTGAGAATTTTTTATTTCTGCATCTGTGTTCATTTAAAATAAATGACACGCAGTCTATCAAGTCATTTTGAATTGTTTTTGACGTCCCGGAAAAAATATTACCACTTACAAATTTATTAAAATTTTGTCCATATTTACTATTTAGCGCAATTAATTCTTTATAATTTTCCTGATTAACCGATGTTGCTCGACAAACAAAAATTGTTTCGATTGCTTTGCAAAATAGCTTTCCAAAGCATACAGCAGCTCTTCATCGATAATAAATTCAGTGGCGGCTTATGACTTCTTCCAATGGGAGGGTACAAAATTTAAATAAAAAGGACTGACAAATTTATTCATACCCCTGCAGTATATTTCTTTAGATGCTTATAAAATGTATTGAAAGTAAAATGAGTAAATTTTTTTCCATTATTTAGGCGTCTACATGTTTAAACACTGTATGTTGAAAATTTCATGTAAATTGGATATGGTTTAGACGATACACAAGTTTATTTATAAAATTAGTACAAACACTGGTGACAAAATTATTCATACTTTCGCAATTTTAATACATTATTATTAATTAACATAAAATTAATACTTTGTGGGACCACCCTAGCTTTAATAACAGCTTTCTAACGATTATTCATGCTGCTCACCAATTTAGAAGTGACTTCTGGGCCAATGAAATTCCATACTTCCTTGATTTTCTGTTTTAAGCTTACTTTGCTTGTAACTGTACGGTTTTTTAATCTTAAAGCAATTTCTGCTCACAAATTTTCAACCGGATTTATGTCGGGACTTTGTGGAGGGGTGACTAATAAATGTGGAGTGTTATATAAAATCCATAATTTCACAACATACGCGGTATCCTTCGGATCGTTGTCTTGTTGAACATAAAAATCAGATTCGAGTCCCAATTCTTAAGCACTTTGTTTTAAATTTTCCTGTAAAATGTTCATAATATACTTAAATTGGTCCATTATTCCTTCGATAAATGCAAGATTTCCAACCCCAGCACTACTCATAGAACCCCCAATTTACACTGAACCTCCGCCGTGTTTGACTGTACATTTTAAGTTTTTAAATTTTAAGAGAAGTCAAAACTTCTCCCAACATCCGATCCAAAAATATTAAATTTTATTTAGTCAGAGAAAAGCACTTTTTCCCAAAACGAATTATCTTTATTTACAAAAAATTTTTTGCAAACTTTAAACGCTTCATACGGTTCACTTTACTTATCCATGGCTTCCTTCGTGCTACTCGTGCATGAAACCCATGTCTTCTCAGGCATCTACGAAACGTATTGGTTGAAACTGATTTTAGAAACGGTTCATAAAACGATGTTCGGCGACTGTGCAGTTAATCTAACCAGTCGAAACAAAATTTCTTCAGCTACACACTAAAGAATGGGCTTATTTTAGGCTATAGAAAAAATAACTTGGTTGAAATTTTGAAAAATAACCAAAATATCGACATTTGAAAAGAAGGGAAAGTAAATTCATGTAGCCGGTCGAAACCGGGGTCTGCACGGGTATCGGGTTACAGTCCCTTGAAATGGAGTGCAATTTTTTCGGTCCGATTTCAATTTTTCTTCGAAATTCGGATAGCTGGGGGTGTGATTAGTAGATATTAGTATAAATATTCGCGAAAAAATGGAAAATAAGGCGGTTATTGCCGAAAAAGTGAAAAAATTAAATTTTTTTTGCCTTCGAATTTTAGGGGTGTGCATTCGAAAGGGAGGGTCAGCCATCGTCAAATCCTACTTTTCCGGGGCGCCGCTCCGCTCCGCTCCGCTCTGCACCCCTCCAAAGCGGATTTGACTCTGGTTACTAGGCTAAACATGCATGAAGCGCCACAGATCAAGAACACCGGGATCTATGCAACCGGGATGCGAGAGACCCTCGAAATAGCATTAAAAAGTATAGTCGCGGTATAAGGCAGTAAACTATTTCGTTTCACCCCCAAAAAATCGCGTAAAAACTAAAAATAATCGATGTTGCATATACGACGCTCGAGCTGCATCTGCCGCTGCGAAATATTCTAAGTGTAAGACTATATCCCAGTACACGTACCGTCAACAAAATGCGCGCCGGCCGGGCGAAGCTAGTGGCAACGACCGGTTGTGTGGCACGATCATGCTACTTTTTCGTACTTTTCAAATTCGATTATTTCGGTCATTTGGACCCAATACACCTGTTTTACTTTTACAATATGCTAAAATAAGTGTGTTCTTTAGTGTGTAGCAGAAGAAATTTAGTTTCGAGTGGTTAGATTAACTGCACAGTAACCCGATGTTCTAATTTTTGTAACACGCACTATAAAACTTTCATCCCGGTTTGTTAATACTTTATGTCGTCCTCTGTTGCACACTTTGCTTTCAAAAAATCCGTCTTGCTTAATTTTTTTCACCAAATGCGTATTTTAGACTTATATCCGTTTACCCGCCCATGCCGGAAATGTGCTTTGTGTAAATTTATTCTTCTATCAATTTGATTAATATTCACCATTTTACCTATTTTTACGTAGTTTTCTCTAATTTCCCAACTAAAGATAATAAAAAACACAACGGTATGATAAGAAATCTAATAAGCAAATAAAATTTGGTATTATGTCGTAAATTACTCTTCTGAGTTCACACTACAGTTTTAAATTTGTAACTGGTCCGTTGTAAAAAAAGGTTGCTCATTCCAGCTCTAAAATATAAATAAATTTCTTCCCGTGGTTTACTACTAAACTGATATTAAAAAAAGTAGTCAAAGTCATTTCTACGGGTGCTGTGAGGGTGCAAAGGGCTCTCTCACAACCATTGGATTCTCCCAACCTAACATGTTCAGGAACAAGTGTGTTCGCGTCAACTTGTCGCGAACATGTTAAGTAATTCAATTCTGTTGGCGAGTGAGTTCTACCGTACTGCTTTCCGAGAAATTTCGGACTACGTGATTAATAGGAACTCACCATTTGTATTATAAGCTTATATTAAAGTTATCACAGTAGCAATATGCACAACTATTAGCAGTTTTATTTTGTGCTACGCACATTCAATAATTTTTTTATACGTAATAAAATATATCTCTTTAAATTTCAATTAATACTGTAGAAGGATAATGTAAAAAAAATTTTTATGTATTTTAATAATTTTGTTCACTGCTTGATAAATAAGTGACTCACATGCATATGTAATCCGCGCCATCTATTTGTAAAATGTTTGCGTCATTGCTTCTTTTTTGTAGTTGGTTCTCGCCAAATAGTAGCAATTTTTAGGACATGAATTTCAAGTCTTATAACTTAAAAATTAAATAGAAACTACTAAACATAGAATAGTAAATTGTTATGTTATGTTCTCTTTTTTCTGAAATTGACCCATATCAGTATTTTTATAGATGCAACATTTTTTTATCGACTTTTTAGTGACGTAATACAGAATTTATAATTTTCGACTTCACTGCTTCACTATGCTTCCTCTTGCTTCACTGATTCGAAATGTGCATGTCGTCAAAAAGTCGTTCGGTGGAAAAGGCTACAATACCAAAATTTTGATTTAGCTCTATAATGACAAATTTCGATACGTCAAATCAGAGCCGTAGCAAGGGCGAGGCAATGGGGGCGCTAAACCTTGACAAAACCCAATAAATAATAAGTTTAAAATTTTCAAAAAGATAAGAATCTTTGGGTGGGAGGGATACGCATGTATTCAAATTTGATTGAATTCGAAAATTTGACTACGATTTTATTTGCAACATCGCCTAAATTCCCTGTTAGCCTTTTCCACAAGTGGGGATTTTAATCCTCTACAGTAGTTTTCCGTCTATAACTCGCTTACTTTCATTTTTGTGAAAATTATCATCAAATCAAAATTGAAGAGTACAAAATTCTCTATAAAACAGATTAACAAAATTTGCCTACATCATACTAAGTATTTATGAAATAAAAAGAAAATCCAGAGAAAACAATAAATTGAAAATAGTTTTGAATAATTCTTATTCTGAATAAAAATTTCGTACCTTTAAACTTCACCATCATTGGTGAACAAACCAAAACAAGGTTTCAAGATTTACTACAGATGTGAAGTAAATCCTGAAACCTTGTTTTGTAGGAAATTTTCTCCTCTTCAATTTTAATGACTGGGGATTTTAGGAAAGTTGATTCCAACCCCCGCGTTCTTCTTTATTTCTCTTTACTGACTGATGGGTAACCGGTAAAATATCACGTTATCATCGCGACAATTATTCAAATATATTTAAATTGAAAATAAAAAATTCTTACGGATAAAAATAATCGGCGACTGTGCCGTTACTCTGACAGGCCGAAAAAAAATTTCTTCAGCTACACACTAAAGAACAGGCTTATATTTGTCTAATAAAACAATAAAAAGGCTGAACGGAGTAAAAACAACCCCAAAATCGACTTTTGAAAAGAAGGGAAAAGTAAATTCATGTAGCCGGTCGAACCCGGGGTCTGCACATATATCCGGTTACAG
This sequence comes from Podabrus alpinus, assembly GCA_932274525.1. Lineage (NCBI taxonomy): Eukaryota > Metazoa > Arthropoda > Insecta > Coleoptera > Cantharidae > Podabrus > Podabrus alpinus. The sequence continues at coordinate 80,310,211 of OW026452.1, forward strand.
TCCCTTGAAATGGAGTGAAATTTTTTCGGTCCGATTTGAATTTTTCTTTGAAATTCGGATAGATGGGGGTGTGATTAGTGGATATTAGTAATAAATATAATCAAAAATATGGAAAATAACTCGTGTATTGCCAAAAAAGTGAAAAAATTAAATTTTTTTTGCCTTCTAATTTTAGGGGTGTGCATTCGAAAAGGAGGGTAATCCATCGTCAAATCCTACTCTTCCGGGGCGCCGCTCCGCTCTGCACCCCTCCAGAGCGGATTTGACTCTGGTTACTAGGCTAAACATACGAGAAGCGCCACCGATCAAGAACACCGGGATCTATGCAACCGGGATGTGAGAGACCCTCGAAATAGCATTAAAAAGTATAGTCGCGGTATGGGGCAGTAAACTATTACGTTTCACCCCCTAAAAATCGCCTAAAAACAAAAAATAATCGATGTTGCATGTACGACGCTCGAGGTGCATCTGCTGCTGCGAAATATTCTAAGTTTAAGACTATATCCCAGTACACGTACCGTCAACAAAATGCGCGCCGGCCGAGCGATGAAGTGGCATTCGACCGGTTGTGCACCATGCAGTTGCTACTTTTCCGTACTTTTCAAATTCGAATATTTCGGTCATTTGGACCCGATTCATATGTTTTACTTTTACAATATGCTAAAATAAGTGTTCTTTAGTGTGTAGCAGAAGAAATTTTGTTTCGAGCTGTCAGAACAACTGCACAGTAACCAAATAATCTTCATATTCGGGGGGAGGGGGGGTATCGCGTTATGTTACTATGAAAACGGCGATTCTGACATACTATGCGTATTTTATATAAGATCTACAGAAGTTCCCAACGATAAAACTCGATATTACATGACAGGGGGGTCTGGAATACCCCCAGGTACACTTGCCATTATTCAAAACCATCAAAATGTATTATTTTTTGTTGAATCTTTAATCTTTTGCAATTTTCGTTTGTAATCCGGGAGAGGGGGGGGGGGCAGCATGTGATATTTTTCATAACTATCCCAGTACCGTTCTTCTTAATCCGAGGGACGTAAAAGTGAAAGTTTTTCTTTCGCAATAAATTAAGGTATTCCATACCCCCCAGTCCCGGCAGCTTAAATGAGTTCCTGATAAGCATCGATTTGTTTTCATTACTCTAAGTCAGCGCCGTAGCAAGGGTGATCGCAATGGGGGCGCTAAACCTCGACAAAACCCAATAAATAATAGTTTAAAATTTTCAAAATGATAAGAATCTTTTGGGAGGGGGGGCACACATATTCAAATTTGTCTCAGGCGCCAGAAGAGCTTGTTGCTACGGCGCTGCACTCTGCCTCCTCTTGCTTCACTGATTCGAAATGTGCAAGTCGTTCGGTGGAAAAGGCCACAATACCAAAATTTTGATTTAGCTCTATAATGACAAATTTCGATAGGTACCTCAAATACCCGACAAAAAGAAAGCGACGCCGTAAATTTTGCTGATGAAATATTTTAAAATTAATTTGTAGCAAATTCTTGTGTATCAACGCTTATTGTTTACCTTGTTATTCTAAGAATTCGTACCCATATTTGCTTATCAATTTATTATGCAAATGTTTCTTTTATCTCAACTTCTTCAATTTAAGTACTTCTTAGCTTTTTACTAGCGACAAAAATAAAGCGACTATTAATTTATTCAATTGCTTTCGTTGTGGCGAGCAGTTTTATTGCAAGCAAAGTAAGCGAAATAACTTTTTATTATGCCTAAAGGCGAAAAAATTTCGGTTGATTTAAAAGAACGTATTGTAATGGAGTGGTAGCGAACTTAAAATCCACGGGAAGACCGAAAAAAACTACTCCTCAATTTGAACGAAGAGTAAAAAAGTAGTCTTTGGGGTGATTCCATCTCAAATCAACTGAAAAATAGGTAAGATTGACTCGACCTCCACCAAATTTCACGAAACTTGGTACATACCATCTTCGTAAGAAATAAAAAATACAAATTTAAGGATTTGTCCAAAAAGGCATTTGTTTCCTTGTTTTGGTCCTTCAAAAAGTTAGTGTGTAGACTTGTAGGAAAACGACTGTAACTTCATCCACAGTGGTCTAAATTTAAAAATAAAAAATGTTCTAGAAAGGTAAATGAACATGCTATTCAAATATATGACCACATTTTATTTTTTCAACCCCTAACTGGATTAATTTTCTAATATTAACCCTATTTCAACCCCTATTTCTAAAAGGGTATTTTTATTTTGTTAATTTTTTTACTATTGTTTTGTGCAATTGTGCTCAGCATGTATACCAAATTTTATCATGGGATGAGCATGGGTTCGGTTACTAAAAATAAATTAAGTATAGCGAGAAACGGAAAAAAAATAGTTTTTTGCCGATTTCTCAAATTTCTTTGAGTTTTATGACAAAATAGTTTAATGTAAAATTAAAGCTAATTAAATTCTCTACAAAAAAACTTCTATACATATTTTTTTTCAGATTCGTAGTTACCTAGTAATTACCGTTCAAAGTAGAGCTAAGTTGCGCGACCACCGTTATATTAATTTAATAAAGGCGGCATCGATTTTTCATTTAATTAAATAGATTTTCATCATAAATATTTATTATTTGAATGTAAGTTTACCACATCGTGTATAATTTTGATGGAGAAATTGATTTTGAAGATGTTATTGACGAATTTCCGGCAATCAAATCGAGAAAAGTACATTATTTGTGATTATAAAAAATGTTGTATATTTTTTGCACGATGCTCTTTCATTTAAACTATTTAATTTTTGAATTTTGGATATCTGTAAATATAAATTTTAAACTAAATAAAAACTTGCTTACATGAAAACCCAATAAATATTGAACTATTAATACCCAATTGAACTTAATGAAGGTAATTTACCTTCATCCATACCTTTATGTGCATCATTTACCTTTGTTATGGTTTCCAATAAGAATTATACAAAACTTTCTTTACCTTATCTAATATAATTTGTGCAAAAAACAACTTTCAAGTTGCTTATGTTGAATGTTAATCTTGAGTGTGAAGTTTTGTCTGACACGCAGTCCAGGGCAAAGCAAGATTAATAATGCACTTAAGTTCTTTGTTATATAATATACTAATTACTCAAATTCTTTCGGATTTAAATTCATTTTAAATCTCTTGAGATTTAAAGTTAAAATTTAGTCTTCAAGAAACGGGACTTAAATAGCAGTTTAAGTACCGGAAATGCATCAAGTAAAAAGAACACACTTAAAGATAAAATATTTATTACATTTATTTAATAAATTAAAGTTTGAATTACGAGCAAGATGAACAAATGCAAATTAACTTGTAAGAAATATTTAAAAAAAATGTAATTTAAATTTGTAACATTGATGTATTTAGATAGTAACATTTTTAATAGCATCGACGTTATTAGATTGCATGATAATAATTTTAATATAACATCCATTCTAAAATTTAAAAAATAAGGTGAAGTAGGTGCTTTTATTAATTTTTAACCTTATTTAAGGCCGGTTTGCTAAACTAGTACCATGGCTCCTTATAACGAGCCGCCACTGGTTATCGATATTGTAATTGAGGGAGTAAATAAAAACTAAAGGCAATATAATATAAATTTATTGCTCGAGTGTACACCTCAATAACATGTTCAGTTTCACAAAAAAGGATGCAGGTATGTAATTACTAGTTATATGAGGGCCGGTATACTTTTCGGAATTTTCAATGAAATAGATGTCCTTTCCACGCCCACTCAACAGGGGATGTGCCCTATCCAATAGGGCGCGTTGAAAAGCCATCTTCTCTTATCTATGCATATATCACAAAACAGACATTCCTCCCTACATCATTTTTGTTTTCAAATCATTAAAAAACATATATAAAAAAATAAACAATTACCTAAAATAGTAGTAAATAAAAAAAATCTTTAAAATATCACCCTACTAAAACGAGAGCACAAAAAAACATGGGTTATAAGTTAAATAAAGGCATAAATTCATGAACAGGAACTAAAACCATAAGCGTAAAAACTTAAAAAATCATTCGAAATGAACATTTAATATAAAAATTAATATTACAAAAAATCACCATTGTAATAAAAATGATGCCATCAATAACAAAAGAAATTATTAAAATATAGGGTGAAATCATAAAATATTTAAAGCTGTCGCAGTCTGCTGCGAGCTGCAAAATGAATTCTTCTGAAAAATTTTAATCCTGCATATTTTATTATTGTATAATTTCATTTTGTTATTTTGCCAGGGATTTATAAATGCTTTTAATTTTATATTCCCAATATTCCCATACCAGTTAATTGTAGGATGAAAATGGTTGCTAAAAATCTTATAGATGACATAATTCTCTACAACTTTTCTCACAAATATTTTACTGGAAGTCGATTAGTTCCTGACTGCATCGCTGGAAAATGGAGCGGATTATTGAAAATTCCAAAAATCTTCCACTTTTGACGTGACTTTTTTTTATTATTATTGGTCATCTTATACTATAATAATAATAAATATGTAATTAATTACCAATAATTATTAAAAAGCCAAGTCAAAATGGAGAGTTCTTGGAGTTTTAAATAATCAGCTCCATTTGTTGGCGCTGCAACCCAAGACCTGAAAAATATTGAAAACGTAACTTGGAGGAAACAATGTCCTCTATAAGAATTATAGCAACCATATTTGTCATATGATCAGAAGATATTGCGGAGAAACCCGCTTTTCGCCAACTACAGATTATTACCTAACAAAATCCGTCAAAAAACGCAGAAGACCGTTTTCGGATTTTTTTTATTAAAATGTGCTCAATTTTCTTACACTATAAACATTCACTCAGGAATTTGAACATTACTTAAAACCTCATCACAATCATCGTCCAAAAAATCTAATTCGGCACTGGTGATGTTTTGAAAAATGTCTTTTGAGCTCGAAATACTATCCCAATCATCTACTTTGTCTACACAAGACAAACGTCTCTTAGTTGCATTCTCTTTATTCTCTGGATCATCCGCACTGTCCAGATCAGATAAACATCTTTTATTTGGAGAGCTTTTATTGGGAGTATTCAAATAAGAAATATCCGAGGTGTGTCCAGAAGTTGAAGAAGCGTAACTTAGATCATTTGCTATAGATTCTAAATTTGATGAGTTCTGTGAAAGAATGGGTAGATCTTCAAAGGATTCGTTAAAAAGTCCAACTTCTTGCAAAATTTTCTGTTTATTTTTCAGCATAGGCCATATGTAGTCGTCTGCAGTGCCTGATGCTAATAAATAGACTACATGAACTTTAGCGTCTTGGCCAATTCTATGCGCTCTGCTTTCGGCTTGATTTAATATCTAAAAAAAACAGAAACAGTTAGGACCTGCGAATGCCTGCTCCTTTATCTTTGTATATTATACACATATGTACGCGTTACTCTGAGAAGTGCTTTTAAATAACAATTAAATTTATCAAAACTGGTACTTTTATATAAGTAATAAGAGAGGTAAATTAATTTGGAATTTACGAAATAAACCACATATTCAGACTTAAAAGTTCCATTTTACTCCCTAGACGTATAATATACTATTACTTTTAAAACGGAAAAAGATAGAAAATGACGGTTTGCGGCATTCGAAATAAAACAAAATTTTCATCCCGTATACATAGTAATATGTTTCAATTGATTAATAATATTGTAATGTTTCCTCCCACTACAAATATTATAGGGATAACAAAGTGCCTACCATAATTTTTGTAGTAGAAACCGGTCGTCCATAAATTACGACACGAAATTTTAAGCAATTTTTAACCCCCCCACCCCCGATCGTCACACAAACCTAGACCCCCTTCCAAGTATTACGTCACATATTCTTGAACCCCCCCACCCTAAATGTTTCAAATGTATAATTTATATAATAAAAAGAAACCCGTGGCGGATTTCATGGGTGTCATCCCCACCTCGGCTGATGACCTTTTTTTTAGGAGTAGCACCCCAGAGGAAACATCTATGAAGGGCGGTCCGCTCCCTCCCCCTAGCTACGCCAGTGGCTTCAGTGGCGTATCCACTCAAAAAATAGTTTTCTTTAAATACTTATAATAAAATATTTAATCTATATATTTTGTGACGTCACAATTTTTCGTCACAATGGTCGGAACCCCCCACCCCCCAAGGAACATGACGTAATTTATGGACGACCCCAAAAACAAATTTGAATTTTTGATCAAATAAACAATATCTATGAGCAACCCGCGGCCCGCCACCCTTTCTCGTACGGTCCTGATGCCATCATTTCCAAAATTTAAACATCGGCATTTCTTGGTATGAAATGTTACGCCGGCGCCGGGTTTATTTTGTAAAAGAGAGCTAATTTGAGTTCATCATTCAGTGTTTATATGATCATAAGTTTCTTACATGCGGCCTACACAATATTTTTAAATTTGTAGCTGCCCAGTTGCAAAGGAAGGTTGCTCTTAGGCTAGCAATCGACGGGCGTTTTTAACCAGCGGTTGTACAGTCAGTGTGAAAATGCAATTCATTCAAATTAGTTTTGTATCAACATGAAACGAAATTGTAGATTTGTTTAAAATGTACTTGGTACCTAAAGAACGAGAAATTATAAACTGGCCGTATTGTATCAATAAAAAGAGCGTACTATATAATTTATTATATCGATATAACAATAAATAAATCAGAATAAAATCGAACAAAATTTAAAATCGTTACTTTTACTAAAATACTATAATAATCATGAACAGTAATCATTTAATTAAACGTATTCATATTTCGGTTTTTAAAAACCATAGTAGTATCATGATAAAAAATTGTTTAACACGCATAAAAAATGGATAAAGATTAAAATTTAATTTTAAATACATTTCTTCATGTCGAGCATTTTTTAATGCGAGTGTCACTGAGCGGTCTAACAAAACGCTCATGTATTGACCACCATATAAACTAACGTGTTACATTAGCCAGCGTGTCACCCGCGGCGGAGAAACTGCCGGAGTTCGGCGTTTTCAATGCTACAGCGAGCGTCTCAACCGCGGCCGCCGTTGAGCCGCGACGTTTTAAATGCTCGTCTAGTGCTTTCCATTAAAATACATTGGTTACATTCGAGAGCGGAAAACGCGGCGTTTTACACGCCGCGTTTTCGATGCCCGTCTATTGCTAGCCTTACTGGATAGGGTCACTCCATATCAAATCAACCCACGTATTTTCACAGGTGCATGTCAGTGGCCCCCCCAGTTTCGAATTTTTTTATAAAAATGGTGTCACACGTTAGAGCATCGTTAGAGCCTGAATGAGCTTCCATTATTTTCGTTTGAGCCTCAAAGGTCGCGGAGTTATTCGCAAAAAACAACTGGGGGGGCCGTAGACATGATGGCCCCCCCAGTTTCGAATATTTGGGTGAATTTGGTGTCAAACGTTAGAGCATCGTTAGAGCCTGAATGAGCTTCTATTATTTTCGTTTGAGCCTCAAAGGTCGCGGAGTTATTCGCAAAAAACAACTGGGGGGGCCGTAGACATGATGGCCCCCCCAGTTTCGAATATTTGGGTGAATTTGGTGTCAAACGTTAGAGCATCGTTAGAGCCTGAATGAGCTTCCGTTATTTTCGTTTGAGCCACAAAGGTTACGGAGTTATTCGCAATAAACTGCTGGGGGGGCCGTAGACATGTTTTTCCATTTTCCTTCCTATTTGGAATTTTTGTATGAAACTGATGCCAATCGATAGAGCATCGTTAGAGCCTCAATGAGCTTCTATGGTCATGGTTTTAAGTTAATATATTTACAAAGTTATGGATGTTTTAAATTTTCAACCAAACTCCGAGCAACATGCGTTAACTTGAATTTTGCCAGATTGAAGGTTCCCACCATCATTGCTATTTTAAATTCCCTGACTTTCCATGACGAAAATTATAAATGAAACATCAACTTAAAGGAATATTAGTTGATATAAATAATCATTATTACCTCCATCGATTTCATATAAATATCAACTGCAAAATTATTGTCTGAAGAAAAAATTTTATTAATAAAATTAAAACTCGCAGTGCATTTGTAGTCGGTAAATTACTGGATTACGAATCGCCATAGTCCATAAGTTTTCGTACCTCGTCATTAAGGATAAAAGAAGGTGTCATTTTCTCATTGTTTAAATTAGTTTCTAATTCTTCCCGTTTGGCTTTCGATATATTTCTTTTAACATCTTGATTGCAGTTGTTAATATAATCGGTGTATATGCACTCCATTTGATGGATGGATGATGGAAACATTTGATGGGCCCCAAAACATTTTACCCATTGGATCATAAATTTTCTCTTTATTAGGTAAAACTTCCATAACGTCCTTGCCTTCGTAATAATTAAATGTTAGTGTTAATGGGGATATTGTGGGGAGGCCAGTCCTATATCCCCATTAACACTAACATTTAATTATTTCTCTTTATTATTAGTAACAATAACCAGGTTAAGGTACTTCAGATCAATATTAGATTTTCTCGGCATGATACTCTATTCGCTATATTCCTTCGATAAACATTTTTATAATTTCAAATACAATTTCTCGCTTATATAAGGTTTTTTTATAACCAACTTAAAATTTTTTATCTTTTAATCTGGCATGCATGTTGCTCGGAGTTTGGTCGAAAATTTAAAACATCCATAACTTTGTAAATATATTAACTTAAAACCATGACCATAGAAGCTCATTGAGGCTCTAACGATGCTCTATCGATTGGCATCAGTTTTATACAAAAAATCCAAATAGGAAGGAAAATGGAAAAACATGTCTACGGCCCCCCCAGCAGTTTATCGCGAATAACTCCGCGACTTTTGTGGCTCAAACGAAAATAACGGAAGCTCATTCAGGCTCTAACGATGCTCTAACGTTTGACACCAAATTCACGCAAATATTCGAAACTGGGGGGGGGCTATCATGTCATGGCCCCCCCAGTTTCGAATCTTTTTATAAAAATGGTGTCACACGTTAGATCATCGTTAGAGCCTGAATGAGCTTCCATTATTTTCGTTTGAGCCTCAAAGGTCGCGGAGTTATTCGAAAAAGACAACTGGGGGAGCCGTAGACATGATAGCCCCCAAGTTTCGAATATTTGCGTGAATTTGGTGTCAAACGTTAGAGCATCGTTAGAGCCTGAATGAGCTTCCGTTATTTTCGTTTGAGCCACAAAAGTCGCGGAGTTATTCGCGATAAACTGCTGGGGGGGGGGGGGGGCCGTAGACATGTTTTTACATTTTCCTTCCTATTTGGAATTTTTGTATAAAACTGATGCCAATCGATAGAGCATCGTTAGAGCCTCAATGAGCTTCTGTGGTCATTGTTTTAAGTTAATATATTTACAAAGTTATGATAATGTTTTAAATTTTCGACCAAACTCCGAGCAACATGCATGCCAGGTTAAAAGATAAAAAATTTTAAGTTGGTTATAAAAAAACCCTATATAAGCGAGAAATTGTATTTGAAATTATAAAAATGTTTATCGAAGGAATATAGCGAAATAGAGTATCATGCCGAGAAAATCTAATATTGATCTGAAGTACCTTAACCTGGTTATTGTTGCTAATAAAGAGAAAATTTATGATCCAATGGGTAAAAAGTTTTGGGGCCCATCAATTGTTTGTTGGTCGGAAATAGTAGAAAAATTTGGTAATACCACCGTTTTGCACAAAATACGTTTATAACCAGGTGATCTTGAACAGGCACAACATTATGGAAGAAATAAATTTACAGGTTTCATCAAAATACACTGCAGAAATTAACTCGGATATATCGGATGAGGATCAAGAAGAAAACGAAGGAGGGTAAACTTTAGAATTTCGAATAACTTCGACAGCGGAAGAGTGGAATAGTATTTCTCCGTCCAATCGCTCTTACAAACGATCAGATGGAAACAACAGCGATAATATTAGAAATTACGAAACTTTGAAAGCACACTACTGGACAGATTTAATTCATACCAAAATTTTTAGAGAGACGAAATTCCATGTTGTATAATATACAAACGTTGTAAAATCTTCCCAAGTGGATTTTGTTACCTTCAAATAAGTGGTCGATGCAAATCTTGTCATGGCATTTTAAAATGTGTCGTGGAAAATATTCCAAAAGCGGAATATGATGTCGTGATGGAGTGCATATACACCGATTATATTAACAACTGCAATCAAGACGTTAATATAAATATATCGTAAGCCAAACGGGAAGAATTAGAAACTAATTTAAACAATGAGAAAATGACACCTTCTTTTATCCTTAATGACGAGGTACGAAAACTTATGGACTATGGCGATTCGCAATCCAGTAATTTACCGACTACAAATGCACTGCGAGTTTTAGTTTTATTAATAAAATTTTTTCTTCAAACAATAATTTTGCAGTTGATATTTATATGAAATCGATGGAGGTAATAATGATTATTTATATCAACTAAAGCTTTATATTCCTTTAAGTTGATGTTTTATTTATAATTTTCGTCATGGAAAGTCGGGGAATTTAAAATAGCAATGATGGTGGGAACCTTCAATCTGGCAAAATTCAAGTTAACGCATGTTGTTCGGAGTTTGGTCGAAAATTTAAAACATCCATAACTTTATAAATATATTAACTTAAAACCATGACCATAGAAGCTCATTGAGGCTCTAACGATGCTCTATCGATTGGCATCAGTTTTATACAAAAATTCCAAATAGGAAGGAAAATGGAAAAACATGTCTACAGCCGCCCCAGCAGTTTATCGCGAATAACTCCGCGACTTTTGTGGCTCAAACGAAAATAACGGAAGCTCATTCAGGCTCTAACGATGCTCTAACGTTTGACACCAAATTCACCAAAATATTCGAAACTGGGGGGGCCATCATGTCTACGGCCCCCCCAGTTGTTTTTTGCGAATAACTCCGCGACCTTTGAGGCTCAAACGAAAATAATGGAAGCTCATTCAGGCTCTAACGATGCTCTAACGTTTGACACCAAATTCACACAAATATTCGAAACTGGGGGGGCCATCATGTCTACGGCCCCCCCAGTTGTTTTTTGCGAATAACTCCGCGACCTTTGAGGCTCAAACGAAAATAATGGAAGCTCATTCAGGCTCTAACGATGCTCTAACGTGTGACACCATTTTTATAAAAAAATTCGAAACTGGGGGGGCCACTGACATGCACCTTATTTTCACGTCCCTCTTCGATCTTGCTCAAATTTGGTATACTTCTAAGTTATGCCAAATCAGCACCGTAGCGAGCTCTTGTGGCGCCTGAGGCAAATTTGAATATATGCATCCCCCCCCAAAAAGATTCCTATCATTTTGAAAATTTTAAACTATTATTTATTGGGTTTTGTCAAGGTTTAGCGCCCCCATTGCGATGGCGCTCGCTTAGAGTAATGAAAACAAATGGATGCTTATCAGGAACTCATTTAAGCTGCCGGGACCGTGGGGTCTGGGGGGTATGGAATACCACCCAGGTACACTTAATTTATTGCGAAAGAAAAACTCGGTATTAACCACTTCGCCCGATAGTACACACGGGTGCGTGCAAAATGCATTTAGTTCCAAATAACCCGCGGGTGAAGTGGTTAAGAAGAACGGTACTGGGATAGTTATGAAAAATATCACCAAAAATACCCCCGCCTCCCGGATTACGAACAAAAATTGCAAAAGATTCAACAAAAAATTATAAATTTTGATGGTTCTGAATAATGGCAAGTGTACCTGGGGGGTATTCCAGAATACCCCCAGACCCCCCGGTCGTGTAATATCGATTTTTATCGTTGGGAACTTCTGAAGATCTTATATAAAATACGCATAGTATGTCAGAATTACCCCCCCCCCCCGAATATGGAGATTATTTTTATCGGTAGGAATTTTTCTTTTCAATTTAAATATATTGGAATAACTGTCGCGATGATGACGTGATAGTTTTACCGGTTACCCAGTCAGTTAAAGGGAAATGAAAAAGAACGCGGGGTTGGAATCAACTTTCCTAAAATTCCCTGCCTTATCATTGGACCAAAATTTGAAGCGGAGAAAATTCTCTACAAAAGGACCTTGTTTTGTTTTGTTCACCATCGATGGTAAAGTTTAAATGTACGAAATAATTATTCAGAATATGAATTATTCAAAACCTTTTCAATTGTTTTCTCTGGATTTTCTTTTTATTTCATAAATACCTACTTAGTGTGATAGGCAAATTTTGTTGATCTGTTTTATAGAGAATTTTGTACTCTTCAATTTTGATTTGATGATATTAGGTAAGCGAGTTATAGGCCAAAAATTACTGTAGAGGATTAAAATCACCACTTGGGGAAATGGCCGGCAGGGAATTTTAGGCGATGTTACAAATAAAATCGCGGTCAAATTTTTCGAATTCAGGCAAATTTGAATATATGCGCTTTTTTTATATTTGAATATATCCCCCCCCCCAAATATTCTTAACTTTTTTAAAAATTTTAAACTATTATTTATTGGGTTTTGTCAAGGTTTAGCGCCCTCATTGCGATGGCGCCTGAGACAAATGCCTCAGTCGCCTCACCCTTGCTACGGCTCTGTGCCAAATAAATGGACCCGTATTTTTTGTTTGGCCCTAAAGCTTCCCGTTCACATTCTAAAGCTTTTCAAAATAAATCAAATTTGGCTAGTAAAGCTTTGATAAATTATTTCTATTGGTCGAACCGTACCACTTTTCACCACAGTGACACTTTTTTTATGAAATGGAAATATTGAATAGGCCTTTTCAGTGAGGGTATGTGTGTAAATAATTAAGGTTACAAAATGAAGGCCCAGATCATATTTTGGCTTTGAGTGCCTTTCCCTGAAAACTAAGTAATTTAAAATTCTTATAAAAATACATTATCTTTTATACTTTTGGCTACTTTGTTACGGACCATTTTCTAATAATTTTCAATTTTAATTTTTAAAATCAGTGCTTTTTTGTAATGCAATAAATTTCTACTTATTTATTAGAAAATAATTTTTTTAAACGACTCAAGACATTTTTCAAATTTTAATTTATTACATCCTGGTTTAAGAGTTTATTTTCAAGTAACCAATATCACAATAATTATTTATGGTTTTTATATTTTCAAATTTAGACACTTTTATTGTAATTTATTTGTGTGAACAGACCAGTTTGTTCCTGAAATTTTAATTTCAAAGGGCAAGTCGATATTCCTAATAATATTTTAAAGCAGTTTAACTCAAGTTCTCAACGAAGAAAGATGAAAATTTGAGGTGTTAACCGACTCCCTCTGGGAGGCAGTCATCTAAGCCCCCAGTTGTAACATACAGTGAAGTTATTGAGTTTTAATTATTAAATTAATTAATTTTTGTGCAACGTATTTACTCCAGTGTTAAATTCCAAGTTGTTTATTCCAAGTTGTTAATTCTTGTTATATTTGATGGCGAAGACAATAAATTTAAGAAAATGAAATGGATCCGATTGATTAAATAATTTTTAAATAAGTATCGCTTCAATGTTATGAAGGAACTTATAACGAGCTGGGTAGGTCCGATGTGGGCTACTTTCGAGCCATAGCTGGGTAGGTCCGATGTGAGCTACTTTCGAGCAATTAGTATCTACTGATGGGTTTCAGTACGAGTGGAAATAATGGTCCAATTTTCATGCAACTTCCCTTCATTTGGCTTAAGTTTTAGCAACTTATACAAAAAGTAAGAAAACTTGTGAGATTTATTATAAGGATTGATATATTTTTGAAAACGACAATAATATTTAATTTTTGGTTTCAATTTATCCAAATATTCTAAGGATTTTTAAATTTATAAATAATGACGATATTTTTTTAATAAACATTTTTATTTTAACTTATGCACAAAAATTACATTTACGTTAAATTTTATATTAAAAACTTAATAACTGAAAGTGAATTATGTAAATTGTTTTGTATTATTTTTTTAAAAATTAATGATTTGTTTAGTTTATAAGTTTTATCAATTGATATTTTTTTAATATAATAATTTTTTATATTAATATGTGTGATTTTTATTTAAGCCTAATTTCCAGTTTACAGGTGAATTAAAATAATTGGTGTACAGACCCTGTGATATTCATGCTCTCCGAACGATTAGTCTTGGCTTACGTTATTGCTAATTTATTTGTTTAGCATTTTTAATAATAAATTTTTCATAAAAATCATTTATTTTTTTTATTAATTTAAAATTTTTTATATTTGTAACAACTTACATACCAAATTTTAAAAGCGTGGGCACGCTTTTGGTTTAGGAGTAACATCGAAATGAATGATCGTGACCATAAATCAAAACTACCAAAAACACCAAAAGCGTGCCCAGGGTAAAATTTGGTATACAAGTAGCCAAAAGTGTAATAACGATAATATACTACATAAATATTTTTGAGAATTTTAAATTATTCCTCTTTTGGGGAGGTGACCTTAATTATTTACACTCAAAACCGAAAAAACTGACTGAAAAGACCCATTCAATATCTTCCATTTTATGAAAAAAAATCGTCTCATAGTGGTATGGTTCGGCCAGTGGAAATAATTTATTGAAGCTCTACTAGCCAAATTTGACTTATTTTAGACTGTACAATTTAACGGGCAACTTTAGGGCCAAACAAAAAAATACGGGTCCGTTTATTTGGAATAACTTAGAAGTACACCAAATTTGAGCAAAATCGAAGAGGTACACGAAAATAATTGCAAAAATTTGGTTGATTTTTCCGTAGTCTCATGCTCTCATGCATGCTATTTCTGTTACTTAATTGGGCATATTGTAATATATTTAAAAAAAATAATAATAATAAAAATATATAAACTTACGGTAGGATTCCAATGTAACTCAGCGAAAACGACTAAATTTGCAGCCGTCAAAGTGATTCCTACGCTGGCAGCTGTTGTCGATAAAAGGGCACATTGGTAACTATCATCCTCTTGAAATTTGTCAATAAACCTTTTTCTTTGCGTCGAAGTGGTACTTCCGTCAATTCTTATAAATTTACGATTCTTTTTAACCACAACCTGCTCAATCGCGTTTAACATTTTTTTATGGTGAGCAAATACTATAAACTTTTTCGAGGTTTCCAAAATTTCCTGAATATAGGAACTAAATAAAATCTATATTAAACTTATTTTTAAAACAACATAAATTAATAATTAACTAGAGAAAATTAACAACATAGAAAAGGAGAAAATATCTGAAGATGACAATAACTAACAACTTATCACCGAAAGCTCATGCAATAATAATTAGAATTTTACTCTCTTTGCTTAGCTTGTTAATTTTTACGTAATTATTAAATTAAGTTTTAAATAAAATTTTGTTTACCAAACAGATGGTATTTTTATTTCTGCTGTTTCAGCAAAATAACTTAATAAAGCTGCGTGTCTCTTCGCACCTGTTAGTTGATTTTTATATTCTTCAGCAAGAGAGTTTAAATAAGTTCTTTGGGTTTCGCTAAGCGAATTTAAGGAAAGGTCCAATTGAACGATCTGTTGTTCTTTATTCGGTAACATTTGTAGAACTTCAAATTTCGTTCTACGAATCATAAAAAGTTTATTCAAAATAATATCCAATTCTGTTAAATTGGACTTTCCGGTTGCATCCAGTTTGTAACCGTCCCATTTTGCATCGCAATATCTTTTCGCGAACTTCGAGTAGCTTCCAAAATAACTTTCGTTTATCATGGCTAATTGGGAATACAGTTCACAAGGCCTCGACAGTGCCGGCGTTCCACTGAGCAAGACAACTCTTTTAGCTTTTTTAGCTAGTTGATTTGCAGCAATTGTGCACTTTGATTTTGGATTTTTGAAGTTGTGGGATTCGTCGATTATTAGACTACCAAACTTACGCTCCAGTAATTTATCTAAAGAACGGACCATCAATTGGTGACTTACTACTACGATTTTTGAGTCGCCGATGTAATCCCTGGCCGAGTTCATATAAATGGCATCCATTATTAAAACGGATGGCAAATAGGTGCGTATGGTGTCTAGCCAAATGTTCCTAAATTTAAAATTATTTAGTCAGATATAAATTGTTAAGGACCATGCACTAGTGTAACCCTCCCCCAACTTCAAACGCGAATTTTTGAATAAAATGGGTGTCAATAGTTGTGCCGAAATACTTCCATTCTCGTCATTTGTGCGTCAACGGTTGTAAAGATATTCGCGCAAACTTATGGTGCGAGAGGAGGCAGAAGATAATGAAACGTTCTCCCATCACGAAGTTTTTCATAAAATTAGTGTTAAATCGGTTTTTAGTTCAATGTGCATTTTCTCTCATCGTTTGTGCTGCAACAGTTATGCAGTGGCGTAGCTGGGGGGAGGGGGGGCGGACCCCAAATTATCTGACCTCCCCATACCTCATTCTTGTTTCCTTGGGTGCAACCCCTAAAAAAAAGGTCATCAGCCGAGGTGGGGCTAACACCTCACCCACCCGCCTGGAGGGTGACACCCGACCCCCCATTACCTGGCCCCATGCCTCACAGTTCTTTCCTTGGATGCAATCCCTAAAATAAAAAAAAGGTCATCACCCTAGGTAGGGGTGAAACCCATGAAATCCGCCCCGGGTGTCACCCACGCTAGCTACGCCACTGAGTTATGCAGTTATTCGAAAAATCTCTTCCGATTGATACCAATTTTATTTTTATCTGTTACAACAATTTCGATCGTAATTTTTGAGGTGTAAGACTAGTCGGGCGTATACAAAAAGGTTCCTAAACTAAAGCTAGTCTGAAAAATATTAAAATTTTTAACATTCAAACTAGTAAAACACGAAAAATTTTGCTTGACCCGCTGAATTATAGCAAACAACGAATCCACGTTGATGAGTACGTTAATTAAACACCCTCCCCCTTTTTCCAAGGCAGTGGATTTATGAAATTAAATCAATTTAAGCTCCCTCCACCAATCGGAAGACACAAATGACGCTACCACCTACACAGGGTATTGCTAGATTGTCAAGTTTTAAATTTTATTTTAATATTATACTCGTATCACACATTAATCATTAAAAAGTAATACATATAAATTAAATATTCTTTTCATTAATTTATCTTTCTATCTGTTTGCCTATATCGCTAAAGAGATACGTTAATCCCCTCTCCAGTGCGGCCTTTGCGGCCCGCACAAATAACGGAATCACGTTTTAGATGAATAATTAATTAATTATATTAAAAAAAAATTAAATTGCGGGTTTTTATTTATTCATTACTTTTCTAATAGTGTGCAATTGTTATGGTTGTACGGCCTACAGGCCGCACTGAAACTTTTTCAAGTTAACAACAGAAATAAATAAACGTGAGATGCTTTGTGAACAAATATTGTATTCCAACAATAATACATAAGACAATGTTCCCACTTGTATGGAAAACCTGGAAAAGTCAGAGAATTTTAAAACTTTTCACTCAAATTTAGTTAATTTTTAGCGCTAAGCTATGGAAATATTTTAATATCAAGTTTGCAATTTTATTTTGGCAATTAAAAAGTATAAATTTTTTTATGTTTATGTTGTGCACATACCTACCCCTCTCAGTGCATTCTTTTTTTCCGATTTACTAAACGAGTCAGGGAAAGTTTAATCAAGTAAAATCTGAAAAAGTCAGGGAATATGCGTTGAAAAATTTATTGGAAAGAAAAGCCTATGTTTATAAGTAGAATCCGGATTTATATGTATTTACATGTTTTATTTGCTGTACCGTAGAAAGCTGATTATTAGTATTTAGACGTTTCTCTATGAAATAAAGCAAAATACGAACTTTTATTGCGCATATAATTAAGTATTTTGGATTTTTACCGCATATAAAATTATTATCCATATAGCACGATATAACCTCATGTAATCGCATATATGGTCAATATTTGGCATAATTATTGTTAATTATATGTAGTAGATGCAAGTTTTTTAAATAAACTTAACGGTAAAAATGTACAAAATGATTATTTATATACTATGGATTGTGTAGGTACAAAATCAGTTCGTGTCAGATACATTTATTTATGGCTAGACATTTTCTGGGGCCGTTATTGAGTTGCCACATGTTAAATTTTAAAAAATCATAAGCATGTCTAAAATCTGTTAAATCAATAAATTACAATTTTTATTGTCCCTTATTTATTTCTACGGAAGATGTAAAACGTTGCAAAAACCGTTGTATACATTTATTTATTTCCTTATTTATAGGGGTCTGAAAAATATTACCACTTCTTTGTAACTTTAAAACTAATCTTGGCCCGCCAGATCCAGAAAGTTTGAATTTGCTGCATATTTCTTTGTTTTCATTTAACCGCATATTATCAACATTTCAGCAATATTGTCGCATTATATCGACTAATTTTAACCACATGTAAAATACTTAGATTGACGTTTTTTAGCGCAAATAAATCCGGACTCTAAAGCAGGTAATCCACCTGATTTGGTCAATTTTTTTACCTACTATCCTAAAATTTGAAGCAGATTATATTTTTGTTTTCTATAAGACTTCCGAAATACAAAATAAACATCTTATGGTCATAAATAAACCGTACATTTTATTGCTCTTCATCCTTTTTCTTAGATATTTTTTTCTTACTTTGAGGTAGTCTACCGACAATTTGCCACATTGTTAGTGCAATAAAAGCGTGGGAACAATTACTTCAAAATTTGTATAATTTGAAAAATAAGGCGTTACATTTGTCAGGACCATCTAGAAAAACAACAGTTGCTGAAGATTTAAGAATTGTTTTGTTAAGTAAACGTAATAGAAAGCGCACGGCACTAGAATTTACTTCGGAAGTGAATCGCGAACGCGAAAACAAGATTTCAACCAGCACAGTGAAAAGAAAAAAAAAGTGAAAAGTACGAAAACCACTATTATGTCCAGGTAACAGGGTGAAACGTCTTCAGTGGGCACGAAATCATTTAGATAGGAAATTGACAAATTTGAAGTATTTGGGCAAACAAGACGGGTGTTTGTTCAAAGATCTAAGAGTGAGAAAATGATTCCTGACTGTATTGTGCCCACTGTAAAACAAAGGAGGAGTTCGGTGCTTGTTTGAAGATCTTTTTCCTTTGCAGGGACGGGGGATTTAAGCCGGATTGAATAAATCATGCTGAAAGAAAATTATCGTAAGATATTGCAAGAAAATATTTTACCGTCAGGGTTGCGTTTAATTGGCCCTAATTCTGTACCAGTTCGGAACAACGGCCGAAGTCCATTTTTTTCACTTTTTGAGATTTTTATACAGATCGATAAAGCGCAAAAAAAACGAATTTTTTTATATATATATCTCAAAAAGTGAAAAAAATGGACTTAGGCCGTTGTTCCGAACTGGTACAGAATTTTATATTCATGCATGATATGACCCTAAACATACAGCGGTAGTCAGCGCCGTAGCAAGGGTGCGCAATAGGGGCGCTAAACCTTAACAAAACCGAATAAATAATAGTTTAAATTTTCAAAAAGATAAGAATCTTTGGGGGGGGGGGGGCATATATTCAAGTTTGACCGCGATTTTATTTGTAACATCGCCTAAATTCCTTGCGGCCATTTTCCCCAAGTGAGGGTTTTAATCCACTACAGTAGTTTTTTGCCTATAACTCGCGTACCTTCATTTTTAGAGAAAATTATCATTAAATTAAAATTGAAGAGTACAAAATCCTCTATAGAACAGATTAACAAAATTTGCCTACATCCTGCTAGGTATTTATGAAATAAAAATAAAATCCAGAGAAAATAATTGAAGAAGGTTTTGAATAATTCATATTCTGAATAATTATCTCGTACATTTAAACTGTAGCATCGATGGCGAACAAGAAAATACAAGGTTTCTGGATTTAATTCAGATCTGAATTTTCTCCTCTTCAAATTTGGTCCAATCATAAAAAGGGATTTTAGGAAAGTTAATTCCAACCCCACGTTCTTTTTCATTTCCCTTTAACTGACTGGGTAACTAGTAAAACTATCACGTTATTATCGCGACAGTTATTAAAATATATTTAAATTGAAAAGAAAAATTCCTACCGATAAAAATAATCTCCATATTTGGGGGGGGGGGTGCATTCCGTTACGTTAGCATGGAAACGCCGATTCTGACATACTAGGCGTATTTTATTTAAGATCTTCAGAAATTCCTAACGATACAAATCGATATCACATAATCGGGGGGTCTGGGGGGGTATGGCCATACCCCCCCAGGTACACTTGCCATTATTCAGATCGATCAAAATTTATTATTTTTTGTTGAATCTTTTGTAATTTTCGTTTGTAATCCGATAAGGGTTCTTCTTAATACCAAGGGACGTAAGAGTGAAAGTTTTTCTTTTGCAATAAATTAAGTGTACCTGGGGGGTATTCCATACCCCCCAGACCCCCCGGTCCCGGCAGCCTAAATGACTTCCTGATAAGCATCCATTTGTTTGCATTACTCTAAGCGAGAGCTGTAGCAAGGGTGAGGCGACCGAGGCTTTGCCTCAGGCGCCATCTCAATGGGGGCGCTAAACCTCGACAAAACTCAATAAACAATAGTTTAAAATTTTCAAAATGATAGGAATCTTTTGGGAGGGGGCCGCATATATTCAAATTTGTCTCTGGCGCCAGAAGAGCTCGCTACGGCGCTGGCGGCAGTATGTAAAAACTATTCTAACGCTCAAGAGAGAAAAAAAAATTGAAAGTTATGACGTGCCTCTTCAGAGCCCTGATTTAAACCCGATTGAATTATTGTGGGAGGGGCTGGACAGGAGGGTTCGAAAAGTGTTTTCAACATCTAAAGACTATTTTTAGAACATTTTGGAATGTGACTAACATTCCGCATTCAGTGTTATGAAAACTCATTGAAAGGATGCCTAGAGTAGTGCGAGCAGAGCGAGCAAAGGTGGTTTTTTTTTTCAAGGTTTTTCAAGTTATAATACAACAATACAATTAGAGATGCTTGATGAACTAATAGATCAACATAAGTAATGTTTTAATCCGCAATGACTATTGATTGCCTATAGGTTGTACGGCCTAAAAACCGCATTGAGAGACCCAATCATCAGCTCAGTTTAGCGTTACAGACAGACATTTTATTTATGTCTGTCTATTATGTCTATTACCGCCAGCATTCTTGACTTACACGCTTGACTTCCGGAGACCCTTTCGGTTTATTTTATTTGAACCCCCCCCCTTCCGAACGATTTACTTAAATAAACAAATACTGGCCGAACAAGATGACAGTATGTCGTTCATACAAAAAATAAATGAGACACCAACATTCGTGTTGATGCAGTGGCGGCTTAGCCTGAAGTGCATAATGGTACTCCCCTGTTCAAAGGCGAATAAATAAAAATGTAATAAATGTATTTTTCCCTTTACGGTAAATTTTGTATCCTTCCATTGAAAAATGTCACAAGTCGATATTGCAAATTTAATTATAAAAAACTGGAAGCTGCGGAGACCGGGGGGGGGGGGGGGCGGGGGCATATCACGTGGTGATCAGAAAGTTCATGTTGATATATTGCGGGTATTCCGTTTTGAACGTCGCGACATTTTTCCGATACCACCCTGTCTGTGCTCGTCGAGTGTTGAAAGTGATGTGTGACGAGTAGGGGTGCGCATATAATCGATCAATCGATTACGTAATTCGAATAATCGATTATTTCATAATCGATTATGATATTTTATAATAATCGATTAATCGATTATTGAAATAATCGATTATTCATAATCGACTATGAGTTCATAATCGATTATGAACTCGTAATCGATTATGAACCCATAATCGATTATGAATTCATAATCGATTATGAACCCATAATCGATTATGAATTCATAATCGATTATGAATTCATAATCGATTATGGACTCATAATCGATTATGAACTCATAGTCGATTATGAACTCATAGTCGATTATGAACTTATAACTATAATAGGTAGGGCTATTAAGGGTTACTAAATTACTATATAATTTATTATTTTGCTAATTGTGTTACGGTGGTGCTAATAAGAAGTGTTGTTAAGCACCAGTTGATAACACATTACGGTCCGGTATCAATCTGTAATAACTTACCTGCGTAGCCGATTATAATGTTACTTACAGGTGTGTTGATGAGAATTTACGACTCCTTCATAAAAACGCTGATTAAATCTGAAGTACCAAATATTTTGTTTTTAAATTTTAACTGAATGTTACTGAATATTTTGAATCCAAATATGGATTTGCCATTTTGAATCCAAATATGGATTTGCCATTCAACTTTTAGGTATTTTTGTTTATAAATTTGATAGTTTTTAAAAAATATTTTTTTGCTTTTCAATTAAAGATTGTAACCCTTTTTCATCAATATGGATTTAAATTATTTGTCCGATATTTTGAGTGAAAGTGTATACTTTTACAAAATGAATTTTAATTAGAAGCCTTTTAGATGGATTATTGTTAACAATAAATTAATTACATAATGCATAATACAATAGTAACATTCAGTTAAAATTTAAAAACAAAATATTTGGTACTTCAGATTTAATCAGCGTTTTTATGAAGGAGTCGTAAATTCTCATCAACACACCTGTAAGTAACATTATAATCGGCTACGCAGGTAAGTTATTACAGATTGATACCGGACCGTAATGTGTTATCAACTGGTGCTTAACAACACTTCTTATTAGCACCACCGTAACACAATTAGCAAAATAATAAATTATATAGTAATTTAGTAACCCTTAATAGCCCTACCTATTATAGTTATAAGTTCATAATCGACTATGAGTTCATAATCGACTATGAGTTCATAATCGATTATGAGTCCATAATCGATTATGAGTTCATAATCGATTACAAGTTCATAATCGATTACGAGTTCATAATCGATTATGAACTCATAGTCGATTATGAATAATCGATTATTTTTAATAATCGATTAATCGAAAAAAATCGATTATTTTTTATAATCGATAATCGATTATGAAATTCCATAATCGCGCACCCCTAGTGACGAGCACAGAGGACCTACAGCTTAACGTGGATTCCGAACCACAGGAATAGACGATTTTTACACCGTCTACTCCCAGTGAAAAACTCACGAGCCGCCACTGCTTTTGAGTAATAAAATTTACAAAACAAATAAAATTCCAAATAAAAATTATCAATTCTATGAAAAAAATGTTATCGTTGTACCAAACTTATGAGTTTGGTAGAGAAAAACAACACAGAAAACATTAGTTTTTCTTAATGTTGGAATTGCCAGAAATTTTTATTTATTGACCTGTTATTTTCCTCCCCCAGGTATATTTTTGTATTTGATGTTTTGAATAATTAGAATTTACGATAAACATAAAATTTACGTTCAAGTATTCATGGAGATAAGTGAAAAATGTGATATCAGTCAGTCGGGTCCGCGCGTAGCGGCTGGAAGTTGAATTTTTGTATTTTTGTCGAAGTGGAGAATATTAGAAAGATTTATTAGAAAGGGATGGTGTTCGATTTTCCTTCGCGAAATTTTAGAAGCGTATAGGACTCCACATCTTTAAATTATTCGCCCAGCGTGGCGTTATTTTCTTAAAACACCACATTATATTTTACCTTAGACCGCTCAATACTACATAATTATCTACAATTTTTTTAGCCATTCAAAAGATAAGATAAAGAATCGAAATAAATTACGGGAATGGAAGAACATTACAGCATCACCAATAATTACCCCTAAAGTATATAGATTGATTACCACCATACCACAACCAATTTAACCCTTTCACCCATTTTACCAAAAGTTGGGGGTCCAAAATATTTATGCTTAAGAGCGCGCTGCGGAAAGAGAGAGAGGGAAGCAGTAGATATGATGTTGAAAAAAGCCTCTAATCTTTCGTAGAGATTTAAAAAATTTAAAAAAATTATTTGCGCCATATCTAAGGGAACCCTTGAACCCTTTGTGCATTAAGTTGATTTTATATAGTTTAAAACTCGACTAAGGGCACTTTTTGATTTACAAGTTTTGTACAAGTTTTCTATAATTGATGATGAAATCGCTTCAAAATCAGGTTTTGTCCTTATAATGATCTGCAGAAGGCAATAACGAAGTTTCATTAAGATCGGTTGTCATAAAAATTCAAAATTGTCCTTTTTCATAAATTAAATGAACCTATTTACTTTTAATTTAAAGCGCTCAAAATTGGTTATTGCCTTCAATAGTCTTTCCTTATTAATATAAAAAAAGAATTACATTGATACGACGTTTAGTTTTTTAAATTTGTACAAAAGATTAGAGGCTTCTTTCAACATCATTCCCTCTCTCTCTTTCCGCAGCGCGCTCTTAAAGGCATTCAAAATGTTGGGTCAAAAGGTTATTTTATTCTTAAATTTTGGTAAGTTTATGGATTTATTTAGAATCAAGAAAAATAAATTTATGATTTCGAAATTTTAATAATAAAAAAAAATAATCATATTTAAAAACTTTTAAAAGGGAAAATAAATTGATAAATCTTTAATTACGAGGACCATTGTGATATTCTTCGAAGAAAATTATATCTTATAATCTTATAATATATAAAAATTTATGTGATTGTTATTGACAAATTTTTTGCATTTCTTTCTTCATTTTTTACCCACAAATTTGTGGGTAAACCGGTGAATGGGTTAAGGAAATCAATTGAATTAAAAACGGTAAAATTGGAAGTAGCACTTTGCGGCACAGAATTCGTAAAAATACAAATTAAAATTTTGTACTTACTTCATAGAGGAAGTTGTTGCTATGAGCAGGGGCCAATCGGTTCTGTAATAACTAGCAATAACCAAAGCTTGGAATGTTTTTCCTAAGCCCATGTCATCGGCAATTAAACATCTGCCATTTTTAGCAATTCCAAATCTAAAAATAAGTTTTTGAAAAAAATGTAAAACAAGTAGAAATGTGTTGATCTCACCTTACACCTTCTTCCTGAAATGGCATTAAAGTACCAGCCAAGACCTGATCAATTGTGTCCAAACATATCTTAGAATAATCTGGTTTCGGTGTTTTACAACACTTCAAAACATAATTCGGTAATTTAGCAACGACGACATCCCGACTCAAAAGTTTCATTTGACTTTGAAACAATTCATAGTCGTTAATATGAAAACTCCAAATTTTCGTATCAAAATCTACAAGGTGAAAGTTTAACGTTTTCAAATAAATTACTAAAAATAAACATACCGAAGACTTTGGAAGGTATAAGTCTAAAAATGTTAAGAGCGGCATTAGAAAAACGAGATAGCTGCACTTCAAATCTATCTTCCGAAATTACGGACCAAGTGCCCATAACCACCCGTTTTGGTCTATTAAATGATGTACTTGGCTGTGGTTTGCCCCGCCTGGTGCCCCATTTAAAAAAATTACTAGACTGTGGGCGATTATTGGGACTTGATAATTCACTTCTGCGGATCACATTATTAATTCCCGCGGAATTATTAAAAATATTTGTATAATTTACGAGGTGTTCTTTCTTAATCAGTTTCAATTTTGCTAGTCTTTCTTTCTCTTCGATTTTTTTCGCCAAACACAACATTTTTTAAAATTAAATAACTTCGAACTTTAAATTTGAATTAAATACAGAACATAGTCACAGAAACCCTTTGATGCACTTCCACTGCGTTACAAATCTGAACTGCATAACATTTAACATATTGTGATATTGCGTATTTTCACGAGGTGCCAGCTTCCCACCACAATTTCTAGAAAAGTGTAAAGAATGGTAACTTGGATTTATGCAGTGAATAACAAAATGTTTGTATTTATAAAAAAATATAATTTTGCACTTGTACTGTTTTAATAAAACAAGTATTTTAACTAATACGTACATAAAAATTTAATAACTGAAAAAAATCACTTTTAACATTCCCGAAACAATTCGAAATGTTGTAAATTATTTTTGTAAGGCAATCTTGTTCGATTTGATTCCAATCTTCTTGAAGTATTGGCTTTAATTGTTCTTTAGAATGAATATGGGTTTGCAGAATTTTTCTGGCTAATTCGCATCATAACTTTTCGATTGATTTTAGATCTGGCGTTTAAGAGGAGGGGATGAAGTACTTTGGGGTACGTGTATAAAAGTTTTAATGAAACGGATTCTAGGACCGCTACAAAGTTATTCCTGCACTATGTGGAATTTATGCTTAGAATCATTGCTTTGGTAAAGTTTAAACGAATTTCTGATCCACAACCGTTCAGCATTTTGCAACAAATTATTTTGCAAAATATCTAAATATTTATTTTCACCCATTATATGCAGTGGCGGCTGGTACGGGTAGGCCGACAGCGCGCCGCCCTCCTAAAACAGCCTCAACAGATGAACAGGCTAGTTAAACAACCCCCCCCCCCCACTTCAAAGTAATAGATTTGCGAAATTAAATTCTTATTTACCTCCCACTCCCAAATTAAAATTTTTATTCAAAATTAAGTTAGCCATAAGTTTTCGAAGTCAAAAATATGACTTTATAAGCGGTACAATCAAGGCAAACACGTTCTGTAATTCTTGAGATATTTCAAACATTTTTCCGTTTTTCAGAGTTTTAAATATTTTGATATAAATTATTTTCTTATTCATTATTTTTTACTCGTGCAGGATTGTCTTGGTTGTGTGGCCTAAAGGCTGCACTGAAACCTTCTTAACGTTAGCAATTTTTTGTAGGTTATTAACCAAAAATAAACCAATCAGGATGCGCCGTGAACAAATGGTTGGACATCAGATCGTCTTCTAAGGTCACCTGCATTGATTTGTGATTGCCTAAGTTGTGCGGCTTGGAGGGAAGCTTGTCCGCTTTGTAGTTACAATGGAATTGTTTATGATTTACTATCAGTTTCATATAATATATCCAATTTTAATGATTGTCTCTTCCTTTGTCACTTTGCTCATCATCGATTGTATTTCTCTTTCTTGCACGGTAAGATTATCGTTTATGAACACTTGACTTCTCTTTAGCTTATTTTTATTTTGCTTTCGATTTCTTTTATTTTTCTTCCTCCCATTGGAAGCAGTCACGGACCGCCACTGGATACCGTGTATATTAATTTTCTTACTTTGTGTCGTTATTCGACGCACTTGCACAATTAATTTATAGATAAAAATAAAAAGATTAAGCAAAAATCAAGTTTACGAACTACAAGATTTTTACTACAGTAAGCTCGTCAAGTTTAGAACAAATTTGATAAAATATTTTGTCAGAAAAATCTGGGACACGTGAACCTTATTTTTTGTAGAACTTTTTGCTACCATTGTAATTTTTTATTGTGTTTTCTTTTTGTAGATCGTAAACAGCCCCATCACAAGAATGAGTCGCTCAGCTAATAGGCTGAATAAGCTCCCTAGTTTCGACATCCTGCATAGCTCATATCATGTGTTTAAAGACTGCATCATGTGGAAATTAAATGCACTTTAATCAAAGTTACATAATTATTACTATCATCGCTTACAAATTTTTTGTTATTTTTTGTTTTTGCTATGAATTGTACAATTTAAATGGTTTATCAGTATAAATAAATAAATAAAATTGTTCAAAATTGCAACCCTTATTTTTCTTTCCGGATTTGGATTTGAATTGAAACTCAAAAGCAGCAAATTTTCTTTTGAAGCTTTCGAAGCCTACAAAAGCAAAGATAAAACGGGCGGAGGTAAATGTGCCACCAAATGTACCTGACCAGAAAAGGGTACCGGTAAATGTGCCACCGACCAAAAGGGTTCTTTAAAGAAACACAGGTATTTGTGCCACTAACAGTGAAAAAATTAAATTTTTTTTGCCTTCGAATTTTGGGGTGTGCATTCGATAAGGCTGTAGGCCAGCTCGGCAAATGGTCAGATATTTAATCCGGGTCCAAATTTTCTACCTGGAAATACATAGACCAACTCGGCAAAATAATAAATTTTGGCTTGGCCAGAACTGCGAGCATCAAAAAACCTACCCTCCGATGCTCCGCATCTCCGGGCGGTTTTTCGTGCTCCGAGCCGCTACGCGGCGGGCGCTAAACATACGAGAGGCGCGACAGATCAAGGAAACCGGGATAAATGCAACCGGGATGTGAGAGACCCTCGAAATAGCATTAAAAAGTATAGTTGCGCTATGGGGCAGTAAACTATTACGTTTCCCCCCAAAAAATCGTGTAAAATCAAAAAATAATCGATGTTACATGTAGGAGATGCATCAGGTAGATGCCGTTTTCTCCGGTGGCACAAATACCTGTGTACTTTTAATATCCTAAATTCGTAGCAGGTAGAATAACATTACTGGTGGCACATTTACCTCCGCCCGATAAAACAGGTACAACGTTGTAAAAGTTTTATTGATGGTATTGTTTATTTTAAATTTAAATTTCTTTTTGGAAAAACCCAGATTAAAGGGTTCAAAAGTTTTATATTTTCAATTATATATGTACTACCTACTTACTTTAAACCAGCGTTTTACCGTTACACCTAGTATAAATTATACTAAAAAATAATTGTGATTTTAAGATGTTAATCAAGAGATAAATAAAATTTTTTTTGTTCTCTGGGTTCGATGCTTACGAAATGAACAGTTTTCAGTTATTTTCAGTTATTTCATTGAAACATTATTTCAGGTAATAGGTACTCGTAATAAATTAACTACTGCAGTGGTTAATCACCGATACTATATTATACTATATAAACCTTCCTCTTTGCAATAGGAAATTTTCAATTTATTTGAGGTGGTGGACATTAGGTTACTCTACCCTCATTTTGAATTGTTTTTGACGTCTCGGAAAAAATATTACCACTTACAAATTTATTAAAATTTTGATCATATTTACTAAATAGCGCAATTAATTCTTTATAATTTCCCTGATTAACCGATGTTGCTCGACAAACAAAAATTGTTTCGATTGCTTTGCAAAATAGCTTTCCAAAGCATACAGCAGCTCTTCATCGATAATAAATTCAGTGGCGGCTTATGACTTCTTCCAATGGGAGGGTACAAAATTTAAATAAAAAGGACTGACAAATTTATTCATACCCCTGCAGTATATTTCTTTAGATGCTTATAAAATGTATTGAAAGTAAAATGAGTAAAATTTTTGTTCCATTATTTAGGCGTCTACATGTTTAAACACTGTATGTTGAAAATTTCATGTAAATTGGATATGTTTTAGACGATACACAAGGTTATTTATAAAATCAGTACAAACACTGGTGACAAAATTATTCATACTTTCGCAATTTTAATACATTATTATTAATTAACATAAAATTAATACTTTGTGGGACCACCCTAGCTTTAATAACAGCTAGCTTTCTAACGATTATTCATGCTGCTCACCAATTTAGAAGTGACTTCTGGGCCAATGAAATTCCATACTTCCTTGATTTTCTGTTTTAAGCTTACTTTGCTTGTAACTGTACGGTTTTTTAATCTTAAAGCAATTTCTGCTCACAAATTTTCAACCGGATTTATGTCGGGACTTTGTGGAGGGGTGACTAATAAATGTGGAGTGTTATATAAAATCCATAATTTCACAACATACGCGGTATCCTTCGGATCGTTGTCTTGTTGAACATAAAAATCAGATTCGAGTCCCAATTCTTAAGCACTTTGTTTTAAATTTTCCTGTAAAATGTTCATAATATACTTAAATTGGTCCATTATTCCTTCGATAAATGCAAGACTTCCAACCCCAGCACTACTCATAGAACCCCCAATTTACACTGAACCTCCGCCGTGTTTGACTGTACATTTTAAGTTTTTTAACTGCAGTTCGGTATTCACTTGTCTCTTGTCTCCATACAAAACTTCTCCCAACATCCGATCCAAAAATATTAAATTTTCTTTCGTCAGAGAAAAGCACTTTTTCCCAAAACGAATTATCTTTATTTACAAAAATTTTTTTGCAAACTTTAAACGCTTCATACGGTTCACTTTACTTATCCATGGCTTCCTTCGTGCTACTCGTGCATGAAACCCATGTCTTCTCAGCAGTGGCGGTTCTACCATAGGAGCTGCAGAGCTGCAGAACCACCAAAAATAACAATAAAAATACCAATACTTAAATAATTAATTATATAATTATAACCTTAATCAGATTTAAATTATTATAAAGAATGGTGCATTATCAGCTTTGCTTTGAAAGCGTGTTTCTCATTTTCGCTAGCATATCAGTTATAATTTAACAGCTAGTCACATAAATAGTGTAATAATAAAGACACGTCCAGTCGGCTATCAAAATGTTGGTCTAACTTGAACGCTATACATTTGTGCGCAGCCGGCGAGCTGTAATGAAACGCAGACTACAATGCAGCAATTGGTATAGTTTTACGTGGTATATATTTTATGATTTTGTTTCGAGGTAGTTTAGAATTCGAATTTTGAAAAGAAAAACTAATTTTAATATTAGTTCATCAATTGTTAAACAAATTGCAGTGAAATTAGGGCATAAGCAATAAATTGTTTAAAAACTTTTAATTAAACCAAGTTTCTTGCACATATTTATAGCAAAACACTAGTTAAATTATTTTTGACGGATTTTGCAACTTTAAATAAAATTATGAATACATAAAATTAAAATTTATGTATTTTTATAAAATAATAATTCTTATTTTAAGCTCGTGATACGTACACGCATCGAATGTAAAGTCGCATGTAGTGGCTGCTCTTGGACGCAGCTATCAGTGCAGTTAGATATTTACTCGAGTATTAACCGGTGCTAGCATACCTATATTTTAAAGAAAGATCTTGTATTATAAACTTTAATTGAAATTATGGATATAATGTCCTCTATACCTACTAGATAAAATGAATGCTTATGAATTTACTAATATTCCTAATAAAATTTTATAATAATTTTGGACTTGAGATTTTTCTGCATTGTAAAACAATTCTCAAACTATAATTTTCTGTAATAAAATGTAGATCAAGAAATTTGGACTTACATAAAATTTATTGTTTTAAAAATGTTTGCGTCGTTTGTTTTATTTCGAACCGAACACAAATGGCTGTTTAAATTACAAAGTCATATAAGTTCTATTTTTAAAATAACAAATATGCAGAATTATTATGACGTGATAAGCTAACTAAGGCTTTTTATTTAGTCGTTTTTAAAATCTCTTACGAAGAAGGTCGTTTTTAAAAATGAATGTAATTTTTAAATTTAGTTATCAAGAACAATTAGTGATAAGAAATTGCCGGTATATGCAAGTCGGGGTAAAATGTATAAAAGACAATTTAATACGAATATTTATTTACGGAACAAATGGATTTGTGGCTGTAATCGTATAAGAACGCTTTGTTTTGTTTTCCGTTTGTGTCTTTCGATATTGTCAATAGAAAAAAAATTTATCTCGGGAATATTGAATTTCAACGAAAAAGTTATTGATAAGTTAAGTTTGCCACAAGCAAGCACCGGCGCACGCCATTAATGCTTAAAAACGTGCAATAAGTAAGTTTATTTTTTGAGATTAGCATTTTACTGATGCCTTCCCTTTTTTATAATGCAGAACAGCCAAACATATATCTCACGAGCCGCCACTGCTTCTCAGGCATCTACGAAACGTATTGGTTGAAACTGATTTTAGAAATGGTTCATAAAACAATGTTCTAATTTTTGTAACACTGATATGAGGATTTTTTTTAATTTCACGCACTATAAAACTTTCATCCCGGTTTGTTAATACTTTATGTCGTCCTCTGTTGCACACTTTGCTTTCAAAAAATCCGTCTTGCTTAATTTTTTTCACTAAATGCGTATTTTAGACTTATATCCGTTTATTCGCCCATGCCGGAAATGTGCTTCGTGTAAATTTATTCTTCTATCAATTTGATTAATATTCACCATTTACCTATTTTTACGTAGTTATCTCTAATTTCCCAACTAAAGATAATAAAAAACACAACGGTATGATAAGAAATCTAATAAGCAAATAAAATTTGGTATTATGTCGTAAATTACTCTTTTGAGTTCACACTACAGTTTTAAATTTGTAACTGGTCCGTTGTCCGTTGTAAAAAAAAGGTTGCTCATTCCTGTTCTAAAATATAAATAAATTTCTTCCCGTGGTTTACTTCTAAACTGATGTTAAAAAAGTAGTCAAAGTCATTTCTACGGAGGCTGTGAGCCAAAGGGCAATCACAAGCATGGTTTCTCCTAACGTGTTCGGGGACAAGTGTATTCGCGTCTACTTGTCCGCGAACATGTTAGTAATTCAATTCTGTTGGCGAGTGAGTTCTGCCGTACTGCTTTCCGAGAAATTGCGGACTACATGATTAATAGGAACTCACCGTTTGTATATAAACTTATTATTAAAGTTACCACAGTAGCAATATGTACATCTATTAGCAGTTTTATTTTGTGCTACACACATTCAATAATTTTTTTATACATAATAAAATATATCTCTTTAAATTTCAATTTATACTGTAGAAGGATAATATAAAAAAAAATTTTGAGTATTTTAATGAATGTGTTCACTGCTCGATAAATAAGTGACTCACATGCATACGTAATCCGCGCCATTTATTTGTAAAATGTTTGCGTCATTGCTTATTTTTTGTAGTTGGTTCTCGCCAAATAGTAGCAATTTTTAAGACTTGAATTTAAAGTCTTATAACTTAAAAATTAAATAGAAACTACTAAACATAGAATAGAAAATTGTTATGTTATGTTCTCTTTTTTCGGAAATTCACCCATAGCAGTATTTTTATAGATGCAGCCATGATGCAACATTATTTTATCGACTTTTTAGTGACGTAATACAGAATTTACAATTTATTTTCGACTTCACTGCTTCACCCGTAGAAAGGGTGAGGGCGCTAAACCTTTACAAAACCCAATAAATAATAGTTTAAAATTTTCAAAAAGATAAGAATCTTTCGGGGGGCATATATTCAAATTTGACTGAATTCGAAAATTTTACCACGATTTTATTTGCAACATTGCCTAAAATTCCCTGTTAGCCTTTTCCCCAAGTGGGGATTTTAATCCTCTGCAGTAGTTTTCCGTCTATAACTCGCTTACTTTATTTATTATTTTTCGTTGAATCATTTGCAATTTTTGTTTGTAATCCGGGAGGGGGGGGGCAGTATGTGATATTTTTCATAACTATCCAGTACCGTTGTTTAATTTAAAATTAAACAGGTTATTTGTTGGTTGGTTGGGTTGTCGTTTCCAACCACCCTGTATATATAAGTAAATTAAGCAAAAACGCATAATTGTATCAACCTACTTAAAGAAGTGTTAATAAAGCAAAAAATGCCTTCCTCGCACTTTTAGTAGGTCAATTAAAATGTAATTCATTTCCGTATTGTAAGGATATCATAGTTCAAAACATTTACTCATCAGGTCAATTAACTTTAATTAAGCATAAATGCATTTTAAATATTAAGTAGGTAACATTTAAATCATAGTCATCATCAATTCAATAACTTTAATCTAAAAACACAGCATTAAAAATGTGATAATTTAGCACTTAAGTTTGTATAAATAATGTATGTAAACTTAATAAAATTAGTATCATTTAAACTTACAACTTAAGTGTTACTCACATCACATAAGTTAGGAAGGGTACTTCTTGCCACCTTCTCCTAATTTATTCAACCGTTCTTCTTAATACCGAGGGACGTAAAAGTGGTGTCGAGTACCCTAATGTTGACCACCCCAAATAAAATTAAAAATTTCCTATTGCAAAGAGGAAGGTTTATAATAATATACCTTATAGTATACTGTTAAAATTTTACATGCGAATATATTATCAAAATTTTGAATAAATCGATTTTGAAGTTAGCAAATTTAACATGTAAAAGCCGACCGACGCGCGGAAATCTCATATAAGATTCCGCGCGTCAAGTTCTGTTGACGGTACGTGTGGAATGGTATACCCTAACACTTAGAAAATTTCGTCAGATGCTGGAACTCCGGCCACGCAGGACCGGACTCCACTCGAGGGGGGCACCCCCCGTGCAGAAACCCAACCTGACCGGCATCAGGAGAAAACCAGAGGGTTTTCCGCAGCATCGGAGCGACTCCCCCCATTCCGGAAAACAAGACGGTTAGACCCCGATACCGATCACTTTTGCATCTATTTCTTCATTCACACCCAGTGTGTTATCACATTCTTATCACCACAACCCGACCCTGACATCGAAGGGGATCAGGTGGTGACGTCAATTCGAGCATTACCAGCTTTATTCAAAAAGGCATCTGCGCAAATGTCTTTATTTCTATTTTTCAAAGCCACGATCGTCGTCAAGAAGGGGGGGGTAAACCCCACCCCGGAATCCGACGATCTGGTAGTCAGGTGGGGGCCTCAAAACCCAATCCTGCAAAATATAAATTCAGGTGCCGTGGCGCACCAGCTTTCTCAAGGAGGTACGGGCTTGGCCCGAGTACTCCAAGTTTTAATTTATGATTCGATTCGATTCGTCAGATGCTGCTCGCACGTCCTACAGGTAACATGACTCGAATCCCGGTTTTCTTGAAGGATGGCGCCTTCAAGTATGTTTAGCTTTTGCCGCGTAGCGGCCAGGCGATGAAAAACCGGCCGGAGCTCCGGAAGAGCGCAGGCTTGGGTTTTTCGATGCCCACAGCCGGACGAGTCTCGAATCCAAACCCCAAAATTTCAAATCGATTTTTTCAAAATTTTGATAATACATTCGCATGTGAAATTTTAACAGTATACTATATAAACCTTCCTCTTTGCAATAGGAAATTTTTAATTTTATTTGGGGTGGTCAACATTAGGCGACTCCCCCCTAAAAGTGAAAGTTTTTCTTTCGCAATAAATTAAGTGTATATAATTAAAGGTATTCCATACCCCCCAGACCCCCCGGCCCTAAATGAGTTCTTGATAAGCATCGATTTGTTTTCGTTACTCTAAGTCAGCGCCGTAGCAAGGGTGATTGCAATGGGAGCGCTAAACCTCGACAAAACCCAATAAATAATAGTTTAAAATTTTCAAAATGATAAGAATCTTTTGGGAGGGGGGCACATATCGCCGGCTTACTGCCAAAACAAGATAACTCCATTTTTGGACAAAAT
This sequence comes from Podabrus alpinus, assembly GCA_932274525.1. NCBI lineage: Eukaryota > Metazoa > Arthropoda > Insecta > Coleoptera > Cantharidae > Podabrus > Podabrus alpinus. The sequence continues at coordinate 80,345,115 of OW026452.1, forward strand.
GAGTTATATATACATGATTGCATTCAGAGCAAACTACATTTTGACAAAACCTGATAACTGTAAGTCAAATATTAAAGGAGTATTAAGAAGTTCAATTTTAACTTTTGTTAACTTGTTTATGGTGAATCAAACTTTAAAATCAGTTTTGCTCAAAACTATCATTTTGGAGTTATATTGTTTTAGCAGTAAGCCGACGATATATTCAAATTTGTCTCAGGTGCCAGAAGAGCTTGCTACGGCGCTGCACTCTGCTTCCTCTTGCTTCACTGATTCGAAATGTGCAAGTCGTTCGGTGGAAAAGGCTGTTACGAAATTTTTTCACTTTCGCAACGACTTTGAATTTGTTAAATTCAAATAATTACATTAACAACATATTTCGTAATGCCCTGTATAGCAAACGTGATTGACGGAGATTAGACTCGCGCATGCTAGTGTGAGGGAAGTCATGGGTGAACTCTCGAACTAGAAGGTCGATTTTGAGGTACTGTGAAGTGATAATGGTTTTGATTCCGCATTTTTACAAAATATGGTTGCGATTTTGTGAGGGTTACCGTCCAACAATGCGAATTATTTTGGAATTGTTTGCGCTCCAAAACCCAGTAGGGGATTATTTAATTCGTTGTTGAAGGATGGTGAATTTTTCCCGTATCGTACTTTTTTGTCGGACCCCATGGTCAGTACTTCCTGTGAAAGATTTTGATTCCGTTCACATTGGTAATTCACCTAATTTTATGCTAATTGCTTCACAGATACTAGTTAATCGACTTGGCCAATTTTGCTCCGAACACCTGGAGTTCGATGACGATCAAATTCACCCTTGGCTGATTTATGTATTTTTTATGTGTTACATTTTGGCTTCTCTTTTTGTCGCGTATTTTTATTTACAGAGTGGTTGCCAAGATTACGATTGCGTTGCAGGTTTTCATATTGCTGCATCGAGGTGATATACGGCAATCTAATCTCGTTTACATTCGCAAGTGTGAAATGGATCGAGTGTTTGGGTTTGATATTCGATAAACTAATTAATTAATTTAGATTATTATGTTTTGTGTAATTAAACTTGAACTGTGTATTATTTCCACTAGTTAACATCAATCGACGTTGGTAAAATGCATTGGCGAGGGGATTCCGAAGTGGTCGACATGAGTTCAAATCTCGTATTTGAAATTATATGTTCGACAAATTTTTTGTCTTTATTTTTAGCTTTATGTCTCTTTTTTTTATGAAGGCTGCGTTGTGCGACCTAAGTACAGGGTGCTGCATTTCATCGAGGTCGCTACCGTTTGATTTTATCGTCGGAAGTTCGATGTGGTTCCACCTTTGAGGGATTTTTATAGGACCACTCGAGCGCTTCGTTGGTTGATTGTTTGGGGAGTGATTCTTGGTGGCATGTTGTTGCTACTGTACCGGTTCTGGTCGGCTAATACACGTTCCATCCGACATCGCTTATATCTCTTCGCCTTCCGACAATGAACATCCTATTGTTTATTTTATTTTATTGTTAATTTTGTTTTTGTGTATTAGCAAAGCTGTTTCCTTGAGTTTCTCCGGGACGTTCCTTTGACACGACCCACGGCCATCGCCGCCGCTATTAACGAGCTAGTTTATACCCAAGATCAGGGCCCCACGCAAATTAAAGTAGATGGTTTTTCCTTCTGCGTGGACATTATCTGTTCCGAGCTATCTTCTCATTAGAGATAGTAAGGACAGATTTTGTTTCAAGGCCACAATACCAAAATTTTGATTTAGCTCTATAATGACAAATTTCGATAGGTGCCTCAAATACAAAAAGAAAGCGACGCCGTAAATTTTGCTGATGAAATATTTTAAAATTAATTTGTAGCAAATTCTTGTGTATCAACGCTTATTGTTTACCTTGTTATTCTAAGAATTCGTGCCCATATTTGCTTATCAATTTATTATGCAAATGTTTCTTTTATCTCAACTTCTTCAATTTAAGTACTTTTTAACTTTTTACTAGCGACAAAAATAAAGCGACTATTAATTTATTCAATTGCTTTCGTTGTGGCGAGCAGTTTTATTGCAAGCAAAGTAAGCGAAATAACTTTTTATTATGCCTAAAGGCGAAAAAATTTCGGTTGATTTAAAAGAACGTATTGTAATGGAGTGGTAGCGAACTTAAAATCCACGGGAAGACCGAAAAAAACTACTCCTCAATTTGAACGAAGAGTAAAAAAGTAGTCTTTGGGGTGATTCCATCTCAAATCAACTGAAAAATAGGTAAGATTGACTCGACCTCCACCAAATTTCACGAAACTTGGTACATACCATCTTCGTAAGAAATAAAAAATACAAATTTAAGGATTTGTCCAAAAAGGCATTTGTTTCCTTGTTTTGGTCCTTCAAAAAGTTAGTGTGTAGACTTGTAGGAAAACGACTGTAACTTCATCCACAGTGGCCTAAATTTAAAAATAAAAAATGTTCTAGAAAGGTAAATGAACATGCTATTCAAATATATGACCACATTTTATTTTTTCAACCCCTAACTGGATTAATTTTCTAATATTAACCCTATTTCAACCCCTATTTCTAAAAGGGTATTTTTATTTTGTTCATTTTTTTACTATTGTTTTGTGCAATTGTGCTCAGCATGTATACCAAATTTTATCATGGGATGAGCATGGGTTCGGTTACTAAAAATAAATTAAGTATAGCGAGAAACGGAAAAAAATCAGTTTTTTGCCGATTTCTTAGATTTCTTTAAATTTTATGACAAAATAGTTTAATGTAAAATTAAAGCTAATTAAATTCTCTACGAAAAAACTTCTATACATATTTTTTGTCAGATTCGTAGTTACCTAGTAAATACCGTTCAAAGTAGAGCTAAGTTGCGCGACCACCGTTATATTAATTTAATAAAGGCGGGATTGCTTTTTCAATTAATTAAATAGATTTTCATATATAATACCACAAGAGACTATCAAATTGTCGGCAATAATTTTTGAAACTGGAACTGAGTGTTTGTCGCCCTTAAAATCACCATGAGTGCTTTAGCACGAATTTTATAGTATCGTGTGGAATTCGTTTGACAATTTCGTAAATAAAATTTCAATTTTTTCTGACAACAAATAATTTATAGTATCTATGCGTTCACGTAGTTTCCATCGTTACTATGGAAATTTGACAATACAGACCACGGTGGTCGTATTGCCGCGACAATACACCACCGTGGTCTGTATTGTCAAAGGAAGTAGATTATGATTGGTTCAAATTGATGAGATTGTAACATCCTATTGGTTGAATTATTATGAACGAAATTGTCATCATAAATATTTATTATTTGAATATAAGTTTACCACATCGTGTATAATTTTGATGGAGAAATTGATTTTGATGATGTTATTGACGAATTTCCGGCAATCAAATCGAGAAAAGTACATTATTTGTGATTATAAAAAATGTTGTATATTTTTTGTACGATGCTCTTTCATTTTTAACTATTTAATTTTTTGAATTTTGGATATCTGTAAATATAAATTTTAAACTAAATAAAAACTTGCTTATCTGAAAACCCAATAAATATGGAACTATTAATACCCAATTGAACTTAATGAAGGTAATTTACCTTCATCCATACCTTTATGTGCATCATTTACCTTTGTTATGGTTTCCAATAAGAATTATACAAAACTTTCTTTACCTTATCTAATATAATTTGTGCAAAAAACAACTTTCAAGTTTCTTATGTTGAATGTTAATCTTGAGTGTGAAGTTTTGCCTGACACGCAGTCCAGGGCAAAGCAAGATTAATAATGCACTTAAGTTCTTTGTTATATAATATACTTATTACTCAAATTCTTTCGGATTTAAATTCATTTTAAATCTCTTGAGATTTAAAGTTAAAATTTAGTCTTCAAGAAACGGGACTTAAATAGCAGTTTAAGTACCGGATATGCATCAAGTAAAAAGAACACACTTAAAGATAAAATATTTATTACATTTATTTATTAAATTAAAGTTTGAATTACGAGCAAGATGAACAAATGCAAATTAACTTGTAAGAAATATTTAAAAAAAATGTAATTTAAATTTGTAACATTGATGTATTTAGATAGTAATATTTTTAATAGCATCGACGTTATTAGATTGCATGATAATAATTTTAATATAACATCTATTCTAAAATTTAAAAAATAAGGTAAAGTAGGTATTTTTATTAATTTTTACTTTCCGAACCCCTAGGTAAGGAAAGTATTGTTATCAGTCAAAATTTGACCCCCCAATTTTTTGACAGATGTTCACGTTTTGAGGTCCCCTGAATCCATTTTTATCATTTTTAGAAGGATGTCTGTATGTGTGTGTGTGTATGTACGTCTGTGAACACGCTAGCGTCTAAACGAAGCAAGCAAATCATTCCAAATTTTGCATATAAGCTTTTTCCTATCGTAGGACGAAGCCAGATTAAAATAAATTAAATCGTGTAACGGGAAAGGGGGGTTTACCTGGAGCTATTATGACATTATGCGTCATAACTTCGAAACGAAATTAAATATGTAAAAATATTAATAACAAAAAATTAGCGCTATGGAATTTCCTACATTTTTTGTCCTACAAGTTTTACTCTAAAATATACAGGGCGTTTCAAAAATTTTTGTATTTGTAAAAATTTTTTGTATTTGTAAATAAAATAGTAAACCGCATTCTACTAACGAAAATAAGATGAAAAGTTTCTAATAACATGGGTCCAAAAATGCTTCGTTTGCAAGATATAGGCATTCAAAAGTTTTTTTCTTCCTATTTTGGCAAAATATGAAATTTTTCATCGATTTACTGTTGAAATTATGTAACCATTTTATTTAAAAATATAATATAAAAATTTGCGTCTGTTCGGAAAGTTATGCGATGGCCACATCAGATTTTTAACCTTATTTATGGCCGGTTTGCTAAACTAGTTCCATGGCTCCTTATAACGAGCCGCCACTGGTTATCGATATTGTAATTGAGGGAGTAAATAAAAACTAAAGGCAATATAATATAAATTTATTGCTCGAGTGTACACCTCAATAACATGTTCAGTTTAACAAAAAAGGATGCAGGTATGTAATTACTAGTTATATGAGGGCCGGTATACTTTTCGGAATTTTCAATGAAATAGATGTCCTTTCCACGCCCACTCAACAGGGGATGTGCCCTATCCAATAGGGCGCGTTGAAAAGCCATCTTCTCTTATCTATGCATATATCACATAACAGCCATTCCTCCCTACATCATTTTTGTTTTCAAATCATTAAAAAACATATAAAAAAATAAACAATTACCTAAAATAGTAGTAAATAAAAAAAATCTTTAAAATATCACCCTACTAAAACGAGAGCACAAAAAACATGGGTTTAAAAGTTAAATAAAGGCATACATTCATGAACAGGAACTAAAACCATAAGCGTAAAAACTTACAAAATCATTCAAAATGAACATTTAATATAAAAAATAAATATTACAAAAAATCACCATTGTAATAAAAATGATGCCATCAATAACAAAAGAAATTATTAAAATATAGGGTGAAATCATAAAATATTTAAAGCTGTTGCAGTCTGCGAGCTGCAAAATGAATTCTTCTGAAAAATTTTAATCCTGTATTTTTTTTATTATTGTATAATTTCATTTTGTTATCTTGCCAGGGATTTATAAATGCTTTTAATTTTATATTCCGCTAATATAAAAAGTGAATTAATACATCCATATTTATAATATATGGATAAAATATTTATAAATGTATATAAAAAATTAATACTATAACATAACATTAATGGTGTAAGAAAATTGTGAAAAAAAAATCCAAAAACAGTCTCTTGGTATTTTTTAAATTGATTTTGTTAAGTAATGATCCATCATACTTCTGAGTACACTCCGAGCTTCTTACTAAATTTTTTCCTAGAAGTTGAATTTTTGAAAATGGCTTAACATGACGGAAAAAACAGGTTTCTACCCAATATTCCCATACCAGTTAATTGTAGGATGAAAATGGTTGCTAAAAATCTTATAGATGACATAATTCTCTACAACTTTTCTCTCAAATATTTTACTGGAAGTCGATTAGTTCCTGACTGCATCGCTGGAAAATGGAGCGGATTATTGAAAATTCCAAAAATCTTCCATTTTGACGTGACTTTTTTTTATTATTATTGGTCATCTTATCCTATAATAATAATAAATATGTAATTAATTACCAATAATTATTAAAAAGCCAAGTCAAAATGGAGAGTTCTTGGAGTTTTAAATAATCAGCTCCATTTTTTGGCGCTGCAACCCAAGACATGAAAAATATTGAAAACGTAACTTGGAGGAAACAATGTCCTCTATAAGAATTATAGCAACCATATTTGTCATACGATCAGAAGATATTGCGGAGAAACCCGCTTTTCGCCAACTACAGAGATTACCTAACAAAATCCGTCAAAAAACGCAGAAGACCGTTTTCGGATTTTTTTGATTAAAATGTGCTCAATTTTCTTAAACTATAAACATTCACTCAGGAATTTGAACATTACTTAAAACCTCATCAAAATCATTGTCCAAAAAATCTAATTCGGCACTGCTGATGTTTTGAAAAATGTCTTCTGAGCTCGAAATACTATCCCAATCATCTACTTTGTCTACACAAGACAAACGTCTCTTAGTTGCATTCTCTTTATTATCTGGATCATCCGCACTGTCCAGATCAGATAAACATCTTTTATTTGGAGAGCTTTTATTGGGAGTATTCAAATAAGAAATATCCGAGGTGTGTCCAGAAGTTGAAGAAGCGAAACTTAAATCATTTGCTATAGATTCCAAATTTGAAGAGTTCTGTGAAAGAATGGGTAGATCTTCAAAGGATTCGTTAAAAAGTCCAACTTCTTGCAAAATTTTTTGTTTATCTTTCAGCATAGGCCATATGTAGTCGTCTGCAGTGCCTGATGCTAATAAATAGACTACATGAACTTTAGCGTCTTGACCAATTCTATGCGCTCTGCTTTCAGCTTGATTTAATATCTAAAAAAAAAGAAAACAGAAACAGTTAGGACCTGAAACTGGCAATTTTATATAAGTAATAAGGTAGGTACTTTAATTTGGAATTAACGAAATAAACCACATATTCGGGCTTAAAAGTTCCACTTTACTCCCTAGACGTATAATATACTATTACTTTTAAAACGGAAAAAGATAGAAAATGACGGTTTGCGGCATTCGAAATAAAACAAAATTTTCATCCCGTATACATAGTAATTTCTTTTAATTGATTAATAATTATTGTAATGTTCTCTCCCACTACAAATTTTAAGTGTAGGGATAACAAAGGCCTATCATAGTTTTTATGGTGGAAGAACAAATTTGAATTTTTGATCATATAAACAATATCTATGGCAGGGGATAGCAACCCGCGGCCCGCCACCCTTTCTCGTGCGGCCCTGATGGCATCATTGCCAAAATTTAAACATCGGCATTTCTTGGTATGAAATAATGTTACGCCGGGTTTATTTTGTAAAAGAGAGCTAATTTGAGTTCATCATTCAGTGTTTATAGATCATAAGTTTCTTACATGCGGCCTACACAATATTTTTAAATTTGTGGCTGGCCAGTTGCAAAGAAAGGTTGCTCTTACTGGATAGCAGCGCAAGGGTGAGGCTTCAGGCGCCATTGCAATGGGGGCGCTAAACCTTGACAAAACCCAATAAATAATAATTTATAATTTTCAAAAAGATAAGAATCTTTTGGGGGGGGGGGGGGCGCATATATTCAAATTTGACTGAATTCGAAAATTTGACCGCGATTTTATTAGTAATATCGCCTAAAATTCCCTGCCGGTCCAGAGAAAACAATTCAAAAAGGTTTTACTTCAGATCTGAAGTACATCCTGAAACCTCGTTTTGTAGAGAGGTTTCTCCTCTTCAGATTTGGTCCAATGATAAGACTGGGGATTTTAGGAAAGTTGATTAATATTCCAACCCCGCGTTCATTTTCATTTCCCTTTAACTGACTGGGTAACCGGTAAAACTATCACGTCATCGTCGCGACAATATATATTTAAATTGAAAAGAAAAATTCCTACTGATAAAAATAATCTCCATATTCGGAGGGGATCCGTTACGTTACCATGGAAACGGTGATTCTGACGTAGATATAATATCTTCAGAAGTTCCCAATGATAAAAATCGATATTACACGACCGGGGGGTCTGGAATACCCCCCAGGTATACTTGCCATTATTCAGAACCATCAAAATTTATTATTTTTCATTGAATCTTTTGCAATTTTTGTTTGTATTCCGGCAGGGGGGGGGGTTATTTTTGGTGATATTTTTCATAACTATCCCAGTACCGTTCTTCTTCATACTGAGGGACGTAAAAGTGAAAGTTTTTCTTTCGCAATAAATTAAGTGTACCCCATACCCCCCAGTCCCGGCAGCCTAAATGAGTTCCTGATAAGCATCCATTTGTTTTCATTGTTCTAAGTGAGCGTCGTAGCAGGGGTGAGGCAAAACTATAAAGGGGCCGCTAAATCTCGACAAAACCCAATAAATAATAGTTTAAAATTTTCAAAATGATAGGAATCTTTTGGGAGGGGGACGCATATATTCAAATATGCCTCAGGCGCCAGAAGAGCTCGCTACGGCCCTGCTGGATAGGGTTACTCCATATCAAATCAACTTACGTATTTCCATGGCCCTCATCAATTTTGCTCAAATTTGGTATACCGCAAGTTATGCCAAATAAATGGACCCGTATTTTTTTGTTTGGCTCTAAAGTTGCCCGTTCACATTCTACAGCTTTTCAAAATAAGTCAAATTTGGCTAGTGAGCTTTGATAAATTATTTCTACTGCATTCTACTACACATTGACACTTTTTCTATGAAATGGAAATATTGAATAGGCCTTTTCAGTGAGGGTATGTGTGTAAATAACTAAGGTTACAAAATGGAGGCCCTGATCATATTTTGGCCTTGAGTGCCCTTCCCTGAAAACTAGGTAATTTAAAATTCTCATAAAAATACATTATCTTTATTATACTTTTGCCTACTTACATACCAAATTTTAAAAGCGTGGGCACGCTTTTGGTTTAGGAGTGACATCGAAATGAATGATCGTGGCCATAAATCGAAACAGTTGACCAAAAGTACCACTTTTGGTCACTCAAAGTCACAATTTGATCAGGGCCCCCATTAGGTGACCTTAATTATTTACACCCAAAACCGAAAAAACTGACTGAAAAGACCTATTCAATATCTTCCATTTTATAAAAAAAATCGTCTCATAGTGGTATGGTTCGGCCAGTTAAATAATTTATTGAAGCTCTGCTAGCTAAATTTGACTTATTTTAGACTGTACAATTTAACGGGCAACTTTAGGGCCAAACAAAAAAATACGGGTCCGTTTATTTGGAATAACTTAGAAGTATACCAAATTTGAGCAATATCGAAGAGGGACATGAAAATAATTGCAAAAATTTGGTTGATTTTTCCGTAGTCTCATGCATACTATTTCTGTTACTTAATTGCGCATATTGTCATATATTAAAAAAAAAAATAATAATAAAAATATATAAACTTACGGTAGGATTCCAATGTAACTCGGCGAAAACGACGAACTTGGCAGCCGTCAAAGTGATTCCTACGCTGGCAGCTGTTGTAGATAAAAGGGCACATTGGTAACTATCATCCTCTTGAAATTTGTCAATAAACCTTTTTCTTTGCGTCGAAGTGGTACTTCCGTCAATTCTTATAAATTTGCGATTCTTTTTAACCACAAGCTGCTCAATCGCGTTTAACATTTTTTTATGGTGAGCAAATACTATAAACTTTTTCGAGGTTTCCAAAATTTCCAGAATATAGGAACTAAAAAAAATCTATATTAAACTTATTTTTAAAACAACATAAATTAATAATTAACTAGAGAAAATTAACAACATAGAAAAGGAGAAAATATCTGAAGATGACAATAACTAACAAATTATCACCGAAAGCTCATGCAATAATAATTAGAATTTTACTGTCTTTGCTTAGCTTGTTAATTTTTACGTAATTATTAAATTAAGTTTTATAAAAAAGTTTGTTTACCAAACAGATGGTATTTTTATTTTTGCTGTTTCAGCAAAATAACTTAATAAAGCTGCGTGTCTTTTCGCACCTGTTTGTTGATTTTTATATTCTTCAGCAAGTGAGTTTAAATAAGTTCCTTGGGTTTCGCTAAGCGAATTTAAGGAAAGGTCCAATTGAACGATCTGTTGTTCTTTATTCGGTAACATTTGTAGAACTTCAAATTTCGTTCTACGAATCATAAAAAGTTTATTCAAAATAATTTCCAATTCTGTTAAATTGGACTTTCCGCTTGCATCCCATTTGAAACCGTCCCATTTTGCATCGCAATATCTTTCCGTGAACTTCGAGTAGCTTCCAAAATAAGTTTCGTTTATCATGGCTAATTGGGAATACAGTTCACAAGGCCTCGATAATGCCGGCGTTCCACTGAGCAGGACAACTCTCTTAGCTTTTTCAGCTAGTTGTTTTGCAGCAATTGTGCACTTTGTTTTTGGATTTTTGAAGTTGTGGGATTCGTCAATTATTAGACTACCAAACTTACGCTCCAGTAATTTATCTAAAGAACGGACCATCAATTGGTGACTTACTACTACGATTTTTGAGTCGCCGATGTAATCCCTGGCCGAGTTCATATAAATGGCATCCATTATTAAAACGGATGGCAAATAGGTGCGTATGGTGTCTAGCCAAATGTTCCTAAATTTAAAATTATTTAGTCAGATATAAATATTGTTAATGACCATGCACCCCCCTTTCAAACGCGAATATTTGAATAAAACGGGTGTCAATAGTTGTGCCAAAATTTTTCCATTCTCGTCATTTGTGCGTCAACGGATGTAAAGATATTCGCGAAAACTTATGGTGCGAGAGGAGGCAGAAGATAATGAAACTATCCCCCATCAAGAAGTTTTACATAAAATTTATAAAAAATATATTATGTTGAATTAATTCCGCTGAATTATATCAAACAACGAGTTCACGTTGATGAGTACGTCAATTAAACAACCCCCCCCCCCAAAGCAGTGGATTTATGAAATTAAATCAATTTAAGCTCCCTCCCCCAATCGGAAGACGCTACCGCCTACACAGGGTATTGCTAGGTTGTCAATTTTTAAATATTATTTTAATATTTATTTCACACAATAATCAGGAAAAAGTAATACATACAAATTAAATATTCTTTTCATTAATTTATCTATCTATCTGTTTGCCTATATCGCTAAATAGATCCGTTAATCACTTCTCCAGCGCGGCATTTAGGCCGCACGAACAGTGGAATCACGTTTCAGATAAATAGTTATATTTACAAAAATTTTATTGCAGGTTTTTATTTATTCATTACTTTTCTAATAGTGTGCAATTGTTATGGTTGAAACCGCACTGAAACTTTTTTAAGTTGATAACAGAAATAAATAAACGTGAGATGCTTTATGAACAAATATTATATTCAAACTTAATACATAAGACAATGTTCCCACTTGTATGGAAAACCTGAAAAAATCAGAGAATTTTAAAACTTCTCACTCAAATTTAGTTAATTTTTAGCGGTAAGCTAGGGAGATATTTTAATATCAAGTTCGCAATTTTATTTTGGCAATTAAAAAGGATAAATATTTTTAATGTTGATGTTGTGCACGTACCTACTCCGCTCAGTGCATTCTTCTCTTCCGATTTACTAAAAAAATCAGGGAAAGTTTAATCAAGTAAAACCTGCAAAAGTCAGGAAATATGCGTTGAAAAATTTAGTGGAAAGAAAAGCCTATGTTTATAAGTAGGTCCGGATTTATATGTATTTACATGTTTTATTTGCTGTACCGTAGAAAGCTGATTATTAGTATTTAGACGTTTCTCTACGAAATAACGCAAAATACGAACTTTTATTGCGCATATAATTTAGTATTTTTACCGCATATAAAATTATTATCCATATAACACGATATAACCTCATGTAATCGCATATTATATGGTCAATATTTGGCATAATTATTGTGTATGTATATTCGGTTATGAACGTCTTGCGACATTTTCCCGATACCTCCCTGTCTGTGCTCGTTGCGTGTTGAAAATGTGTGACGAGCACAGAGGACCTACAGCTTAACGTGGATTCCGAACCACGGGAATAAACAATTTTTACACCGCCTACTCCGTTCAGGGAAGTTTTTTAGCCATAAATAATGTTATCTGGGGCCAGCAGATAAACATTTGGTGAGCGAAAATTTCTTCTATAGAGAGCACCTCACAGGTTTTGAACCCGTGAATCTTGGCTTGAAAGCTAACACGCTAGCATTTCAGCCATTCGCTCACCTGCATAATAATTTAATAATTATTGTTAATTATATTATATAATAGATGCAAGTTTTTTAAATAAACTTAACGGTAAAAATGTACAAAATGATTATTTATATACTATGGATTGTGTAGGTACAAAATCAGTCCGTGTCAGATACATTTATTTATGGCTACACATTTTCTGGGGCCGTTCTTGAGTTGCCACATGTTAAATTTTAAAAAATCATAAGCATGTCTAAAATCTTTTAAATCAATAAATTAAAATTTTTATTGTCTCTTATTTATTTCTACGGAAGACGTAAAACGTTGCAAAAACCGTTGTATACATTTATTTATTTCCTTATTTATAGGGGTCTGAAAAATATTACCACTTCTTTAACTTTAAAACTAATCTTGGCCCGCCAGATCCAGAAAGTTTGGAGACGTTAATTTTGAATTTGCTGCATATTTCTTTGTTTTCATTTAACCGCATATTATCCACATTTCAGTAATATTGGGCGTGTTTTTAAACTACTGCATCAATTGTCATCAGTCGTTTTAAAACTCCCCCACTCTGCTCGAACGCATTACTTTCATGCAAATTTTCATGCACCGGATCGTAAGGTAGTGCCTTACCTGCTCGAATTTTGTTCGAGCAACCGGTACAGTTTAAAAACACACCCATTGTCGCATATATCGACTAATTTTAACCGCATATAATAGTACATTATGCACCAAGGTAGCAAAGTGACATTTTTTTGGCCCGAGGGTAAAGGATTGTTTACACGAGGCGTCAGCCGAGTGAAACAATTACCCATGGGCCAAAAGTCACTTTACTACCGTCGTGCATATACTGTTTTTTGCCATTCCGGGAGGTAAAGTAGGAACTTCGCCTATTTAGAAACTTTGTTACAAACCCCTGACTTTAATTGGCAATCAGAGATTGTAATAATCTCACATATGTGAATTATGCCCTGGCTAAAATACTCACCGGTTCTTACTATCTCAGGCTCTTATGTTTATAAGTTTCACTAAATAAGGAGAGGTTTTATGAAGAATAAAAAACATAACTACAAAAATTTAAATATAATAAACAAATAAAAATTAATTTGTACAAAAACAATATAATTATGAAAGTATGCCTCAGTGGCGTTTATAATTTAACTAAAAATTTAATATTAAAAATTATTTAAAAATGTTCTATCATCACTATATATCTTAAAATTAAATTAAAAATTTACCTTGGTAAGTTTTTGTAATGTTGTAACTTAGAATAATTTTCATTAATCGAAAGTTCTTATTGCTTGCACTATTCCTACACGCAAAAGTTTAAAATTGTCTTTGTTTTCACAATGGAAACATATTTTTAATTAATATTGTTTATTTATTTATTTCGCACTTGTATCCACTAAATTATTATTTTAGCGTCGCGCACATTTATTAATTATTAATTTATAATTTTCTCGCTTCACTTCATTCAGGAAAAATTCAAATGATCTCCTTTTTTACCATTTGAAACGCGTTTTTATTAGCCAATATAAATTTATTATATTTTGGCGTTTTGCACATTTGTTGATTACTTATAATTGGTTTATTCTAGTCGTTGATTAACTTATTAACAAATAGTTAGAATTCTATAAAATTGACTAAGTTGATTTTTTATGTAAGATGTACAAATTCTACATCTCACCTCTACAGAGATTGTCAACTTAATGCCTCTTTCTTTTCTTTTTAAAATTTAAGAAATCCTTTTTTAAAATAGAAGAACCAATGATATTAACATATTTCTTTATAGCCAATCACAGAAATTGGTTCTACACGTAACAGAAAATTGAATTGAACAAGATATAACGTGACGATAAACTGTTCAAAACTGACAATAAATAGATCAATTTATGGTATCCAAATGGTGCTATATGACGTTAACTTATTTCAGGCGACTAAAAATTCTGTGAAAAATAATTGAATTTTTTGTAATACTTGTAAACTCCTATTCACTAAAATTATTTTGTATATAACATGTGTTCCCAGAACACTTTTTAATTTTAAAATTGTTTACTTCTTGTCAAAATCGGAACAAATAAATTACTATAATAGGGATAGTTTCTGGTGAATGTTGAAATAAAATAAAAATTATGACTGTGGGATATAATTGAATATTACAACATTTGGAAACAGAAAATTGTTGTAGTTTAAAAAATATTAAAATTTGATAACGTAACAACTTAAAGCAAAAATTTAACGCTTTTTTTTATAATACCTACACGTGGTCGATAAATCGCAAAATAGCACTAGTAATATTACCAACTATACTACTAAAAATTACTAAGCAATAGCAGTTGGCTATTTTTTTACCGCAGGGTAAAAAAGTGCCCCTTTACACCCGCAAACCGGGGTAAAAAGTGAGTACTTTACCCCCGGAATGGCAAAAAATACTTATATTGACGTTTTTTAGCGCAAATAAATCCGGACTTTAAAGCAGGTAATCCACCTGATTTGGTCAATTTTTTTACCTACTATCCTAAAATTTGAAGCAGATTATATTTTTGTTTTCTATAAGACTTCCGAAATACAAAATAAACATCTTATGGTCATAAATAAACCGTACATTTTATTGCTCTTCATCCTTTTTCTTAGATATTTTTTTCTTACTAAGTCGACCGACAATTTGCCACATTGTTAGTGCAATAAAAGCGTGGGAACAATTACTTCAAAATTTGTATAAATTGAAAAATAAGGCGTTACATTTGTCAGGACCATCTAGAAAAACAACAGTTGCTGAAGATTTAAGAATTATTTTGTTAAGTAAACGTAATAGAAAGCGGACGGCACCAGAAGTGAATCGCGAACGTGAAAACAAAATTTCAACCAGCACAGTGAAACGTCGACTTCAAGAAGCTAATCTTCATGGGCGCGTTGCCGTACGAAAACTACTATTACGTCGAGGTAACAGGGTGAAACGACTTCAGTGGGCACGAAATCATTTAGATTGGTCGATGGAAGATTGGATACAAGTGCTCTGGAGTGATGAATCCAAATTTGAAGTATTTGAACGAACAAGACAGATGTTTGTTCGAAGATCTAAGAGTGAGAAAATGATTTCCGACTGTATTGTGCCCACTGTAAAACAAAGGAGGAGTTCGGTGATTGTTTGGAGATGTTTTTCCTTTGCAGGGACGGGGCATTTATGCCGGATTGAAGGAATCATGCTAAGATATTGCAAGAAAATATTTTACCATCGGGGTTGCGTTTAATTGGCCCTAATTTTACTTTCATGCATGATAATGACCCTAAACATATAGCGGTAGTCAGCGCCGTAGCAAGTGTGAGGCGGGCTGAGGCATTTGCCTCAGGCACCATCGCAATAGGGGCGCTAAACCTTAACAAAACCGAATAAGGGGCGCATATATTCAAATTTGACCGCGATTTTATTTGTAAAATCGCCTGAAATTCCTTGCCGCCCTTTTCCCCAAGTGGGGATTTAATCCACTACAGTATTTTTTCGCCTATAACTTGCTTACCTTCATTTTTAGAGAAAATTATCATTAAATTAAAATTGAAGAGTTGAAAATACCCTATAAAACAGATTAACAAAATTTTCCTACATCATGCTAAGTATTTATGAAATAAAAATAAAATCCAGAGAAAACAATTGAAAAAGGTTTTGAATAATACATATTCCTAATAATTATCTCGTACATTTAAACTTTACCATCGATCATCGATGGTGAACAAGAAAAAACAAGGTTTCTGGATTTACTTCAGATCTGAATTTTCTCTTCAAATTTGGTCCAATCATAAAAAAGGGATTTTAGGACTGACCTTTAACTGACTGGGTAACCGGTAAAACTATCACGTTATTATCGCGACAGTTATTAAAATATATTTAAATCGAAAAGAAAAATTCCTACCGATAAAAACAATCTCCATATTTGGGGGGGGGGGGTTTATTCCGTTACGTTACCATGGAAACGGTGATTCTGACATACCATGCGTATTTGGTATAAGATCTTCAGAAGTTCCCGACGATAAAAACCGATATTACACGATAATACCCCCCCAGGTACACTTGCCATTATTCAGATCGATCAAAATTTATTAGTTTTCGTTTAATCTTTTGTAATTTTCGTTTGTAGTCCGGTAAGGGTTCTTCTTAATACCAAGGGACGTAAAAGTGAAAGTTATTCTTTCGCAATAAATTAAGTGTACCTGGGGGGTATTCCATACCCCCCAAACCCCCCGGCAGCCTAAATGAGTTCCTGATAAGCATCCATTTGTTTTCATTACTCTAAGCGAGCGCTGTAGCAAGGGTGAGGCGACCGAGGCTTTGCCTCAGGCGCCATCTCAATAGGGGCGCTAAACCTCGACCAAGCTCAATAAATAATAGTTTAAAATTTTCAAAATGATAAGAATCTTTAGGGAGGGGGGCGCATATATTCAAATTTGCCTCTGGCGCCAGAAGAGCTCGCTACGTCGCTGGCGGTAGTATGTAAAAACTATTTGAACGCTTAAGAGAGAAAAAAACAATTGAAAGTTATGACGTGCCTCCTCAGAGCCCGGATTTAAACCCGATTGTATTATTGTGGGATGAGCTGGACAGGAGGGTTCGAAAAGTGTGTCCAACATCTAAAGATCATTTGTGGAACATTTTAGAATGTGAGTGGACTAACATTCCGTATTTAGTGTTATCAAAACTCATTGAAAGTATGCCTATGGTAGTGCGAGCAGAGCGAGCAAAGGTGGTTTCTTTGACGAAAAAATATTTAATTTTTTAGGTTTAGATTAAATAAAAACTATTTTTATTAGTACCTAGTTTTAATGCTCTCCTTTGTAAATATAATAAAACTTATTTTATTAATTATTTATATATCCATCTGTGTGCATATGTATATCGATAAATTGATCCGTTATTACCCTCTCCAGTGCGGCCTTCAGGCCGCACAATCAAGCTAATCACGTGCTAGATGAATTAAAACATTAAAAATAATTACTATTAAGGATTCATAATTAATTCTTTTTATGTGATTGTGCAGAATCACTACCATGAATGTTATGGTAGTGAGGCCTAAAGCCCGCACCGAAATCGAAGCTTTTTCAAGTTGCTAACAAAACAAAATCCAATTGGAGATGCTTTATGAACAAGTAGATCAACATAAGTAATGTTTTAAGCCGCAATGACCCTTTCGGTTTATTTTATTTGACCCCCCCTCCCCCGAACAATTTACTTAAATAAACAAATACTGGCCGAACAGGATGACAGTATGTTGTTCATACAAAGAATAAATGAGACACCAACATTCGTATTGATGCAGTGAAGGCTTACCCTGAAGTGCACATTATGCGTCATAACTTCGAAACGAAATTAAATATGTAAAAATATTAATAACAAAAAATTAGCGCTATGGAATTTCCTACATTTTTTGTCCTACTAGTTTTTCTCTAAAATATACAGGGCGTTTCAAAAAATTTTGTATTTGTAAAAAATGTTTGTATTTGTAAATAAAATAGTAAACCGCATTCTACTAACGAAAATAAGATGAAAAGTTCCTAATAACATGGGTCCAAAAATGCTTCGTTTGCAAGATATAGGCATTCAAAAGTTTTTTTCTTTCTATTTTGGCAAAATATGAAATTTTTCATCGATTTACTGTTGAAATTATGTAACCATTTTATTTAAAAATATAATATAAAAATTTGCGTCTGTTCGGAAAGTTATGCGATGGCCATATCAGATTTTTTTATTCTTAAATTTTGACAAGTTTATGGATTTATTTAGAATCAAGAAAAATAAATTTATGATTTCGAAATTTTAATGATAAAAAAAATAATCATTACTTAAAAATTTTTAGAAGGGAAAATAAATTAATAAATCTTTAATTGCGAGGACCATTGTGATATTCTTCGAAAAAAATTATATAAAAATTTATGTGATTGTTATTGACAAATGTTTTGCATTTCTTTCTTCATTTTTTACCCACAAATATGTGGGTTTCTGAAAATATTTTCTTCATTTTTTACCCACAAATTTGTGAGTAAACCGGTGAAAGGGTTAATCAATTGAATTAAAAACGGTAAGATTGCAAGGAGCACTTTGCGGCACAGAATTCGTAAAAATAAAAATTAAAACTTTGTACTTACTTCATAGAGGAAGTTGTTACTATGAGCAGGGGCCAATCGGTTCTGTAATAACTAGCAATACCCAAAGCTTGGAATGTTTTTCCTAAGCCCATGTCATCGGCAATTAAACATCTGCCATTTTTAGCAATTCCAAATCTAAAAATAAGTTTTTGAAAAAAATGTAAAACAAGTAGAAAGGTGTTGATCTCACCTTACACCTTCTTCCTGAAATGGCATTAAGGTACCAGCCAAGTCCTGATCAATTGTGTCCAAACATATCTTAGAATAATCTGGTTTCGGTGTTTTACAACACTTCAAAACATAATTCGGTAATTTAGCAACGACGACATCCGGACTCAAAAGTTTCATTTGACTTTGAAACAAATCATAATCGTTAATATGAAAACTCCAAATTTTTTTGTCAAAATCTATAAGGTGAAAGTTTAACGTTTTCAAATAAATTACTAAAAATAAACTTACCGAAGTCTTTGGAAGGTATAAGTCTAAAAATGTTAAGAGCAGCCTCAGAAAAGCGAGATAGCTGCACTTCAAATCTATCTTCCGAAATTACGGACAAAGTGCCCGTAACCACCCGTTTTGGTCTATTAAATGATGTACTTGGCTGTGGATTGCCGGGCGGGGTGCCACTATTAAAAAAATTACTAGACTGTGGGCGATTATTGGGACTTGTTAATTCACTTCCGCGGATCACATTATTAATTCCCGCGGAATTATTAAAAAAATTTGGATAATTTACGTGGTGTTCTTTCTTAGCCAGTTTAAATTTCGCTAGTCTTTTTTTCTCTTCAATTTCTTTCGCCGAACACAACATTTTTTAAAATTAAATAACTTCGAACTTTAAATTTGTATTAAATACGACTGAACATGATCACAGAAACCCTTTGATGCACTTCCACTGCGTTACAAATCTGAACTGCATAACAAAATTGGTGCAAAATTGCATATTTTCACGAGATGTCAGCCTCCCACCACAATTTCTAGAAAAGTTCGAAGAATGGTAAATTTATACAGTGAACAACAAAATGTTTGTATTTATCTATATATAATTTTGCTCTTGTAGCTTGTACTGTTTTAGTAAAACAAGTATTTTAACTAAGTACATAAAAATTTAATACCTGAAAAAAATCACATTTAACACTCCCGAAACAATTCGGAAATGTTGCAAATTATTTTTGTAAGGTAATCTTGTTCGATTTGATTCCATTCTTCTTGAAGTCGTTTTAATAATTTATTGTTTTTTAGAATGAATATGAGTTTGCAGAATTTTTCTGGCTAATTCGCATGATAAATTTTCGATTAATTTTAGATCTGGCGTTTAAGGAGGGGAGGAAGTACTTTGGGGTATAATCCAGGTAACGAAGCCGAAAAATTGGCTCAAGCTTTCAAAAAATCCGGGCAAGCTGAATTTTGGCAGAGATGTACATTGGAGTGTTCTAATGAACCTCCCAAAAGTCCCATAAAATCCCACGCCGGCGTCCCCCACAATCGGGGGTTTTAGCTCCCCCAACACGATTTTTTGCCGATAACTCGCTTATTTATGCTTGTATGAAAAATTATGATCAGACCATAATTGAAAAGCATAAAATTCTATATAAAATAGTTTTCTTTAAATATTTTTCCATGGCATACTTATACTTAAATTGTTGACCGAAAACACGACCCACCCTTAAAATGGCACAATATTAATTCGTTGCAGGGAGAGAAATGTTTTCGGGCACGGGAAATGCTTTTAATAATAAATTAATTGAAATTGTGGCCAAGGTTGGAAAAGAAGAGAAAAATAATTTTTTTCAAAATTTGCCCAAGTTATAGTATCTTCCAAGTAACGAAACCGAAATTTTGGTTTGAGCTTACAGAAGGTCCGGGCAAGCTGAAATTTGGCAAAGATGTATATTGAAGTGTTATAATAAACCCCCAAAATGTCTCATAAAAATCCCAAGCCGGCGTTTCCCCAAATGAGGATTTTAGCCCCCTAAATGCGGTGTTTCGCCTATAGCTCACGTATCTTTAGTTTTACGAAAAATTACCATTAAACTGGACACCGTGTATATTAATTTTCTTACTTTGTGTCGTTATTCGACGCACTTGCACAATTAATTTGTAGATAAAAATAAAAATATTAAACCAAAATCAAGTTTTCCAACTACAAGATTTTTACTACAGTAAGCTCGTCAAGTTTAGAACAAATTTGATAAAATATTTTGTCAGAAAAACCTCCGACACGTGAACCTTATTTTTTTGTGGCACTTTTTGCTACCATTGAAATTTTTTATTGTGTTTTCTTTTTGTAGATCGTAAATTGTTCAAAATTGCAACCCTTATTTTTCTTTCCGGATTTGGATTTGAATTGAAACTCAAAAGCAGCAAATTTTCTTTTGAAGCTTTCGAAGCCTACAAAAGCAAAGATAAAACAGGTACAACGTTGTAAAAGTTTTATTGATGGTATTGTTTATTTTAAATTAAAAATTTTTTTTGGAAAAACCCAGATTAAAGGGTTCAAAAGTTTTATATTTTCAATTATATAATATTATGTACCTACTTACTTTAAACCAGCGTTTTACCGTTACACCTAGTATAAATTATAGTAAAAAATAATTGTGATTTTAAGATGTTAATCAAGAGATAAATAAAATTTACTTCAGGTGCAAACTTTTAATATGGTATAGAAATCGCACGGTAGGTGGCTAGGACGCAAAATATACACAGGCGCAATTCGACTATAACGAACATAATTTATTAAAAAAATGCTTTAAATCTAAAAGTTATGAACTTGGAAATACGAGTAGTTATTTTTGTTGAATGAACGAAATTTTACACGTTTTTGGCTATCCGAATGAAAGTACCTACAAAGGGATCTGGGATTACCATTGCCACCGGTCGAAGGTTTTTATGACCCTTTTGTCCACCCATTGTATTTATATAGACAATAATTACAACAGAATCTCTTTGCATATTTTTTTGTTGTCTGGGTTCGATTCTTACGAAATGAACAGTTTTCAGTTATTTTCAGTTATTTCATTGAAACATTATTTCAGGTAATAATAAATTAACTACTGCAGTCGTTAATCACTGATCGAACAATGAATTATTTTAAATTAATGCTTCCATTTTACATTTTTTTTAAGTGAAATTAAATAACTTCTACACCTTTTCCACCAGTAATTCAGAAATCGTCAACCGTTATTCAGATTTGTCAATTGATATTCAGAAATCGTCAACGGTTATTCAGATTTGTCAATTGCAATAGCAATTCACGATTTCTGAATATCAATTGACAAATCTGAATTACAATTCACGATTTCTGAACAGCAGGTGAGGTTTTCTGAATTACTGCTGGAAAAGGTGTAGATCTTATAATATCAAATTTCATTTTTTATTAAGGTGTTATACATATACAAATTAATAATTTGTATTTCAACCCTTTGCCTTAATTACATCCCACACCCTTTCATGTAATAATGTATTATAATATGTTTGTTTTTATACTAACTCGAGGCACGAGTTCGTGGATCTCAATATAAGTGTCCCTACGTCCTATTTAATGTCATAAATAAGTATCTTCGTGAATTGACGTGCGGATTGAATTACCCTGAAACAATGTCTTGTTTGTTGACCGTTTGAAGGAACGATACATTGCTACGTCAGCCTTGCTGAATGTGTTTAGATCTTAGTAAACTTCGATATACGTATATATAAAAATAATTGCAGCTATTTCTTTTCTTTCAAAATCTTTCCATGATACTACTCGATTATTAAATGTAGTTTTGTTCGTTAATTTATACTTTCAATCTTTACGTTTTATAGCCCTACCTAAAAATATCTGTTCGAGAAATATTCGACTTAGAAAAATAATTGTAACGACCAGAAATCTTAGTTATAAAATTGTCGTGCTATTTTGTCGAAATTTTTAAATGCGCTGCTTGCTCGTAATCAGGTTACAATTGTTGGTCTTCTTATAGCTGGTAACATGTCGCTGTAAACGCAAAACAATGCCAAGGAGAGATCTGAAAATCATTCAAGTTGCCTTGGAAAAACGCCGTTTAACTTACTGAGCATTCGCAAAAATTTTGAACAATCGTGGCGTGGAAATAAAATTTGAAGATGTTAGACAACATAATGCGAACATTAAATATAATATGCCGCGGTCAAACCGTGAGAATTGCATGCATTTTATGTTGTTATCTGTCCACGTGTGCGAATACACGTTCAAGTGTTCTTTCATTTGCATTGAAGTATAGGGATTGCGCAATTTTATAACACAATCGAGCGTGGAGCAAAAAATTAAAAAGTGAACCTTTTTGATTCGAAAATTAAGTAAAAAACTGTTATGCCCTGCACATGTTCCATGAAACTTCACGATGCACTTTGCATAAATAAAGATAGACGTGTTGGCGTCACACTTCTTTTGTAATCCAATTAGGATACATCAAAATTTGGTGTCTCAATTTTTCAGATTTTAAGATCCAATTAAAAGAATCTAAAATAATCGAGAAGTGGGAATATTATCCCCACGGCTAATTTTTGGGTCCAGAAAAGGGAAAAGGCACTGCAGAACGCAATTTAAGACAGATTCTGAGTGATTTAGCAGAGTCCGATTACCGTTCTTATCGTATAGTCGCGCTGTTTGTATCGCTACAAAGCGGAAGTGAACAATAAGATCTCGCAATTAATTTGAGATTTTTAAATCAATAACAATTCAGTTGTGCTAAACGTTGTGTCTTCACTACACAGGTATTGTTTAAACAATTTCGGATGTTTTTAAACAATTTCAAGAAGATTTAAATAAATTATCGGACTTTAATCAAATTATTACGTGATTTAAGAACGTTTCAAGAATATTTAAATAAATTATCGGACTTTTATCAAATTATTACGTCATTTAATAACGTTTCAAGAATATTTAAATAAATTATTGGACTTTAATCAAATTATTACGTCATTTAAGAACGTTTCAAGAAGATTTAAATAAATTATTGGACTTTAATCGAGTTATTACGCCATTCAATACAGCTTTAAGAATATTTAAATAAATTATTGGACTTTAATCGAGTTATTACGCCATTCAATACAGCTTTAAGAATATTTAAATAAATTGTTGGACTTTAATCGAATTATTACTTCATTTAATAACGTTTCAAGAATATTTAAATAAATTAGTGGACTTTAATCAAGTTCATACGACTCCGGTACGCAGATGTTTGAACCGCGTTTGGTATTTATCGGTCAATCTTAAAGACAGGTGTTACATCATTGAAAGATATTTGCATTCGAGCATTTTTTTTGTCGTTAACTTTTTCTACGATAACGTACTTTCCTGCAGTGCCGGCTTTAACTAAATTCAGTTTCGTGTATAATCATTTAGTGCGCTACTTCGAAACGTGCTTCACCTTCTTTTATCGAGAAACGGGGCGACTAGATCACCTTGTTGTCCCATTCATGCAACATTACGATTCGGAGAGATTTTCGAGTCTGGGAGTCACACCAACTTTGCTGGTAGGATTTCCGACATTGTAGTCAACTCATTTCCGTATTGGGAAAACGCCGCTGCCCCCAGCTGAGGAGATTCTCACCTTTGGAGGTCTGTTCCAAGGACTTTGTCTGAAGGCCGAGCAACAAGAGCAGCATACGTAAGAAACCTTTGTTTATTTTTTAAGATTTGTAATATTAAGTGGTCACACTGACCACCATTCATATTGACGGGTTTTCAACCCTCTACCTCGAAGCCGATCGCAATCTTTTGTATTTCTTTTGCTATCAATTGGTTTTAGTGCCTCAAGGTAACGTACCTTTCATTACGCCAGCAAGGCATTCATGTGTAAAAACAGTTATTGCACGTAGTATTATACTTTTTATATTAAAGTTAAAGTTTGCTTTCCCGTTCATGGGAATTTCGCATTCTATTGGACAAATAGTTCATAGATTAAGTTTTGTAATTAATATTTTCCGAAGTTGCATGTGATATACTCAAGTAACTACTTTTTATGGAGTGTGATATTCAATACGCACCCCCCACGTATGGAATTTTCTATCCATTCGTTGTGAATTTTGTACATTCATATTTGTAAATTCGATAGTATTTTGTATATATTTTGTCAAACCCCCCCCCCCCTGTGAAATTATTTTCATTATATTTATGTTATTTCCCATTTCTGTGTTTTATTGTTGTTGTGTAGATATTTATTTAGTTATTTTCACCGAAGGAAAGTTCGCCTCTTGTAAAGGTAAGGTCATTGGACGAGGCTTTTCCAGGGTGAGAATCTGCAGTAAGATCATCAAGTTGTCGCGTACCAGCTTAGAAGGTGTGACACTCCGTCCCCTTCAAATAGATTTATATCTTCGTACGCGTGGCGCCCATTTGAAACTCCCTTGTGTAAATTATCCCCACCGATTTAGACGTAACCCCCCCCCCCCGTGTAAATTATCCACACCGATTTGGACCATTTTGCAAATCGCGATCGAGGATTGCCCGGTCGTCGATTGGAGACGTACAACTCGCGACTTCACGTCACACGACCCTTTGGATCTTTTAACCCCCAACCCCCCCTTCGCGACTCGGGCTAACCACCCTTTTTATATCTGTTGAAAAGGTGTCGTGGACGCGCGTTGTAACGTAACACAATATCAGCCAATTTCCCATTTGGGATATTTTGTCATTTCCCCTTATTCAATTTTGATTAATTAAGTTAGTCTTATTATCAACAGTAATATCCCAAGTGCATAAAAATAGCCGATTAAATTTTGACGTTTTTAAACTTATTAGTATTGCTAAGCAATACTAATAAGCTAATAATTTCTTCAGAGCAAAACTTTGTTTCAAAAAACGTCAAAATTTATTCAGGCTATTTTTAAGCACGTGGGATATTCGGCATGATTATTTCTTGAATAAATTTATATTGGAACGATTGAATTATTTATTACAATTTACATTGCTGCAATTAATAAAAAAATTACAATTTTGAAATATACACAATGACATTGTGCATTTAATTCTGTAATTTTTTTGTTTGTTTGTCTAAGCACGTTTGATAATGTTCGAAAAAATTTTAGGAAGTGATTAT
Organism: Podabrus alpinus; assembly: GCA_932274525.1. Classification (NCBI taxonomy): domain Eukaryota; kingdom Metazoa; phylum Arthropoda; class Insecta; order Coleoptera; family Cantharidae; genus Podabrus; species Podabrus alpinus. The sequence goes on from OW026452.1 coordinate 80,370,618, forward strand.
TTTTTGACATAAATTTACCCGCTGAATATTTTCCATAGCAACGTAAATATTTATATGATACAGCACAAGGATAAGGACAATACTCAAAGATTCAGCGAGTACAGGTTTTAGCAAGGAGATTGCACGAGCGTAGCGCAGCGCAATAATAATTCCGTGAAGAAACGCCACGACTTAAAAGCACATCACATACGAAAATCGACATTTCAAACGCCATTTTTAATGTCGAAAATTGTGAAACAAATTGACTATATCGCATCACAATCATTGCAAAAAAAAATCAAACAGAAAATTTCGTAAGTACCGAAAAAAATGGAAGCATATAATCGCACTAAATTTTTAATATATAAAATTCGTTACTATAAAATTTATTTCTAAAATAGAAGTACATTTTGCTTTAAGTGAAGTCGGGTTGACACTTATTAGGGTTGACTAATGCGTTTGAACCGGTACCTGCATCGCATCTGTTTGTCACACGTCATCACACTCATAAATTATATTCGAATATTTCCACTACAAAAGTGCAATATCCACCACAAAACAATAAAAAATATTCACAATATTCATATTTTTAAATTTTAGTTAGGGGTTTTTGAATATTGTCGAATATTGTTGCATAAAACCTGGATATTTTACAGTATTTGCGGGTAAAATCCACGGTGCACGAATTGTATCTGTATAAATATCATGTAAAATAAACGCACGCTGATTGGTCGAAACGCCAAAATTTGACCCTGAGTGGAATTATTACTATAATAAAATGGTTGCCTAGATGTTTCGCGTTCTGATTGGCGAATATTATAATGAAGGAAATAATCACAAGAAAAGTTCCCGAAATATTACATACAACATTTATACACAAAATAAAACATTTAAACATTCAAGACAGAGGAACTAATTTTACGATTCTAAAAATACCCCTAATAAAGCGCATATTGAAAATCATAGTTAGAAGATTTACTTTTAAAGAAAGAATGTTGGATATTTTTGTGGTTGGCCTTTAATGGGCCCAGAATAATTTTACAAATTTACTAATAATTTTTACATCATGTAGGAACAGTGCAAACAACGTGTTGTACTTAGAAAATGAGAAATTTACCTGTGGTCACAATTCGATGGCCAGGGGCTGAACATATTTCGCTCTTCTTATCTTTGATAATTTTCTTGTTTTTCTATTGAAAAATTTTTTAAATTGTCTGAACAAGTCAGAACATCAAAATTCACTTACTCACGTACAATCGTAGAACCAAGTAAAAAACTCTAAACCTGCAGGAAAAGCTATTTATACATTAACTTTACTAATACTAATTTCAAACAAGCATTTTACTACCTCTACCGTATTTTCCTGTTCTCCAATTCGCTTACTTAAGGCTAGTTCAGACACCACTAGTAATTTAGTCCAGTAGCGAGTTAATTAGTAGACAGGCAAGTAGCCATAAAACCAAGAAAATCCAGTTCACACACGGCTAGTAATTAGTCCAGTAGCAAGTGATTTAGTACAATTTAGTTACTAAACCATGTGTGAACGGTACAATTTAGTGGAGTAGTTTAGTATTTTAGTGAAACGATGTAGTATAGTGGATCCAATATTTTCTATTTTTATGGTTTAGTAGCGTTCCCTCACCAATTCAGACGTGTGGAAACGATTGTTTTAGTATATTTCATAGGTCGTTTATTTGTTTTTGCAAGTTTGTTTGTCATTGCAATAAAATGCCCAAAATTTTTTTTCAAAATCACTTTGGAAGCTTTCGAAGAATGTGTCCTGCTTTGTAAGATGTTTATTTTAAATTATATGAAAATAGATATGCCAGAGAAGAATGTTTGTTGTTTCTAAATTGCAAACAAAATTAATATTCAAGGATGTAATTGTACTGAAGTTATGTTGTATCTTGGCGCCTGTCTGTGCAACGGTGATATCGGATACGAACTGACATTAGTATCGTTTGTTACAACACAAGGGCAAGAACAATACTCAAAGATTCAGCGAGTACAGGTTTTAGCAAGGAGATTGCACGATCAAAAACCCCGAGTCCCGATGTGATTACATTAAACGGTGTCTACTGTACTTACAAAATAATTTAATTCTATCTATATAAGCTTTAATTTAAGGTATATTATTATTTTAACCGGAGGGTCTGGCGGGGGGGGGTGAATTAGTTCAGGCAAGGAAGGTTTTTAGTTTGCAAAAAATCCGGGCAAGCTGAATTTTGGCAAAGGTGTACATTGGACTGTTCTAATGAACCCCCCGAAAGTCCTCTAAATTACCACGCCGGCGTCGCCCACAATCGGGGGTTTTAGCTCTCCAACGCAATTTTTTTATGATTTATGCTTTATTTATGCGTTTATTTATGCTTGTATGAAAAATCATTATCAGACTATAAAATTCCCTATAAAATCGTTTTATTTTCAAACGCTGCAGTAGGTACAACTACAGTATATAATAAGGCAAATTTTGAAAAAATCTATTTTGATCCTAGAAAAATTTAAAAAAATATATATACTATAGAGATTTTTATGCTCTTCAACTTTCTTTAATTATAATTTTTCGTAAAAGTGAAAATACACGAGCTATAGGCGAAAAACTGTACGGGGGGGGGGGGGGGCAGGATAAAATTCTAATTTGGGGGAAACGCCGGCTTGGGATTTTTAGGAGACATTTAGGGGGTTTATTAGAACACTTCAATATACATCTTTGCCAAATTTTAGCTTGCCCGGATCTTCTGTAAGCTCAAGCCAACTTAACTTGGGCAAATTTTGAAAAAATCTATTTTTCTCTGCATTTTCCAACCTTTGCTAATATTTTACCGCTTGATCACTAATTTCTGGGGGGTCTGCTTTAATTTTTTAGAATTTCATTTGCAGTGGTGGACCACGACTTTTTTCAACGGGAGGGCACAAAATTTAAAAAGAAAGGAAAAATATTATATTTGCTGTATTTTAATTTACTTAATATTTTGTTTTAATTATTTTTGTATAGTTCTTTTCAATTTTGGATAGGAGAGTGCGTGTCAGTGTTCCCTTTAGACTAAACCACCACTGCTCAATACGAAACATAAACATCATCTGGCCAATCAGAACGACAAAGTACAGGGTTCAATGTCCTATTTGTTTCTTGACATAAACGACTTACTACACTATCCAGACGGCATTAATTTGTTTATTTAGTGAATGTTAGCAGAGGGGGGGGGGGCGAATAAAATAAATGTAAAAGATTTTTATTGTTTATTGCTGACATTATTAGGTATTTGTATTGACTCAAAGCCATCATTATAATTATCGATATTTATAATAGCCTAAATATATTTGTGTGTGTCTGTCTGTTACGTTACATGGTCTTAGTGCTGCCTTTAAGCCGCATAACCTGGGCAATCACGAATCAGTTTTGTTTATCTATTTGTTCATAACGCATCCTCATTAGTTTATTTTTTGGATCCTAACCAGAAGACGTTTCAGTGGCATGACAATGGCATGACTACAATGACAATACTACACGAGTAAATAAGTAACAAATGAGAAAATAATTCGCATCAAAATAATTAAAATTATGTTCTATCGATGTGAATTCTGAACAACGGAAATTATTTTTAATGTAGCCCCTCAAGAATCACAAGAAAGCCTTGGTTGTGCGGCCTATAGACCGCACTACTATGCTGCGAGCGGCATAATCGCATTAAAAAAAATCATTCTGAGTTATTTCGTTTTGGGAAGGTGGCGAAAACATAAAGAAGTTTGAAAAAATATAATCACAATTAACCCAGATATTATGCCTAATCTCCTATATATAGGACGGCTCAAATAAGTCAAGGGTAACTTGCACCCCTACTTCAATGCTTCCCAAAATGCATTTTGTTGATTCACTATAGTGTCCTCTTTAATTGTGCTAAGTTGTGCGAAACTGATATTGTGAATTCGATATTTTATGTGTGTTAGAAATTGACTATTTTTGAAAATGGCAGAACAAAATCATCTAGTTGCGAGGAAAGTAGTTTTATTCTTTTCTCTACAGCCATAAAAATTTTTTATTTTGGTCATTGTTCTTCTGGTTATTTTACTATCATTTAATGTTAAAATAATAAATATAACAGTTTTGAATTTCATTCTGTGGCGTTTCAAACTCAGGTGACCTCATCTGACGCAAATATCGCTACAAATAATACTTATGTATAGACCTGTTCAGTTTCCCTTTTTTCTTCTTCTAAGTGGACTGTATGTGGTTTAATCAACAAAACAAATCTAATACATAATAACTTTAATTTCCAGCAACAATTAGTACTACAAATAACTACAAAATATAATAATTGCTAGACTTTTAGTGCACATAAAAACGTCTTTTTAGCAATGTAACTTACATGCGACTCCTGGTTACTATTGCCTCGCGGTCGCCCCCACCAACTTGCGAATATCCACACTCGATAAAGTCTTTACCCGCTTTTACAATTTAAGTTGGCGCGAACAACTTAATCATTGGAATTGTTTTAGGGGATTTTCATTGCACGAAGCTCTAAACATGATTAAAGGTGATAAAGCTGAAAGAAATATAATTTCATCTGTTTTTATTAAGAATTTTTTTTTAAATTTTATGGGTACCCCTTTCTTTTTAAAACGTCACGTAAAAAAGTAAATTCACAAAATTTATTTAATAAATGCTCAAAATGGCCTCCCTCATTTTCAGCACACACTCGTGCTCTTTTCAAAAGGTGTTGCACGGTATTATTTAATAGGTTTTAACAATGTTTTAACATTAAAACAAATGCTATAAATCAAATTGAGATTTTTAGTAATTATGTGAATTTATATTTTTTACCTACACCTTGTTCATTATTTTCAGAGTTTCTGTGAAAACGGTTGGTTGCCCAAAAAAATTTATTTGACGAAAGTTGTAGCCCGTTAAATTCCCTATCCGGTTTGGGCCGTTACTTTTTCTCTTTTTTAAACATTTTTTCCCTTAATTTAATTTATAACTCGAAATTAGTTGATTCTAGACGATAAGGGGTTAACCTAATTTGTAGACAAGCGAATGATCTTTAAAAAAGTTCTAATCCATTAACCTTAAAAAATCAATAATATCGGAGCTATGGCCGTTTGAAATCAGAAATTCAAAAAATTGCTTTAAAGGGAGGTACCCCCCAAGGGTTTGGACTTAGGCAAAAATTTTATTTGAAAATTTGTCTTAGAAAAGTGTCATTTATCACCACCTCAAAGGTTCTCCACGGTCACGGGGAAACCCTACCACGGGGAAATAATATATATATTGTTGTGATACGCGCTATCCATGTTGAGGATAGAGTCGTACCAACAAGGAGAGAAGTACAGTTGGAGACCGGAGGTTCAAACACATTTGTTTACATGTGTTTGTTTTTTTTGTCGTTTGAATTTAATTTTAAGTTTGTTCGTGTTACATGTTGTATGTAAACGGGATATACAACATGTGGAAATTAATCAAACGTGCAGAGAACCGTCGGCCATGTACAACAAGCCGAGAATATAAGAAGCTCCGGTTTTTTTAAACAAAATATATAGTAACGAACGTTACATAAAAGTAAATAAGGGAGTATCATCCAGATCACGAAAGGTGACGGTCGTGTATTCAGTACTGTGAGATAAACTCGCGAATTCAAGTGAGATTCATTTAAAATATACTGAGATAAATTATATTCGTGAACGAAATACGGTGGTGATACCAGAGAAGATTAATTTCCTTGGAGAATTTAAGATTCCGTAAGATAGCGGGATACGAAAGGTGTTGGCAACGAAGGTTGTGGTTGAGATCGTGTCATACAGATACGAAAGGGAGATCCGGATACCAAATTATCCGATCTAGGAGAAGCAGTTCGAGAAAGAGTGGAACGATTATATCCGCACGAAAATTGGATCGTGACGAGATTTGGAATTGGAAAATAGAAGAAAGAAAATAGTGCGCACGTTACAAATCGCAGGTTAGCTACCATTTATTAATCAGTGCGTAGAGTAGTATTTTATATAAAGATTGTTTGGGTTATATGTTATATGTTGGAATTTGTTTATTTGATTAAAAACTTGTTAACGGAATCCAACTGTAGTTTTATCTTTGTTGGAGTCAAGAATTCGTTCGACATTAAGCTCGTATACAAAAGGGTTGGTTGAATCAGATCCCGACGCATATTATCCTGAGAAGTGAGAGTCGATTTAAGGTAGGTGTCCATAAACCGATTGTGTGCGTACTCGTGTATCTTCAAGGCACCAGACGCTACAATATATAATGTTACGAAAAGAAGTCAAGAAACCTTTTTTGTTCGTCTCAACGTTTACTTAAAGACTAACTTAATTTCTTTCCCGTAAAAAATAAGCACAGCAGAACAAATAAATATTAAATTCCCTTCAAACTGGAAAACAGGTAAAAACTTGAGGGCCGAGATATGTATTTTTTAAAATAAAAGCAATTCGAATTTTAAAAGGCTGCAAACGAAACAAAAAATCTAAATTCCGCCCGTAAATAACGAATTTGTGCTCGAAAGAAGCTAAAATATGAGGGCACCCATTAAATTCGGACCAGGCCCGTTTCTAAATTATTTTGACTTTTTTCTTTCTGCCGATTACCGAACCTCTAGGTCCGTACAAAATTTTTTGATTTCTCAAATTACGCTCAGTATTAATTAAATTAATTGGCCAAACACAAGGAAATATTGATCCCTCTAAAAACGGTCCTCTATTTTCGACTTTTACGATTTTTCAATCTAATCTGCTTCCGAATTATGAAACATAAAAATAAAATATGGTGTAAATATTTTTGATTTTGGATTTTTTGAAAATATTTCATTTTTGAAGAATAGATTAGATAAAAATTATCTAATTCATAGAATATTTTGAAAATCTTGAATTGCTTAAAACCCCTTCAACTATTAATTTATACAATAAGGATAGAAACGAAAAGCTTTTAGTAGGTCTACTGATTTTATTATAATCTGAACAAAAGGAGGTACCTACTACAAAATTTGGTACCTTCTGGTCTATTCATAAAATTTTACATTAAGCTTAAGTACATAAGTAGGGTAGTACAAAAGATAACCACTGTTCATTCATAAAATATAAAATTTTGGTTTTTTCAAAAATGTTGATTTTTCCCAATTCTTATGGTGGGTTTTGCAAAAGTTTAATTTACGACAATCTCTTAAATACGAAATTGAATTTTAATCTGAAAATTAATATTCTATTGTAATAGTTAATAATTTTTTAAGCTTGGCTTTAAAAAGATTTGGAGTTGTGGGGAGGCCGTTGGTAAACTAATTATTTATCTTCATTATTTCTCAACGAATTTTTGTTTTGTTAGTTTATTTTGTTGATTTTAAATTTAGATTTGCTTTTCCGTAAAAAAGTTATAGATCGATACGGAGCTCGTACTTCTTTTACGCTTTTTGATCAATTAATAGCAGAAATTAAATTTCTGCAAATGCAGATATTTTACATAGGCCCGCATGTTGCCATGCTCCTGAAATTTTGCACAAGTGTAGGTTCGGTATTAGGCAGAAAGACAAAAATAGAAAAATTAAAATTAGTTCGCGCACAAGTTCGATATTTATAGCCGGATTTTGGATATTTTGGTATCGTTGTGAAAAATACATAGAGCCTCGTTTACTTTCTTCATTTTTTTTACATTAAAAATTAAAGTCACCGTCGTCAAGAAGACGATGACGCAAACAAAAAAGATGCATTTTATTTTTTAAATTGTGTAAATATTAAAAGCTTTGAAAAATACGATGAGCGATGGGCGGATTTTAAAATCCGTTTAATAAATCTCAGTTTTAAAATTCGTCTACTGATTATTTTGAATTATTTCAGAACACTCAAAAATTCCGCAAGCAAAGAAAATTAGCAAAATTGCTACCTGGACAGGAGTTTAATCTGTGGTTTTATGTAGCCGCTGGACGAGGGGGCAGGTAGTCAAAGAGGATAAAACTTGAACAGTTTCAACATTTCTGAAAAAGTATCTGTTTTGGACTCCCGAAAATTGAAATCTTTCGTAACAGGTTCGGTAAATACTGAAATTTATTTATTGGAATGTCTTTTAAGAAGCGGTTGCTTTCTAAAATTATCAGTCACACAACGATGCATAGAATTTATTCATAAAATTAAATTAATATTGTTGTTATCAAAAATGATCATTTACTAAACTATTTTTTCCAAATTTTTATTGTAAGTTTAAACACATGCTTAAATTCAATATACGCTAGTTGCGTAGCTCAAGTGGCGCTGCCCTGGTGGCCAAATTTAGCGTAACCGGGATGGTGAGCGCAAACGGATTTAAATACAAGTAATAGTTTAATTACGAATTAAACATTAAGAATTAGAATTAAGAAGTAAATTTGAATTTAAATAATATTCTATATATGCCCTATATAACTTAATAGCATTATGGTATTGGTAGTGCTGACGGTTTTAGGGTACCTACAATGTGATTTAAAAATTCACATAAGTAGTAGATTCACATAGAAAAGTTGATTTAAAAATTAGTGCAAAAAGGTATTGTTGTGTAGTTGGATGCAATAAATCAGAGAATAAGAATCCTGATTTTACATTTTATCGCTTTCCTGGAAGACCTTACCAGATTAATCAAAAAAATGAGTGGATACAAGCTGTTAAACGTAAGAGCGAGTAAGTAAATTTTATTTAATTAATAAAATTAATATTAATTAAAATTATACATATTGCTGTGATCTCCCCTATATAAAACTTACACACGTCATCCGGTTTTGAGCGCCACTTTCGAATGAAAGAAAATTTATAAAATGTAATATTTGACGTGCTAAATTTTATTGGAAAGCTCACCACTTTGTCCCTCTTGTATAGCTCAGCCTAAGGCTCTCTCAGAGTATTGCAGGTAATTGCTTAAAATAAGGGATGTATTGAAATGATTGAAAAATGTTGATTGACTTAGAATAAAATGCTTAATTGTTTGCTTAGATAAAAACGATCCACTTTTGTTTTTGAACGATCTCAAAAATTCAGAGTACTCCCCTGTAATAGTTGAATTAATAAAAAGAGATTGTTTCAAGTCAGAAATAATTTTATATTCAGATAAATAATATCGCAATGCGCAAATAACAAAATTTGTACAGATAGCTTATCTGCTACCAGAATGTTTACAATTATAAAGATACCAAAAATATCGTAGAATATCAACCCTTTCTTCTCTCTTCTTTGAATTGCTTGAATATAATTCAAGTCTTGCCGTTGTCCAATAACGGATTAAATGTTTATTTAATTAAATTTTGTTCGTGGCGTAGAAAAATTAAATTGTAAAAAAATGTTTTGTTGTGAAATGTTTATTAGCAATGGGGTAGCCAGAAATTCATCAATTACGATCTTTTTCCTCGCATCCCTTAAGTAAAGTGCTGAAGGCAAAAGTTAATAAAAATAATAATAATCGAAATATCTTAGATGTAAATAATCCGACTTGTTTAAAAAGCCTGCGCCGATAACACAATCTTGAGATCACACGTGCACAAATGTTGTATTCCCAGTCAGCTGTTGATATGGTGCTATCGAGTGGTTATGCTGATACCAAATTTGCTCCCGTTGAATTAAGTTATCGTGGTGTTGATTATCCAAATTTGACTCTCTAATTATTTTACTTAATTAGATTATTTGCTGGTAAGTGGTATGGAATTATGTAATTCTCAGATATTCGAGTTATGAGTTGAAATAAACACATTCTTGTTTTTCAGATCCAGTAACTAATTGTCGCCATCTTGGAATCTTTATCGACCAAGTATTGATAAAATAGGATCCCGCTACACGTCTGTCAACTTTGAATACCAAATTTCAACTAACTAAAGTTGCGCAAATTTACCAATTTTGGTTTATTTTGAAGGACTTGTAAGTCAAGTTTATTCCTTTTGTAAATTTTATGTTAACGAAATTTTCCATAACTTTCAGGATCGGTTGCATTTTTGGAAAGATGAGTTTTCCAACGCCTTTGAGGAGTTTTCCAATACAGTAGCTGATTTTGGAGTGTTTTGAAGTAGAGAATTTGACCATTCTTCGTTATCATTCTGCCCTTATCACGTTTCAATGGATTTTGAACCTTATTTACCTTTTTACCGATTTCGAAGACAATTTTATGATTAACACATTCAATTAAATATGACATAATTTTGGTTGTAAATAGATTTTTACACAATAAGTTATTTACAGAGAAATTTCAATTTAAAGTTTACAAATTGTACAGGTTATGTTTTAAAGATAACAAATTTTAATAATTTTCATCATTTCTTATTTAAAATGTCTCATTATAAGATTTTGATATGGTCATCTTCTTAATGAATCTATTTAACAGGTTTTAATGTAGCATTCTTATCTTGAGAGATCTTTATAAGTTTGCAATTTCATGAAATAAGGTGGATGTGTTTATCTTTTCAAAGTAGGTCAAGTTTATTAAATATCATAATTAATTCAGAATTTTAATCATTTGCATTGTGTGGGTACATTTTGAGTCACAGCAATATGTATTTTTAATAATATCAAAATCAAATATAAATTTCTATTTTTGATGATTTTCAGTGGTAACAAGCCATGGCAGCCAAATGAAAACACACGGATCTGCAGTTCGCATTTTGTTGGAGGTAAGAAATCAGAACTTTTAAATAGTCCAGCGTATATTCCGACAATTTTCCCACCCATTTATTTCAAGTCAGTCATGTCGACAAAGGCCATAGCTAGGCATGAGCGATTTGAAAAGCGCCAAGATCAAAATATTAATGTTGAAATGGAAAATGTTGAAATGGGTAAGAATAAATTATGTAGATCTTAAATTAATTATTTTATTTACTGAATTACTTCAATTAATATATATCCTATTGTAGACTTTAGTGAAATTAAAAGTTTCAATATTAGTTGTCAAGCAGATCCCGAAGAACTTATAGAAGAAAATAGCTCTGACGCAAATGTGTTATTTTGTTGGAATGGTGAAAATAATGAAGCTTCCACCCAGACCAATATTTGCTTTCTAAATGTCCAAAAGGAAAAAATTACACTTGGTGGCAACAAAATTGTAGCAGATAAAAGAAGTGGACCCGATACAAAACAAAATCCTGGATTTGCAGGATATTTTAATATAAAAACGGATCGGACAATGTTGCAGTTAGGCGGAGTATCATTAAATGTTTTCTCCCTATTATTAAGTTTAATACATATCAACAAAGATGGCCAACCTGCTTATTACAAAGCATTAAGTAAAGAAAACAGGCTACTACTTTTTCTAATGAAAATTAAGTTAGGTATTTCTTTTTGTGCTTTGGCTTGCCTTTTTGAGATACACACCTCTACTGCTTCTACAATTTTCTTTGAAATGTTGAGTACGTTAACAAAAAAACAAAAGCTTGGATGTATTGGCCATCTAAGGAAGCTGTAAAAAAAATCTCTACCTACTGCCTTTAAGAAATACCCAAATTGTAGGTGTATCATTGATTGTACAGAAATATTTACCGGAACACCACCGACTGTTGAGCAACGAGTGCTTATGTATTCGAACTATAAGTCTCGATTTTCAGTAAAATATTTAGTTGTTATCACACCGGATGGTTATATTTGCAAGATATCCAAAGGGTATGGAGGAAGAGCTACCGATAGTTACATTACTAACAACAGTGGATTTCTACAATTAATAGAACCAGATGATATGGTCTTAGCAGATAAGGGCTTTCCGTAGATCAAGTCAGAGTTGTTGAAACGCAACGCTGTATTGGTTATACCTTCTTTTGAATTTGATCCACAATTTACTGATGAGCAAGTAGAGGAGACTTACAAAATAGCATCGGTTAGGATACACGTGGAGCGAGCTATTCAAAGAATAAAAGTGTGCAATATTTTAAACTTAATAAATATGGAGCTTTTACCTTATATTGACTCAATTATGCATATATCCTGCATTTGATTGCAAATTGTAAGCCTCCGCTAATCAAAATTTCATCTGATGAATTTTAAATTTATTGTATATTATTGTATATTACTTTTATTGTGGAAGAATTAGAATAAAATATTTGAAGTAAAACCATTCAATTTTTGGAATTAATTCCATTAAAAAGTTTTAGTTTCTTTCTACTTTTACATGTATGGTATCTATGCTAGAATACACAAAAAATGACATTTCTTCATGTTAAGTATATTGCCATGTGTTGCTACTGTTTATGACACTTAACTATAATGCACCGACTAGCAAATGAGAACTCTTTCAGGGTCAAAGGTGGGTTCCTTAATCCGTAAAATGCTCACGTAAATTATCTTACTTAACAACTTCGAAGAATTGCACCGGACAACAAACTTATTGTACCTTATACCTGTTTATTCCTTTCCTCACTGCTGTAAATATGAGTAAATCAAACGTAGTTATTTCTAAATTAAGTATTGTAATTTATTGACAAATAAAATTATTTAATAAGACAAAAGATGGATTTCTTAATAAGTAGAAGTAAATCAAATATTACAAAAAAAATAATAATAAAAATTTTATAAATCCCCCAATTTTATATCACGCGCGAACTGATTAATTTAATGTTACGTAATGTGTCGAGACGGTGATCAGCTGAAGCAGTTAAGTGCATTGCTGCTAATGCGGAATGCCCGGTTCAACTCCGGGCTCAGTAAAAACGTTATTCTGACCGTCTCCCCTCGGAAGGCAATGGCAAACCACCGAGGTGTAATATGCTTAGAACAGCCTCTCTGGAGATGAAGTGTATACACTTCCCGCGGTTCGGAGCCCGCGTTAAACAAGTAGGTCCCCTATGTGTGTGATAGTACTACAAATGCACAACACATACATAGGAGAGAGGTCGCCAACATCCGGTAACGGATAGGCACGCGAAGAAGAAGAAGAATGTGTCGACACAATGCTTACCGAAGTACCGTGCACGATCGATGTGAAGAACACGCAGGAAGGAACGACGTGGAGATGTCTTGTAGTTTTGGTCCAATTCCCACACCACCGAATTTCCAGGGTGAATTAATGGTCAATCGAATTTTCTTTAATCAGGATACACGTTCAGGTAAGTCCAATTCTTAAAAATCTTCTATAATTTCCAACCACTCATGACATAACCATAAAACTATTAACTATGCAAATTTTACAGTGGTCACCAAAACTTTCCAAATATTCGAAACTATGTTTTAATCTTCTATCCATTAAAAATTCTCAACACATCCAATAATAATTAATTAATTTCAACTTAATATCAAATAACTTATGACAATTTTTACTTGATTTCGTACTGTTGCACCCGGAACACTGGTAGTTACGCCACTGGGTGGTACCAACTGCTGGTACAAAAATTAGGTTAAGATTGTATATAAGCTCATGTAAATATTTAGTTTAAGTTAGTACATTTCAAGTCAATAAATGAATTAGTATCACAATAGTTTGGTGTTATTTTGTGTGGGTTATACCCGACATGGGAGATATAACACGTACTTATCGTCTCTTCTTTACACGGACGTCCCAAAATTTATACTTTTCAAAATTCAACCAAAATTCCGATTTGACGCCTTCACTGACGATACGAGACTTTTTTAAATACGTCCTTCCACTTTCATGGACGGAACCGGACTCTCTGCTCACTCCACCAAAATTGTTTATCAGACCGCGCACCTATTTTTCAATGCACTTATTTTATTCTATTTTAAATCCGATACTTTTACAAATAAAATTTTATTTTAATTTACTCCCAAAATTTTCATGAACAAAACAACGAAACCTCTTTTGCCTTTCACACTCTATTGAGATACTTATGTCTACAAGATAATCACGTTTGATATTTTTCAGATAAAATGACGCAGCAGTCTATTTCGAAGTAATAAGAAGATGCAGGTGTAAGTCTCTTATTATCATTATGGTCTCAAAAATGAATATTTCGACATGAGCATTTTATCAGAAATAACCCAATTATATGCTAGACCTACCCCTATGATGAGCGGAACACGACAATATACATAGATACTTGGATTTGAGTATAGTACTTGTCACTTGTTTTTAATGCTATGTTGTCATCGCTATCAAAAAATAAATACGGAACATTACACGTTTTTGCATTTCGATCCACAATTGGCATATCTTTGCAAGAAAATGGGCATTTTATCTCCAAAAGAGCGTTTTCGCTGATAATGATCCCATCAGGACTTGCTGCCAAGAACTGTTGTTGCAAGTTAATCACTAGTCCAACTGTCCAACCATATCAACTTTTAAACCAGTTTTAATACAAAAAGATTCCCTTGCAACACTTTCCATTTCTATTCCATATCTCATAGCCTCGTTCAATCTCCCATCAAATTTCTCTTTCAAAAGTTTTCTTGCTAATGCCTCAAAATTGTCTGTTCTAGTTTTTATTCGATGAGCTTTGCTAGAACACGTTATTCTTTTAGATCTTTCTTCAAACAAAGTTCTTCTTAGAACTTTAAAATTAATTACAATTTTTACCTTTATTTTAACTTCATAAGGAGGGTTATTAACTCTTGTTTGTGGAATTATATTTCCTATAACAATACGTCCTTCGGCATTCTGTATTTCTTGCACGTTATTTACATGCTGGCTTTGAAACAGTTTCTTCCCTATAAAAAAATGTTTTGTTAATCACATTATTATTTAAATAAGAAAACCTTTTATAATTTGTATTGTAATTATATTTACTTGCCTTTTGATAACGATTTACCACGAAAAAAATCAATAATGTTTATTATTTTGATAACCACATTGAATAGTAACTGAGACTGAATTCATAATGTGAAAAGCGAATTATTTCAACTAAACACTTGTTTTTATACGCTAGTTGCAACTTGTAATTTTGATAACAAAACATTGTTTATTTTCTTTTATATAGTAAATTTCATCTTGGTTATGTACCAACATAAACTTAAAGGATCGACTACAGTTTATAATAATTATTACATAATAAAATATTTTAAATTAATAAAAATAATTAATATTTTTGCTAATATTACCATATAAACATGAACATTTGGCCATCCCAGTTTTGGCAAAATTTATCCACGAGACGGCGGCGGCGCTTCGTACGCTTTTGGGAGCTACGCAACTAGCGTATAATATGTAAATATTGCTTGCTGCATTTTACCTTTAAACCGACGAAATAAAAACCTGTTAAAAATAGAAACTGGTGTTGAAAAAAGATGGTCAAAGTCGCTTCTACAGTAACTGTGAGCAATGGCTCGTTGACAACTTAACTTAACACGTTCCCGCTCAAGTACGTAAACCATAGTAAGGCCGTTCTACTTGTTCCCGAACATGTTAAAATTCAATTTAAGGCGATAAAGTTCTGCCACACGTTTCTCTGAGAAGCATCGTACCACACTATTAGTACCTTTACCTTTACCTGATATGTATTTGATGGAGCATCCCGGCGCAGCCGGCCTTCTCCTTCATCTGAAAGAATACATTAATGACATTGGAATTTATAGAGACCGGTGGGTCTCTGGGAATTGGCGCTTGGCGGACTGACTGGTAAAAACCTGAGCTGTGACTGTGAAAATATAATATGAGAAGAAAAAGAAAATTTTTACGTTTGCCGATATAGTAGAGTCCCTAATTCGAAGAAAGAAATTATGAATTAATTTCTATTGATGACCTCGAAGTGATTGGCTTCTACTTGGAACTAGTCAGAATTGGCGACTAGTGGGATTATAGTGATACTATGGGGGGGACTATTAGTGGGGGCAAACGATTTGTATATATGCTTAACATTTAAGTTACCGCATTAGCAATATGTACAAATATTAGCAATTTTATCTTATGTTAATAATATTTATTAATTTTTTTATTCGTAAGGAAATATAACTCTTTAAATTTCGATTCATACTGTAGAAGAATAACATAAAAAAAAATTTGAGGATTTTAATGAAATTTGATCGCTTAGATTAGGCAACGAGGGAGGCATAACTCACAAGGGGAAACTATTCGTTTCAATAACAAATTTGATCCATTTTAATTACACGTGTAGGTGATGACATGATTTCACTTATATGTAATGTGTAAGAGTGCAATATGTAGCCAATTTCGAAAATGGTTTGTAAGCCAAAATTGAAGATATGATTATCTGTTCATAATATTTAATGCATCACAATTTCAGCAAGTAACAATGTGGCTGAAAGTGTTAAGTAGTTGGCTCATAATCCTGACAGAGCCAGTTCGAATCTCCGTGAAGTCAACTTTTTTTTTCGTATTACGAATCCTGAAATATAATTAAATATTTCTATATGTAATTAAATGTTTTGAAGTTTTGTATTTGGTTAATTTATTAATAAAGTTCACTTTTTCGCACTTACAATAAATTATTCCACATACATTTTTAACTATGAAAAGAATGCAATTTTTGGCGATTGTGCAGTTTGTTATTCTGACTATCTGAAAAAAAAATTCTTCAGCTACACACTAAAGAACAGGCTTATATTTGTCTATTAAAACAATAAAAAGTATGAACGGGGTCAAAACAACCCCAATATCGACTTTTGAAAAGTACGGGAAAGTAGCAGCGAGTATGCGGCAGACCCCGGTCGATGTTCCATCGCTCGCCCGTGGTCCCTTGAAAAGCGTAAAATTTTTTCGCTCCGATTTGAATTTTTCTTTGAAATTCAGATAGATGGGGGTGTGATTAGTGGATATTAGTAATAAATATAATCAAAAAAATGGAAAATAACCCGTGTATTGCCGAATAAGTGAAAAAATTAAAATTTTTTTTCCTTCGAATTTTGGGGTGTGCATTCGATAATGAGGGTAATCCATCGTCAAAACCTACCCTTACGGGTCGCCGCTGGGCTCCGCTCCGCTCTGCACCCCTCCAGGGCGGTTTTGACTCTGGTTACTAGGCTAAACATACGAGAAGCGCCACCCATCAAGAAAACCGGGATAAATGAAACCGGGATGTGAGAGAACCTCGAAATAGCATTAAAAAGTATAGTTGCGGTATGGGGCAGTAAACTATTACGTTTCACCCCCAAAAAATCGCGTAAAAACAAAAAATAATCGATGTTACATGTAGGAGAGTCGAGCTGCATCTGCCGGTGCGAAAAAAAAAAACCAAAAAGTACTCTATTGACATTAAAAACTTTACATACATATTTAACATAACAATTCTGATTACAATAATAACAAAAACACGTTAACAAATTAAAGTAACAAAACTATTACAAAATACATATTTAATATTAATACTACTTTCTTCCTCAATTAATTAATGTAAAAAACTACTTTTCGGGTGTAAAGGAATGTAATCAAACGACTATCTACCGTTAGCCAACGTTTCGATTAATTTATTTAATCATCTTCAGGGCTGGAATTACAGAAGTGTAAAATAAATAAATTATTATGTACAAGTAAAAACGTATACTACATACCAAACAGTAGCTGATGGCAAATGTTAGATTACGTATAAATGTGGACAATAGGAATAAATAAATAATTGTACAAAGTGATCAATAATTAATTAATTAAAAACTAAAAAATTATTAAACTTGGTATTTGACACATTGTGTTTTAATCATCGTGTTTTAATTTTTAAATACCAAGTTTAATAATTTTTTAGTTTTTAATTAATTAATTATTGATCACTTTGTACAATTATTTATTTATTCCTATTGTCCACATTTATACGTAATCTAACATTTGCCATCAGCTACTGTTTGGTATGTAGTATACGTTTTTACTTGTACATAATAATTTATTTATTTTACACTTCTGTAATTCCAGCCCTGAAGATGATTAAATAAATTAATCGAAACGTTGGCTAACGGTAGATAGTCGTTTGATTACATTCCTTTACACCCGAAAAGTAGTTTTTTACAAATACATATTTATTTAAACATGGAATTGTTGAATCGTACCTATCCCCTAGAGGATTAATCGAATTAAATTGAATATAATTGAATCTGAAGGTTAATTGATGTGGTATCTCGAGGTAAAAAAGAGTGCAAAAACCCCGCGCCGTGATAAAAAAAAGCCAAAAAAGGATAAAGTTACTGATACTTTACAAAATAAAATGATAATAAAAATTTTTTAGTTAAGTTACTGATTATTTGATTTCTAGTTATTGATTATTTATTATTTAAAATGATATGGTGTAAAAGTTTGTGTCTGATCCTGAAGGGCAAGGTGTCTTGTGTGTGTGTACCAAGGTGTGATGTGTGTTGGTTTTGCCTTACCGTGTGTGTGAAAAATTTTATGGCTGTGTTATGTATGACTTGTGTTAGCGTTTGAATTTGATGTGAAGTGTGTAATTCGTGTATAGGTGTGTAGCGTGGAGCTCCGGAAATGACTCGGAGACACTTGTTTTGTATTGTTTGAATGAGTTTTATGTTCGTCGGGGCTGTCCTGCTCCATACTGGGGAAGCGTATAATAGAATTGGTCTGATTAATTGTTTGTACATGGTCAGTGTGATTTTAGGGTCAAGTCCGTTTTTGTATGAAAGTAATGGGAAAAGCGCATGCATTGCTCCTTGCGCTTTTCGTGCAGTGAGTTTTAAGTGTGTTCTGAAAGTAAGTCGTTCGTCAAGGGTCACCCCTAGGTATTTAACCGTAGGGGTGTGTGTGATGTCCGTACCGTTAATCGTGAGTTTGTTTGTAATTTGGTCTCTTTGTCTGGAAAATGCGGTGAGGGTGGATTTGGGTTCATTAATTTTTAATCGCCAAGTGGCGTAAAAATTTTCGAGATCGGGAAGGTGTGTCGTTGGAGGTAGTCAATGGATTTATCCTTTTTACGGGATTCGGAGGTAATGGCGGTGTCGTCAGCGTAGAGGCATAATTTTGTCCTTGTGAATTTTGGAATGTCATTGATGTAGTAATTAAATAGGGTTGGGGCTAGGATGGAGCCTTGCGGTACTCCAGCTGGGATAGGTAAGGATATGGAGAGGGCATCCATTACTCGGACTTGGAAGGAGCGGTTTTCGAGAAAGCTGGAGATTATTTTAATTAGATGCATGGGGTAATTTCGGATATAAAGTTTGTGAAGCAGGGCGTCATGCCAAATGGTATCAAATGCTTTCTCGATGTCGAGGGTGGCCGTCGTGGTGGTGGTTTTCATGTTATAATTGAGGGTAATTTGGTCAACGAGCAAAGCTAGCTGAGTGACCGTGCTGTGATTTGCTCGAAAACCAAACTGCTCCGGAATTATTGTGTCATGGATTTCGTCATATTGTTGGAAGCGGAATAGGATGATTTTTTCGAGGATTTTTGAGAGTGTGGGAAGTAGACTAATGGGGCGGTAACTGGCAGGATCGGATTTTGGCTTTTTAGGCTTAGGGATGGGGATAACGACTGCTTTTTTCCAGGCGGAGGGGAAATATTGATTTTTAATGCAGGCGTTTAGGATGTAATAAATTTGTAGGATTAGTTTTTTAGGAAATTTTTTAATTAGGAGAGCGGAAATGTTGTCATAGCCAGGAGCTCGATTTTTTAGTTTTTTAACAATTTGCTTAACTTCCTTAGGGGAAGTTAAGTCTTCATCGGGGGTGGGGATTATGGTGTTATTTAGGGAATCTTTGGATTGTTGGACATCAGAAATTGTGACGGGATCAGATAGGTGTGCGGTGAGATTATGATGAGACAAATATACCGTCGCAATGGCATTTGCTTTGTCTTGTTTGGTGGTGACAGGACCTTGAGGGGTTTGGAGGGTAGGGAAGGAAACGTCATCTGTCTTGTTTTTTAACGCCTTCGAAATTGCCCAAGCTTTTCGAAGGTTTTGCGGCGTAATTGTTTTTAATGTTTTGTTCCAGTTTGAAGTTTTAATTTCGCTGATGGCGTGATTGATGTCTTTTGTAAGGCTATTAATTTGGGATTTTAGGGCAGGGTATCTGTAGCGTTGGAAGATTTTACGTAATTTGTTTTTTCTTGTAATTTTGTCAAGGATTTCTTGAGGAAGGATTAGTTTACGTTTAGGGGGAGGAACGTCAGTGGTGTTGGAATTGTAAATATTGTTTATGCGGGCGGTGAAGCCGGATACCGCTTCATCAATGTCATCGTTCGTAACAATGTTATGAACTAGCGGAATGTTTTGTAAATCTACACCGAGATTTTTCCAGTTTGTGATCTTTAACGGTTTAGGAGGGTGGAGGGGGACTTTTAAGGAGCCAACTATTATTTCTACTGGGAGATGATCTGAACTTAAATAATTTAGGGATGAAATTGAATGAACTATTACATTTTTTGTTACTGCAAGGTCTATTATGGAGGGGCGTTGTATATCGCAATGGGGATAATGAGTGGATTCGTCAGGATGATGCAAAAATAAGGGAACAGAATGTCAACAGAATGAGCGACGCGCGGGAATCTAGTTAATTTTACCACTGAATCTCGTAAAATTTGCTAAGTTCAAATGCGTTTTTTTCAAAAATTTGGGCCCTGTTCATATATAATATTTATATAAATCAACTCTATAAACCTTGTTCTTTAGTGTGTAGCTGAAGAAAATTTGTTTCGAGTGGTCAGAACAACTGCACAGTAACCCAATTTTTTATCACGAATTCAGAAAAATTATGCATTTCAAGCCAATTAAAAAAATAAATTACTTCAATAGCTTCTTGAATAACAAAATAATTAAATTGCATTGTTTTCATAGTTAAAAATGTATGTGGAATAATTTATTATAAGTGCGAAAGAGTGGAATTTATTAATAAAGTAACCAAATAGAAAACTTCCAAAACATTTAATTATTGAAATATTTATATTTCAGGATTCGTAATACGAAAAAAAAAGTTGATTTCACGGAGATTCGAACTGGCTCTGTCAGGATTATGAGCCAACTACTTACCACTTTCAGCCACATTGTTACTTGCTGAAATTGCGATGCATTAAATATTATGAACAGATAATCATATCTTCAATTTTGGCTTACAAACCATTTTTGAAATTGGCTACATATTGCACTCTTACACATTACATATAAGTGAAATCATGTCATCACCTACACGTGTAATTAAAATGGATCAAATTTGTAATTGAAACGAATAGTTTCCCCTTGTCAGATGGCTTAAATAAAATGCATCCGGAGATTGAGAAGAAGAAGAAGAAGAAGAAGATTTCGTACATTTACATAACTAACAAAAAAAACTTACATAACTACATACATTATTGGGCCATAATCTCTTCTGCCCATCTTTTCTTCTTCATAACACACACGGAAATTTTTTCAAACCTCTACCTGACAGGAGGACCGTATTATAAAATATTCACCTTAAAATATTACTTAATTATTTCTTAACTTGACAATATTTTATTGCTGAAATTAATGTATTTAAAGTACACCATTACGTTATTTAACTTAATTTAATTTCTATTTTTCCTAAATAAAGTTAAAATTTGAATATGTTATTTAAGAAGCTACGATATTGTAATTATTTACATTTATTTTATAGTAAAAATATTAAATTGTACAAAATTTGTCGTGTAGATTAATTAAATATATTGATTTATTGTCGTGTTTAGGCCCTTCTTACCATTTTATGTTTAGCCTATAACACCTTTTATAACTTGGGATCTTAATTTGGGGTGTAACTTTTAAATAATAGTCATTGGGTAATTATTATTATCTAATCTATTTAAATAAAATATGTGGGGAACAATATTACATTTTTACGGCGAGCCCCGTATTTCTTGTCTGCAACGCCCTGTGTGTTCCTACATTTTAAAATAATACTTAATAATTACAAAGTTTATTTAAAAATTAAAAAATTTTAACAAAAAGAAGGTAGAAATAACAAGTTCCTACTGTAAATGCGAAAATTCCAAAGGATTGCATACAACGATTTTTAATAGAAGATAAATACAAAGTATTACATTGAAGAATAATGTATAACTTAATAAGTAGTACAAGTGCACCTGGAAAAATACTAAATTGACAGTCCGTTGGCTGCGGAATTTTTTATATCAACGAATTAATACTTTCGAGACGATAAAATCATTCTACAATGTATGCTCTATTCATACCAAGTTAAATTGTAGCAAATCAGTCGGTAACATTGTACTTATCAAACGAGAACCGCACAAGACGTTGTTAAAAACGTCAATAAAGCGTTTCATAATTAGAATTGAACCTTGGATCTTATATTTTTCCCACAAAGATGATCTCACCCCCAACGGTGGGAAATTGCTTGCTGGAACGGAAAATATGGTCAGTTGCTTGAGAGAAGTCAAATCCGGAACTCTTAACTAATAACTTATCTCGTACCTACGATACCAATATCTATTTAACTTTTCGGTTTTGGAATAAATTGATTATCGAATTATTTCTTAACGGGCCATCAAAACCTGAAATAATTATCGAAAAATTGAAATATCAGTGATCGAAAAATATAAAGCTACAACCTAATAATTATCGAACAATTTTAAAGTGTCGAAACAAATAATAAAATCGAACCATAATTCGGCGAAGTAATCGAATAATTTGTGTCTAATTATTATACTAGTAAAACTAACTCGAATTCGACGAAAGAATTAATACAAATAAACTAAAATACCAAATCAAAGTTACCAGCAGTTTAACATTACAACGGTACGCGATAGTGCAATAAACCAAAAATTATCGTTTATCTCATTGACAATTTTATCGAGTTAAAGTATTTTACAACTTAACGGACATAATTAACTAAGTATCGATATTTTCTTTAACTAAAACGAAACATTTAGTGCAAAGTATTTTCTAAAATTATATCGTTTTGCTATTAAATAATCGGTGCGAAATTAAAAATCTACACCAGTTTGCGTCGGTCAAGTGACGCTGGATTAACAATTATTACCGTTAAATCCTCTCTCACGGGTCCAGGCTACCCAAATTACTCAGCATCAGCCAATCACCAATCAAAACAACTTTGGATTACATAGCAATTCATCAATCGGCACCTGGGTACTACAAAAATAAAGGTAGAATCTCCGCCCGACCACATAACTGTAACATTTCTTCATGTTCCTGTAAAAATGTATCAATCTTCCTAATTGTATTCAACTTTTACTTAAATATTAATTTATATTGAAAATATTACGTAAGCTTATGACAAAGATAATTTTTGTATCATCAAATTTTACTATTAACAATTAAATCCAATATTTTGCGTAAGCTTGCAACGATATTATTTTTATCTACTAACAATTTTAACCATTAACTATATATCCAACATTTGTCTATATATGTGTCTTTATGTAAATTTATGTATCGATATCTGAATTATTTATTGATTAATAGATGTATATTAGTACAATTGATTTTTCTTTCATAAATCTGGGAACCTATAAGCAATTCTCTAAATAAGTACCTACGCCTGAGATAAGAAGCAAGATTTGGAAGTCTACTCATCCGACCCCGCTAGCCACGGAGCTAAATAGAGTCTATTACATAAAATTATTAATCTATCTGTTATAGTCGCTACAACATATATAAATAATTTAAATTAATCTTACTCTACGATTAGAATAACCAATAGGACCCAGGAAGTTTGGATGGCTCGTACGATCGACATCTTGGATTCTTGATTGTTAATATTTGGATGCACAAACACCCTGCACTTTCAACTGACTCACTTCCTAGTCGAAATGACAACTAACTTCTCTATCCTCATTTTCGGATATTTAATAACTTTTTGTTGTTCTACTTTTTCGTGGTCTCTTTCCTAAGTCCTATTGATAATGCTGACTTCGTGACTTCACAATGCTCGTGTATGTTTCTGCAATATTTATGTAGCAACTCATAATTATAAAATTTACTCTACAGGGTGATATTTATATACTGGCCATTTTAATATAATTTAATTATCTATTTGTGACATTATTGCAAACAAAACTTTAATTTATTAAGCGAGGAAAATGTACGGCACTTTTTTCCTCCCGGACTAAACTCAGCAGTGAGACTCTATAAATAGGGCGAAAAACTGGGTCCAGCGGAATTACAAAAACACATTTCACTCTTGTAAATAAATTGAAAATTATCAACAAAATATGCAAATAACGGATACCTGGAATTTACTTGTGCTCCGATGCTGTGGAAACTTATTAATAAAATCAACTGGAATTTTCTCATCCATAAACTGTTTTTTTATTATTTACACACAAATTTTTAAATTGAAACAGAATTATGATTCATGATATTAACAAATCAAGTTTACAAATTATTGTTATTACCTAATCTAAAATAAATCCCCAAAACCTAACACTTTTGTTAAAATAATAGAATTGTCTGCGATCGCTTTTAATAATGCACGTAAAATCTTAATCAGTCTTACCATCGAATAAAAAAATCACTTTTGCATCGTAGTCGGGATTGATGTCCATTTGTATGCCGTCGCCACCAAGGTTCGCATCTGTATCGTGGATCCAATTATAATACGATCTCCATTGAATCCAACCATAAACTTTATAATTTGTCTTCCAGATTTTATAATGGAATCGCTGATAAACATTCAACTTCTTTTGATTTTTGTTAATAATCACCAATCTTCAGAAAAAACTCAGCAGCAATAAAAGTCTCATATCTTCAGCGGTACCATAATTTATACTTTGCTGCCAATTCGAATTAACAAAATCCCCTCTTGTACCTGGATACCAGGAGAGCCTAATTAACCAAAAATAAATTAATCACGTCCTCATTTTTATACGGACGTCGTGAGAGTCCCCAAAAATAAAAAATTACGTATATACACTTCTTCATAGACACCAAGACAGTCCTTTGTTTCTCGCTCTTGCCAGCCTAATCTCCTCTTTTCTCCCCTTCCAATTCTCGAGCAAGCGTACTTCGAAACTTCCATAATTCAAATTCAAAAATTTTCTTCAATACGGATCTCTTTCACATATTCCCGACTTATGCAGGTTCCAATCAACTCACTACTGTTTAAAGCCACTTCACTTGTCTTTATTTTGAGCCTAACTAATTTACAAATTGTTTTCACCTAATTTGTTATCTGTACTTTGACCAAAAATGAAATGTTTCATAATTCTGCCTCTCATCACACACATTTTATAAACAGAGTATCGGTGAATTCCATTTAACAACTCATTAAATTACAAAAAACAGCAAAATTCAGGGAGTACGTGCAGAGCTCGAGGTATGATTATTGACAAATTTTAGCATTGTGTCTATTAATTTTCATTATAGTGGATGTATTATTTTGCAATTAAACTGACCCTATTTTGGATCATCGCAATACATATATTTTTATGTATTTTTATATATTTTTATATATTTTTATGTATTTTTATATATTTATTATATATTATGGAAGTCCTCCCACCTAAATTTGAAAAATTAGGAGCCATATAGGTTAGTGATTTTTCTGGCATATCTGAAGAAGTTTGGGGGACCATTGTAGTTACGTCTTCTTGTTGTGGTTTTCGATTCTTGTTTTCAAACTGAAAATTTTTATGTTTTCTAATGCAAATACAAATTTTATAAATTATAATTACAAAAATACTCAATAAAATTAAAATTGTTCAAGAACTTGTTTTATTAAAGTGAATCACTGTGTTATCTTTTAGTTGCACTTTTTGGTCGTTAAGTTCACTTTGTATTTTATTAAATTCACTTTAATCTAACGTAGACTGTTCTAAAGGTTTCACTTCAAATTTATCACTTGTCCCTTCGTTTTTGGTAATTTTTATGTTGGGTATTTTGAAGAATTTTAGATTTTTGTTTTTGGTTTCGAAACTTCGTAACTTACTATTTTTTATTTTTAATTCACAAAATTTTGGTAATTCAATCACATTTAAGTACCTTTTAATGGAATATTTTCCTTTTCGCCTTTACAATTTTGTCGGCCTAAAAGTTAGTTTGTTGTTATCAGTATCCATCTTCCATTTTCGACCTTTTGAATTTTGAGATTACTTAGTTTGATGGTTTCTTGTTTGCAATTTGTTATGTTTTCTGAAAATTTTAAAAGCTGCACTTCGCATGAGATATCTTCGTCTTTCTTGATTTTTGATTTTCGCACAAATATTCGTCTTATTTTATTTCTCAGCAGTTGTCTTGGAAATTTGAGTAGTATTGCTAATTTAATATAAGGAATTTTGAATTGGATAGGAGTATTTCATGGTTATTTTTATTCGTGGAAATTGGTAAAGGGTATAATTTGAAATAGTCGCATTTTTTCTTTTCAACGATTGGAATATCAAGTAGAAAAACGATTTGGTTGGATTTTGTATAACTTCCGATATTAATAATATTTTCAAATAGTAAGATATTTTCTAAAATAGGTTCAAATGGTAATTTATCAATTTCGGTTGTATTATTTATAAATTTTATCGCTTCTAGAAGATCAATGGGTGCATTATGTAATTATGGAAAACATAAAATTTAGCAAAGCTAACTACTATGCCTAAATTGATTAATAAGTTATTAATTATTTGAAAGGTGGTTATCAATTCTGAAATTGTTGAAATCATGATTTTAAAATGTTAGTACGTTAGATTTTTTATTTCGACGGTTTTTATGTATTCTTGGAATTGGTTTAATCTGGGTTTTATTAATTTTGTGGTGGTTTGATTAAATTTTCAAATGGCAGTTTCTATTAGCGTTATTTGGTCATTGATAATTGTTTTAATTTTGTTTTGATCTTGATTTAAATTTTGAATTGCATTGTCAAAATATATAGCGTTTTCATGGTCTAAATTTCCCGTTACTATTTTGATTAGTGATTCTAATCCATCAATAAGACCGTGCTTAATTAAAAAATTAAATATAATTAAATTTAGTATTTAGAGATTTAAACCATCTTGTGTATAATAAATAAGTATTATAAAAAGTAAAGCATATTGGACATTCTTCAATTATATTGACCAAAATAAATAAGTAAATATATTTAAACTGTAACAATGAAACCAACACGTGTAGAAAAATGTGCTTATGCCACATTTATATTTATACCTATAAATACTCTGCAGAAATGTAAATAAATCGAATTTTCCGTTTTTCGAGCCGGATTAAGAATATGAGTCCAGTAAGACGAATAAATAATCAATAAATTAAAGAAGAAAACTCCTAAGTGGATAAGAAGCAAAGAAGTAATCAATCAATTCGGTCCAGAGAGACAACAATCAATTCAAGAATCATTCTTTTTGTTAAGAGTACAATAAATTTTTGATACTGTAATCGCCGAAAAGTATTCGAGCAGTAACAAAATTTTTTTAGTATTACAATTGCACTTTCTTTTTATTGACAGAGACAAAAATTCCCAATAAAATGTCTTTGAGTGTGCAGGCATGGTAAAACGAAACGCAGAGATCTACTACGAAAGCAAATCGAAAGGCCGAGTGGTACAAACAGCAGTTCATCAATACAAGGAACTAGAAAATTCTCCACAAAATACCATCATTAAGAACTAATAAGAACAGCCCATTAAAATGAATAAAGAGATAGGAAATAAATAAAAATGGAACCATCAATAATAGAAAAAGCCGATCTAATAGCATCCCAGCAACTAGAAATAGGGAGGACAATAGCAATAATACTAAACAATAAGCAAAAAGGTTTTCCAACCAGGAAAAAAAATGCATATATACGATACAAAAGAAAAAAAATTAATAGAAGAGGCGAAAATCCAGAACAAGGATTTTCAAAAATTAAAAATTCATAAGCATACTGCTATGTCCCCCTGCCTATAAATGTTGGGTACAGGAAGGTACACACATTTCTGCCCCTTCTTTCTAAACTCCCGGTAATGAGTCGTTCAAGGTGTGGGTTCCTAGTGAATCAAGATTAGAGTCGATGTAAAAAGATGTTAATTGGCTCTCTCGGGACGTTTAACTTTGCTTTCCTTTTTTGAGTAAAAAAGAAATAAAAAACTTTCATCAGCTCCCATACAAATTTTATTATAATAAAAAAAAAAAACTTATCAAATTGTCTTTCATGAAAGAACATCAATACAAAATAGATCTTGGATTTTAAATCCAAGGTGAATAAACCTTTGAAATTTTTTAAAATTAATACAAATAATGATTCGAAACAAAGAGGCTTCCACTCTTCGTCCCAAGTTGCTTGATTATTAAGCCAATCAAGTCTCTCGCTTTACATTAGCGGGCTTAAATGTTTATAAATTTAAATTGTCGCTTATTTAAAGCTTAAAATATTTTTAACAAAATTAGAAAACTTTTTAATTTGTAACTTATCACTGAGGGTATCAAAGAATGCACTCTGTTAGAAGTCTTTTCCCCAAATCCTATTTTAAATACGCTGAAGGCAAATTTTTAACAAATTATAGAAATCATGAGTTCACTGTACCTGGCTCCTGGACATAACGAAATTTTCATTTTTAAAAAGGATATCATTTTAGTTGTTGTTTGTGTGTGCCCTGCTTTAGATTCGCATATGCGATGACTCAAATTCATACCAG
The DNA here is from genome assembly GCA_932274525.1 of Podabrus alpinus. Classification (NCBI taxonomy): domain Eukaryota; kingdom Metazoa; phylum Arthropoda; class Insecta; order Coleoptera; family Cantharidae; genus Podabrus; species Podabrus alpinus. Next base: position 80,398,950 of record OW026452.1, read on the forward strand.
TTGGTATTATCCACTTGACTTGTGTTGAAGTTTTGTGCTCGCAGCTGCATCGTTCTTGTTGAATATTTCCAAAACTATTGAGGTAAGTTGTTCCATTAATTTGCAATGATTTTCTTGTCATCCAGAAAATTTTATGAATAGATTTTCTTAAATTACAACATTTCCATTATCAATATTGTTTATGTCCTTGACATCTATTTTTAGAATCGACTCTGGACAAACGGAAACTTCTAACCTATTCGAAGTCGTTGAATTTGGTTAACCTCCAAATCCTGGTAAATAATATTTTTGTTGAGAGCATCGAAAATGCGTGCACTCAGTTGAGTTACCAGAGGTGAACTGATTTTTGATCGAAAATCGATACAATTGGTATTCTTGTTTGAATTTTGTGAGTCAAATCCATGTATTTTTGAATTTATTTCTCTCTAATAAATTATTTTTATTCTAGATTTTTCTTCTGTATCAACCTCGATTTCCTTTGTAATGTCTTCCCGAGCAGTTTGATTGGTACATTACATTTTCATCAATTTTTGGATTCTTGATTGACTCATTTTCGTCCGTCTTGGTTGTTTACAGGGGCGTTACACAAATTTGACCCTTATTAACTAATTTGTTAATTTATCCTTTGAAAATATACACATTAAATGCATGAAACAATTACATAATTTTTGATATGCTTACATTTTTACAGAGAATGTTATTTGTAGAGTAAATTGGTTTACAAATTCTTAAATTTTTCTAGGTTATCATGATTAATACATTTTTACAAATTTTGAGCTAATTAAGTTTTTTGTTTCATTTCTGATGTGACAATCATCAGTTTATTTAGACTTAGCAATATTTGTCATGTTTCATTCATCCTGAGAGACTCAAATAAATTTAGAAAATTGAAATTTTGAAAAATAAAAAATTTCTCGTAGAGCAAATTTTTAAAGTGTCTTTCGACTTAGAATTTTGTGCTTGTTTCGAATATATGATTCATTTTATCATCGGGAGCCTTTCTTTTTCATTTTGACACATAGCAATACGTATTGTTGTGTCCAGAACATCTCTTAAGATCCGCGATCAACAACGATCGACACGGACGGGATGTGTTTTCAACAGCCATATTTTAGTTGAGTTATAGTAGTATTGTTTAGATCATTGCATAGAATTGTATTGTTAAATTTTAAGTTGTTGTTTATTGTTTGGTTGTTATGTTTTTAAGAGACTATGACATGCGCGTTTGGTAATGTTGATTTTAAAATAAAAACAAAAAAAAGGAGGAGATAACCCAGGAGATAAAAAAATAAACAAGAATTCCGAAGTGAGTTTCAGAACAGAAAAGACGTTAATAAAATTCGTCTAAATAAAAGAAGATTCCGAAGTGTGTAACGTCCAGATAGGACGTATTTTTGGAGTTACAATAATTATAGTATAGCGTTCAGAGAAGACGTGTCGCGTCGCGAATTGAACCAAAGTAACCATTAATATAGCAGCCAGAGAAGACGTGTCGCGTCGCGAATTGAACCTAATCAAGTAATTAAAATTATTTCATCGATAATCGACAATTAATTGAGAGAAGACGGGGTATCGTTTATTCAGAAGCGAGGTGAATCGATCACCCAAGTAAATAAATCAATTTACATTTAATTCGATACGGACGTGTAGCCGATGTGCTACAGCATTCCCCACAAAGGGATCATTACGTGTGTGTCCTCTAAGGAGAAAGAATAATAACGGCCAGCATTTGGACTGCAATCGTGACAGGTCTGGAACCAACGAGTATAGGCAACAAATTGGACCAGGCGATCACAAGAAGAAGGAAGAAAGTGAAATAGTGTTGTGCAACGCAAGCCACGCGTTACCACAAGAGGTCATCAAGGTTAGCATTAGTTTGATTAATAATTTTAAGTTTTTATTAGAGTTGATTGTCATTGAGTTGAGTGTTAAATTTCCAATTTTAGTTTTATGTGTTTCATTTTGTTAGTTTTAAGTTTGTTAAATAAAAATGAATTTTGAAATTACATCTTTGTCTGTGTTGTTCTTTGTTCATCGTGACTCTTAAGCAAAATACGGACCCTGAGATTAAGTCAAACAAATAGGTAGGTCTGCTCATATAAAGCGCTTAACGCTACAAATTGTCAGCCCAACGTGTGGCTAGTGCGCTTAACGCTACAGTATATTACTGAAAAATACTTTGAAGCCATAGAACACAAATATAAAGAAGCTATGGGATACCTATTAACTTGCTATAAGGCAGAAGAAAAAGAAGATGTAACAAAACAGGAATCAAGAGAAAAGCTAATAATTAAAACATCAATTGGGGCCGAATTTTACCATATTACGATGAATGGACTCCAACAACTCGAATAAATTAAAAGCTATAATCAAATTTACTTGCGTAAAAATATTAAAAATACCGTAAAATTTAAAAAAAAAGACTAAGTTTTAAAGGCAATTCTATAAGAGCGAATAAGTATTCAGGGTTCTAAGTTAAATTTTAAATGAACACCAAAATTTTGTGAACGTCAATGTAGTAGCTTCTCTAACGAGATCAAGTTTTACATTTGCAAATTATCGCAAATTTTTGATCATTTTTCCTACGTTAATGATAAATCAAAATGTTACCCTCTTACCTGATACCATTTTAAGCGTGGTATCACACCTCCCCGAATTTTTATGAACTTGTAAATATGATCTGTTCTTAAAAATTATATTTCTTAAGGATGGGGATACAATCCTTGTCCTTAAAAGTAAGCCCCTTCGTCCTTATAAATCAGGTTTGGCCATTACCTCGAATTCTTAATATTTCTAATACTCAAAAATAATCATCTACACCTGTAGGATCACAGTAAGCGACAGATCCCATGACGTCACGAGCTGCCTTCTTTTGTAGTGGTTTTGTCGATTATTGGGAAATTATTGAATATTGGCTAATTTTGCCCTCCCAAATAATTTCATGTTTTTATTCGAAATAATTTTAAATATTGATTTCCCCTCCTATTTCCCTATAAATGCAGTTTTTGACGCATTTTTATTTAACATAATGTTATAACCATTGGAAGAAATCATTAACTTTTAATTTTTTAATTAAATGAAACTAGCGAAATACTAAAAATAGTATTAGAATTCAAATTTAAAGATTATTACAAAGGTCTAATTAAGTAATAATTAAGAGTCAAGGTTTTTAATATTTTTTTTTAATAGTAAAAAGGATTTAAATTTATCTTCTTAATTTTTTTTGATTTAAAATTTTTTTTTTTAGTTTATTTAGTTTATTAAATCATTACACAGATATCGATTAAAGGAAAATTTTAAAAGATAAACCATGTGTGTACTAATTATGTATTTTAGATGCTACAAAAACATCAACCGAAACACCGTTAGAACCAGCCGTGGAAATTTCTACATGAGCGGCATGGAAAAAGTGACCCCAGGTGGTCGCATATGAAGCAACCATCCCAATATATTATGAAATGGAATGGATCCAGGAGTACGCAGATCGAACTGGACCACCCGAATCAAAAAGAAACAATAAGTGTACCAATAAATCAACAACCGAATGCCTATTAGAGACCGCCATACTAAAATTAGGAGCTGCCTATGAGCAACAACTAGGAATACTAAAAATAAATACACAGAACAATTTGGCGAATAAGAAAATCTGAACTACAAAAACCAAGTAGGACTTAAATTCGCGCAGGAAACGAGCTCTGGACTTTTTGGGTGACGGATTATCATGGTGTTGTGGAGTCGCCACAATGCATATGTTAGAATTTCTAACAACTACGGAAAAAGACATGGAAGACCACATCAAAAAATTAACAGAAGGATTAACCACCACGTTACAAGGAATAGGAAGAGATTCCGTTGAATTCAAAAGATACGAAAAGGAAATAGCGACCACATTCCATAATGTAGAGAAGAAAATGAATGTAATGGAAAACGAAATATCAGCAAACCTAACAGAAGGATAACGATAGAAGAAACTTAATCACTTCACTGTATACTAATTCGTACGAAAATTTAAGAAGAATCATTCAATTAACAAAAGTGATTAGGGATAACTTGATAATATCTTCCTGTAGGCAACATCAAATTCCATCTAATATCCTGGAATCAACAACATTGCATCAAGATTTGGTAAAGTTGGAGAAGTAGTTACAGACATCAGACCAAGGCCTAGCTATCCCAAGGGATGAAGTCACACGCTATTACTGTTTAATTCTCATAATTAAACAGAGTGATTACTACTTAAGGATCACCCTATAAATACAGTCAATAAATAATTGATTAATTAACAGAATTAAATAGAGTAAGGTAAAAATGTATAATAAATTATGAATAAAGAATATTTACATTAGTCAACTAAAAACATTCAGTTGACATTAAAATAATATATATTGCCGTGTTAAGATACTGTAAAAATATAAAATTCTGATTTATATAGCGGAGGAAAGTATGACGGCTCTTTTCTAACATCCGATTAGCTCTATGGGCGTGTAAATGGTTCGATGATAGACAATTGAACACCACCTCGGTTCGCTAACTACGACCTATTCAAATTTAATAATAAATTCTTACGGGTATCTGAATCAACGTACACCTCTTTTGCTGTAATAAAATTTTGAATAAAACTCAAATAAATCTCATCTATAAGAAACTTAAACGATCCATTTATTAACATAACCTTTCAATTCATCAACAGACAAAATCATAATAAATACTTAAAGAAAACAAATTAAGTGTACAATTGTAAAAATGTTCTAATCTCCTAAACACCCCCCGATTAATTTGCACTAAGTAAATTTTAAGAAAAATTGTCAAATAAATTACCGCGGTGTGCACACAATTAATCTCTTACCGGTTTACTGTCCACCGTCGAAATACCGAACTAATGTTGTCGCTGCAGAATGTGCCGGTGTTGACGTGATCTCGCCTCCAGTTTGTCCATTCACAGCTCGAACTGCGAAAATAATTGACAACCAAGAATAATTCGATTTGCAGAAATTACTCCTCTTTCCGTTGCTTCAGGTAAATCAGATAACTTCCTCATATAATAACTTAAAACCACAATCCAATTCTTAACCAAACAAAAACTTGCAGCGGTACCAAAAATTTTCATTTAATCGAATCTTCGTTGCTTCTTGACTTAATAATATTCCAATCACAAACGTAATTTTCTCTCTTACTATTTACCATCGATTGAATCAATTCCAAACTTAATATCCAAAATAATAAAAATAATTGTCCTTACTATGACGGACATTCAATAAATTTTCACCAAACTTTTTCTAAATCAACCACGTCCGTACTTCTCTCTGGACGGCTTCCTAATCCCCAACAATTCTCAAATTGTTCTCCCCTCCAATTTCGACCGGCGTACTTGATCAATTTTCCATAATTTACACTTTTATTAACACTCAAATTTAAATTCTTCGCGCCACCTAACTCAACAATTTTTAAATTACTTAATTTGTTTATTATATAACTGAATATTATCAAATGGGTCATAATTTTGTCTCTTTACATTTTTTTTTAGAAATCGATTAATTTCTGTGGAGACTTAGTTTTGGTTTATCAAATATGAGATCAAACAGCTTTAAAAAATACTAGAGGTGTCTGTCGACTCAAGTACATTTCAAAGTGGTGTCTTAACCTTGTTTGTTAAAGCAAAAGGTGTTTTATTGCCCAATCGAACTCACCCCTTTTGAATCATTACAATATGTAGGTTAAAAAGATAGACATAAATTGCAAGATTTCATAAGTATAATTAGAATTGTAACAATTATATAAACTAGATTGTAAGAATTATTTGATGATCAAGCAAGACTGATTTATATTTAAGAATAAATTAATTTATAAATACCAGAGTATTAATTTGAACTTAGTTTGAATTACTGCCTGCTTCTCCAACATTTGATAAGATATGTGGATCAAGTCTAACAAATTCGTAACTAAGTATTGAGACTGGTACTTAGCACATATCTATCAAATCTTCAAGTTATCCTAAGGGATTTCTTTAACCGGTCCCTATATAAATACTACCCCGTGAGACGCCTGATCTTATTGATTGAAGGTTGGTATAGTCTTCCTGATATTTTACCAAAAAGAATCTGTCACTTAAATATGATTTTAACACGCGATAGAGTTGATGAGGGAGACCCTTCTTCAGTCTGTAACACATTTCTTCATGCCATGCCTTGTCAAAGGCCTGGCTGATGTCGAGGAACGCTGCTTGTTTTTCAACTCGTTGCCTATCTTGTTGCATATTCTATGGACCTGCTCAATCGTGTTATGTTGTCCTCTAAAGCCAAATTGGTGATCTGGTATGAGTTTATTTTCTTCTATTACCAGCTTCAGACGTTTGAGTAAATGTTTCACAAGTATTTTTGACAATACTGGCAGCAAACTAATTGGTCGATACGAAGTTACTTCTTACATCTTTTTACCGGGTTTAGCATAGGGATTATAAGTGCCACTTTCCATTGTTTAGGAAAATATCCCATGTGTATATGACAGCATTGTAGATAAATGTTAAGAGCTTTATAGATTCTGATGTTAGTTATTGTAACACCCTGCCCATAATTAGATCAAAACCCGGTGCTTTTGCATTGGCTTTAATAGTTTTGATCGGCAATCGCATCTGGAGAGGTGCATCCATGTATTGAAGAATTTTGAAAGTTTCATCTGCTGTTAGGTTGTAAGGGTATGGCTTAAATACACCTGATAAATATTTTGTAAAAACATTAGCCTTTTCTTTATAGCTTCTTGCCCAATCTCCATTTTCAGTTCCGATTGGCGGAACAAATTGTTGTGGACGCTTCATATAATGAGCAATAATTAGTTTCTGTGGCTGATAAGTTGCCAATATTATCGTTAAATAATTGATTGTTGATGTTAAGAATTAATGCCTTAAGTTCGTGCGATTTTCTGTTAAATTTATTCTTATCCTCTAGTGTTCTTGTAATTTGCCATAGTTTCCGAGTTTTTTATTTTTATGCAACTGTTTGCTTGATAATTAAGTCATTTTATTGACAAAAGTTGTTAATAGGTTAAGCATGGTTCCCATTTGCTCCATAAGTTTTTTCATCATTGTTTCGAGTTGGTTCATATCGTTATTATTTTGCTGTACTGCTATAACTTCGTTTATATGACTAGACTGATTTGTGATTTGGTTTTGTCTTAGTTTAGTTTGTGCCAATCGCGGCAAAATTACTGGATGTTGTATATTCCTGTTGATATGGTAGTTTTTATTAGGTGTTTTATTGTTTCTTTCTCTCAAGCTTGGGTAGAATCGCTGTTGCAGTTGTTTATGTACAAGATATCCTCTATAATTTTCAGGATGAGCATCATCGCAGTTTACGCATTAATTTAACTTCTTGGTCGTTTTCTTTTCTATTGCATTCACTTGTCCCATGATCGCCTATCTTGGAGATTTGTTACAGAATTTTTGTGTGTGTCCATATCGTTGACATTTTGCACACTGTGGTATCGCTCTCTTGGTGTGAGGGGTCTCAAACTGTACGATAGTGTTCTTGATGCGATAAATTTTATAAACTTGTTCATTATTTTCCTGCTGTTTGATTTCAACATAGAACATGGGCAATGCAGTTTTGTTTACTCTGTGCTTTATGTCCCAATTTTTCCATCACAACTTTGAGTCGTTCAATGTCTGATGATTGATGCAGTTTCGTCAGTACCACTCGCCAGCTTTTGATTGGATTTTGACTTGTTCTTTATTTATAGTTTAAATAAGGTAGCAGTCCGTTGCTACTGTATGTTATTTACACCATATACAAATATTTGGTGACGGCTTAGGTTCTAAACCTTGGTCCTCATGTTCTTCATCATTTCCCATCGGTGTAAATCTTGTTTTTTTGTTTGAATAGGGCTATTTAACCAATAATCAATAATTTTCTTCTGTTTGTGGGTCCCCATATTTTGTACAGGTCTTCGCAATCTCCTCTTATTGTTTCTAGCTATTTTCCATTCATTGGTTTTAGGTAAAAGTGGAAAATCAGTCCCTCCTACGGGTACGTATTGATAAGATAATGGAAGATGCTGCGGGGGGTTTGCTTATATATTTCCTAGATGTTGTTGGTTATAATATGTTATGGTATAAGGTAGCATAGGTTGCCTTTGTTTAAGATTTGGCATCATTTGGGACTGGTGCTCAACGTTTGGATTGTTTAGCATATTATACTGTTCCGGTAAAACCGGAATTAACACCTGTTGTACCTGCCATCGTCACACTTGCAATGTATCGCAGCCAGCAGGGCCATTCAGAGGCTAAATAGAAGAGGTGAACACCCGGAGGAAAATCAGTACGCAGAGATTAGAAAGAAGCTTAGCGCGTCTGTACTCCGCAGCAGAAGGAACTGTTGCAATGACATGCTAAAGGAGGTAGACGCGGACGTGTGGGGTCTAGGGTGCAAGATAATCACCAAGAAGATCTGTAGGACCAATATCGCGGGCCTCACACCAGCAAGGATAGAGGAGATTGTCTCTACTCCTTTCGCGACCCATGAAGCAATTGATTTCGTAGCGCAACCAGCCAACGTGACGTCGGAATTCACAATAGAAGAGTTGAGGAAAGCGGCGGGCAAAGCGCCGAGATCAGACAACATCCCGACAGAAGTCCTGAAGGCAGTTGCCCAGGAGAGCTCGGAAGTCATCCTTGCCGTATTCAACAAGTGCCTAACGGCGCGGCGGGAAAATTTCCAGAGATTTGAAAGAATGCAACACTGGTGCTGCTCAAAAAGGGAGAAAACCCGCTGAAGAACCCAAGCTCCTACCGACCCATCTCTCTGATAGACGGTATGGGCAAGCTGTATGAAAGATTGGTACTATCCAGACTGCAATCGCAACTTCAGAGCGACGAAGGCTTTTCAGATCTCCAGTTTGGATTCCGAAAAGGCCGCTCCACCATCGACGCCCTAAACACCGTCATAGAGAGGGCGAGAAAGGCGAAGGCAGGAACACGAATGACAAGAGAAATCTGTCTCCTAATCACCCTAGACGTGCAGAATGCATTCAACTCGGCAAGGTGGAGCCATATCGTGGAAGAGCTGGAAGTTAGAGAAACTCAAAACTACATCATAAATGCCATCAAGGATTATGTTAACCAATGCACTATTATCATCGACGAGGCGCTGCTACAGTCGGAAGTGCAAGTGAAAAGTGGGGTTCCACGGGGTTCAGTATTGGGGTCGACCCTGTAGAACGGGGTGCTGCGTCTGGAACTTCTAGAAGGCTCAACACTTGTGGGATTTGTGGACGATCTGTCCCTAGTAATCATTTTGTAAAGGAGGTTTGCATCTGCACTTGTGCCAAATTTCATGCTTCTGTCACAAAGTGCAAGGTCTATAGTAAATTTGTCGGGCTGCCAACAATATGAAAACTAACGCAACATGCGTTAAAAAGAAACACACACAGTTAAAATAACATAAATTTATTAAGTCGAAATTAAGAATTTAAAAAAAACACAGAAACTACCCAACATTTGCAGTTGTCGTACATAGCCTACTCTCATGCAAGATTACAAATAAAAATATTGCGATAACAATAATGACCAATACATCACTATCGAAAACTAATGCCCCATTTACGCAAGATGCTTTTAGCATTATTTTAAAAAATCAAATCAAAATAATGCTCCAAGCAATTTGCGCACAAAAAATCTCCAAAAAATGAATAAAAACAATAAAATGCAAGTGGATAAATACACAAAGTTCAAAAGGCAATAATAAATTTAAATAATAACAATTAATTTTACAGCTGTCTTATATAGCCTACTCCTCAAGATTATAAAAAAACGATGTTGTGATAGCATTTGGCGGCGCGTCAAATCCACAAATAATCACAAGTCGATCAAGTTAACCCATATAACCAAAGGGGTACTCTATCACTAACTCAGCCACCCGAAACAAAATTTCGTCTGCTACACACTAAAGAACACACTTATTTTAGCAAATTGTAAAAATAAAAAGTGTGGTTGCGGCTCAAACTTTTGAAAAAATCGAATTTGAACTTAGCAAATTTAACGAAATTCAGTGGTAAAATTAACGAGATTCCCGCGCGTCGCTCATTCTGTTGACAGTCCGTGTAGTTTTAATGACCCTAACACTTAGAGTATTTCGCACCGGCCCCCAGGTCCCGATGGCATCACCAATACTGCCCTCAAAGAACTTCCCCAAAAAGCCAAAGTTGCCATCACCGGCGTAATTAACGCATGTTTTCGACTCAACTACTACCCACAAATTTGGAAAACCGCTGACGTAGTGGTAATCCCCAAACCCGGTCAAAATCTCAAACTTCCGAAAAGCTATAGACCAATCAGCCTGCTCCCTTCTATTGGAAAAGTAGTTGAAAAAGTCATTCTCACCCGTCTCCAAGAAGCCATGTTCGATAACAGTATTATTCAAAACGAACAATTCGGCTTCCGTGCTGGACACAGCACGACCCACCAAGCCCTCCGATTAGTTGAGCACGTCACGCAGGCACTCAACAAAAAAGAATTCACCGGCCTAGTGCTACTCGACGTATCGAAAGCTTTCGATAAGGTCTGGCACGAAGGCCTCCTGTTCAAAATGCTTCAATCTAAAATTCAAATTCCACTAGTCCGACTTATTGCCTCCTACCTTCACGACAGAAAACTCCAAGTCAAACTCATGAACACTAGATCCACAAAGCGCCCCATCACCTCCGGAGTCCCCCAGGGTTCGATCCTTGCAGCTTCACTGTTTAACATCTTTATGAGCGACATTCCAACCCCCTTAGATCCCGCAACAAAAATTTCATTATATGCAGATGACACTGCAATATACACGTCCTCAATCCACCCGGACATAGCCACAACCCGCCTCCAGGAGGCGATCAACGATCTCGGGAGGTGGTACGAAACTTGGCGCATCGAGGTTAACTCGAGCAAAAGTTCCGCGATCATGTTTCGAAATCGTTGCAAGCCTCACAAGTCCAGTGTCTGGATGTTTGAGGAGCAAATCCCCTGGAAAACCAAGGTCAAGTACCTTGGCGTTACCATGGACCGACGTCTCAAATGGGACGCTCACATATCCTCCGCAACCGGTAAAGCCAAATGCCTCTTCAATAGATTGTTCGTCCTCATGAACAGTAAAAGTACCATGTCCCCCGCTAACAAACTAAGATTATACAAAGCAATAATCCGCCCGACAATGATTTATGCCTCCCCTGTCTGGGGATACGCACGCTCTAGGGCCATAAATAAACTTCAAGTCATTCAAAACAAAAATCTCCGAGCTATTTTCAGCGCCCCCTATTACGTCACTAACAGGCGACTACATGCAGACGCCAAACTAGATCTTATTAACACTCTTAACCGCAAACATGCCACCAATCTTTACAACAAATCCAAATTTTCAGAAAACCCACTAGTAAATCAACTAGGTCAATACAACCCAGCCGACTTCTTCATTCCCCGTCCCAAATCACTCCTGACCACGGACAACTCCTGACCATAACTCACCCCCACACAGACTAATGTATGTTCACAGGTTTAACTTACACAAATTCTCTTCGAAAGTGAATTTATTCACTAGATTTGTGTAATTTTTCGATCAATTTCCACAAGCTTCGATAAATCACCCCCCATAGTATCACTACAATCCCACTAGTCGCCAATTCTGACTAGTTCCAAGTAGAAGCCACTCACTTCGAGGTCATCAATAGAAATTATAATTTCTTTCTTCGAATTAGGGACTCTACTATATCGGCAAACGTAAAAATTTCTTTTTCTTCACATATCTCATATTCACAGTCACAGCCCAGGTTTCTAACCAGTCAGTCCGCCAAGCGCCAATTCCCAGAGACCCACCGGTCTCTACAACTTCCAATGTCATTAATGTATTCTTTCAGATGAAGGAGAAGGCCGGCCATGCCGGGATGCTCCATCAAATACATATCAGGTAAAGGTAAAGGTTCGCACCGGCAGATGCAGCTCGTCTCTCGTACATGTAACATCGATTATTTTTTGTTTTTACGCGATTCTTTGGGGGTGGAACGTAATAGTTTACTGGCCTATACCGCAACTATACTTTTTAATGCTATTTCAAGGGTCTCTAAGCTCCCGGTTTCATTTATCCCGGTTTTCTAGATGGGTGGCGCCTTATCGTATGTTTAGCCTAGTAACCAGAGTCAAAACCGCCCTGGTGGGGTGCAGAGCGTAGCGGCGCCCCGGAGGGGTAGGTTTTGACGATGGATAACCCTCCTTATCGAATGCACACCCCAAAATTCGAAGGGGTCTGCCGCATATTCGATGCTAATTTCCCGTACTTTTCAAAACTCGATATTGGGGTTGTTTTTAAACAATGTACACTTTTTTTTTAATAGACAAATATAAGCATGTTCTTTAGTGTGTAGCACTCGAAATTTTTTTTCGAGTGACTGAGTTAGTGAAATAGTTCCCAATTGTTGGATTAATATTCTTAAGTATAGCGAATTATTATGCAAAAATTTTGTTTTGTTTGGAACAAATTTTAAAATTTTGTTCAAATTCGGCGAATTTCTACGGTCATCCTTGTATCGTTTTATTTTTTTTGTTTTGTGAATAGTTTAGATTTATCTCTTGTCATTTTTTTGATTTGATTGGAAAGCTTTACCAAGAATTTCATTTGTATGCAAGTTTGATAATTTCTGCATAGTATTGATAAAGGGATAAACGATACACACGCGTGCGGATAAAGTTACCAACTTCACTGTGCGCAATTAATATTAATTTAATCATATTTATAAGAAATAATGTGCCTTTTAATAATATTATTATAAAATAAGTAACTTATTTTTAATAAGGGTGACATAGGAAGGTCACGATTAACGACAAAAGTACAGTGGTGGAATAGATGATATAGATAAATCAGATGATATAGATCAGGGGTGGCCAACTTGATTAGACCCAAGATCTCCTGTTTACTAACGAAACCCTGTGCGATCTACCAATTACATACTTATTGAAATCTTAAATGAAACAGCATAGTTCAGTACAAAATCATATAGTTTTTTTTATTTTGTTAAGAGAAAAAACATAAATGTGAAAATTATTCTTAGTAACTACTTATTTGACTATATATTAGTGTGAGCATTGCGTCTGAGCATCTTCCACTAGTTTAGCATAATCAGGATTGTAGTTGGAAACAGTGGCGTACCTAGGGGGGGGGGCGGGGGGGCGGTCCGCCCCGGGCCCCTTTACTAAGGGGGCCCCACCCAAAAATAAATAATTCCATGTTTCTCAAGTGAGCGAGCTCATACGTGGCTCAGTCGTTCAGAGAGCGTCGGTTTCGGAGCTGCGTTGCGTCGTGCTGAACGTCGTAGATTCAATTGTTCGAATTCGGGCTCTTACGATAAAACTTTTTATCAGTTTAACATTTTTAACAGTAATGATAATTGATGACCTTGGACTGCACGAGTTTGTTCCCTTATTCTATCTATTATTTCTCTGCACAGGGCAATAGCTTATGGAAGACGGTTAGATTAAGGCAAAAAAAAAGGCTAGCCACATTAAAATGTTTTTTTTTTGAGGGTGAGGGGGGCCTCCAAAATAAATCCGCCCCGGGCCCCAAGTGGTCTAGGTACGCCACTGGTTGGAAATTGCCAACCTTAAAGAATCCAATGTATGAGCGTCTGTCAAGCGAGACCGGTATTTATTTTTTATTTGTTTTAAGTAGGAAAATGCTGACTCACATAAATATGTTGAACCAAAACACGAATGAAGTTGTTCAACACATTTCTTGAAATTTGGATATTTTTCGTTGGAAACCAATGCCCAGAAATCTTGACCTGAGGATGACCTTGCTTTTAGAAATATGTCGCAGCGCAGAGTAATAATTTCGTTTTGTAACATCATCTGCTCCATTTGAAATGTATCTGCAAATTTTGTAGCCAATTCATAGATATCACTATGATCAATGGAATCATTAAACGGATAACTGATGAATTGAACCATCTTCTCAATTTTTCTGTGACGATTAGACAGAGTCTAATCGTGATTTACATCGGTAATTGTCGACACTCCGGTAGTCTCTGTCGTCAATTGTCAACGGACTGACTGAGACGTAAGGCCGTATACAGAAAGAAAGCTGGAAACTTATAAGCGCTTACCGGCGTATCTCTATTAATGGGATGTATAGCTTTTTTTCGCATTTTTAAATACACATTTTCTAACAAAACCAAATCATCGTCCGATGAGTCCGACATTTTGCTTGGTCTGCTTCAACCTGCTTCCTTTGTGTAGAACGGACCAGCGCGGTAAGCGCTTATAAGTTTCCAGCTTTCTTTCTGTATACGGCTTTACACGGGACGGATTGACACCCGCCCCTCCCCCGCGTCCCACACGCTTCCTTCTTATTGGTCATCGCGAGCCGAAAACAAAAGACTATACTGCGTAGAATAGAGGATAAATAAATATTATGATGCGTGCAGCAGTTGGTGATTACGTTGCGCAGTCTGGTCTACGTATTTATATTTTTTGCCTTGCCACGATCGATTGGACTGACAGTCGCGATCGACCGGTCGATCGCGATCGACCTGTTGGCCACCCCTGATATAGATAAATCAGATGTTACGGAAACATCGAACGATATATCCCTGAAAACAATTTCTAAACAGAACGATTCAACATCACTAGAGAAAATATCGAGTATATAGCCACTTTTAGAAATTGCTGAAAGCGGCGAAAATTTAGAATCAGGACATTAGAACTTCATTTCTGTCACTCAACAACAAGCCATCAATTACAACAACCCTTCATCGTGGCCGCGAATTACGGATGGCATGAGAATAACTTTGATATTGCATGGCCCAGATCAGGGAAAAATATCGATTTCAGAAATATTGAAACAAAAAATGGACGTCGATTTCTTCCTCATTGGTTCAAAAACCAATTACCCAACGGTGAAACCATACACCGAAATTGGTTAATTTAATCCAAGAATAAAAATGTTTTATTCTGCTATCTGTTTGAATTTCGCCAAACTCAAATACTTTTGATTGCCAATCGTCGTGAAGAGTTTTGGATTGGAAAAATATAGTATGTATAGGATTGAAGATCACGAGACATCACCAGATCATCGAAAATACTTTGTTCAGTGGAAAACTTTAAAAGTCAGATTGAAAACCTCACAATGTATTGACAATTCATTGCAGAAGCCAATTTTCTTGGAAAAGGAGCGATGGAGTCACATCCTTCGAGCGAGTTTAAATGTGATTATGTTTTGTGCTAAAAACAATTTAGCATTGCAAGGCTCAACGTCAGAAATTGGCATACAAGGAAGTGGTGTGTTTTTGGATATCATTGAATTACTCAGAAAGTAGTACGACAAAACATTAGAAGAGATCATTTCGAATCATAAAAAGGTCAATTAACTATTTATCACCACAAATTCAAAATGAAATTGTCACTTTATTGGGACAGAAAGTTCGTAATGAGATTTCATCAAGGATTCGAAAATCTAAATATTATTATAGTTTTCTGTTTGATTGCACGCCAGATGTCTCTCATAATGAACAAATGTCGGAAATTATTCGATATGTCTATATTTCTAATGGGAAAGTGAAGATAGAAGAAAGTTTTAATGACTTTATTATTTATTTATTTATTTTTTTTTATTTGACTACTACTTAAAAATTTACAATCTGTTTTTACAACATTTAGTAAATATCGTGACACAGTTAGAGAAATTAACATGTGAGGGTGAATCCAGTGATACACCCTCGTAAAATCATAATGTTACGTGGCAACAAATAACATATTATATAAAGTAGAATGTTACTCTTTTACAAATCTTGTTTTAAGGTCACAAGGTTTAAACCTCTTTAATCTACGCGTTTCACTGAGTTCACTTTGGTTGAGTTTCTCTGCCAGAGGGTTTGGGTGATCAGCAAGCCTTTCATAATATGCTTGGCTATATTTTGAAATTTCTTCCCTAATTGTGGGCATCTCTAGGTCACGCTGGATTACCTGATTTGGGACATACCAGGGAGCATCGACAATCAGTCGCGAAACCTTGGATTGGAAGCGTTGCAGAATTTCTATGTTGGAGCTAGACGCAGATCCCCAAAGCTGGATTCCGTACGTCCACACCGGTTTCAAAACCATTTTGTAGATCAGCAGCTTGTTTTCAGTTGTAAGTTCTGATTTTCTCCCTACCAGCCAATACATTTTACGGAGTTTATGTCCCAATTGTTTCCTTTTGTTAAAAATGTGCTTCTGCCACGTCAATCGTCTGTCCAGGTGGAGTCCCAAGTATCTAACCTCATCTGCCTGAGGGAGTTGGTTATTATTTAGAAATACTGGTGGACACGTATCTCTTTTAAGCGTAAAGGTTACCTGCACTGACTTAGTTTCATTTACTTTGATTTTCCATTTTTCCAGCCAATTTTGTATTTTATCGAGACTATTTTGTAGCATTTCAGTTGCGATTTTCGGATGTTTATGAATGGCTATCTCAGCTGTATCGTCCGCGAAAGTGGCGGTAGTGGTAGGCTTTGACGTAGGCAAATCCGCCGTGTATAGAGTATATAAAACTGGCCCAATTACACTACCTTGCGGCACTCCCGATTTTATGGGTGCTAATGGCGTATATTCATCTTGAAATTTTACCAGGAAATATCTGTCAGTCAGGTATGATTTTAGGATCCTGTAGTAGTTATGTGGTAAATTCTTCTTCACCTTATATAACAATCCCTCATGCCAGACTTTGTCAAAAGCCTGGGAGACATCAAGGAAAGCCGCAGTGCAATAGCAACTGTTTTCCAATGCGTGGTTTATCTTGGTGACAATTCTGTGGACCTGTTCTACGGTACCATGCCCTTGTCTGAAACCAAACTGGTGGTTGGGGACTAAATTCTGTTCTGCTAAGATTGGTCTGAGTCTCTTCAGTAGCATTTTCTCAAACAGCTTAGAAAGGACCGGTAGCAGGCTAATCGGTCTGTACGACTTGACATCTTCAACTGATTTTCCAGGTTTTAGAACAGGAATCATTTGGGCGACTTTCCATTGCATTGGGAAGTATTCCAGTCTTAAGATGGCATTAAATAATTGGGTTACATATTTATATCCTTTATCTGAAAGCTCTTTTATCACTTTTCCGGTTATCAGATCGTACCCTGGGGCTTTTTTTTGGATTCAAGTCATTTTTAATGGCAAACTCGACCTCTGACATTTTAAATCGCTTAATTGGCAGGTCCAGTTGATCAGGCGAGTCTAGAAATTTTCTTAACTCTTCTTCCTGCTGTAGGCATTTTGATTTGAATGGTGTAAAAACATTCGTTAAGTGTCTCGCAAACAGCATAGCTTTTTCAGTTTCACTCCTGGCCCATTGTCCATTTTCCATTGCAAGTGGTGGATGAGTAACTTGGGGCTGCTTCAATTTTTTTGTTGCCTTCCAAAGAGAGTAATCCGTAGCTTCCGTTGCCGTTAAGTTCTGCAGATAGTTTTGTATATTTTTGTTTCTATAATTGCTAAATAATTGTTTAAGTTCTTTCACAGCTTTATTTAGTTTATTTTTATCATGCGGGGCTCTTGTTTGTTGCCATATTTTCCTCAATTTACGTTTTTCTGAGATCTTTTCTTTTATATTAATCGGACAATCGTCGATCTCCTTAGCTTCTTTATGCAAAGGTGTTGAGTTCCATGCTGCATTTTGTATTGTTCGAGTTAGGTGTTCGGTTGCGTCATCGATATCATTGTTTGTTTTCAAAGGAATTTCTAGCGTTAGCTTTTCGTCCAGAAGACATCTAAACTTTTCCCAGTTTGTTTTTTTACTGATCAGGTATGGAGGTTTCTCTTTGATTTTTATTTTTGTGCTTAATGTTACTATTACCGGGGAGTGGTCTGATGACAAATCCAAACAAGATTCAGCTTGGAAGCGGTTTGTTGGTATGCCCTTCACTACACAGAAGTCGAGAAGGTCCGGGAGTTTCCTTCTGTCTGTGGGCCAGTATATTGGTTTTCCTGTTGAAATGTAATTGAGATTATTTGCTTCCATAGCCTTAAGTAGCTCTCTGCCCTTTGTTGTAACTATTCTTGAGCCCCATTGGGTATGCTTGGCGTTGTAGTCACCCCCTGCAATAAATCTGGGGCCGAGGCTTTTGTAAAAATGTTCGAATTGTTCCTGTTTGATTGAGTGTTTTGGAGGACAATAGATTGAAGATATTACTATTGGTCCATTCCATTCTTCCACAGTGATGCTGGTGGCCTGTAGATGTTCTTGCTGGTATTTGTCGACGAGGTTATGTTTTATTGTATTTTTGACGATTATGGCCGTACCACCATGGGCTGTTCCATCAGGATGTTGTGTATCATATATAGTGTACCTGGGGATTTTCAGGTAGCTGCGCTTAGTAAAATGTGTTTCCGATATTAAAACTATGTCAATGTTGTTTTCAGCAATAAATACTTTTATGGCTTGGCCGTGTTGCGCTAGGCCATTAGCGTTCCAGTGTGCTATTTTAATTTGTGTTAGCATTTTGGTTTTTTGTCATGAACATTGTCAGAAGATTTAGTATTGTCCTCATCTGCTCAATAAGGCTTTTCATCATCGTTTTCAGCTCTTGTATATCAGTGTGTTGCTGCACATTTGTGATTTGTTGTTGGTTATTCGTGTTCGCGAATTGTGCTTCCTGACTTGGATGTTCTTGCGACTGTGGCACGTTTGTATTGATAGTGGGGCGAAGAATTTGCGGAACAGGTTGTGTGTTTGGACTGTAGTTCGTCAGTGCCTGTACGTACGAGACTGCAGGTTGATTTTGTCCAATAATTTCATGTGTTTGGATGTCATTTTCAGTTCTATTTTTTCTAAGTGGAGGATATTTCTTCTTTTGTAGGTCTTTATATATGCTACATCCCTTGTAATTCGCTGGGTGGTTTCCATCGCATAAGACGCATTTGACTAGGTTTGTCTTCTCTTTTCTCTGGCAGTTGATGGTAATGTGATCTCCCGCGCATTTAACACAGCGTGGGGTATGGTGGCAGAAGCTTCTTGTGTGACCATAGCGCTGGCATTTAGTGCACTGCGGGATCTCTCTTTTTGGCCGTGGTGGTTCGAAGTGTATTTGACTATTATTAATGGTTTTCAACTTGTAAATATCTTTATTATTGTCTTGTGGCTTTAATTCGACGTAGAACATTGGAAGTGGATCTTTGGTGATCCTTTTTCTGATGTTACATACATTTGTAACTGTATGTCCGTGCATTTCAATTTCCGTCTTTATTACTTGAATGTCAGTTGAGTGATGTATGTTTTTTAAGACAGTTCGGTAACTACGTTCCTTCTTGTTTTGATACGTATGGAATTCGGTCTTTTTTTCCGTTACTGCTTTCACAATTTCGGTGTAGTTTTCGGAGGTTTTTGGTTGTATCTTTTTCTCTTGCGTACCAAAGAGTTTGGTCTCATATCCATTTCTTGCCACTTCCTTCAACAATTCATTAAGTGGAGCAATACAACCCACTCCTGTTACAAATATAGGTGGTGGTTTAAGTACTTTTTCTTGGCCGTTTTCTTTACCTTTCTCTGATTCGTCATCATTTTCTCCGTCGTTTGATAGACTTGCATATTTATTTGATGTTAACGGGGCATTTAGCCAATAATCAGCTAGCGTAGCCTGCTTGGGTTTTCTACTTATATTATCTGGGCTGTTATTGTTTCGGCCTCGTTTATCATACCGTACGCGTTTCCACTCATTTAGGTTTGGTATTTCTTTAGTAGAACTACTGTATGTGTTTCCTGTAGGCATCCATATTTGGTGTTGTTGCTGCAGATGTATGGGGTGTTGTGTAGTCACCTGCTGCGTAGGATATTGGATTGGGTAGTTTCCATAATATATTGGTGTGTTAGGATGTATGTATTGTGTTTCCATTTGTGCAGGACCCGTGTAGGAGGCACTGTTTGCATCAGGAAGTAATTGATTTTTTGTTTTGTGTAGTTGGTTTTCTACATTGTTGAATGGTTTTTCACCCATGCTCGAACTTTGATAGGTTTGGGATAAATACGTCCCTAGGGGTTGTTGTGGCATTATTTGCAGATTTGGGTTTACTATTTGATGGGGTATTTTAGGTGGAGGCGTCCGCTGCATGTTTGCGCCGCTTAATATTCATATCATAACCTCACTCTTATGTTAGCGTAAATAAGTTTATTATTTTCAGATGTATACGGTGTTATAACACTCTCACCACTAATCTACCACTCACTTATACTAGCAGATGCTGACTCTCCTTCTAAAACTCGTTATATCAAATATCTCAACGAAATTCCTATCCAATATTAGAATAACATCAGTACAGGACCGTCTCTAAATATTCTCTTTATTATTACTGAAGAAATTACTGGCGAGCGGTTGGCATCTGATGTAATCATGTAATGAAGAAATTAAAAGATGATCAAGGGCGGATCTACGCGGGGGGGGGGTAATAGGGGTAACTACCCCCCCCATGAATCTTCATTGCAATACAAATCTTAAAAATATACCTTAATTTTCCCTAAATTTTATTACAAAACATGTATTTACCCCCTCCATAAACTTTGGCCAGATCCGCTATTGAAGATGATCAGTTCGATAATCAAGATGCAAGAGGTCAAAGCTACGACAATGGAGCCAATATGTCGGGAAATTAGTGCGGTGTCCAAGCACATATTCAAAAAAGAAACAATCTCGTTTTTTATATACTCGTACCAAGTGCAAACCATAGTTTGAATTTGGCAGGGGTACATTCCGCTTCAATCAATGCAGAAAAGAAAATATTGTTTGGAACCGTAGAAAGCATTTTCAATTTTTTTTCTCGCTCTACAAATCGTTGGACTATCCTGATGAAGACATTAAAAGTTTCATTAAAGGGATACTTGGACACAAGATGGTCATCGAAATCCATTGCCATAAAACCATTGAGTACCCAAATTAAAGAAGTTTACGGAGTACTTAAAGATATGATCGCCAATTCTATAAATCCTGACATTACCTTATCCGCCCAAAGTCTGCTCGAAAATATTGATTTAAAATTTATTTTCTACCTTGATGTCTGGAATCAGATATTCGGTCAAGGTGAGCGTGCTAGCGGTGCTAGTAAAGCCTTACAAACGAAAACTTTGACTTTGGAATAAGCTGCAAGTCTGATAGAGGCCTTAAAGAATTCACTGCAAGATATTCGTGGTACAGAATTTGAAGAAAACAAAAAACGTAGTACATTAGTTACTACTCTGGGAGTGATAAACACAAGTAAAAGGTCAAAAAAGAAGAAAAGATTGGAATTGTACGAATTAGAAGGCGATGGGCCAAATATTTCAGAAATTCAAAAACTTCGCATCGATATTAACAATGCAGTTGATGTCTTCATAACTCAACTTAAATTGGAGGTATGATATAACGGAGGTTGCCAAAGATTTCGGATATTTGTCTGGACAATCTTTGCACAGCATGATTACTAAATGATAAGAATCTTTTGGAGGGGGGCGCAAATTTAAAAAATTTGGGACTTGAGCATTGGAACTTAGAAGAAAAAGGGAAATCAGAAATTTATGCCTAAAATATCGAGAAATATTTTATTGCGATAAATCCCCGTTAATATTCACCAATCAAGTTCAACACAAAATTAACCCATCAAAAAAAATAAAAATTTTACAAGATATCTAAATTAAACCCCCACAGGAGATCAAACAAGCTTGCGAAACCGATTATATTTCAAACGTGCATTCTTCTACCTATCCAAGTTTAAATAACAATGTAATCTTAATTTTAGACGAAATCATTAGATAAATAATAATAAGCCTAACCAATTTATCGTTCCACGAAACCCTCATGATAAATAACATTTTAAAAGAATAGCCTTTGAAATCCATAAAATTTTATTTCTCAAAATCCCTAAAAAGAAAAATAAACATTATTTTGGAATTACTGAAAAATTATACGATTAAAGATAAAACCTTCCGTTTATATTTCATTGATAACATTCTTTATATCGAATATAATGACGTCTATAGGAAGTTATTTAATGTAAATAAAATTGAATCATGCAGATCAAGTTCCAGTATGAAGACAAACGTAATCATTGTGGAATTTATGAGGTACACGAACAAGTAAATAGAAAATATTTTTTAATTATATGAATAATATCAGTTCAAAGTAAAATTTCAAAAGAAATAAGAAAGAGAATAAATTTAAAAGATCATTTGAATTATTAGAACTACTTGAAAATAATAAGGTAATGATTACAAATAAAACTAACAACAAAGAGGAAATTATCCATATCAAAGAATAAAAAATTCCCATTGTTTAAGATTAATATTATTGCAAACTTACAAAAAATAACAACGCCTATTGCTGAATTTCATAATTTAAATGATAACCCAGGATTGCTACCTTTCAAAATCGGCTCTGCACAAATTTCAATCGATATATGGACATTAATCCAAAGACATTACATATGTGATCAATGAATTCTTCACCCTCCAAACAAAATTTAATAAACTAAAACTATTATTAGAAGGATTGCACCTTTACCAAAGCGAATATCATAATTCTTATAATTTAATCACTGCACTAGAAACCGAAATAATGACTTAAATTAACCAATTAAACCTTTCCATAAACTTACGAGTTAAGCGAGGAGCAATTTATGGATTAGCTGCCATAATTAAAATTATAACGTATAACTCAAAATCAAAACTTTGATGAAAGAACAAATCATTTTATTAGACAAATCAATAAGAAATTTCAAAAATATCACTCAAACTCTGGCTCATAACCAAATGATACTAGAAAATCTGAGGAGCTTACTAGAATAAAGACAAATTACTATTTTTTAATCCACATAACACTTTTCAAAATTAACTCATCCTACCAAACGACTAAAAATATTTTCGAGAAACTTGAAGTTGCTATAACTTTCTCTAAAGTAAATACATTTCACAATTCAATAGTAAGACCAAACGAACTGTTAGAAGAATTGAAATCAATCAATGATCAATTACATCAAAACAAACTCCCCTTTGTGCCAAATTATAAGAACCCCATAATTTTCGAACGAGCAATTAAAGTTAAAAGCTATAGGAAAGAAAACCAAATAGTTGAAACAGAGAGCTATAAGTATTACAGATTATACCCACTTCCTACTCCTCCAAACAATGAATTCAAATTAATCTTTCTCCAATCAAAGTATCTGATCCTAAATGAGCAAAACTACATGTTTTCCAACAAAAAATGTCAAGAAATTCTACCCAAACAATTTATTTGAGAAGAAGATACCCCGATCAGAATCGAGAAGGAGTCGGCATGTGAAGTCCAACTCTTGTCATATTCAAAAGAACTTAATTGCCAATATATTTACATAGATGCGAAATCAAAATTTAGAAGAAAACAAATTGATACTAATAATCTCCGAAGAAACCGTAGAGGTTCAAAAATGTAAAAGCGACACAACAAAAAGTTTCACTTAAAAATTCCACTTAAAGGAATTTATATCCTGGAATTAACCAACGATTGTAAATTACAAATTTAAAGCCCACCTAAATTCGAACACCAACTTTGAAGTCATATCGATCTGCCCAAAATAGTAATAAATCTCAGTGATTTAAATAGTGCTTCGAATAGTGATCTGAATAAAAATGAGGTGAAAAACCTAATAAAAGTGTTAACAAAAAGTTCAAACTAAATTTAATTGACTTAAGCGAGTTCAACAACATTCAAAATGTTTTAGAGACTCAATCCAAAAATGACATGCCATCTTTCAGACACCAAACATTTGGGCAATAATAATTTATATGTTAATCATTTTCATATTTTGCATTTTAGTGTTATTATTTTTCATAAGGTATAAACAACCACCAAATACTCAACCACCAACTTCTAATATCCAAAAGGAAGAAGACAAAATTGTATACTATATTAATAAAAAATGTAAAGAAAATTGAAATTTTACATCTGAAGGATTCATTAACCCTTTAGAGGATAGTTATTACGTTATAGATAAGTCAGAGTAATGACCTTTTGTTGCAAGAAGAATCTTCTTATCTCTTTATTATCACTAAAAATGTTGATTTATTAATTGCCAAGTTTAACGTGGTTTATTTTTATCGTGGAATGTTTTGTGCATCATCAATTCGATTTTTCACTGGACACTCATTCTGATAATGTCCTTATCGAATATGACACACACAAACATATTATTATAAACATTCCTTCATAGTATAAATCACAAATGTTGTTCCAGGTGTTTTTTTAAATTTTTATTAGATCGTCGCTATACAACGAAAACCCGATAACTACTACATGCACCATAGTTTTGTGTAAATTTACACAGATTGGCCTTCTTTTGTTAAGTTGTTGAAACATTTTTATTTACCAAATGATCCAAGTGAACAACTTTGGATACAGATAAAAGCGCGAATGCAAGGAATGAAAGAATCTACTTTCCTAATCTACTACTAATATTAAGTGTAATTTGCTTGAAAAATATTGGCAGCCGTTAGCGTTGACAAAAATAGAATCCATTTCTGAATTACTAGAATTCTGCCGTACAATTGATGAAGGAGGCGAGAAGGAGAAACGCCCGATTGAGAAATAAATTTGATTGTGTTTCTTTGGAAACAAACCTAGCATACGTTGAGACTTCTTCTTCCACCCCATCAACGTTCTCCAAAACAATACATAGAGAGAGAGTCGCGAACAAATTTTATCGCGAGCGGGAAACGATATCTGGCTTCCGCGCAAAATAGAGTAGATAAAGGCGGTCCATCCAGAATAATCTGTTGGAACTGCCATGGTTCTGGTCATACTTTCCAGTACTGTTCAGCCAAGATGAAGAAATTTTGTTTCAAATGCGGAAATCCCAATAATACAACAAAAACTTGCACTAGGTGTCCAAAAAACGCTCAATAGAGATGAACTCTTACGGTCGGAGTACATTTCGAGACAATTTTAAGACCTACAATTCAAAGATATTTTATTTGAGAAAATTACACAATCCTCATAGAAAAATCAATTGTAAAATTAGCTCGAGATTCAAACGTGAGCATTGTAATGTTAATAATACGAGAGATACTGGTCTTCAACCAGGTAAAGTTGAGATGAGCCGTATTAGAGGTTCGGCTGTTTTTTATTCCTTTTGATAATAGACCTTACTTATCAGTTTCGATATTAGGTCGTGAGATCATTGTTTTGCTAGATTCAGGAGCAAATAGATCAATTATAGGAAGAAATGGTTTGAAATTTCTACAAGAAATGAATTTCAAAACACAAATTTTCAACGGTAAATACGTCTCTACAGCAGACGGAAAGAATCATTTAATAAAAGGTTCCGTTTATCTACCGGTTAACATAGAGGATAATTTAAAGTTGTTAGAAATTTTGGTAGTTACTTCGTTGGAATATAATTTCATTTTTGGTTCAGACTTTTGTAATCTTTTTGGATTGAAGGTAGATTTTAGCGCAGGCATATTAAGTCTAGTAAAGGCGCTTACAATATTAACCTTTTAACGGAGGGCGAAGTAGAAATAAAAGCTCCAGATCGAGTTTATACCCCAAAACAGCAAGAAATTGTGAATCAAATCATCCACGATTTTCGCGGGTTAAGTAATGACGAATGATTAGGTAGAACTAATGTGATAGTTCATCATATAGATACAGGAGATGCCGCTCCTATAAGACAGAAGCAATACCTTAAGCTATGGTCACACTAGGCTACTTTTGCTGCGCACGCTTTTTACTCTGGCTGCAAAAGCTGCATGTCAGGCTCACACACAGAGTCAAAGTAGCCTGCAGCACGCAGCTTTTGCAACTACGGCTGCAAAAGCTGCGTCAAAAGATACAAACCTACTCACACATGCTCACACATAGCTGCTTTTCCTTCGGCTGCAAAAATTGCAACGACTGCAACCGCTAAAGTACTTTATAGCTAATTATTCGTGAGTAGGGGTGCGCGATTATGAAATTTCATAATCGATTATCGATTATAAAAAATAATCGATTTTTTTCGATTAATCGATTATTAAAAATAATCGATTATGAACTCATAGTCGATTATGAACTCTTTGTCATTTTTTGCACTACATTAACTATTATCGAAACCATGCATTTCTCCAAAAAAAATTCATTAAGAATAATTTATTGATTTAATACTTTAATTTTTTAATACATGAATTTTTTATATTTTTCTAATTTTTAATAAGGTCAAAAATAAATTAAAAAATAAATTAAAATCTGTTAAAATTATTTAACAGATGTATTAATGAGGGTCACTTCCCCGAGAGATGGAAGCACTCCTACGCCCTACCGATATTTAAAGCTGGTATCAGATCTGACATAAGTAATTATAGACCAATATGTATAAATTCAAATTTTCCCAAAATATTTGATTCTATCATTTCTCAGCTTATTACTGATCATGTTAAAAATATGTCATAGAAGAGCAGCATGGATTTGTTACCGGAAGATCAACCGACACAAACTTATTTCTCTTCACTGAATATACTGATTTGGCTAAGGCATTTGATAGAGTACCTATTGAACTGTTGTTATACAAACTGAAAGTATTTTATGGGATTCATGATCCTCTACTATCATGCTTGGCTCAGTATTTGAAGAATCGTTCTCAGTGTGTAAAGGTGGGTAATTCTGTGTCAGATTCGTTTGGGATAGCATCTGGGGTCGGCCAGGGTACCCATTCGGGACCGGTATTATTTTCATTTTTTATTAATGATGTCAAACTTGTATTTAGGCATTGTAAATTTTTATTGTTTGCCAATGACTGTAAGATATATAGTGCGATTAGAGAGAGTGGGGATCGATATAGAGTTCAGTCTGATCTCAATAGTTTCACTTGCTGGTGTAAAGAGAATGGCTTAAATGTCAACATTAAGAAGTGTAAGAGAATGCTATTTTCCAGGCAGAGGGATCCATTTATAAACTTTAATTATTATATTGACGGTATCCTAATTGATAGTGTAACCCTTATGAAGGATCTCGGTGTCATTCTCGATGCCAAATTGTCGTACGTTGCCCATATTGATAACATTGTGTCGAGATCAAGCAAATTACTTGGATTTGTTAAGCGATCTACTGAGCAGTTCTCTAATCTAAGAAGTATTAACTTATTATTTGTAAGTCTGATAAGGCCAATTCTAGAATACTGTTCGATTATATGGTCACCCTCGTATGACTGTCATATTAAGCGAATTGAAAAAGTTCAGAGGAAGTTTATCAAGTACCTGTGTTATAAGGCTGGTATGGATTACGATTCAGATAATTACTCCTTCCTAAATAATTATTTTTCACTACCTGAATTGGAAAAGCGTAGAGATTATTTCAGTGCTATGTTTGCATTCAAAGTACTGAAT
Organism: Podabrus alpinus; assembly: GCA_932274525.1. Lineage (NCBI taxonomy): Eukaryota > Metazoa > Arthropoda > Insecta > Coleoptera > Cantharidae > Podabrus > Podabrus alpinus. The sequence goes on from OW026452.1 coordinate 80,426,288, forward strand.
AATTTGATTAAATGTCCGCAGATACTTGATTGCTTCTCATTGAACACTCCCACTCACTTGTTGAGGTCGCATGATTTATTGAATGTTGCATATCATCGCACAAACTATGGTCAGAGGTCATCTTTGAATAGGGTAGTTGTGGCGACAAATAGGATTGTAGACTGCGATATTTTCTGTGATTCTTTGATTAGTTTCAAAAACAGACTGAGATCTGGAATGTAATTATGATGCCATGAATTTATGATTTAATTTTCTCTCCTGTTTTTAATGTAATTACAAGATATATTAGTCGTCGTTAATAAATAAATGTTATCCCCGGTATAGTCGAATATTCCACTATAATCGCCCTTTTTATTCGGATGTTATAAAATGCAAATTAGAATCAATTTCTTTACTACCAAGCACCAGTGTTACACGTCTCGAACCAAAAACCTTTCTGTCCCTCATCTCAAGATGGTTCCCGCGTCCTTTTCTACCTCCTTCCCTTCCCTTAACCGGCCAACCTTTTAAATTTCTGCTAAATCACCCCATCTCGATCTTAAAAGATCAACTTTCGGTTCCTGTTTTACTACTTTGTTTATATTTTATGTTTAAATTTTTTAAAAGACCGCGCTAAAATTGAACTGCAATACCACATACCTAACAACAACATTTTTGAATTGAATTGAAGTCATAACATAGATTGTACCAGACTTTCGATGTGATAAATACCCAAGAAAGTAAAAAATTTTTAATCCTAAATTGGAATGGGTCAAGTTATCCAATATTCACATGGCCAATTGGTTTATTACCAAATTAGGGTACAAATTCTGGTATTTCGATTTTTTTTTGACTTCAATTGAGGTAGGTAAGTGTTTAATAACTTGGTGATATTTTAAAAAATATAATTTAAGTTTATAATTTTGCTTTTTGTTGGTGATTCACGGCAAACTTGATTATTTATGTCCTGCGCTGTAATTGGTCGAAGCCTTTCCACAATGCTGTCCGTGTTCCCCCGTTTTTTCATTCGGTTTTAGTTCCAACAGTTTTGTGCACTTATTTTTTTTGTCTGCGGTTTTAACTGTTAATATATTTTTTGTGTAGGTGAAAATTATTATTATTCTATAAGGTAAGAAAATTCGCCAGTTTTGTATTTCAAGGTACCTTACATTAATAATTTTCATGTGTTTTTTTAAAGTTGTATCATAATATTGCGCTTAAGCTACATATTTGTGGGAGTGAATTTTTTTCTTCGTGCATGTCGAATTGATGAGTTAATTATTTATTTCTTTTTGATTAGCTTTTGCTTGCGTAATGTAACAGTTTTTGAAATGTTTACATTATTTGTTTACAAATTTCAAAGTTTCAATTTACTTAATTTTCCACTACATAGAAATTATAATTAGTATAACATGAAAGAACTTATAAAATATATCTTAGATTATTAGATTATGTAATAATGGTTTGTTAAATAAATTTTAACTTAAATTGATGTAGACTAACCTGATATTAAATAATGAATGTTTAAATATTTCAACAAATAAATCAACAACAATAGTCCATTTGGTTTTGGATTGCAGTAGAGTTAAAAGTATTTCTTATCAAATAGCAATTTTTTATCTTGTACAAATTTTTTAAATTTGCCAGAAACTTTTAGAAAAAAATATTCGTGAGACATCAATCGCAAATAAAATTTCGGCAGTGTAAACGTGTAGAAATTTTATTCAATCACGCTCGAAGGTTACAGTTTTAGTACAATTTAGTTCTGCATTCTTAAAACGAATAGACTATAGAGTATAGACCAAAGTACAACACCACTTTTCGAAATATATGAATTTGAAATTCAATACTTGGCTCATCTCATCTTACTGATAACAACAAAATTTATCGATAAACGTCTTTTTCAAAAGGATGTAAGAAATTTAAGCATTCATTGTTATTTAATATGGTCAATTCCACGGAACTTCAGCCCTCGTCATCGTTAGCTGACGATGACGAGGATATACTATATGTTTTTTTTACATATATCTGGTTAGTCTACATTGGTCTACATTAATTTAAGTTAAAATTTATTTTACAAACCATTATAAATAATTATAATCTAATAATGTTCTTTCATGTTATACTAATTATAATTTCTATGTAGTGGTCCGAAGAAGATCGTCTGTGATCGAAACGCGTCACAAATAAAGATTTATACGAGAAGAGTGCAATTTTTTGCATATTTCTGCAATGCGTAGTCCTTTTTGCCATTTTTATTTGTTTTGACCGTATTGCTGTGTTTTGCTTGTTTTTGCTCAATTTACTGCGAATTTTATACGTGTGGGTGTACATTTTTCTTTGTGTAGCTTGGCACGTAATTTCTTTGTGTTTTTACCTTTTTTAACAATTGCCGTATTATTTGGCGTAATTTGAGTGTTTTTTTGTTTTTTATTTCGACACCAATTTTTACCAAGGTACTTTTGTGTGCTATTTTTTACATTTTCTAATGTTTTGTTTGGTTTTTTGTTAGATGGATTTCAACACACCCCTAAACTCCCCTTCTGGACATACCGCTCCTGTCAGAACCTTTACCGATCCTACTACCTCCACCGCTACTACCTCAACCCCCGCTCCTGTCGCCTTTATACCTACCGGTTCCCGGGGGACGTTAGCAGCCGCCGAGATGGCCCGAGAATTCCTCAACACAATCTCCACGATTACGACCCCTGCTGAGATTTCACGGATGCGTGCTTTCGAGGAATTCTGCAATATTCGTGACTACACGGTGGACAAGAACACCACCCCGGCCCAGCTCAATGTGATCTTAACTGACTACGCGTACAGCATGCGCAAGAAGGACGGCACAAATTATAAACACACCACCGTTAAGAATTACTGGAACATCACCGCTGAAGCTTTACAGAGCCGGTTTTACTATGGTATTATATTTATTTAATATTGTTTTGCGTTTTATAATGCTATTTTTGTAATTTTATAGAGTACGGAATCGTGATCAACCCCTTCAAAGGAGCCATCTTTGCAGAAGCCCGCAAGGCCCGCGACGCCAAGAGGAAGGTTTCACAAAAGGATTCGACGCAGCGTCCCCTCACCATCGAGCAACTTTCGAGGTTGGTGGCGTCAATGAGCCCACCTCCGCATCATGGGGTGGCCGCGAATGCTGCTGTTCCCCCTTCGGTCGTTGTCGCCAGTGACGCTCCCTCTGGTTCGACTACAGAGCCTACACCCGGACCGAGCTCCAGGCTAACCAGCCAGGAACTCCGGTCCTACCGACGCCACTCCGTGGCTCCAGAGCAGGGCCGCCCACAGAGAAGATCCAAACGCCGGCGGAGTAGCGGTGACGCGGTCAACGAGTCGAGGTCCCAACCCCCGCGACGGGTTGGCGTAGAGAATTGGCGGCTCCCACGCCAAGATCCTGCCATGAATATCCACATAGAGACCATCAGCTATGTGAATATTAGCTACGCTTAATAGGTAGGCACTAATTATGGTGGCGCTGTTCTTCCTCTGTAAGTTGCTTAGTTTTTTTTGTTTTTTTTTGACATTGCTGTTTTTAGTGTCTTCACTTTCCTTATTAATAAATATTTCACCCGACGATGGTGATTTTTCAATTGAACCCAAAGCTGATAGAAATGGCAATGCAAGATATGCTGTACGGCAGGCTTTAATTAACGATTGGTTTGCTGCTCTGCTATAATCATATTTATTGTATTTTTGTTAATTTAAAGTAAACATGAGGAATAACAATAAAAGATTTGTAGATAAATAAAAGATTTATTTTATATTAATGTTTTAATTTGCCATTTTTGTGGCATGCTCTTTGCCACTCGTGCTCTTCTTTCATACACTTCATTTTGAACGAGTGTTCTTGATTCTTCCACTCATGTTCTTCTTCTAATTTTTCGTTAAGGTTTACGAAATACTTTTTCTGTAGCTCGATCAATTTTTTTTCTCCTTGCTAGTATATAAGAACCTCAGGGACTGACTTCTTATTTATTTTCTTTTTATTAGTTGCTAAAGCAATATGCTTCGGCCTTTTTAGCAAAGCTGGCGAATAATTGGCCCAGTCATGGGTATTGAGGACATCAGAATTTTTCTTAAAGAAATAATTAATTTAAACAACTTTTTGCGAATTTATGTTTTTTATAGTACTTACGTCTACTGCACTTTGTACGGGTATAGGGTTTTCCGATGACGATGTTGATGGTATAACGATCACTAACGGTTCCATCATAGGCGTCCCTCCATCTGGGAATATCTCATCGCAATCTAAAAATATATTTTAAGCATATCAAACAAACAATTTCTCGTTAGTGCCTCCACTGATCGACAATTCCGACAAACTATGGATCTTGATTGATATTTCACTTAATTGAGTGGGTTTGTATTTGAAGAAAATGGTAAAACCGGCCCTTTGACATTTTGCTACCTCCCGAATGTGTTCTTTCCACGTCAGAATTTAGTACTGTTTTTTAATTCATGTAGTTGTTCATTTATTTTTACCATCTCTGGTGGGTCTATTCTAGAATGAATTGTTTTAAATAACATTACATTTGTTTTTGTTTATTCAATATCATGCCGTTTTCAGACAACCACTTTTCTACGTTTTCGAAGAGCTCATTTGCGGAAGTGACTAGTTGAGCATAAGTATACAAAAATGTTCATAGACTACAGCTATAATCTGAAAAATAAAAATAATTTTCGAATTTTATAATATTTTCTTGAACCTATAATTTTATCTATAATTGGAAGACCGTTGATTTGAGACAATAAATATTTTTTCAAATTGTTCTAATCGCTTTATTTCAAACCTGTATAAGTTTTTCCCGTCGTACGAGGTTTACATTCGACACCATATTAGAAAGAAAGGGCCTAAATCGAATTCATTGTCGGAAGTTTACATTTGAAAGGAAGAATTTAAAATGATGTGTTTCGACAAAACATTTTAAATAGTTATTTACGGGTAAGCAACAGAAACGGATACTTTACGGAATGAGCAAGCAAATAGCCGGAAAGAGCCGAAACCAAGAAATTGTAACAACTCAGGACCGTACACGGGATTTCTTTGCGGACCCACCCAGATTCATGACATTTCTGGTGCTTCTAACTTTTAACATTCAACTTGTGAAAAAAAAATCGTTTCCTAACACTAACCTAAGCATACCGACTTACAAAACCAAAATTGAAGAAAATAAAAAAAGGTTAATTTGGAGGGCAGTTTACGTTACCCTTTTATTTATTATAGATTTATTATTGTTAAGAATTTTAGAAAGTAAGACTGTTCACTATTTATGAAGTTTAGAACCAAATTAATTAAAATAAAAATTGTGTTAATATCAACGACTATCATTTTGGGATCTTCGTATTCCGTACCAACTTTAATTTACAAGGTAAGATTGAGAAGTCCAAAACGCAGATTGAACCGACAAACTGCAGGTAAGGGATTTCATGCTAAACAAATTTAAAGAGCTAGCCGGAAAATTCAATTCAAATATTACGATTACAATTTCAATAACTTTATTAAAAATTACGATTGACGTGTCAGTAGTACCCAGGCATCTCATCGCAATATGTATTAATTATTTATATTTAAATATTTACCGCCAAGGTTGGTAATCGTTAGACTAGCAACCTTACAAGAACAGGTCGATTACTACGAGGCTTCGTGAGTAAGGTAGTTCAAGTGTGTGTGCCTCTTTTAGGAAAATTGTATTAAATTGGAATTATTATTTATAAATATATTGTTTATCGTATTGCTATTTAATTATTATTATTTAGTTAATGTATTATTAGTAAATACATTACACTGGCGACGAGGATGGGATAGTAAGAAGGGCATTCCAACGATGGCGGCTGGAAGACTTCAAAGGTGGGCCGTTTTCTTAATTGGTTTTAATTTCGAGATTAAATACGTTAAAGGAGAAGACAATGCGAATGCAGATGGTTTGTCCAAGTTACCGATAGAAGAATACGCTGTGGAAACAGATCAGTATAATTATTTAAATTTCATTGAAGAAAATAGTGAATGTCCGGTTACGGCAACGATGATTAGATAAGCAATAAATGAAGACGTAGTATTATTTAAGGTGTTGACGGAAATCAAAAATGGTTGGAAAAATTACTCAATAAAGAAGGATTCGCGTTCTACCCCATACTGATGGAATCGTAAGGATGAATTGTCATTAGAAAGAGAGGTAATAATGTGGGGACATAAAGTAGTAATACCAGATAAAATTAGAGAAAAATTATTACAAGAACTGCACGAAACACATAGTGGAATCGTGAAAATGAAGAGCAAAGCCAGATCATATTTTTGATGGCCAATCTTGGATGCACAAATATAAAGAGTGGCAAAATCGTGTGAAATATGCAACCAAAGTCGACCTAGCCCACCCCAGTCGACAGTATTACAGTTTAATACTACTACCGTAATTACCGGTAATTAACTACCGTAGTTTTTGAAAGAATACATATTGATTTTTTTGGCCCAGTTAAAGGTAAAATGTATTTAGTTTTGGTGGATTCTTACAGCAAGTGGCCTGAAATGGTAGAAATGGGGCAAATTACAACAAATAAAACGATAGGTGCTTTAAGGATGATTTTTTCAAGGATGGGAATACCAAGACAAATCGTTTCAGACAACGGTCCGCAATTTATATCATATTTTAAGCTATTCTGTAAGGCAAATGGAATCAGGCACAGTTTAAGTCCACCATACCATCCGGCTTCAAATGGTGCAGCGGAAAACACTGTTAAATCCGTAAAGGCAGCGCTACAAAGGCTTTAAAGTTTTTTAAAAATAAGGAAGTATCAACAGATGGCATAATAGCTAGATATCCGTTACGTTATCGTACTACAGATCATTGTGCAACTAAAGTAACACCAGCTTATCGGATGTTTAGTAGAGATTCGCCCCACATCCGATGTGGGGCTCCAGGTTAACTGCTATAAAAGGCAGAGAGTTACTTAAAGCCTTTTGCAATCTATAAACCTGAAAATCATATTTACTGATGAACCAATTTACTGGCCATCCGATAGAGAAAAAACACCGGACGTCATCGACTTCTGCATCACAAAGAACGCGTCGATATAAAAAAAATTAAAGTTGAATCCTGTCTGGACCTCACATCGGACCATTCGCCAATAATTATCGGTGTATTTATACAAATAGTTAAGAAAAAAAAACAACCAACACTGCATAGTAATAAAACTAATTGGAACACGTTACGAGAAGTCCTCGATGAACTAATATCGCTCGAGACATCCTTGAATACATTACTCGATTTAGAGTCACCAGTTAATGACAAGTATCGAACAGGCCGCATGGCGAGCTACACCAGACTCATAGTATATCAACGATATTAAGGAAAAACAAGGACAATAACAATACATGGGTCCTGTTTTCTTACAGTTGAAACACAAAGCATAATTTCTTGTCGTTGTTTCAATGCTTCTTTCCATAGTGTTCGGTTCTATTTTGCTAAATATCCCTTCAAATAGTGCCTCTGGTGTCTTATAGTTACCCGACTTCGCTTATCTTTGCATAGTATTTGACAATCCGTCAATAACACTTATTTCAAATAATTGATAAAATGTTTGTTAGTAGGAAATGCTCTATAACTGCCAATTTCCATTCTACTACTAAGTCGTATTGTTCGTTTCCGAATGTCGTGACCTATCTCTTTCCATGCATGTGATGTGCGTTCCATGTGTTTTCACATACATAGAGGACCTACATGTTTAAAGTGAGCTCCGAACCACGGGCAGTGTAATACACTTCATGTCGAGATGGGCGCTCTTGGCAAATTACCTCGGTGGTTACCTTCCGAGGAGAGACGACCAGAATAAAGTTCTTACCCTGCCCGGATTTGATCCGAGCGTTTCGCATTAGCAGTAGACGCACTTAACTGCCAAAGCTATGCCCATCTCTTTTTTTCCATTCATGCCAAGTTTTACCGTAATCTCGTAGGGAACAATACCATATTTTCATTCCACTCAATTTGGATTGCATGTAATACTATTTAGTTACGTCGTTCCAACCCTGTATTTGTCCTAACTGCTCAATTTAGCGTATCCAATTTGCGGATGTTAACTCGCTTCATCGAGGATAAAACCGTGATATGATGTGACTTTATGCCATCTGAAACGCCACGTGCAGATTTGACCTTGTAGAATTTATATGCTGTGCAAGAATTTAGGCAGCCTTTCGTGCCACTAAAGTATCCAACTCTTTATTCGTTTTCTGTCTTTTTCTTCCGTGTAATCCTTTCAAAACTTCAGTAGAATCTATATTTAATTGTCTTTTACTTTTTTCCTTACGCTTGAAATCGCTCATATTCGTACAATTTTTAAATTAATCACATCTTGTATTACTAACAGTTGGGTTCATAATGCGTCCCCTCCAATCTGTTTTTTACACTTTTCTTAATAACCATTAATATTTCTATTTTTAAAAATACGTCAATACGTAGAAATAACGCTAATGACACACCAGGCAGAGCCGTAGCAAGGGTGAGGCGACTGAGGAATTTGCCTCAGGCGGGCGCCATCGCAATGGGGGCGCTAAACCAATTACGAATTTGTGGAACTAAAAATATTTTAGGATAAATAGGAACGATGATGAGACCGTTCCTCATCATGAATGTTTGTGCGGCCATTTTTAAAGGCCCCAACCCATTTCCGCACCATTCCAGCACTCATAATGTTTTCACCATAAACATAACTGATTTGGCGATGAATGTCAGCTGCTTTGAAGCCTTTAGTACTGAGAAAACGCACGCACTTCGCAGTCGGCGGGGATTCTTAATAGGTGCGGCCTTTTTAAAAATCACGCAAACAGATGTAGACTCGATCGGATGGTTCCGTAATGGCGTCTGTAGCTTCCCAACAGATGTAGATGTAGCTACCTGGCGCGCATGCGCTAAACGGCGACCGCAGTGCTGCGGCGGCGTAATTTAAAAACGGTACTTACTTTCTGGACAAGCTCGTACATATATAACTTTTAGATTTTCATAAAAAGTGAAAAAAAGTCCGATTTTATAAATATAATAATGTTTATCATAATTAATTTTAATTATATACTTTTTAATATACTTACGATAGCACTTATTCGAAAACAATTAATTTTTTTAAAACAAACAATTTTTAATTTTCACAGCTTTATCAAAACTCAATAGCAATGTGTTCTTTATTTGTGTAAAAATAAGTAAATCCTATTTACAATTAGTATTCTTAGCAACAATAAAAATTTTTTTTATTAAATTACGTTTGCTGTTAGTTCGGAAATTAATTACGTAAGAAGGAAAAAATTATCTCAAACACAAAATTGTCAAGCTACTAAACGATAATGAATTTAAAAAATATTCCAATGTTGTAACAACTGTTCTTTGATATGACTTACAATTTGTATCTACAAATAATAAACAATAAAAAAAAAAACTTCCCAACATAATGCGTGCAACAAGTCAAAAAATAATCAAGCAAAGTGTAAAAAGAGGTGGCAGAAAATTAAATTGAGCGAACACATATTTACACACAGCCTACGTTATAACTCCATATCTTCAGCTTCATTTTCTGAAAAATCGGACATAGTCGATTCACTGTCGGAACTTATATTATTTTCTTGACCTCTTAACGCCTCTTCCGTTGCATATTTACGTACATATTCAGAGACTTTTTTCATGTATTCTTCGGGATTATGAAGATACATTGCAGCCGCATCGCCATTTAATGGATCGATGGGGTTGGGATACGTCAATAATTGTGGTAAAAATGATTCAAATATATTCGACAAATCATATAATGCGGTCCAAGCCTGATTAATAACATCTAGGCATACTGTTCCTGATACTTCATCTATATTAGGATGGTAAACTCGATTCATAAAGCCAATGCTAGGTGATTTAAAAGGATAATGGTCTGGTAAGTGCACCCGAACTTTCCAAATTCCACCCTCGTATGGTGTTCCACGAGGGCCATAAAATTTTACACAAAACTCATTCAATGCACTTAGTATGGTAACTTCGTGTTTACTTTCAATTAATTTTATGACATCTGTATCCATACGTCGTTTGCCTGCACTGGGAGACGACATCTTATAAATTTATATTTAATTACCATTCAGCTATTAAGACACACAAACTTTATATTTTCTGATGAGATTAATAACTTTCAACGCACACTAACTTCACACTACGGATAACACACTAACTACGGATATATTCAGGATTCTCCAGTATTATGAGTGTATACTTTTGCGCAAGACGTAAAAACCATGGTCGTCTCATGCACTCAATTTTAGGGTTTCAGAAACTATTTATTTTATACTAAATTCGGCATCAAACTACAAGCGTTACTTTCGTTACTGAATGTCCTTTATCATTTCTTATAGTACAATTTACATCATCACAATCGATTACCGGGAATGGTCCTTTATACCACGGATCAAATTTCGTTCTAGCTTCATTACTAACTAATACTAAATCCCCCGATTTCACATTCAAAGTATTGGTCTTTTTATCAAATTCAGTTCTACGTTTTTCTTTTACCTTCTGCAGGTAAGCATTAACGCGACTATTAGCTAATTGCAACCGATACCTAACTTCCGCATAATAATAAGCATCTATATTATACACAGGGTCAACAGTCATTCCCATTACTGAATTAGGTAACTCATTTTTCTTACCAAAAACTAGCTCAAAAGGCGTATAATTATGATATGCACTCGGTGTTGTGTTATAACAAAAGCTATAATATTTAACCCAATGATCCCAATCAGTTTGATTACTATTATTTACATACATTCTTATAGTATATTCGTTTAATACTCGATGATTTCTCTCACAACCCCCAATGGTTTGACTATGATATGCAGTTGAAATTTTATGCTCAATGTTCATGAGTTGTAACAGTTTGTCTAAAACTTCATTTTTATATTCCGTACCCATATCCGTACAATTTCTTTCATAGTTCCATAAGTTAAAATGAAATTATCTACAATTGCCCTTGCTATTGTGTTTGCTTCTTTATTTGGAACAGGTACAACTACTACGTATTCTGCGTGATATCTGCGTGACATCGCCTTTTTATTTTAATTTTTAATTAATTCCATATTTAAAAACTATGGCAAATTATTTCGTCAATAATTATTTAGGAAATATCCCAAATTTTGTCGCGTTGTAGGGACACCTTCACTAATATAATCGTTTTCATGTCCTTTTGATGAATTAGTTTTTAATAATTGACTGTAGCCTAATTCATTGTGCATTTAACGTATTTAATTCAATATTATTGAATTTAAAAAAATTTGTTAAAATAATTATTATCTACGTTAAAAATATTATAAAATCCTAGCTAACTTAACACACTTATTGAAAAATTACATTATTTTATTTATAATTATTTATAACCTTAAATTCCTCTTGTTGACCATACGGGCTGCTTCATACTAGGTTTTTGCGCACCGCAATGTTTTTGGTAAACACTTATTTTATACCTCGACACTAACACTAACACTGTTTAAAATAATCAACTTGATCTTCAAGTCTTTTTGTCCACTAACCACTTGTTTGTCCACAATAACCTTAGTCTTTATAATATCCGTGTCGATAACTTCTGCTTCCTTTGAGTTTTTAGTCCCCATTTTACCATTTGTTAATTAACACACTTGCACTGTCCAAATTTTGAAATTTTCTTTCTTTTTTTTTCATTTTGGCACTTCACACAATTTACCAATAATTCGTAATAAGAAGATTCTTCTTAGATCCTGGCAGGATCGCCATGTAGTGGAAAATGAAAGAACGTATTTAATTATTTATCTTTTGTTTAATCTTAATTAAACATGGGTTATTCGGACACCCTGTATATATAAAATATAATTAATTATGTAAAAACTGCTGACCAGGAAATACAATAAATACAACTAAGTAAGTGTAAATAACCTGGTAGTTATGTAGGTTATTAAAGGTATTTTAATGTAAACTCAACAAAATTGTAACAATGAAAATATTATTAAGTTTGCAAAAATTGTATATAAATACTGTGATATCATTGAAATAAAACGAGTTCTGAATTTAACATCCGTTTGATTCGCATCTTCAACACATAAGTTAGGAAGGGTACTTCTTGCCACCTTTTCCTAATGTATTCATGGTCCTTCGAACCACAGAATCAGCAAAAGAAATACATTCCACATAGAAGAAGAAAGAAAAAGTGTCTGTGGCTGATAAGTTACCAATAACGAAGATATAAGATATAACCAATAACGAAGATATAAGTTAAAATTATTTACGTTACCTATAAACGAGATATAACGTTGTTATAGTTATATCAGTGACGTCACGGCTTTCGTTGTCTATTGTATAGTAACGTCACAGTTTGTGACGTTTGACATTTAAATTTTTTCGGCTTCATTTGTCGAATCCATTTCTAAATTGCACTAACTTGCAATAAAAGTCAAATTTATATGTTATAGGTTAGAATTTTTATTAATATAATTTCGGCTAACATCCAGAAAATGAGATGTGTCGCGATCTAGCTTAAACTTGGCGGATAGATGCTTCTAAACATGCTTGTTGCGAAAACGTAAAAATTGTTTTACGGAAATGCATAATTTCGTCATAATTAATTATTTTACAGTGGTGTTACTTCGAACGCGGTTGTGACAGCTCGCGATTACTTCTTTGCGTTATACCACAGCTATACTATCCTTGAGGTAGGTATAAGGTGGCGTAGTTTTACCAGATATAGTTATAACAGGGCTATACTACGGTTGGCTTATACACCGTTCATAGGTAGTGACGCTTGGTATACCCGTGTTATAACCGTGATATAAAGTTATACTACGTTTATAAGTAATGCTGTGAGTGTTCTTGTAATTTGCCATTGTTTCCGAGTTTTTCGTTTTTCTGCAACCTTTTTCTTGATAATTAATTCATTTTATTGGCTAGAGTTGTTAATAGGTTAAGCATGGTTCCCATTTGCTCCATAAGTTTTTTCATCATTGTTTTGAGCTTCTTCATATCTTTATTATTTTGCTGTACTGGTATAACTTCGTTTACTTGACTAGGCTGACTTGTGCCTTGGTTTTGTGTTGGTTTAGTGTGTGCCAATTGCGGCAAAATTACTGGATGTTCTTTTTTCCTGTTAATATGGTAGTTTTTACTAGGTGTTTTATTGTTTCTTTCTTTCAAGGTTGGGTACAATCGCTGTTGCAGTTGTTTATGTACAAGACATCCTCTATAATTTTTGGATGAGCATCATCGCAGTTTACGCATTTAACTTCTTGGTCGTTTTCTTTTCTATTGCATTCACTTGTCCCATGATCGCCTATCTTTAAGATTTGTTACAGAATTTTTGTGTGTCCATATCGTCGACATTTTGCACACTGTGGTATCGCTCTATTGGTGTGAGGGGTCTCAAACTGTACGATACTGTTCTTGATGCGATCAATTTTATAACCTTGTACGTTATTTTCCTGCTGTTTGATTTCAACTTAGAACATGGGCAATGCGGTTTTGTTTACTCTGTGCTTTATGTCCCAATTTTTCCATCTCAACTTTGAGTCGTTCACTGTCTGATGATTGATGCAGTTTCTTCAGTACCACTCGAAAACTTCGCTCCTGGTTAGGGTTGTACGTGTGTAAGTCTGTTTTTTTACTTGCAGTTCGTTCTAAATATTCCCCATCTTTTGATTAGATTTTGACTTGTTCTCTATTTATAGTTTTAATAAGGTAGCTGTCCTTTGCTACTTTATCCAATACTTTTACTATCGGTTGTATGTTGTTTACACCACATACAAAAATTGGTAATGGCTGAGGTTCTGAACCTTGGTCCTCATGTTCTTCGTCATTTCCAACCGGTATAAATCTTTTTTTTTGTTTGAATGGCTATTTGACCAATAATCACTAATTTTCTTCTGTGTTTGGGTCCCGATATTTTGTTCCGGGCTTCGCAATCTCTTCTTATTGTTTCCAGTTATTTTCCATTCATTCGTTTTAGGTTAAGGTGGAAAATCAGGCCCTCCCACGGGTACGTACTGATAAGATAATGGATGCTGCTGCGGGGGGTTTGCTTGTGCATTTCCTAGATGTTGTTTGTTGTGAATATGTTATGGTATAAGGTAGCATAGGTTGCATTTGTTCAAGATTATGCATCATTTTATTTGGATTGTTTAGCATATTCCACTGTTTCGGTGAAAGATTAGGAAAAATTTTCGCTGAAAATTAGGGAGGAAGAAGCTAAGCGCGTCTATACACCGCAGCAGAAGAAACTGTTGTAATGACGTGCTAAAGGAGGTAACGCGGATGTCTGGGGTCTAGGGTACCAGATAGTCACCAAGAAGATCTGTAGAACCAAATATCCCGGGACTCACACCAGCACGAATAAAGGAAATAGTCTCTACCCTTTTTCCGACCCATGAAACAAATGATTTCGTAGCGCAACCAGCCCATCTGACGTCGGAATTCACAATAGAAGAGTTGAGTAAAGCGGCAAGAAATATGGCGGCGGGAAAAGCGCCAGGACCAGACAACATCCCGACCGAAGTCCTAAAGGTAGTTGTCCAGGAGAGCCCGGAAGCCATCCTTGCCGTATTCAACAAGTGCCTGACGGTGGGAAAATTCCCGAAGGTCTGGAAGAAGGCAACACTGGTGCTGCTAGGAATCCAAACTGGAGATCTGAAAAGCCTTCGTCGCTCTGAAGTTGCGATTGCAGTCTGGATAGTAGCAATCTTTCATAAAGCTTGCCCATCGGTACACGACATTAGGGCGACTGTCAATTGGGCGACGACAATTGGGCGACGTCAATTAGGCGACGGTCAATTGGACACCGGTTTTTTGGGCGACGACTTATTAGGCGACCCCAATTAGGCGACCGGTCAAATAGGCGACCGGCCAAATACGGGAAAGTAGCATCGAGTATGCGGCAGACCCCGGTCGATGTCACATCGTTCGCCCGTCGTACCTTAAAATCGAGTGAAATTTTTTCGCTCCGATTTGAAATTTTCTTTGAAATTCGGATAGATGGGGGTGTGATTAGTGGATATTAGTAATAAATATAATCAAAAGAATGGAAAATAACCCGTGTATTAATTGCCGAAAAAGTGAAAAAATTAAAATTTTTTTTTCTTCTAATTTTGGGGTGTGCATTCGATAAGGAGGGTGATCCATCGTCAAAACCCACCCTTACGGGGCGCCGCTCCGCTCCGCTCCGCGTTGCACCCCTCCAGGGCGGTTTTGACTCTGGTTACTAGGCTAAACATACGAGAAGCGCCACCCATCAAGAAAACCGGGATAAATGAAACCGGGATGTGAGAGAACCTCGAAATAGCATTAAAAAGTATAGTTGCGGTATGGGGCAGTAAACTATTACGTTTCACCCCCAAAAAATCGCGTAAAAACAAAAAATAATCGATGTTACATGTACGAGAGACGAGCTGCATCTGACTATTTTTATATAATTAAAGAGGATATTATTATTATATGCAATATTGATTAATAATAAATTGTGAAATAATAAAAAATAAATTCCGTCGCCTATATGACCGGTCGCCTAATTCGGGTCGCCTAATAAGTCGTCGCCCAAAAAACCGGTGTCCAATTGACCGTCGCCTAATTGACGTCGCCCAATTGACCGTCGCCTTAATGACGGTGTCCGAGAGAAATCTGCCTCCTAATCACCGTAGACGTGCAGAATGCATTCAACTCGGCAAAGTTGAGCCATATCGTGGAAGAGCTGGAAGTTAGAGGAACTCCAAACGACATCATAAATGCGATCAAGGATTATCTTAACCAATGCACTATTATCATCGACGAGGCGCTGCTACAGTCGGAAGTGCAAGTGACAAGTGGGGTTCCACGGGGTTCAGTATTGGGGCCGACCCTGTAGAACGGGGTGCTGCGTCTGGAACTTATGGAAGGCGCAACACTTGTGGGATTTGTGGACGATCTGTCCCTAGTAATTATTTTGTAAAGGAGTTTTGCATCTGCACTTGTGCCAAATTTCATGCTTCTGTCACAAAGTGCAAGGTCTATAGTAAATTTGTCGGGCTGACAACAATATGAAACTTACGCAGCATGCGTTAAAAAGAAACACACACAGTTAAAATAACATAAATTTATTAAGTTGAAATTAAGAATTAAAAAAAACACAGAAAATACCCAAAATTTGCAGTTGTCGTACATAGCCTACTCTGCAAGATTACAAAAGAACGGTGTTATGATAGCATTTGGCGGCGCGTCAAATCCACAAATAATCACAAGTCAATCAAGTTAACCCATATAACCAAAGAGAAACAGCATTGCGTGCAGGAACACGATATTAAGTGAGGAAAATGGCCATCAGCACCCTATAAGAAATACAAAGTTATACATATCATACATAAATCGAAAAAAAATTACCTTAAGGTGCAGCGACAAGTGCTCTGAAGGATGCATCTAAGGTTAGTGAAGACACTAAAAACAGCAACGTCAGACAAAATTTACCAAAAAAACAAAGCAACTTACAGAGGAAGAACAGCGCCACCATATTTAATGCCTACCTAGTAAGTGTACATAACTAAATTCACATAGCTGATGTTCTCTATGTGAATATTCATGGTCAGATGGTGTTCTGAGAGCCGCTTCTTCTTCGCGTCACTCCGTATTGCGGGCTGGGACCTCGACCTGTTGACCGCGTCATCGCTATGCAACCGGCGTTCCAGCATGGTTAGGCTGGAGCTCCGCCCGCGTGTAGGCTCTGTAGTCGAACCAGAGGGAGCGTCACTAGCGACAACAACCGAAGGGAGAACAGCAGCATTCGCGGCCACCTCATGATCCAGAGGTGCGCTCATTTCCGCCTCCAACTTCACATGTTTCTGCTGCAAAACCTTCGTCCTGGCGTCGCGTGCTTCCGCAAAGATACTTCCTCGGAAGGGGTCGATTTCGATTCCGTACTCTATGACATTACAAAAATAACATATACTATGTAAAATGCAAAAATAATTAAATAAATATAATACCATTGGAAAACTGGCGCTGTAAATCCGCAGCGATGATGGCCCAGTATTTCTTAAAGGTGGACTGTGTATAAGCTGCGCCGTCCTTCCTGCGCATGCTATACGCGTACTCAGTTAGGATCACATTGAGCTGGACCGGGGTGGTGTTCTTGTCCACCGTGTAGCCACGAATCGTACAGAATTCCTCGAAAACACGCCTCCGTTCAATCCTAGCAGGGGTCCTAATCATAGAGATTGTCTTGAAGTCTTCGTGGGCCACCTCGGCGGCAGCGTAGGAAGAAAAACGAGCTGTGGAGGTCATGGCTTCTTCCTTTGGTTTGTTGGTTGGTTTCTAACAAGAAAAACAAGCAAGGCATTAGAAAACGCAAAAAAGAGCACCGAAAAGTACCTTGGTAAAAATTGTGGTCTAAATAAAAAACAAAGAAACACTAAATTACGCCAAATAATACGGCAGATGGTAAAAAGGTAAAAACAAACAAGGAAAATGTACAATCATGTACAAAAATCGCAGTAAAATTGTGCAAAAACAAGCAAAACACAGCAGTACGGACAAAACAAATAAAAATAGCAAAAGGAACTACGCATTGCAGAAATATGTAAAAAAAAGAAATTAAAAAAATATTAATAAAATTTGTTGAAGTTTTTTACCAGGTTTTTACAACTCATCGATTCGACATGCACGAAGAAAAAAATTATTCACGGCCAAAAATGTTCATAAGCACAATATAATGATACAACTTTAAAAAAACACATGATAATTATTAATGTAGGGACCTTGAAATTCAAAACTGTGCGAATGACCTTACCTAAAAGGATAACACTAATTTACACCAACACAAAAATATATGAACAATAAATTAAAACCACTGACAAAAAAATAGGTGCACAAAACTGGAGGAGCTTAGGGCGAATGAAAAAATGGGGGAACACGGACAGCATTGTGGAAGGGCTTCGACCAATTACAGCGCAGGACATATATAAATCAAGTTTGCCATGAATCACAAATAAGGAGGTAAATTAGAAACTTAAATTATATTTTTAAAAATATTACCAAGTTGTTAAACACTTACATACTTACCTATTAAAAAAAAATCGAAATACTAAAATTTGTACCCTAATATGATAATAAACAAATTGGTCATGTAGTCCAGGCAACGAAGCCGAAAAATTGGCTCAAGCTTGGAAAAAATCCGGGCAAGCTGAATTTTGGCAGAGATGTACATTGGAGTGTTCTAATGGACCCCCCAAAAGTCCCTTAAAATCTCACGCCGGCGTCCCCCACGATCGGACGTTTTAGCGCCCCCAACGCGATTTTTTGCCGATATCTCGCTTATTTATGCTTGTATGAAAAAGTATGATCAGACCACAATTGAAGAGCATCAAATTCTCTATAAAATAGTTTTTTTCATATTTTTCCATGACACCCTAATACTTAAATTATTGACCGAAAACACGACCCACCCTTAAAATGGCACAATATTGATTCGTTGCAGGGAGAGAAATGTTTTCGGGCACGGAAAATGCTTTACACAATAAATTAATTGAAATTGTGGCCAAGGTTGGAAAATGAAGAGAAAAATAGATTTTTTCAAAATTTGCCCAAGTTTTTTTTTTTTTTTAGCTCGACGCAGGGAGGAGAAATCTCGTGCGAGACACCCACTTAATCGAAGTGGATAGTGTCAGACTTCACTGACTAAAACTCCCCCCTACCGAGCACCCGGGTTTCGCCGTCAGGCATTTCTTCCGGGATGCTCGGTCCGAGATGTCGGGATCTTCAACATCTCCCGCCCTGGATGTTCGGGCAGATGCGTTGGGTCTGCAGTATCGTGTGCAGACCCGCCTTTTTCGTTTGGGCCTCCAAGTTCCTCTCATGAATGGCTTCCTGGTTGCTCAGTCAGGTAGGGGGCATTGCGATGGAATTCGATGAAACGTGTGCTCTTTCGCATGCCTCTCTTCTACCTGTCCGATTTGTTCCTCCTCGTTGGTTGGCCTCCTGGTTTGACGGTCGGGTAGGGGGCATTGCGATGGAATTCGATGTTACGTGTGCTCTTTCGCATGCCACTCTTCCACCCGACCGCGATTGGCCTCGGGTCACTGGTCTTCAGTGCCGGTATCCTCCCCCGCATGGGCAGCAGCAGCGGCGGCCCGTTGTTCGGCTCTTCCTGCTGCCTCCTTACACCTCAGGATGTTTGAAATGAGGGTGTTTATCCGCTGCCACTGGCCTCGTCGACGAGCATTGCTTCGACCAGGTCTTCGGGAGTCATTGTGTACCCCAGTGCAAGCGAGACCATTGTTCGCTTGCGCTCCCATCTCCAGCACTGGAAGAGGGAGTGTTCCGCGGTATCGATTTCGTCGCAGAACCTGCACCTGGGGCTTCCCAATATGCCGAATCGGTGTAGGTAGTACGCAAAGCAGCCGTGCCCTGACAGCATTTGTGTGAGGTGGTAGCTCACCTGTCCATGCCGCCTCTCGACCCATCTCTTGATGTTGGGGATGAGTCTGCGGGTCCACAAGCCGCAAGTTGCCTCCTACCACCTGGCCTGCCAACTTTCGGCCACCTCGCTTCCGGCACCCCCCACTCCGTCGTAGGCTCTGCTCCTTGCTAGTGCGAGGAGGTCGATGGGGGGCATCGACGCCAGTTGCCCAAGTTATAGTATCTTCCAAATAACGAAACCGAAATTTTGGCTTGAGCTTACAGAAGGTCCGGGCAAGCTGAAATTTGGCAAAGATGTATATTGAAGTGTTCTAATAAACCCCCAAAATGTCCCATAAAAATCCCAAGCAGGCGTTCCCCCAAATGAGGATTTTAGCCTCCTAGGTGCGGTTTTCGCCTACAGCTCACGTATTTTTACTTTTTCGAAAAATTACCAGATGTAATATTAAATAAATCATTAAATTAGATTTCTATAAATCAGATGGTTTTATTATATGAATGTAAGATAATAATATTTAATCAATTGGTTATTTCTTGTAAATGATTGAACTAAAGTTCAAATGATTTATCATCTAATTTAAGTGAGCTATTTTAAGTAATAAATTGATTGTTTAGAATAATTAAATATTCTAATTGAATCATTGAGAACTTTAAATAAACTACATAACTTAGATTAAATGAAAATGCGACTTTGTGAATTTTTCTACAAAAATGTGAAATTTCTTAAAAACTGTACCTACTTAAAAATTAGTAGTAAATTTTACATCAAAATTTATTTTGGATTTTACTTCAAAGTTTATTGTGACATTGACTTCAAATTTTAATTTAAATTTTACTTCAAAGTTTTTTTGTAAAATTTGCTTCAACAGTTTACTTCAAAATTTATTGTAAATTTTACTTCAAAATTTGTTGTAAAACTGCTTCAACAGATTACTTCAAAATTTATTGCAAATTTTATTTCAAAAATTTAATTTCAAGATTTGTTGTAAATTTTCCTTCAAATTGTAGTAAAAATAAACATGTACTTCAAAAATGTTCTAAAAATTACTTCAAATTGGTGTGAGATTGATTTGGACTTCAATTTGAAGTAAAAATTACTTCAATACACAAAATAAAATTTGTGTGTGCATCACGTTTACTTCGTGGCATTCTTTCAATCAATTGTCGAATAGTCTTTAGAAATGTTACCCCATTCTCTTTGTAATATAGCTCACGGATGATTTTTTGATGTCGGACATTCCTTTCGTACGCTTTCGTCCAGTTCATCCTATAGCAGTTCTATGGGATTCAAGTCCGGACTCTGGGGTAGCCACGCCATTATCTTCAGTACACCGCTGTTTTCAAGTTGTACCTACTAAATAATCTTAACACAATTTAGAAGTGTGTTTGGGATCATTCATTATCTTGGATAAAAATAAACTTTTTTCCATTTAAACGGAGTCCTGAAGGTTTAACATTCTTCTGCAAAATTATTTTAAAATCACGTCGATTTTAACTAAATCTGCGGTACCAGCTAACGCAAAGCAACCCCATTTAAGAATGAATACCCCC
This sequence comes from Podabrus alpinus, assembly GCA_932274525.1. Lineage (NCBI taxonomy): Eukaryota > Metazoa > Arthropoda > Insecta > Coleoptera > Cantharidae > Podabrus > Podabrus alpinus. The sequence continues at coordinate 80,447,245 of OW026452.1, forward strand.
CCCCATGCTTCACCGTGGGCACAATACACTGAGGGAACATTTTTTTCATGCTTTGAACGTCGCTCAAATGTTTCGTTTCTGCTCATTGCTGCACTGACCAATATTAATTTATGTAAAATGGCCCAATTATATCGTTTTTGTTTATTGTCACGACGTAATAAAGTTTTACCGTACTCACAGAAATCGGATTTGCGCGATCCAAGTTGAAAACAGAAGCAATTTCGGGTGCAGTTAACCTTCTTTTCCGTTTGCTAATTAACTTAATTCGTTCGTCATCTGAGCTGGATGTTGATCTTGACGGTTCCGGGCTATTTCGAGCTTCGAAAGTATCACGTTTTTTGAATCTTTAAATTGCTAAATGAACTGAAAATCTTTTTAACTTCAACTTTTCGGAAATTTTTCGAATGGAATATCCTTTATGTAAAATAAATATCGCAGATAGATATTTAACACTTAATGGCTTTCTTAGGCATTTCTGTTAAAAAATGTCACTAAATCAAAACTTAAAACGCAAAAATTAAAAGTTGTCTTCACAATGAAATATAAAACCATAATGCCAAATTGAGTATTTAAAAATACCCCTACAAAATGAATCTGGTCAATATTTTCAACATTTGTTGTTTTTACGACGTGACGAAATTTTAAAAGTTTCAATTTTATGATACTTTTATTGCCGTTTTATTACCATAAAACATCTTTAGTAATACTGGAAAACTTCCAAAAATTTGTGTACCAAATGTATTACAAATTTATTAGAAAGATGTAGTGCCACCCTTTTTTTTTAAATTATAAATTTATTTTATTAAAAATTCAGATTCTATTAATAATAATTTTAATAACTGCATTTAAATTTTCATATTTCCGTGGGCGGCAGCGTACTTGAACAATGGGTTGTATCCAGTTAACACCTGAAGCAACATTTGTAATCTAATATACTATGAAGGTATGTGTCATATTCGATATGTACATTATCACAAGGAATATTCTCGTGAAAAATTCAATTGTTGACTAACAAAACATTCCACGATAAACCAAGAAGTAATCGAAATGTGCAAATAATATTAATTTATTAATCATTATTTATAAGAAATTATGTGCCTTATTTTAATAAAATAAGTAGGTAACTTATTCTTGAGGGTGACATAGGAAGAAGGTCATGATTAACGACAAAAGTACAGTGATGGAATAGATGATATAGATAAATCAGATGTTAAGGAAACATCGAACGATATAACCATGAAAACATTTTCTAAACCGAACGATTCAACATCATTAGAGAAAATATCGAGTATAGAGCCACTTTTAGAAATTGCCGAAAGCGGCGAAAATTTGGAGTCAGGACATTCGGACATCATTTCTGCCACTCAACAACAAGCCATCAATTACAACAAACCTTCATCATGGCCGCGTATTACGGATGACATGAGAATACCTTTGATATTGCTTGGCCCAGATCAGGGTAAAATTAATATCGATGTCAGAAACAAAAGATGGACATCGATTTCTCCCTCATTGCTTCAAGAAACAATTACCCAACGGTAAAACCGTAGACCGAAATTGGTTAATTTACTCCAAGAATAAAAATGCTTTATTCTGCTTCCATGCTATCTGTTTGAATTTCGCCAAACTGAAATACTTTTGATTTCCAATCGTCGTGAAAAGTTTTCGGATTGGAAAAAATAAATAGGATTGAAGATCAAGAGATGATCACCAGATCATCGAAAATACTTTGTTCAGTGGAAAACTTTAAATGTCAGATAGAAAAACTCACAATGTAGTAACAATTCATTGCAAAAGCCAATTTTCTTGGGAAAGAAGCGATGGGGTCACATCCTTCGAGCGATTTTAAATGTGATTATGTTTTGTGCTAAAATTGATTTAGCATTACGAGGCTCAACATCAGAAATTGGCATACAAACAAGTGTTTGGTTAGCATTGAATTACTCAGCATGTTCGACAAAACATTAGAAGAGCTCATTTCGAATCATAAAAAAGGTCAATTAACTATTTATCACCACAAATTCAAAATGAATTTGTTGCTTTTTGGGGCAGAATGTTCGTAATGCGATTTTATCGAGGATTCGGAAAACTAAATATTATAGTTTGCTGTGTGATTGCACCTCAGATGTCTCTCATAATGAACAACTGTCGGAAATTATTCGATATGTCTATAGTTCTAATGGAAAAGTGAAGATAGAAGAAAGTTTTAATGACTTCATTATTACTGAAGAAAAGACTGTCGAGGGGTTGGTATCTGATGTAATGACGAAATTATAAGATTATCAGTTCGATATTCAAGATGCAAGAGGTCAAGGCTACGACAATGGAGCCAATATCTCGGGAAACTATCGCAGTGTCCAAGCACGTATTCAAAAAAAACAATCTCGCTTTTTATATACCACGTGGAAACCATAGTTTGAATTTCGCAGGGGTACAATCCGCTTCAATCAATACAGATATGAAAATATTTGTTGAAACCTTGGAAAACATTTTCGATATTTTTCTCGCTCCGCAAATCGTTGAACTATCCTGATGAAGACATTAAAAGTTTTATTAAAGGGACACTCGGACATAAGATGGTCATCGAAATCAAATTCCATAAAACCATAGAGTACCCAAATTAAAGAAGTTTACGGAGTACTTCAAGATATGATCGCCAATTCTATAAATCCTGACATTACCTTATCCCCCCAAAGTCTGCTCAAAAATATTGATTTAAAATTTATTTTCTACCTGGATGTCTGGAATCAAATATTAGGTCAAGTTGAGCTTGCTACTAAAACCTTACAAACGAAAACTTTGACTTTGAATAAAGTTGCAAGTCTGATTCGGGCTTTAAAGAATTCACTGCAAAATATTCGTAGCACAGAATGTGAAGAAAATTTTACACGCGCTTCTACATTAGTTACTACTCTGGGAGTGATAAATACAAGTAAATGATCAAAAAAGAAGAAAAGATTGGAATTGTACGAAGGTACAATTATTTCCGAAATTCAAAAACTTCGCATCGATATTAACAATGCGGTTGATGTTTTCATAACTCAACTCAATTGGAGATATGATAAGTTAACGGAGGTTGCCAAAGATTTCGAATTTTTGTCTGGTGAATCTTTGCACAGCATGAGTACTAAATTAATGATAACAATCTTTTGGAAGGGAAGCGCAAATTTAAAAAATTTGCGACTTGAGAATTGTAACTTAGAAGAAATAAGGCAAATCAGAAATTTATGCCTAAAATATCGAGAAATATTGTATTGCGATAAATTCCCGTTAATATTCACCAATCACGTTCAACACAAAATTAACCAATCCAAAAAAAATTAAAATTTTACAAGATATCCAAATTAAATCCCCACAGGAGATCAAACAACCTTACGAAACCAATAATATTTCAACCGTGCATTCTTCTGATTATTCAAGTTTAAATAACAATGGAATCTTAATTTTAGACGAAATCATTAATAATAAGCCTAACCAAATTATCGTTTTACGGAACCTTCATGATAAATAACATTTTAAAAGAATAGCCTTTGAAATCCATAAAATTTTATTTCACAAAATCCTTAAAAAGAAATCAAACATTATTTTGGAATTGCTGAAAATTATACGATTAAAGATAAAACCTTCCGTTTATATTTCATTGATAACATTCTTTATATAGAATTTAATGACGTCTACAGGAAGTTCTTTAATGTAAATAAAACCAAACTAATTGAATGTACGAAGATAGTAAAATCAATAGTTGGAAAAGAAAACCGAATCATGCAGATCAAGTTCCAGTACGTATACAAACGTAATCTTTGCGGAATTTATGAGGTACAGGAACAACTAAAAGGAAAATATTTTTTAATTATTTGAACACTATCAGTTCAAAGTAAGTCAAAACCTATATCAAGTCAATTTCAAAAGAAATAAATTTAAAGGATCATTTGACTACTCGAAAATATTAAGGTAAAGATTGAAAATAAAACTAACAAAGAGGAAATTATCCATATCAAAGAATAAAAAATTCCCATTGTATCAGATTAATATTATTGCAAACTTACAGAAAATAACAACGCCTATTGCTGAATTTCATAATTTAAATGATAACCCAGGATTATTGCTACCTTTCAAAATCGGCTCTGCACAAATTTCAATGGATAATAGACATTAATCCAAATCTTTGACATTACACATGTGATCAATGAATTCTTTATCATCTAAACAAAATTTAATAAACTAAAAACATTATTAGAAGGATCGCACCGATTCAAATCAATCTTTCCCCAATCAAAGTATCTAATCCAAAATGAGCAATACTACATGTTTTCCATCAGAAAATGTCAAGAAGTTTTACCCAAACAATTTATTTGCGAAGAAGAGACCCCGATCAAAATCGAGAGGGAATCGCCATGTGAAGGCCAAATTTTGACATAATACTCGTATTCAAAAGAACTTAATAATTGCCAATATGTTTACATAGATTCGAAATCAATTAGAATTCAAAATTTAGAAGGAAACAAATGGATCTAATAATCTCCGTTCAAAAATGTAAAAGCGACACAACAAAAATTCCAATTAAAGGAATTTATATCCTGGAATTAAATAACGACTGTAAATTGCAAATTCAGAATTGCAAATTTAAAACCCACCTAAATTCGAACACCAACTTTGAAGTCATCGATCTGCCCAAAATGGTAATAAATCTCAGTATTTTAATAGGGATCTAAATAAAAATGAGGTGAAAAAACTAATGAGTGTTAACAAAAAGTTATAAAACTAAATTTAATTGACTTAAGCGAGTTCAACAACATTCAAAATGTTTTAGAGACTTAATCCAAAAATGACATGCCATCTGTCAGACACCAAACATTTGGACAATAATAATTTATGTTAATCATTTTCATATTTTGAATTTTAGTGTTATTATTTTTATATCCAAAAGGAAGAAGACAAAGTTATTGTATTATATTTAATGTTTAAATTGAATTTAGCGCAGTTCATAATCCTGCTTTGATAATATAATAAATTTTTGCAATCACAAACGCGTGAGCGGCAGACATATGTTTCAAGCTTTTTTGCTATCATCAGTACCGCATACACATGGAAAAACACTACACTTGTAACTGCAAAATGACACTACGGCAAATCGTTCATTCAGGTAAACAGAAGCACAATTTGCCCACTGCAAAACCGTCTGAACTAAAGCCTACGTGTTCAACAACCAATAGGTAATTAATGTTTAAATTGAATTTAGCGCAGTTCATAATCCTGCTTTGATAATATAATAAATTTTTGCAATCACAAATTTTGTTCAGACGGTTTTGCAGTGGGCAAATTGTGCTTCTGTTTACCTGAATGAACGATTTGCCGTAGTGTCATTTTGCAGTTACAAGTGTAGTGTTTTTCCATGTGTATGCGGTACTGATGATAGCAAAAAAGCTTGAAACATATTGCTGTGTGGGATGTCGTTTTTAATCGAGCCACACGTTGGGCTGTCAAAAAGTGCTGTGTGCTGACGTAGCCTCTTGTTGGGCTAGCCAAAAAGTGCTATGTACCCCCTCGCTAATAGGGTTAAAGGTTCTTGTCGTTAATGTTTTATATGGGTGTACGTAATTGTACCCCGTCAATGGAAAAGTATGTGAAAATTTGTAAATACAATTTAATGAAATAAGGTGCCTCAGCTTAGCTCTTTCGTAGTGCATGTATCTTACCTTGTACAGGGTGGATTCGTTCCGATACCAATACTGTAAATAAAAATTATGGTGCGGAACAGGTCTAAATAAATATCCTTCGTTACAAAATTATTAATGTTTTTATTTAGCACACATTTGTTAATAAAGATTTCGTTATAATCAAAAAGTTCTATTATTAAATCTATTATAAAGAATTCTGAACATAAAATAATGCAAAAACACGTGTCGTATGAAGTCCGAAATTTCACTTAGTTTTATAAAAATTATTGCAATGTGCACGATACCTTATTAGATGCAGGAATGTTTTCTGTTATTTGTACTGTGGATGGCACAATTGCGCATCAAAAACACTCGATGGGTTCATTTACCATGGAAAACGTCCAGATGCAGTTTGTTGACCTCGTTTTTTGTTGAAGTTTATTTTCTTTAAAAATATTTGCAATCCGTTACGATTTTCACCTTATTTATGGTTTTTCATAGGTAAGTAACTATTTTGTTGAATTATTCACTTTTATTTTGCATTTACACTAATTATTTTTACTATAATATCCAAATTTTTAGGACAATCTAAATTCGCCACTATACACGTGTGAAAATTAACACCAACTTTTATCCATTGTTTTATTAATTCTTTTACGAAGTTCATCGCTATCTTGATCTTTGCATAGACGTATTTTATTGGTCGATCGAAAAATCAATATTATTTGAAGTTTCACAGTACAGGTATGGACTAAGCCCATTGTGGTTCGTTGAAATTTTATAAGTAAAATTTTCTTTTATTTTTAGATTGAATTGTCTTCTTCTCCAGTGCTTAGTGATTGGATAAATAAAGATGCTGGACATGAAATTTCCATACGCAGTTCATTAAGTTGTGACATGTCGAACTCACGTAATAATTTTAACAAACTTATTTAAATTTAACGATATCATAAATTTTTACATTAATCAATTATTTAACAAATTTCTAACTTTTAAAATACCTTTCTTATTGCTAACAATCTTTCATTTACTATTAATTAACATTTTAACAAAGACAATTATTAAATGATGCATTTCAAATTTATTTTATTCACACCTGTTTTATGTCCCGTTTTCAACGAATCATTTGACTTTAAGTTAAATTTCTTGGTATCGGATGAAGTTTTTCTGATTACTTTGATAAGTTACATGCTTTTATTCATAACAAAATTTTGCTGAAATTTAAATAACGTGCTTCCATTGACGTGGTATCTCGATACCGCAATATGTCTGCCGCTCACGCGTTTGTGATTGCAAAAATTTATTATATTATCAAAGCAGGATTATGAACTGCGCTAAATTCAATTTAAACATTAATTACCTATTGGTTGTTGAACACGTAGGCTTTAGTTCAGACGGTTTTGCAGTGGGCAAATTGTGCTTCTGTTTACCTGAATGAACGATTTGCCGTAGTGTCATTTTGCAGTTACAAGTGTAGTGTTTTTCCATGTGTATGCGGTACTGATGATAGCAAAAAAGCTTGAAACATATGTCTGCCGCTCACGCGTTTGTGATTGCAAAAATTTATTATATTATATTTAATATTGTGGTAATAAATAGTATATTACATACCAAGTGGCAAAAGGAGCCCATTTAATCTCGCGTGCGAATTGGGATCCTGCGGTATTAGGGGTAGCGGTAACTACCCCTCTACCAAGCGACCCCAATTAGCACCAGAGATTTAATGGCGCTTTTGTCACGAGTTGTGTATACTATTTTATGCAATCCTAATAACAACCGACAAAAAAATAGCCGAAAAGGAAAATTGAAATAAACAGGTACAAATGAAAGTAATAAATTGAAGTGACTGTTAAAAAACGCATTGCAAAAGATAACAGTGTATGTAAAAATACTTTGTAATTATGCAATTTATAAAATTGTCTATTAATGTATCCCATTACAAATGATAACAGTGGTTGTATGATTAAAAGAAAGAGCGCATAATTATATAAAGCTTTGACGGCATACAACGCCTACACGTCGAAAGAATATTTCATTGCAACCGTGGTGTTAGGATTGTATGGTGTGCTTACGCGCATGTATATACCCATCCTTGTTGCACAATGTGACGTCAACTTGGGAGCAGATTCGAAACTTTGCACTTTGCTGCAGGCGCAAAACAATGTAACTACGTCTACAAAACTTGATAAAATCACTAAAATTTCTACAAATGGAATAAAATTAACACCAAGCAGTACTATCAATTTCAATATTTTACAATTAAATGCATTTGGCTTTCTACAATAACTTGATCTTTATTTTAATTATAGTATGACGTAGAAAATTTTTGAAAAAGCATACGTTATAAATTAAAATTAATTAAAAAAGCATCTAAAATTATATTTTTATTAAATTACTATTTAGGATCTTTATTTTTTACATTTGTAAATTAATTATGCGCGCTAATTTTAGTAATATATCCCTTGGATACATTAAGTTGCCTCTCGAAAGATATTCAGTCCAATCTGGACACCTTGAAAGCTGCAGATATTTTGTAGGTATGCCCAGATTTAAATTTAAGTATTTATTTTGCTGAACATTAAATTTATCTTGTCGGCGACAGGCGTTAACCCATTGCATGGAAACATGTTCGTCTTTTGGAAAACTGTAATATCGAATATCGCTGCCTTTAGTTTTCCTGCTATAATTTCCACGCCCGTATACGACACATGCAGGCATTATTAATAACGATTACACCTATTACTTTAATACACTATTTTAATAACGAATTGAACGAATTAAAACGTAAACTTCAAAGTTGTAACAATGCGTCACTTCTCAAATATTGTAACACGCCTACTCTTTGCTCCCAAAGTGACGTCATGCGCAAACATTTCAATAATGAGACCTGCCGTGAGCACACCATACAATCCTAACACCACGATTGCAACGTGATAACGCATTCCTTTGAAGGAAGCGATAAATAATTCTAACATAAGATAAAACATAACATGTAGACTTTTGTTGAATCAATAATTATGAGGTCATTGTATGATCCCTTGGGTTCAAATGATCCCATGGGAGTAAATTTACTAATAAACAACACGTGGGACAGAAGAAAGTCATTACGAACTGCAGAAGTAGTAATAAATCCTTGATAAACACGCAAGGATTGCATAAACTATTTTTAATTCCTAAGTAGTGGTTCACTTTACGTAGCAAGTGGTCTAATAAAACTTGCCATGAACAAAGGAAAAGCATGCTATGGATTTTCTGATGAGGTTCTGAAACTTTGGTGTGTGCGTAATTTGCACTTTAAGAAAATTCTGATTCCTTTCGGATACAATTCATGATTTACCAAATCACATCTCCACCGTATTTAAGTTCTTGGTCAACTTTGGACCACCACAATATGTATTTTAATTAGTCAACATTTTGCTCTAAAGTAAACCCTGAAATTTGAGGTCTCTAAACCATAAACGGTACAAAATTAGTTTTTCTTTTTAGAGGACCCAATTATTTCCACATTAAAACTCCTGTTTATTAGCCCAGAATGTGACTCTACTAATGCTTTTTTTTTAATTAGAATGAAAACTGCATTTGAAACGTTGGAAAGATAAGAATTGCATCGAGAATTTGAGTGATTTTTCCGTATCTACACGGAGGAGTCAGCCAAAAATGCTTTAACTATGCTATACTGAATACGAAAACAAGAATGGTATAAAGAAAACGATTAAACTAAAAAAATTATAATATAATGATGAAAATTATACCAGATCCTGCTGAATATGGATAAAAAAGAGAAACCGACATTTGGAAATCCCTAATCTGTAGGTACTCAAGATTTAATTCCAAAAATCGTATATGTACTAATGTACTAACGTGTACTATAGTCCAGGCAACGAAGGAAAAATAGCGGAAATAATTCGTGTATAAGCCAAAATTGGTACAGTTGTAGGGGAAGGTGTCCTTAACAACATACTAAAAGTACTGAGGTGTGGGGGTGGAGCTAACGGTGGGGGGGGTCTCGAAAGGTCCCTTTTTTCAATTTTTCGTTAATAACTCAAAAACCAATGCTTCTATCAAAAAAATGTATATATTGCTATGGTACAAATGGATGATAAAGAATTAATAATTAAATATGCTCGTACGCTAATGACAAATCGCATGAAGGTTCTTTCTTGAGGAGAAGATTTCTCGAGGTTACAAAATCATCACAAAAATGCAAGTAAATCATTTAAAAGTAAACAAACGGGTAACGTAATGAAAAGATTCCAGATGAAACAAATTATCTTTTTTAAAAAAACATGTTCACAATTTAATAAAAATGTTAGATGTAAGAATTTTGTAAAATAAAATAAACAATTGTTAATTTTTAAGAAGTGGCGCATTAATGTTAAAAGGATATTTTACGTGGTTGATAAAATCGGTCCAGTGAAATGCAGCGATAAAACTTCATCCGAGACTTCGTGTATGAACAAGGGTTACGTCACATGCAGAACGGGAGTGTAAAATCGGAACGCAACTGAAAAACAATTAAAAGTGCTTCAATCAATTTATAAACATAAATAAAGGATAAATATTATCAACAAGGCGGGAATAACTTACCAATGAAAAAGGTTGGTTCAATTTAAACTCAAAATCAGGATTGCATAAACGGGATAAAAATTTGAGAAATAACCCGGGTTACGGATAAATAAATAAGGGCTTCCACAAAATCGTCGAAACGGGGAACACGTATGATTTCGTGCTCCGTTAAAGAAAGTAATTAATTGATCACAAGATCAATACGACTTGTGGAGATCTGAAAATAAAAAGTAACAAAAACGTGTGTGTAAGAAAAGGTGCAAATTACAAGAAAATCAAGTACTTACCTTGATGAATGTTGGAAAAGTTGGATTGATAAACGTATTAGGCTGTTTGATAAGAAAATTGGATTCCTGGCGAATAAAGGAGATCACTTGGAAAATTGAAGGTCGAATTGCGACACGAACAAAAGAAGTAACCACATGTTTAACATTAGGAGGCGTGTAGAAGACAAGGTGAGCACTCTACATACTAAAGTTATAACTATAAAACGCGGCGCGTAAATTACGAATTTGAAAAACTATTTCGCGAACGAAAAATTAACATTGGGGTAATTTTTAAGTTTTTATTGATGGACTTTAGAATAATCACATTTCATGTTGATATAATTAATGCTTTCATATTATTGTGCTAATAAAAAATTTATTTATGTATCCATTACGTTTCATCTGCTATTTTTGAAGTCGACGACATTACTAAGTTTATTCACAGAACAAAAGTGACAAGTAAAGGTAAGGCGTCGAGGAACCTGCTCTTGAGAAGGAAGCTTCATGCTCTATAAAAGAAATTTACCCAAAGCTAGCACGGAAGATATTATATTTTCAATCATTCATAAAAAAATAAATATAGCGGTAAAGCAAAAAGTTAGAAAGACGTTACATAATTTGTTGTAACATAATTAAATAATTAATTAAAATAAAGATTACCGTAATATACTAAATTAATCCACATAAAATTCTCTACAATAAAGATTCTCTACACTTTTTTGATAGGATCAAAGCATAAAGAAATATGGAGGGGTAAATAGAAAATTAAAAAAAAAAAGTTTTTATTAAACATTAAATTTCGTCGAAATCTAAATTTTCATCATCATCGAAGCAATTTTGTTCAAAACGGAGTCGGGTGCCACAAGGTCGTTCGTTTTAACTGCGTAAAGGATCCCATCTTCTCCCTTCACCCAACCCCATTGGATGGGTGGTAGGGGGTTGCCGAGCCACTGTTGTACCTGTAAGAAAGTAATGATACCAACGTAAGTATTCATCACAAACTAATATTTGTAAGGTAAAGAATAAACTATATGTAAATGAATTTACCTGTAGATATACTCTGAGCGAGTGTTGCTTTGAAGCTCCTCTGGTGGGAGGAAGAGTGGCCATGTCTGATTTGGGCTTCGTTGACGCCTTCAAAAACGCCGAGTACCTATGTTTGTTCAGATTGTCTTGATGTGCAGGCGCTTTGTATACAGCCAAAAAGAGCTTCTCGCCAGCCTGTTCAATATCCTCAGGTGATGCTAAGGGATCTGTGAATATTGCTGAAATGTCTTGAGTGAGGGCAGGGTTTTCTGTAAAAAGTTTAGCGATTCCTACTTTACTTTTTCCATGTATCGCCGAGGTGGTGTCGCATCCGGAGAAACTATGAAGAAGGAGAATCGTTTTGGAAATTGGAAGCTGTTGAAGTTGTCGCACTGAGACAATTTGGTCTCCACATTCCCACTGCCTGGCTTCATGAAGTAGATATTGATAGATGGTGGTGCCAATCCCATGAGGAGAACTATCAAGTCTACATCCTCCGCAACTATTGCTACAGTTGGATGTACAGCAGCTTTATCCAACCCACACCTCACAATAGTGCTGTCAGCATCCCCTGTAGCAACAGCTGTTTCTATCCCGGCTGCTGCCATTTTCTCACTGAGCAAGTGAATCAGCTTTGTTTTGTTTCTTTCATTAGCAAGAAAATGCTCTTGTTGAACTGTGATAGTCGTGATTTCATGAAAGTTTATGTCAACAGAAGTTTTTGTGAGCGCTCTTCGCTTCTGCTCTGCTCGTTTGGTGCTGTTGTCATCACCATATCCATCAAAAACCACCGAACAATTTTTACCGTAATGTTTATGTACGTAGGCAATGTACTGATGGCAAATTGATAATATGTTGGAAGACTGTTTCCATTTCATGCGATGGAGTAGGAAACCACCGTCTACCACATTGAAGCTGTGGGTGAGATCCACAGTTACGTTGTCCTCTACAGGCAAAACATCATAGAGTGATGATTTTTTCCCTTTTCGCATTCCGCCCTCGCTGAACAGGGCCAGGGGGTATGGAGTTAATTCATATGTAAAAAGCTCTTCTACATCTTTATCGTCCTTTTTTGATATGACAATTCTTTGGAAAATTGTCAGAGGGTTAATTGTAACTTTATCACCATTGATTTAAATGGTGCCTCTCATACTAGCTAGTGACAAGACCACATTCTTTTTAGATTGCTTCATATTACCAAATTTACTGCCGATAAAACTTTGCATAGTTTTAGTTCCAATATCCAGGACTTGGTGGCAGTTTATTTTGGAATTTCCCACGATACCTGCTGACAGTGACATCAGTGAATCCAATTTTGGAAAAGGGGGATGATCATTGAACCATTCGTGTATTTTACCTCGATCTCGTGAATCTCTCGTTTGCCGTGATACCCGGATATCAAAGTGCTGCTCTCCAGTTGCAAATACCACTTCAGCAAACTCCTCCAATGACGAACATATGGCGGTGCCTCCCGGTGATCCACAAACCCACTTGGCGAGTACAGAATCAGTAATTCCTCTTCCTCGCGTTAGGCCACCTGAACTTTTCATGGAGCGCATAAGAGTTTGTTCTATGACCATATCCGACCAATTACCTGCCCAAGGTATACCTGTGCGATTAATACTGAAGTACCCCTTATCTGCAAACTCCTTGTACGCCTCCGGATGGCTAGCTTTCAGTTGTATCATATCTTGGACATAGAGATGGGCACATTTTGCGTACTGGAAGTGCCCACTTGCGTGGAAGAATGGGATAATCTGCTGTACACACTCTAAGTGCCCGTCCCAAATACTACGACGCTCAGAATCGATGAACTTCTTCATCAGGGTCACCATGTTGAAGTATTGAACCCACAAAGCAGCGGTAGGGCCATTATCCTTGAGGGATTTCAGATGATTCTGAAATTTCGTCAAAGCTGACACCAAGGAAGCATTCTCTTCAACTTTGTCCGGAGTAAGTTCCTCCATGTTGGTCAGCATAGTCAAGATCTCTCTCTTCTCTTCCTCTGAAACATTGGCTCCTTCCAGAACAATTTGGCATAAAACAAGTTGAACAAGCAAATGTCCTCGAACAGCTCGGCTGTACGCGTGGCCTGTTAACATCTTGTCAACAGAATTAGCAGCGAATACTTGGCATAGTACATCTTTCAGTCCAGATCCAGCCATTGTGTGACCAATGCACCCCATGAAGGACATTAGGGTGTAAAACCCACCAAGTCTCACAACAATGTTCCCAAACGCGATTTCTCTAGCCTTTAGGTATAAAGGCTGGTCGAATGTTACGAAGCAAACTGTGGCCCCTATCTCTTGACTATTTTTTAAAGCATACTGTAACGCTGTATGTACTGTGCTGTACTCGTTAGGTGGTGCATTGATGAATGGAAGAAAGGTTACCGAAGTTTTCCCTTTGCTAATGACTTTACTCACCAATTGCATGAAACCCTTCCATTCTGGAACTGTTGGCACCTCTGCAGTGGGGTCCACCTCCTGGAGCCACTTACCACTCATCCACAGGAAATCTTGAACAGTGGGTGTGAAAATGTCACAGGAGATGGGCATCAACACGCTCAAGTCTTCGATAGTAATTTGCTGCAATGCGTTGGTTCCCCTTCCCTCAAAGGCTTGCAGCTCCAGAACTCCCAGCTGGCCCACTTCTTCCTGGGGGGGGGGAACAGATTTCAGTATTTCCACTTTCGTGGATGTAAAGAAAGCGTGGGTTGGTGTAACACATTTGATTCCTCCCATGCTGTGGAAGGTATTCCAGCCATCGAGAGTGGATACATTGAAGTCTGCATTATCAAAGATGTACTGACAAAATGTGTCACTTGGGATAGGCTCTTGCGGGTGGTGGATGGTGGAGAGCTCCAGCTGCTGAGCGTCATAGTAAGAGGCACTCAATCCCAACTTCGATAGTAGGGACACCAAGTTCTTTGATGCGAATTTTCTGTATATGAACAGAGCGATGCTGGTCAGAATTGGGGATATGAAACATCGAGGGCGAACAGCAGCAATAAGAGCATGAGCAATAGTTGTCATCTTTTTCCCCACTGCCCCTTTCGACCTTTTTTTTCTTGCAATGCAGTCCATGAAGACTCTAAGAGATTTTGGTATTAATTGTTCAGCCTCACTGCAGAAGCTAGATAAAGGGGGATAGGCACTGTTGTCGTAAGCCATGGATTCAATGTCTTCCAAGATAATCTCAGCAGCTTTTTGTACAATCCTCTCACGTTCTCTTTGTTCATCATTACACCTTGAAGTGTACCATGAGTCGCTCAAGATTTTATCACTAAAACTACGAAAGGAGACGACAGTTTGTTTGGTGCGAATAGTACTGAAAAAAATTTGGTCTCCATATTTTTCCCTCATTCTCTCCTTAATAGTCTTCACATGTGGTGGTTCCCCTGCAATAACCTGTTCCAACAACTCGTACATAGAGTATTGGCAATTATCAGTCCTTTCAATATAATCATATATTTCTGCCATTGCTTCTGAAATCCCTTCATCTTGTGGACGTCCAGCTTTTCTTTTTAAAGGTACAGAGTGTACAGAGTGGGAGAGTAAAGGTACTTTCCCATCTTTCCTTAACATGAATCTTTTGTAACAATTTTCGTGATATATTGCATCTTCTGCGTGTAGATCCCCAACAGTGCAGATACGTCTCACTACATCGTTTCCCCACTCATCCTTTCTTTCCTGCCCACGATTCAAAATAGAATTGTGAAACGCAACCGTACGAACATAAAAAACTGTTCGACGCTTAGCTTACGGTTTTTAATCTCCTTCTCTTCGTCATACGTTTCCGTGCAGAAAAAACACTTTGTTTTAAAATCAAATTTCATTTGTCCTGAACGCAAAGACGAAGCATCACGTGATGTTGAAGGTTCATCTGAGAGAGTGTCTCGCAAAAACCTTTCTATTGAGTCACTTCTGACGTATTCTCTTCTGCAAGAATTATGAACAACACCATTTGTCTTACCCCTGAAACCTTTCTCTTTCCCATCTTTCCTTAACACACTTGCCTTCACTAATCCAATTATCCCTTTTTTTCCAACGTTGCACAAATCACTTTCAACTTCACTCTCACAAATTAAACACTTCTTCTCAGCCATAGTCACATACACACTGGATATAATAATCTTATATTAAATGCGTGCAAATATTTAATGCAATAAAAGCAGATATTTTGTAAACTGAATAAAGTGACGAGCACGAGCACTGTGTAGGAATAGTTTCAAAATTATGATTGCGATAATTTATTTATTTAATTCAATAAACTAAAATTGTTTACGTTTTCAAAATTTAAAAATCACCAAGTCGATTTGCTTTTACGGTCTCACGCTTTTTATTTTTCCAAACGTTAGATAAGAGCTCTTATCCGTTATAGAATGCCACCTTATCGAAGGAAACTATGCCGATAACATATTATTTGCTCTTATCTGAAGTTTGATTACTAGCGTGGGATTCATGTATCGCTCCTCGTGAAAATTAAATTACTTTTACCGGAAATCGTCATCGAAACAACACTTCCCTGCGTATTTACGCGCAGGGAAATTGAATCTTACTGACTAGTCCGGTAATATTTAGTAACGCAGGTAACAATGACAATTTTCGGAATAACTATTGTTTGTAACTATGTAGTCAACAAATTGGCAAACTTGATTTTAGCTCATTTTAAAAATGTTGTTCAATTATTAGTGTTTTAAAATTTCATTTTTTACGATTTTCGGTAAAATTTAATACAAAATACGTCAGGATACGCCAAAATCCCGTATATTTAAAAAAAAACTGTTTTTTTTTAAATTTTCTATTTACCACCTCCATATTTCCTTAAGCTTTGATCCTATCAAAAAAGTGTAAAGAATCTTTATTGTAGAGAATTTTATGTAGATTAATTTAGTATATATAGGTACATTTTTTTGATAGAAGCAGTGGTTTTTGAGTTATTAACGAAAAATTGAAAAAAGGGACCTTTCGAGACCCCCCCCACCGTTAGCTCCACCCCCACCCCTCAGTACTTTTAGTATGTTGTTAAGGACACCTTCCCCTACAACTGTACCAATTTTGGCTTATACACGAATTATTTCCGCTATTTGGTATTTTTTGGTCTTCGTTGCCTGGACTACTAATAATAAAAATGTACTATCTGTATAAAGCAAGACTTCAGATGGTGCGATGAATGCAACTGCAAAGTTACAAAATATCGTCGTTAATGCAGTAAAAATTGATATTCATTACTACATATAATATATTGTTATTATATGTACTTGGAATATTCAAAAACTGCAGTCTTCACAAGAGTGGTTTGTGTGAACACTGGTTGGGTTACCGAGTATTATTCCGGGTTCGAATAATGAACTTAGCTCGGCCCTCCGGTAGGCATCAACATGCTGAGGAAAAACCAACAAAAAGCAAATGCTAAATAATACCATAGATGTTGATGCATCTTAAAAGAAAGCACAAATATTTATAAATAAAATACACTGTAAGTAGTGTAATTTTCGCCAACGTTTTCGTCACATTGCAACATCAGGCGATGAATTCAACCGCAAAAGAAACATTAGCGATAATTACACTACTTCTGTAATAGTTATTTACGTATAAGTAACAGAAAACAATCTCATTTGTAATGGATCGTTTCTGTACGCATCACATATGCTATTTTTTCTCCAGGATTAAGTCCTACAGGAATAAAAAAAGGAAAATGTACCAAAAAAATCAAAGGAATACCACAAAATAATTCTGTAATGAAATGAAATGCCAAGATACAAATAAAAACATTATATTAAGTTAAATGTAAAAATTAAAATATTAATTATTACAAATTAAAAATTCAAAACAAAATTATTATTCAAACGAATGAATAAATAAATAACCCACACGTGTCGTGTAGGCGCGAAAGAAATGCATTGCTAGCCAAAGATAACAAGTAGAAATTAATGCAGACAAGCAGCGGGGATTCCCAGCCAAGTTAACGGCCACAAAGAAATGCACGGCAGTCGATGTACGTAAGCATTATTAAGTAAACCACAGGGAGATTATAATACAAACTATATATTTAATTACAAAGAGCGCATCAAAGCAACTATTAATCTAACATAACATGGACCGAAAATATGAAACGTGATATACATGAATCGAAAACGATGTTTTCGGAACGCATCACAGTTAACCTCGTTGAGTTGTTCATAGCTGCAGTTAGCACCATTATTACTTGAATAGACTTCGGAAAATTGTTTTGTAAATAAGTCAACACATTCTTGACCCGAAGAGCTAACGACTTCGTCTAAAACATACAGGTTGGGTAACCTTTAACTTTATTGCAATCATCAATATAGCACCAAAACGATTTGGGATTAGTAACGATTGAATCTTCTATCTTGCTAATGTACTTTTGATGAAGCAAATGGTGAGTTTTCTTGGCTTGGTCGCGAAGTAGGGTAGGGTGGTCGACAGTGGATCACCAATTTTTCAAACCCATATATCTTGGAAAAGAATACATGAAGTTTGTTGAAATTTTTGTTTGGGTAGAGTAACATGGACTATAATCTTATCGAAATATGGTAATTTAAACTAAGTTGTATTACAAACAAACTGTGAAAAAAATATTTAATTTTAAGTGCATAATGATTCAGTGTTGACCAGGGGTGGTCCACATTGGATCGGCCTACGGTTAACAGTGGATCAGCCACCACGATTATTGCACATATTTAAAATGGAAAAACTAACAGATTTTCAAACTAAAAATATAGAAAAACAATATAATTTCGAAAAAACATATTATAGGAAACAGAAAAAATACATTTTCGAGATAAAAATATAGGAAAATAAAAGAATGAGCACATTTTCAATAGAGAAAGATCAACTGAGAACTTATAATAAGACCGTCGCCTAGCGGTACCGCTAATTATTGGATTCGGAAGGATGAATCTTACATCCTGTTCTTTGACCATGTTTTGGTTAACCATGTAGCACTGATCCACTGTAGACCAACCCACCATTTAATTTTCAAACCGTGGTTTTGACAAAACAAATTGAGTAAAACCTGTTATTCAAATGTCCTCACGTGCGTTAATTATTTCTTAAAACAATGAAAACATCCATAGAAGATCTGATCAAATTACACAAAAAGTTCAACTTACCTGATAATAACAAATGGAGGCTTTAAACCACAAATGTAACTGGTGAACATCCGACCATGAACGGAACCGCTAAGTTGTGAAATGAGTCAATGAGGGATCACATTGGCTACCACGTAGATCTCCCGGAAGCGCATGCATACAATGGTTTAACTAATTAGTGAGTGATTCACTGTGTACCACCGATCCACTGTTGACCACCCTACCCTACACAAAATTGGTGATAATGATCTAAACTACGGGTTTTCTTAAATTTCTTGTGCATGACTTTTTTTTGAATAATTAGGTCGATCAAATCCTTGGAAAACCATTTCGGATAATTTGAAACCATTATTTTCTTACGTGGAACATGGGTATTGATGATGAGCCCTAATATCTTATAGAAGTGGTCTACAACTTCATCGATATTATTGCAATCAAAAATATCAGTCCAATTATGCTCTAACAAACACTGATTGATGATATCAAAATCGGTTGATTTGTAATCAAAAATATAATTAACAAATTCCATATTGGATTGGGATGCACTAATACTAGGAACATTAATCGAGTAAGCAGTATGGTGGACAGATGTATTAGATAATTGGTCGACTGAAGAGATTATAGAAATATCATCTATGTTGGAAAAGATCAAATCAAGTATTACACCACGACTGTTAGGTATTTGGATACTTTGAACCAGATTGTGAAGTGACATACAATCACCAATTGCATTGGTTTTACTACAAGCAATATCGGAACTTACCGAACACGAGCCATCGATAGACCATTTAGATTTAGGAAGGTTGAAGTCGCTACCAATGATAAATTTGGATTCAGGAAAATGATCACAAATTAATATTGTCTACCATACCACAAAATTCTTCATAGCCAACCAAGTCAGCATCGGGAGGTAGGTAAACTGCACCAACAATTAAGCTACCGATACGAAGAAAGATGGTTTCTACAGTGTTTATTGTTTCAATCTGTAAACATTTAAATTTTTTGCGAATTGCTATTAAAACCCCTCCACCACGACTTTTCCGACTAGAGGTGCAAGAACGGTCGCATCTAAAAATGTTATAATCACAAATCTTAAGTTCGCTTGTAGAAATACTGTCGTCCAAAAATGTTTCTACTAGAATAATGATGTCATATAGGCAGTAGTTAATGTTAGTGCTGATTTCATCGATTTTAGTTTTAATACCACTACAATTATGCATGTATTACCTAAAGGCGGGCCTGTTGTTATGATCACTAGGTATTGTGTGATAGGAATCAGTATTACTAATTATCGAGTTGTGCAAAATTACCTCTTGGTCCACGAAAAAAATTGAACCGACGAACTACGACATTTTTAGGCCAGAATTCTGGTTTAACGAGCGAGTCCAACAGAGATAGGTTTGCCCCCACTTTGAACGATGAGACATCGTTATACGTATTGATTACTTTACAAGAAAACTCATTTCCGGGAAGTTTAGCCTTCGTATATGATATAATACTGCTTTCTGTAGTTCTGCAAAAGAAAATCCTTTACGTCCCTCGGTATTAACCACTTCACCCGATAGTACGCACGGGTACGTGCAAAATGCATTTAGTTACAAATAACCCGCGGGTAAAGTGGTAAAGAAGAACGGTACTGGGATATTTATGAAAAATATCACCAAAACTACCCGCCCTGCCGGATTACAAACAAAAATTGCAAAAGATTCAATGAAAAATAATAAATTTTGATGGTTCTGAATAATGACTAGTGTACCCGGGGGGTAATCCACACTCCCCAGACCCCCCCCCAGTCTTGTAATATAGATTTTTATCGTTGGGAACATCTGAAGGTCTTATATAAAATACGCATAGTATGTCAGAATCACCGTTTCCATGATAACGTAACGGATTAACCCCCCCCCCCCCCGAATATGAAGATTATTTTTATCGGTAGGAATTTTTCTTTTCAATTTAAATATATTTGAATATCAGTCTTATCATTGGACCAAATCTGAAGAGGAGAAAACACTCTATAAAACGAGGTTTCCTAAACCTTGTTTTGTTTTGTTCATCATCGATGGTAAAGTTCAAATGTACGAAATAATTATTCAGAATATGAATTATTCAAAACCTTTTTCAATTGTTTTCTCTGGATTTTCTTTTTATTTCATAAATACTTAGCATGATCTAGGCAAATTTTGTTAATCTGTTTTATAGAGAATTTTGTACTCTTCAATTTTGATTTGATGATAATTTTCTCTCAAAATGAAGGTAAGCGAGTTATAGGCGAAAAACTGAGGATTAAAATCCCCACTTGGGGAAAAGGCCGGCAGGGAATTTTAGGCGATGTTACAAATAAAATTTCGGTCAAATTTTTCGAATTCAGTCACAAAAAAGATTCTTATCTTTTTGAAAATTTTAAACTATTATTTATTGGGTTTTGTCAAGATGTTAAATGACGAGGATAATATTATATGCTTTTTTTACATATTATATCTGGTTAGTCTACATTAATTTAAGTTAAAATTTATTTAACAAACATTATAATATATTATAATCTAAGAATGTAAGAAATATTTTATAAGTACTTTCATGTTATACTAATTATAATTTCTATGTAGTGTGTCCGAAGAAGATCGTTTGTGATCGAAACGCGTCACAAATAAATATTTATACAAAAAATAACATTTTCTCCTTTTAGTTATATTGAGTTGTCCTTGGACCTATAAATATGTTATTGGTATTAAATGTACATAACATTGGAAAATAATGTAGTACCTGATAATAATAATGGTGATTGCGATTTAACTGTACCTCATTATTTTCTATTTTTTTTAAACAAATCTTCGATTTCTTTATCTCGATTAGCTCTGACAAAGAAGTAACTTTTGTATCTGGTGCAAAAATGCATTTTACTTCAAGAATTGCATCTTCTCCAATCAGACCTGGAATTAACATTATTATTTTTTTAATAACTAGCATTACAAATTAGTGTTACCATCAGGTGAAGCAGCCAAAAAACCGAAATCTTCATCAATCCAGAGACCCGATTTTTGAACTTTGACTGCAATTGTTTTCTCAAATAGTGAAGCAGCTACACTCTCTTTCGATATGCCATATTCAGTAGCCTGGGAATAAAACGAATTGCCATTTAAACATGATTTGTCCAGGTTATGGCAAGGTGTGTGTTGCCGACGTTTAATAACACTTCCAAATATGGATGCCGTTAACCTGGGACGTCTCTCGTACTCATACAACTTGTTCCCAAATTGACCCACATTCTCACACTGTATGCGATCTCTTTCCTCCCTACTAACCTAAAAAAAACAATGTAAGTCAGAATTGCCTTATAAATTTATATTATCATACTTATATTTACTTGTAACCGTAGTGTTTGCAGTTTAGCTTCATTATTGATAAATTCTATATCTTCGATTTCCTCCAGTTCATCTGCAAACTGTCCATAATCTGTATTTTTATTCACACTTGCTTTTTTTGAGACTCGTTTGTTTTTATTATTTGTAGGAAATACATTTTTTCGACAAGAAGTAACCTTTTTTCGTAGGTGCTTGGTAATACATTTTTTAAAATGGCAACCTGGACTACTTCCAACAGATTTTTTCCACGGACTTACATGCCATGCAAAACTTTTATTGTGCCTCAATCCTGATAAATAAACTCTTCGTTCATATGAACCCCGTTGAATTA
The DNA here is from genome assembly GCA_932274525.1 of Podabrus alpinus. Lineage (NCBI taxonomy): Eukaryota > Metazoa > Arthropoda > Insecta > Coleoptera > Cantharidae > Podabrus > Podabrus alpinus. The sequence continues at coordinate 80,469,567 of OW026452.1, forward strand.
AATTTCATCTTTTCCCCATGTTAAAACGAGCCACAATGTGCATTAGCCTTTCAGAACGATTAATGTTTTCATTTTGTATTAATAAATGTGCCTTTCTTACTAGTAAATTGAGTACTCCTAAAAAATTAAAAATTGAAAAATAATACTGTAGATAGGAAATGATTACGTACCGTATAAATGATTAAATATACCATTAGCTTCTAAGTCAGGAACTAAATTATGTTCTGTATCACCACCATTATTACATGTCCCTTGAATGCACTGCAAATGATTTCCAAATACATGATGTAATCCATTCTTTAATTGTTGTCAAAGTTCTTCCACATTATTACGGTCAGACTTAGCATGCTCATAAATGGTACATTTGGCTCTTTTTTGAAGCAAATTAATTTTGCTCACAGTTACCAACTTTCTTCCCTGAAGATTAATGTGAGTATCTGCCTTCAATTTTCTTAAATTTTTTCCGTAATTTTTCATAGCATGGTTTTTACATTCTATTTTGCGTACTTTTTGTCTATATGGCACTTTTTCTTTAATCTTTGCAAATACACTTGCATCACCGTCAGCTACAAATTCAAGATATTGAGACCATGCATTTCTTCACTACACAAAAATCCCTCTACAACCATATCGGATTCCATAGCAGGACAGGTGCTGACGAAGACCAATTTTTACAACATCTGTGGTCTTTCACAGCTTGGTTTTTATTTTCAGCCCTTGCACAGATTGAACAAAATTTGGGTAGAGGCGCCTATTGTTGATCACCCCAAATAAAATTAAAAATTTCCTATTGCAAAGAGGAAGGTTTAGATAGTATACTGTTAAAATTTTACATGTGAAAGTATTATCAAAATTTTGAATAAATCAATTTTGAAGTTAGCAAATTTAACATGTAAAAGCCGACCGACGCGCGGGAATCTTATATGAGATTTCGCGCGTCGAGTTCTGTTGACGGTACGTGTGGAATGGTATACCCTAACACTTAGAAAATTTCGTCAGATGCTGCTCGCACGTCTTACAGGTAACATGACTCGAATCCCGGTTTTCTTGAAGGATGGCGCTTTCAAGTATGTTTATCTTCTGCCGCGTAGCGGCGTACGCGATGAGAAACCGGTCGGAGCTCCGCAGGAGCGCAGTCTTGGGTTTTTCGATGCGCAGAGCCGGACGAGTCTCGAATCCAAACCCCAAAATTTCAAATTGGGTTTTTTCAAAATTTTGACTATACTTTCACACATAAAATTTTTACAGTACACTATAATATGTATAAACCTTCCTCTTTGCAATAGGAAATTTTTAATTTTATTTGGGGTGGTCAACATTAAGCGCCTGCCCCCCAAAATTTATTTCTAACTGCTATAAATAATATTTCTCCAGTAAATTCTCCAATTATTGCTACCATTCCAGATTTTGAATAGAAATTACAGCCATAAGAACGCATAGCCCAAAACCCATCAACACTGACACGTACCCATGGCGTTCCATCTGAACATACTTGCCCAATAGCAATAGCATGTTCCCGTTCTCCAATTCCAGCAGCTTTCATAGATCTCCACAACGATGACCTCCACTCCTACAAATAATAAATTAATATGAAATGTTCAGATTGCATAAGGAAACAATTTCATTTTACCTCTCCAACTTGATTTTCAATGTTGTAAAAAAGATTATCTGGCATAACAGGGATATCCATACAACTTAGCAGTTCTTCCAAGTGACTTCAAACTTCAAACTGCACCGTCATTTATTTTTGAAATTGGTTCGCATGGATTTTCAGTAAAACGAGTATAGACCGCAGGACACATTGTGCAGTGAAACGTGATGTTGCTGGTTAAACCTTTATTTGTTCTAGTTTCGCTTTTTACATACCGGTGGTGCAAATTTTGGAGTGGTTATACTGCAACGGTACTGACCATTCTAGTACATAATTTAGGTCAACAATTCTGTTACCCGTAATAGGAGATTTTCTTTTACTTTCACATTCACAACAGAACTGAGCGCTCACAATACTAAAAACCAACAAAACTCTATTAAATGAATAAGGAATTCAACGAATAAGCTATATTACCAATTGTAATCATCCGATTCAATAATTCCTGTTGTTTCGAAAGAGTTTTTGACGTTTTTCATTTTCTTAGCAGCGGGATAAGTTACAGGATACAATTTCGAATTCCTTTTCAACTGAGATACTTCAAGCAAACTATCAGTAGTATCACTAAACCAAAACAATAACTTAATATTTGTTTTCATTGTTTATAAACTCACCTTTCTTCATTAGAACTGTACGTGGCTCTTACATCGATCGCTTGTGGTCTACAACTGTAAATAGTATAAATAAACATTTCATATATTACATTATTGCAAAGATTTATAAACTTATGTTTCTTCATTATTAAAACTGCACGTGGCTCCAACATCAACCACTGATGTTCTCTCATTTTCAGCGATATCTTCAAAAAGTTGTGTACAATTCAAACTAAATGATAAATATTAATGTTGAGTAAAGCAACTTGTGTTATTGAAAAAACATGGATAAAAGGGAATTTCGTGTGTTAATGAAACACTGTTTTTTCATGGGAAAAAAACACTGTTTTTCATGGGAAAAAACAGTGTTGGAACAAAAACTTGACTTGATAAGTGTTATCCGGACTCTGCTCCAGCGGAAGCAACCATTCGTAAGTGGTTTGCTAAATTCCGTACAGGCCATATGAGCATCCAAGATGATGAGCGCAGTGGACGTTCAAAAGAGGAAAACATTTAAAAAATCCACAAAATAATTTTGAATGACCGTAAAGTGAAGTTGATCGAAATAGCTGATACTCTAAAGATATCAAAGGAACGTGTTGGACATATCGTGCATGAATATTTGGGCATGCGAAAGCTCTGTGGAAAGTGGGTGCCGCGTGTGCTCACAGTCGATCAAAACCACCATGTCACAAGTCGCTGAAAACGATGGCAAAAATGCACGAATTGGGCTTTGAATTGCTTCTGCACCCACCGTATTCTCCAGATTTGGCCCCCAGCGACTATTTCCTGTTTTCAGACCTCAAGAGAATGCTCGCTGGAAAGAAATTTAGCACCAATGAAGAAGTAATCGCCGAAACAGAAGCCTATTTTGAGGCTAAAGACAAATCGTACTACAAAAATGGTTTCGAAAAGTTGGTAGATCGCTATATTCGGTGTATCGCCGTCGAAGGCAACTATGTTGAATAATAAAATTGAATTTTGCGATACGAACTTTTCAGCCTAGCTTAAAATGAACTTCTAATTTTTAAATATTATTGTAAGTCGTGTCAAGTAGTATACTGCTATGTCCACCGTGAACTTCAAGATCTGTGATAGCTTCTCACAGGTTTCGGTACTGACACGACTTGCTCTTAATCTCAGGCTGCAGGTTCTTTGGACTTTTACGGTGGAATTAGTCTGATCACACAGTCAAAGAAAATACGCAAATCTAATTTTTAAGAACATATAATGAACAAATAACATAAACAATTAACAGGAACAATATAGCAACTTGACATAATAAATTAACAATAATCAAAGATTTGTTGTATGCATCGGTTTTTTGACGTTCTACGTGTTCCGATTTCCCTGTCTGTGCTCGTTGCGTGTTAAAACTGTGTGACGAGCACAGAGGACCTACAGTTTAACGTGGATTCCGAACCACGGGGATAGACGATTTTTACATCGTCTACTCCAATCAGAGAAGTTTTTGAGCCATATATAATGTTACCTGTGGCCAGCAGATAGACATTTGGTGAGCGAAAAATCCTTCTATAGATAGCACCTCACAGGATTTGAACCTATGAATCTCGGCATGAGAAGTGAACACGCTATTAACCGCTCAGCCATTCGCCCACTTTTTATTTCTTCACTTTTATTCGCCCAATCTTTGATTAAATCAAAGATTTAATGTTACCTTTTCTTTCCTCTTGTACGCACACGCACTGTATTCGCGGTCGCACCACACAATCCTAATTTCCTATGCTTCGTCTTGATGCAGGGTTATAGTCACCCCTCGCCTTACACCTTCTTTCTGTATCCCAATAAACAGCGCTTATCTTTTCCAATAAACAGCGCTTATCTTCCTCTCCTATTTTATAATCTCCACTCCACTCGGCATCAACTCAATTCAGACCAATATACTCTTGGTTATCTTTAGTTTGTTTATCTCGACGCGCGTGATCGGTTTGCCGTTTGATAAACGACTTTATTTATTTCAATCACGCAAATTCTCATTCACTTGCCCGCGACTAAAATCCTTGTTTTTCAATTGGACATAGTTTTTTTTACACGTGTGATCGGTTCTGCGTTTGATAACGTACTACTTTTTTCACCGTTGTTTATTCTCCTCGCATTGCTATGGTTACCCGTTTTTATCATTTCTAACATTTTGCCTACTAACATTTTTATAACTACAATAATAACATCTTTTTTTTTAATTGTTTTTGATAAACTTTTCTCATGCCATATTTTCTCTGACTGCACGACAAACAATTTATACCGCAACAGCCAAACATTGATGGACACAACATTATCTAATAATAATAAAACCAATAATAAAACATAAAACAGAGAATTGTCGGTCTGAGACCTTGAAAATATATAAACATTATATTTTACAAATCAAGAGATTTAATATTTTGTTGAAAAATTACCAATTTTCGGTAACAAAGATTTTAAACTGTTTTCGGAGCTATACGAATTAGTACATACGGTGACTCTCACAAGGGAAAATTAATCTATGTTAAAAGCGGATTTTATCAATTTTTATTATACCTACCAGCAGGTTATAATTAAATAGTACTGCAAGGGGTGTAAATTATAGGATTCACTTTATAGCCATTTCAGATAAATTAATTTTTAAATGTTCATATTTTATCATACTGTTCATAGTGCGTACTTATAACGTTGTGGTATTCATAAGAAATTGCTAGCCGAGTTGCTAGAGAAGAAGCATGATAAGGTAAGGGCCCCGCGATCGAATCTAGGTTCAGAATTTTTTTTCAATATTGCTTTTTTTTAAATTTATACATACCTCATTGGAACAAATATATCGAAATTATGAAAATTACTATTTGTATAATAATAATCTTGTTTTGTATAAAAAAATGAACAGTTTCGTATTTTTAATTTATTATTATTGATAAATTAAATATAATATTGTCGCAACCCTTAGGTTAGGCGACGAGGGAGGCATAACTCAAATGGCTTAAATAAAATTGCAACCGGAGATTGCTTAACTTATATTATATTAAATAACTTTGTACATTTACTTAATTAACAACAAAAAAAACCTACATAACTACATACATTATTGGGCCATAATCTCTTCTGCCCGTTTTTTCTTCTTTATAACACACACGGAACTTTTTTCAAACCTCTACCTCTACTTTCAAAATCAAGTTTTCTCCTCCTCAATCCCTTTCTCAGCATCATATTTCATGTCATGCCGACAATACTCTAGCATAATTTTGATTATTTTACAATGTTTGTTCTGAATAAAAATTATTATTCTTTGACCTGACAGAACCGTATTATAAAATATTCACCTTAAAATATTATTTAATTATTTCTTAATTTGACAATATTTTATTGCTGAAATTAATGTATTTAAAGTACACCATTACGTTATTGCCACAAATAGATAATTAAATTATATTAAAATGGCCAGGATATAAATATCACCCTGTAGAGTAAATTTATTTATTTAGCAACCCATAATGTTGTATTTAGGCCCTTCTGCCTAAATTTGGGATCTTATATTGGGGTGTACCTTTTAAATAATAGTCATGGGATAATATTAACTAATCTATTTAAATAAAATAATCGGGGGAAAATATTACATATATAATTATCTAAATTAATCTTACTCTACAATTATAATAATCCATAGGACCCAGGCAGATTGGACGGTTCGTACCACTGACATCTTGTATTATTGTTCGTTAATATTAGGATGCACCAACACCCGGCACTTTCAACCGATTTACTTAAGTCCAAATGACAACTAACTAACAACTAACTATTCTATCCTCATTTCGGATATTTAATAACTTTCGTCTGTCCCACATTTTCGTGGTATCTTTCCTGAGTCCTACTAATAACCGCTGACTTCGTAGCTTTACAATGCTCGTGTATAATTTTGCAATATAATTTAGCAACTCGTAATTATAAAATTTACTCTACAGGGTGTTATTTATATATTGGCCATTTTAATATAATTTAATTATCTATTTGTGACATGCCCCCCGTTGAATTAAAGGTTGGCCCAAACCTTTGTTTTTTTTTAAAATAAAGTCACGGGTTTCTACACGAGAATTGCTCCACCACTAAAAAAATTGAAAATTTTATATTTAACTAATTAATCGTTAACCTTAAACATTAAATTTAACATATTCCTTATATAATATATTACAAACACATTCTTAATTTTCTTTACACTTCTTTTAGGGACCTCTTCTAATTCTTATCAAAAACAAATTTTTTAACAATAACCAGTTTCTAATGTTTTTATATGTTGTATCTCTCATATTCATTTATAATTGCACTTTGAATCTCCAAAAAATCTTTTTTCACACCATTTTTAGTTGACTATTTACTAATTCGTACTTACACATTGAAAATCCCAGGTTTTGTAAAAATTTGTTCAAAAATTTATTTTTTGTTTTAATTCTTATTTGAATTTTCTGAATGATATTAACTTTATGGTATATTGACGTATATAATATTACAGTGTATCAATCTTAATATTGTTGAATTTACTGCTATTAAACGTTAATTAAGTCTTGATCTATCCAATTGTATTATACTTATTTAAGCAATTTTTGCCGTACTACTACATTCATGTATAGGGGTGCGCATATAATCGATTAATCGATTACGTAATTCGAATAATCGATTATTTCATAATCGATTATGATATTTTATAATAATCGATTAATCGATTATTGAAATAATCGATTATTCATAATCGACTATGAGTTCATAATCGATTATGAACTCGTAATCGATTATGAACTTGTAATCGATTATGAACTCATAATCGATTATGGACTCATAATCGATTATGAACCCATAATCGATTATGAATTCATAATCGATTATGGACTCATAATCGATTATGAACCCATAATCGATTATGAATTCATAATCGATTATGAATTCATAATCGATTATGGACTCATAATCGATTATGAACTCATAGTCGATTATGAACTCATAGTCGATTATGAACTCATAGTCGATTATGAACTTATAACTATAATAGGTAGGGCTATTAAGGGTTACTAAATTACTATATAATTTATTATTTTGCTAATTGTGTTACGGTGGTGCTAATAAGAAGTGTTGTTAAGCACCAGTTGATAACACATTACGGTCCGGTATCAATCTGTAATAACTTACCTGCGTAGCCGATTATAATGTTACTTACAGGTGTGTTGATGAGAATTTACGACTCCTTCATAAAAACGCTGATTAAATCTGAAGTACCAAATATTTTGTTTTTAAATTTTAACTGAATGTTACTATTGTATTATGCATTATGTAATTAATTTATTGTTAACAATAATCCATCTAAAAGGCTTCTAATTAAAATTCATTTTGTAAAAGTATACACTTTCACTCAAAATATCGGACAAATAATTTAAATCCATATTGATGAAAAAGGGTTGCAATCTTTAATTGAAAAGCAAAAAAATATTTTTTAAAAACTATCAAATTTATAAACAAAAATACCTAAAAGTTGAATGGCAAATCCATATTTGGATTCATTTGAAATCAAAATATGGATTTGCCATTCAACTTTTAGGTATTTTTGTTTATAAATTTGATAGTTTTTAAAAAATATTTTTTTGCTTTTCAATTAAAGATTGCAACCCTTTTTCATCAATATGGATTTAAATTATTTGTCCGATATTTTGAGTGAAAGTGTATACTTTTACAAAATGAATTTTAATTAGAAGCCTTTTAGATGGATTATTGTTAACAATAAATTAATTACATAATGCATAATACAATAGTAACATTCAGTTAAAATTTAAAAACAAAATATTTGGTACTTCAGATTTAATCAGCGTTTTTATGAAGGAGTCGTAAATTCTCATCAACACACCTGTAAGTAACATTATAATCGGCTACGCAGGTAAGTTATTACAGATTGATACCGGACCGTAATGTGTTATCAACTGGTGCTTAACAACACTTCTTATTAGCACCACCGTAACACAATTAGCAAAATAATAAATTATATAGTAATTTAGTAACCCTTAATAGCCCTACCTATTATAGTTATAAGTTCATAATCGACTATGAGTTCATAATCGACTATGAGTTCATAATCGACTATGAGTTCATAATCGATTATGAGTCCATAATCGATTATGAACTCGTAATCGATTATGAACTTGTAATCGATTATGAACTCATAATCGATTATGGGTTCATAATCGATTATGAGTCCATAATCGATTATGAATTCATAATCGATTATGGGTTCATAATCGATTATGAGTCCATAATCGATTATGAGTTCATAATCGATTACAAGTTCATAATCGATTACGAGTTCATAATCGATTATGAACTCATAGTCGATTATGAATAATCGATTATTTTTAATAATCGATTAATCGAAAAAAATCGATTATTTTTTATAATCGATAATCGATTATGAAATTCCATAATCGCGCACCCCTATTCATGTATTAGGTTCACTTACTGTATTTATTTTGTCTACCTAAAGTGTTTCACGTTGTGACCTTCAATGTGTATTTTCTCAATAATTATTTTGATTAATCGTTCAAAATTGTTACTTTAAATTTTGAGGATTCGTATACAATAATAAAAAAATGTCTTTATTTATTCTCCAATTTTTTAATTTGACCGTTTTTTGATAAGTTTCTCTTTTAATTTCTTATTAGTGTGCCTAATACCTTTAGTATATCTTTTCTTATTACTTTAAACAACCCTTATTTTGATCCTTTTTGATCTAACTATAATTTACCATTACACTGTATCCTGTCGATCAGTGCTCGAAATGGACATATCCACGAAACGGAACGCAGCAAAGTCATATGAAGTGCTCCTCAGAATGTTTTGCTATGAGCTTGTGCTGTAGCCTGCCGCAGGCAAAAAAATTTTTGGTGCCACGCCTTATATTAGTATTTTTTCCACTGCCCACAATATTATGTTATCTCTCCGTGAAACCGGTAATAATTGAAAGAATTTAGTTTCAAATCAAAGTAAATGTATTCCCAGAAAGAAATAAATATTACATTCTATTATTTTTAAGGAGAACACAAAAATGATTAAACGCCTCAGTTGCAGGGAAAAACCCAAGTGATCTCATCTGCCCCTCGATAGTCCCTTATTGTCATCTTTTTGGCCTGGGCTTGGGTGAGTACATATTTATTCAAATTTCTAGAGCAATTTCCACAAACAAGCTATAAAGCAAAACACGCGACGAATAAAGCCTAGTAAAATTAACAATTAACCAACCTTCTTCTGTGGGCGCTGCGGCAGAACTGAACGGTGATACTGATACAGTGAACACTGGCTGAACTGCGAACCGCGATACACGAACACGATACTGCGAATACTGCGGTGGCGGTGAGTGCGGTGGTGCGGTGCGATGAGGCGGAGCGGCCTGCGGCGTTGTGGCTATGCAAACTCGATATCACGTAGTAGAGCTTCCATGTTGTCAATGTTGAAGTATTTCACTTATTTCAGGGAAAATGGATAATGTTTGAAATATTATTCTGATTAATTTTGGTATTTTAAATCTGAAAATAAATATTGTTCACGATAAGCAACGGAACAAGATATTTTTTGACGAACCGGAACAAATGAATAATTTTTTTCACGAGACGGAACGGCGTTCCGGTCCATTTCGAGCACTGCTGTCGATACATGTTTATACTAGAATAATACAGATTATTCCTTTTATGGTGCCCTTTTACAATATCTCACAATAGATAACTCTATTACACCGTATCCTTTCGATACGTGTTTATACAAGAATAATTCAGATTATTCTGATTATAGTGCTTTTTTAATTTCCCTTTTTGAACTATCTTTACTTTATTTACACCGTATTTTTTCGATACGTGTTCATATAAGAATAATACAGATTATTCCCTTACATAATCTTATTAATGTTTAGAAATTTTATACGAGAAAGTGGTATTTTGATCTTATTTTGCTATAGCTTATTACTGACTTTCTTTTATAAATTTTCGCTACATTGGGACGTCCTTACTCCTAATGGCTTTGTTATAGTACAGACTATAGATTTGAGGTACAGACCTCATTTACAATATTTAGCCATTTTCTTTAAATAATTTTTTATTATTATTAGCACTTTACCTTTTTTCCATTTATTATATATTCGTACCAGTTTATACACTTTTATTGTTCCGCGTTTTGGGCACCACTTTGTTTTATTTGCTCTGCTTTTACACTTTTATTTACTCTTTCGCACTCGTTTCTTAGGCACACTTTCACTTTTCGTCCTGTTTTTAATTTTTCTAGGTCCACCTGGTTTTTTTACTTTTATGATTGGCCCACTTTCATCTTCATTTGCTACCTTTTCTTCTTCTTTGGAAGTGTTTGTACATTTAACTTTTTTGCACTTTTTTATGATACCTTTTATTACCCACAATAGTAATGTTATGCACAGAGTTACACATATTGTTATTGTTATAATTATTACCACTTGATGATGAATTGGTGATGATTCTTCTCCATTTGATGCTGATGTTTGACCCACTGGAATTGTAGCGATCACGGCTGTTGGTCTTGGTAGTTGTTTATAGATTAGATAACCCACCAATGCAGTTAAACTTATATTCCACAATAAAAATGTTGTATGACTAATGTAACCATAATTTTCGGCAAAACTTCTCGGAGTACTTTTTCTTTCTTGAATCCATTCCAATATGCTACCCATTGATTTAGCCGTGTTTGTTAAATTGAAGTGTGGCACTTCTATTGTCCAATTGTGATTTAGGATTTCTGTTAAATTATTATATGTAGGAGCTTTTTCATAGATAGGTTTGAATATGTAGGATTTTAAGGACGACCATGTGGCAGGGATTACATGGGTTAACTCTGCTTCGGAAGGTTTGTTTTCTTGGCAAGGATATTTGGTAGGGATTAGAATATCTTGGAAAAGAATTACTTTACAGGAACAAGGTAATTTTAGGTGTAGGGAACCAATAGTTGTGAAATTGTGAGGAATTAAATTTTGCGATTGATGTGGACATTCAATTTTTGTTTCATTTTTAGGATGGGTTATTTGATATTCGCCTTCTGATGTTTCCACTATTAACATTGCCATGGATTGCCGACAAGTCATTGGACAATAATGACTTAAGTTTTCAACGGTGTCGCCGTTAAAAATTTTTATTGCACATAATGGTCCTTTGAATTCGTTTGCCGATAATTGTGGAAAATAACATAATTTATCATCGTACGCTCTGCATTGGTGCAGGCCCATTCCTGAAACTGTTCTAATTGAGGGTTTTTTTCCTACATTATTTGACACTGCTATATACAGCGTATCGTGGTTTAACGTACACGTCTGTTCATACCACGCGAACGATGTAGTTAATAGTTCAAATACTATCCATTTTTGTTTATTTGAAACAATTGGTATTTTCACATGTAGGTACACTTTGGATTCCGTAAAGCTACAATCACAAATTGGTAATTGATAGTAGCGCGTAACGTCTTCCTTCGGGATCGCGAGTCCCTGGTTTGACATTTCTAGCTCCTTTTCCAATCGATCCAAATCGTGTCGTAGTGTCGTAGTTTCCAAAATGTTTATTGGGATTTGATGTTGTTTACAGGATGTCATGATCAAATTTGTTCTTATGATTCTGGTTAATTGAATCATACGTCTTAGATTATCATATGCGTGAGTGTATATTCTTGTGATCAAATTCCCTTCAATTGTTCCTGTTTTTTGGGCCGTTTCAATTTCCTCTTGTACTAAATTCATTCTCTTCTCTATACCTTGGAATGTTTTGGTCATTTCTTTTTCGTATTTGTTAAATTCTGTTGAATCGTGTCCAATTCCTTTTAAAGCGGCCGTTAGCCCTTCCGTTAAACGATGAATGTTATCTTGCATGTCCTTTTCTGTTGTCGTTAACCCTTCTAATTTACTTATCGTTGCGACCCCACAGCACCATGCCAATCCATCACCTAGAAAATCGAGAGCTCTTCGGTTTCTTGTGGTACTTTTTTCCTTATTATTTACTTCCAAATTATTTTTTGTATTTCGTGCTAGTATGTGTAAATCTTTGTCATATGCCGTTCCTAATTCTTCTATGGCTGATTCCACTAAGCAATCCGGGGTTGCTCTATTTTGGCAGCTTCCACTTTTGAACGAATTTTGTGGTGTGGCCTTTTCCATATCTTGTATCCAATCCATCTCGTAGCTGATTGGGATGCTGGACTCATATGCTACAACTTGCGGTAATTTTTTCCATATTACGCCAGGTGATATTTCTACGGTCGTTTGGATTTGTTGTCCTCTAGCTATTTGGGGATATCTACAATTCATAATTAGTTTACATTTAAATTTATGAATTCATTTTTTAATGCATATTTTATTTTTCTTTGGGTCCCTAAATTCTATATCATTTTTAATTAAATTGAATGTATATTTTAAAATTAACTATTGTATTTTTATCCTTTTATTTTTGTGATACTCTGCACTTTCTTGACCTACGGTTTTATTTGTTTTTATAACAACTAAAGAATGTGTCATTTTGCTTGGTTTGCAATTTCTTGTACTTTCTTGACCTACTGTTTTATTTGTTATTTATATTAATTAAAAAAATGTGCAATTCTGTTTTGTTCATCCGGATATGTACATATACAGTGTATTCATTTTATTCTGCTATTTTATGTACAGTATGTTCTTATTTTAATTACCAATATTTATTTGTTAAAAAATTATAACTTGTTTTTTACTTTTCTTTTTACTTTAAAATTATTACTATGACTTAAATGTAATGCTTTGTTGTTAATGGTTGTACGTTATTTTATTTAATGGTCTTACATAAGATTTAAATCTTAACTTTTAGTTAAAAAAAAAACTTATTATTAACTTGGGAAATTTGGCTACCTCAACTACTAAATTCGTCTGTGGTCCAAAGGTTCTATTTACAGGGGTCTATATAATATGTGATATGGCCATTTATTTATTCAAGGGACAATTTATTGTATTTGTGGGAGTCCATTGATCGTAATACCGTAGGATTCTGCTGACATGTACAATGTCTGTTTTCGCATTTGGGGAATTTCCTTTCCGTATTTCATAATTCACTTCACTTATCTTTTTATTGATATAATATGGCCCGAAGTATCTTAATAATAATTTTTCCGATCTACCAATTTTTCTTATCGGCGTAAAAACTTTTACCTGGTCCCCTACTTCAAACTTTAAATGTCTATGTTTACGATCGTAATATTTTCTATCGCGTTCTTGTCTATCTTCTGTTTTGAACTGCGATACTTCTAGCATTTAATACATTATCCCTTATTTGTTCAACTGAACTCTCCTTAAGGGTCGTAGCTAAGCTTCGTTCTGTAGGTAAAATTGCTTCACGACCATAAACTAACATAAAAGGAGAATATTTCGTGGTTTCTTGTGTGGATGTGTTATATGCGAATGTTACATGTGGTAATAACGCATCCCAGTCTGTTTGTTCTTCATTTGTAAATATCGAGATCATATCAACTATTGTTTTATTAAATCTCTCTGTGAGTCCATTAGCTTGGGGGTGGTAAGCTGTTGTATAACTATTCCTTCCACCCATAATTTCTACTAGTTCGGTTATCATTTGCGAAAGAAATACGGCCCCTCTATCACTTAAAATGACTTTAGGACAGCCATGGCGACATATGATGTTTTCTAATATGAATTGCGCAACAGGTCTACTTTTTCCACTTGAAAGTGCTCTGGTCTCGACCCATCTAGTTGCATAATCCGTTGCAACGACAATCATTGTTTTTCCGCTTTTACTTTTGCGAAATGGTCCTAGTAAATCTATACCTATTTGTTCGAAAGGTAATCCTACCGGAATGGGTTGTAGAAATCCTGCAGGTTTAGCGTTGGACCTACCCTTCCTTGCTTGACAATCTGGGCATCCTTTTACAAATTTTTCTACATCTTTTTGTAGTCCTTCCCAATAATAACGATTTTTTATTTTACTTAGTGTTTTAGTTATCCCTAGGTGACCTGCTAAAGGTTCACTGTGATGGGAGAATAAAATTTCTGAAATTAAGTTTTTTGGTATTACTAATAGATTTTCTGATCCTCTGGGACTGGCATTCTTTTTATATAGAATGTCGTTAATAATAATAAAATTTTTTACTCGTCTTCTAAAGCCTATGCTTATTTTTTCATCTTCCGGGTTTTCTATAGCTTGTTTGATTTTTAAAATTTCTTCATCCTGATCTTGTAACTGTTGTACTTCCTCGTTTTCTAATATAAATGTTGGAATTTCATTGGATTCTTCTTCGTCTTCTTTTTTACCTAATTCTGTTGGATTCCTGGATATGCAATCAGCGTCATGATGTGTTTTACCATTTTTGTAGTTAATCGTATATTGAAATTCTGATAATTTGATACTCCACCTTGCCAGTCTCCCTGTTAAATCTTTGATGGTTTTTAGATAACAAAGAGCGTGATGATCTGTTACTATTTTTATTGGTTTTCCATAAACAAGATGTCTGAAATATTGTAGACTCCAGATTACTGCTAACGCTTCAAGTTCTGATATCGAGTAATTTTTTTCTGCTTTGGTGAGTGATCTACTGGCATATGCTATTGGATGCATTCTATCTTCACTATCGCTTTGTAGTAAGATCGACCCGATTCCTAGAAAACTTGCGTCGGTCCTTAGTTCACATCCTAAATTAGGATCAAAATATTTAAGTAATGGCGCGCTCGTCATTCTATCTTTTAACACATTAAATGCTTTTTCTTGGTTATCTCCCCACTTAAAAACTTGATGTTTTCTTGTAATTTCGTATAGGGGTCTCGCAATTATTGAAAAGTCTTTGATACATTTTCGATAATAGTTACATAGTCCTAGAAAACTTTGAACTGTTTTCACGTTAACGGGTGTTTTAAAATCCCTAATGGCTGTTAATTTACTTGCATCTGGGGATATCCCTTCCTTGTTAATCACATGTCCTAATATTTTGGTCTCACTTTCTGCATAGCTACATTTATTTGGCTTTAAAGTAAGTCCTGCCTCTCGTAATCTATGGAAAACTTTGCGTAGTCTTATTAGGTGTTCTTCGAAGGTTTGTGAAAAAACTAATATATCATCTAAATAAACCATCACTTCGTTCCACTTCATTCCTTCAAATACTTGGTCCATTAGATTTTCAAACGTACTAGGAGCGTTACAAAGTCCAAAGGGTAAAACATTAAACTCATATAATCCGTATGATGGTGCTACGAAAGCAGTGTATTCCTTTGATTCCTCTTCGATTCCTATTTGCCAGTACCCGCTAAATAAATCTAAAGATGTAAAATATTTTACACCATGTAAATAAGTAAGAATGTCATCAATATTTGGCAAAGGGTAGCTAGATTTTTTAGTCACTTCGTTTAATTTTCGATAATCTACACAAAATCTTTTGGTTTGATCTTTTTTATCCACTAAAATAATGGGACTCGCATAGGGGCTATGGGAAGGTCTAATCACGTTGGATTTCAGCATCTCTTGTATTTGTTTGTCTATTAATTGCCGTTCTGTTTGGGAGACTCTATACGGTTTACTCTTGAAGGGCGCTGATCCTTGAACATCTATTTTATGTTTAACTAAATTGGTATAACCCATTTGGTTTGTTTCTTTTGCAAAAACATCTTTAAATTCCATAAGTAACTCTTGTAATTTAATTTTTTCAGAATTTGCTAACTCTTCATTAATTTTGTGATCTTCTAATGTGACCGTTGATGTTTCTTTTGACGTTTCGGTGTCTTCTTCACACATTAAAAAATTATTCTCCTCACTATAAAATTCTAGATAACCTAAAGTAGTACCTTTAAATAGTTTTACAGGGATATTTGATTTAGAAATTATTTTAATTAGGAATAAATTATCTTTTAAATTTTGTAACCGTGAAACCAACGCTAATTTATTTTTTGTTAAAAACATTTTATTTTCTTTAAAATTATAGGGTTTTAAATAGGGTTCCTCACATTCGGCATATAACGAAATCATAGTGAGATTTTCGGGTTGTATTCTGTAATCTTGTTTTACCGTTATTTTTATTTTGTTTGCATTTTCATAATTGATGTCTTGACATATTTCTGACCATGCATTTTCCGTAATTTGCGTTTCTTTAACCTCCGGGTTCATCGTACTTGCGACCGCATTATCCCTAGATATACTTTGTTTTGTTAATAATGTATTTTGATTAATTAAAGATTTGAAGTTATTTTCATTTTTTATAATTGGATCAAATTTTTTCGTTATTTCCTGGTTTCCCCCGCGAAATTTAATGATCTGTTCATCATAATCTATTAAAGCCCTATTTTCTTTTAAAAAATTGTTACCCAACAATAAAGGTTTTGGCAAATTTTCCACAATTAAATTCCCGCTAATTTCAACTTTTACTTTACTTATTCCTATTGTTGGTACAAAATGCCCTCCAGCAGTTTTAAGTACAATACTGGGGTGACTTTCATTTAAATTTTTTATATATTTTCTAGCGATTATATTTTTACTTGATCCCGTGTCAACTACTATTTGTGTAGATATATTATTTACCAAAGCGCTTATTGTTAAGATATCTGTTGCTGGCCCTTTTTCCGTTAGTTGATATAGGACGGCGTTCCTGGCCTGGTTCGTCGTCCTTCTTCGTTTTTTGTATCATTTCTATTATCGTTAAAATGAACTCGTTCTCTCCTATTGTTTCCTCTAAAATTCCCATAATTTTGATTATTCCAACTGTTATTATTAAATCGAAGATTATTTTCATTTCTCCCAAAATTATCCCTACGTGAATTTTGATTTCTCCCTTGCTGGTTACCGAAATTATTTCTATTAAAATTTTGGTTTCTCCCTCGATTATATGTAGTTTCGTTTCTATTGTAATAATTTTGATTTTGTCTCGCGTAACTTTTATTATTACTGTTTCTGTTTTCTAATTTCCGGTCTTTATTAAACCAACACGCGCCAGCATAATGTCCCGGTTTTTTGCAATTGTAGCATAACGGACTTGTATTTTTATGATAATTATCTAAATTTTCTCTTTGTCTAATTATTGCAAATTTATTTGTGGGATTGGTAATATCTTGCGGTTTTGATTCAAGATTTAGTAGGGATGTTAATTTTTCTATCTCTTTAGTTCGCAATTTTGCGTCTAATTCATCTACCTGGTGGACTACCGTTTCTATATCATCGAGAGTCATATTGATCTTCTTATGAGATGAATACATTTCTAAGAATTTTGATTGTAACCCTTCTTCAAAATAGTCCGAGAATTCATCTTCCTCCATTTTGGGATTAAATTCATCTGCTAACGTTATTAAATCATAAAAATAGGTTTTTATACCCTCGTTTGGTTGTTGTTTTCGGTTATGAAACTTACTTCTTGCTAATTTGGATGCCGATTTGCCCGCGAATTTTCTTGAAAAATCATTTATGATTTCCGACCATTTTTTATTGTCATTTTGTTCATTTTCTATGTACTTTTTAAACCAAAGATTGGCGGCTCCTTCTAAGAATGATCCGAAATAATTAATTTTATGGGCATTATTCCAACCATTCGCAATGGCGGTCCTTTCATAAGAATTTAAAAAATTTTGCGCGGTTTCCGAAGTAGCTGGATTGTATACACTAGGGGAAACGAATTTGGGTAATCTGGCACTTTGGTCAGTCGCATGAGCTTGGGCTAACGTACAATCTAAATTTGCCATTGTCTTATTTTGTTGTTTATTAGAACTTTGAACAACTTCGTTGATTTTTATAACTTGAGGTACTTCTTTGATGGTCGCTTCTGCCTTATTAAGATTTAAATTGCTTAACTTTGTCTTTTCTTGTTGGTTAACTACTTGGTCTATTTTTGTTTTAGTTGAATTATTTTCTAATCGTATTTGACTACCTACTATGATACTATTTCTGGTTCTTTCTGGACTTCTTGATAATTTAGTGCTTCTATTAAAAGGGTTTTCTATTTCTTCGTTTACCCTACTTGAGTTACAATCTAAATGACTTGAAAAATCGCTACTTTGTTTAGTACTACGGTGATCAGGTTTAAACACAAAAGTATTTTCTAATTCGTTTGTTTCTTCTGTTATAGGACTTTCTTGAGGTTCTTCCTCACTTGTATTTTCGCTAATGTTTTCTTGTATTGATTCGTTACCTATATTCACCCTCTCTTGCGTTTCTTCAATTTGGACCAATAATGCTTTCTTCGATCTAGTATTTATATGTGGACCAGGCATTTGTTTACTTTTCTTTTTTACAATTTAAATCTATTTATTCCCATTGAAATTATTAAATTAAATTTCCCATGTTCTACTTAATTTACTAAATTTTCCACTCTTAAAAGGTGATTCTAATAATATTTGCCGCTGAAGCATTAAAATGGCAACTATTTATTTAAAGTTTTGTTGAAATGCAATAAAAAAGTTTTATTTAAAATTTTCTTTTTGTTTTCGTAAACAATTATTTACATTTTTTGTACCTTAATTATGGGCCTCCATAACTAATTTCGAGGTTTTATGCCTTCCTCAATACAAAAAACTGTAAATTTTTTATACAACCAAAATTTTAATTCTGCCTGAAACCCATTCAGCGTATACGGAATTAAAATTTAATCATATTTACCAACAAAAATCACTTTAAACTATTTCCCAAACATTCTGGACTTTACCTCACCACTTAAAAAATTTACTTTAACACACCATCGGCATAAAAATTTTTTTTCAACATATGGACTTTTGTTATGGAAAAAACTTTTTATTTCATTTTGTGCGTTAGCATAATAATATGCATAATTTTTGTATGCCCTTTCAGCAATTTTGCTTCCTTTTTTCTAGTATAAATATTCCTTTGTGATTATTTTGTCTTCAGTTCTCTTATTTCTTAACCGCCACCACTACTGTCGGTTTCATCATTTCAACATGCAATCATCTAACCAAAAAGCGTGTAGGAAAGATGTTCCAGACCTGTTAAGCGAACTACCTCCCTCTTTGGAAATTCAAACACTCCAGGAACGCATCCGACGCCTGGAAGAAGAATTGGCCCAACTGAGGACGAAGCTACAAAATTTAACAGCTTCCACCTCCGTCCGGCCTCTAACTTCTAATTGCCCTCGGCCTGACTCCGAAGAAGATTCCGATATCGAATGGCACGAAGAGCTAAATTGCCAATTTAGCAATCCCAGCGAAGATCAACGCGACTTCGACTACTACTGCTGGGAATCCAAAATCCAGTAAAAGTAGATGTAAGTTAATGAAATTTAATATGATTTTTATGTGGTATGCTCAAAAAAAATTTCTTTTCCCTCCGTAGGTGCAATCAAGATGTAGCCGAAGAATCAGAGGCATGGATGATATGTATTTTTAATAAATTTTATTAAATAAATTTTTAAATTAAATTTTAAATAGATTTTTACTTATACAATTTCCATCCTTTAACCTTATCTCTGTTTTATTGTACAGTGATAACAGTCCTTTAATCCTTGTTTTTTTTCTAAGTATTTTGGATTAAAATAAAAATCTTACACAATTTAATAAATTTTACCATCAGCAAATTCCTTGTTTAACTTATGAAACGCCATGTTGCAATTTAATTGTCTTGACATTATTAAATTAATTTCGACGACCTTTTATTAATAATTTATTCAAAAATTATTTACCTAATGACGACACCCTAGTTTACCATTATTAACTGTATTAATGACCATTATTTAATTATTTTAAAACCAAAAATTTTGTTTTTTAACTTCAACCCTTCAATTTTTTTGAAATTTATTCGCTGATAAATTTCGGATAAACACCGAGCGCCTCCACCATGTTGTTAATGGTTAAAATGGCCAATATATAAATAACACCCTGTAGAGTAAATTTTATAATTACGAGTTGCTAAATTATATTGCAAAATTATACACAAGCATTGTAAAGCTACGAAGTCAGCGGTTATTAGTAGGACTCAGGAAAGATACCACGAAAATGTGGGACAAACGAAAGTTATTAAATATCCGAAATGAGGATAGAATAGTTAGTTGTTAGTTAGTTGTCATTTGGACTTAAGTGAATCGGTTGAAAGTGCCGGGTGTTGGTGCATCCTAATATTAACGAACAATAATACAAGATGTCAGTGGTACGAACCATCCAATCTGCCTGGGTCCTATGGATTATTATAATTGTAGAGTAAGATTAATTTAGATAATTATATATGTAATATTTTCCCCCGATTATTTTATTTAAATAGATTAGTTAATATTATTCCATGACTATTATTTAAAAGGTACACCCCAATATAAGATCCCAAATTTAGGCAGAAGGGCCTAAATACAACGGTCAAATTAAAAAATTGGAGAATAAATAAAGAAATTTTTTTATTATTGTATACGAATCCTCAAAATTTAAAGTAACAATTTTGAACGATTAATCAAAATAATTATTGAGAAATTACACATTGAAGGTCACAACGTGAAACACTTTAGGTAGACAAAATAAATACATTAAGTGAACCTAATACATGAATGTAGTAGTACGGCAAAAATTGCTTAAATAAGTATATTACAATTGGATAGGTCAAGACTTTATTATCGTTTAATAGCAGTAAATTCAACAATATTAAGATTGATACACTGTAATATTATATACGTCAATATACCATAAAGTTAATATAATTCAGAAAATTCAAATAAGAATTAAAACAAAAAATAAATTTTTGAACAAATTTTTACAAAACCTGGGATTTTCAATGTGTAAGTACGAATTAGTAAATAGTCAACTAAAAATGGTGTGAAAAAAGATTTTTTGGAGATTCAAAGTGCAATTATAAATGAATATGAGAGATACAACATATAAAAACATTAGAAACTGGTTATTGTTAAAAAAATTTTTTTTGATAAGAATTAGAAGAGGTCCCTAAAAGAAGTGTAAAGAAAATTAAGAATGTGTTTGTAATATATTATATAAGGAATATGTTAAATTTAATGTTTAAGGTTAACGATTAATTAGTTAAATATAAAATTTTCAATTTTTTTAGTGGTGGAGCAATTCTCGTGTAGAAACCCGTGACTTTATTTTAAAAAAAAACAAAGGTTTGGGCCAACCTTTAATTCAACGGGGGGCATGTCACAAATAGATAATTAAATTATATTAAAATGACCAATATATAAATAACACCCTGTAGAGTAAATTTTATAATTACGAGTTGCTAAATTATATTGCAAAATTATACACGAGCATTGTAAAGCTACGAAGTCAGCGGTTATTAGTAGGACTCAGGAAAGATACCACGAAAATGTGGGACAGACAAAGGTATTAAATATCCGAAATGAGGATAGAATAGTTAGTTGTTAGTTAGTTGTCATTTGGACTTAAGTGAATCGGTTGAAAGTGCCGGGTGTTGGTGCATCCTAATATTAACGAACAATAATACAAGATGTCAGTGGTACGAACCATCCAATCTGCCTGGGTCCTATGGATTATTATAATTGTAGAGTAAGATTAATTTAGATAATTATATATGTAATATTTTCCCCCGATTATTTTATTTAAATAGATTAGTTAATATTATCCCATGACTATTATTTAAAAGGTACACCCCAATATAAGATCCCAAATTTAGGCAGAAGGGCCTAAATACAACATGGTGGAGGTGCTCGGTGTTTATCCGAAATATATCAGCGAATAAATTTCAAAAAAATTGAAGGGTTGAAGTTAAAAAACAAAATTTTTGGTTTTAAAATAATTAAATAATGGTCATTAATACAGTTAATAATGGGAAGCTAGGGTGTCGTCATTAGGTAAATAATTTTTGAATAAATTATTAATAAAAGGTCGTCGAAATTAATTTAATAATGTCAAGACTATTAAATTGCAACATGGCGTTTCATAAGTTAAACAAGGAATTTGCTGATGGTAAAATTTATTAAATTGTGTACGATTTTTATTTTAATCCAAAATACTTAGAAAAAAAAACAAGGATTAAAGGACTGTTATCACTGTACAATAAAACAGAGATAAGGTTAAAGGATGGAAATTGTATAAGTAAAAATCTATTTAAAATTTAATTTAAAAATTTATTTAATAAAATTTATTAAAAATACATATGATCCATGCCTCTGGTTCTTCGGCTACATCTTGATTGCACCTACGGAGGGAAAAGAAATTTTTTTTGAGCATACCACATAAAAATCATATTAAATTTCATTAACTTACATCTACTTTTACTGGATTTTGGATTCCCAGCAGTAGTAGTCGAAGTCGCGTTGATCTTCGCTGGGATTGCTAAATTGGCAATTTAGCCCTTCGTGCCATTCGATATCGGAATCTTCTTCGGAGTCAGGCCGAGGGCAATTAGAAGTTAGAGGCCGGACGGAGGTGGAAGCTGTTAAATTTTGTAGCTTCGTCCTCAGTTGGGCCAATTCTTCTTCCGGGCGTCGGATGCGTTCCTGGAGTGTTTGAATTTCCAAAGAGGGAGGTAGTTCGCTTAACAGGTCTGGAACATCTTTGCTACACGCTTTTTGGTTAGATGATTGCATGTTGAAATGATGAAACCGACAGTAGTGGTGGCGGTTAAGAAATAAGAGAACTGAAAAAAAAATAATCACAAAGGAATATTTATACTAGAAAAAAGGAAGCAAAATTGCTGAAAGGGCATACAAAAATTATGCATATTATTATGCTAACGCAAAAAATGAAATAAAAAATTTTTTCCATAACAAAAGTCCATATGTTGAAAAAAACATTTTATGCCGATGGTGTGTTAAAGTAAATTTTTTAAGTGGTGAGGTAAAGTCCAGAATGTTTGGGAAATAGTTTAAAGTGATTTTTGTTGGTAAATATGATTAAATTTTAATTCCGTATACGCTGAATGGGTTTCAGGCGGAATTAAAATTTTGGTTGTATAAAAAATTTACAGTTTTTTGTATTGAGGAAGGCATAAAACCTCGAAATTAGTTATGGAGGCCCATAATTAAGGTACAAAAATGTAAATAATTGTTTACGAAAACAAAAAGAAAATTTTAAATAAAATTTTTTTATTGCATTTCAACAAAACTTTAAATAAATAGTTGCCATTTTAATGCTTCAGCGGCAAATATTATTAGAATCACCTTTTAAGAGTGGAAAATTTAGTAAATTAAGTAGAACATGGGAAATTTAATTTATTAATTTCAATGGGAATAAATAGATTTAAATTGTAAAAAAGAAAAGTAAACAAATGCCTGGTCCACATATAAATACAAGATCGAAGAAAGCATTATTGGTCCAAATTGAAGAAACGCAAGAGAGGGTGAATATAGGTAACGAATCAATACAAGAAAACATTAGCGAAAGTACAAGTGAGGAAGAACCTCAAGAAAGTCCGATAACAGAAGAAACAAACAAATTAGAAAATACTTTTGTGTTTAAACCTGATCACCGTAGTACTAAACAAAGTAGCGATTTTTCAAGTCATTTAGATTGTAACTCAAGTAGGGTAAACGAAGAAATAGAAAACCCTTTTAATAGAAGCACTAAATTATCAAGAAGTCCAGAAAGAACCAGAAATAGTATCATAGTAGGTAGTCAAATACGATTAGAAAATAATTCAACTAAAACAAAAATAGACCAAGTAGTTAACCAACAAGAAAAGACAAAGTTAAGCAATTTAAATCTTAATAAGGCAGAAGCGACCATCAAAGAAGTACCTCAAGTTATAAAAATCAACGAAGTTGTTCCAAGTTCTAATAAACAACAAAATAAGACAATGGCAAATTTAGATTGTACGTTAGCCCAAGCCCATGCGACTGACCAAAGTGCCAGATTACCCAAATTCGTTTCCCCTAGTGTATACAATCCAGCTACTTCGGAAACCGCGCAAATTTTTTTAAATTCTTATGAAAGGACCGCCATTGCAAATGGTTGGAATAATGCCCATAAAATTAATTATTTCGGATCATTCTTAGAAGGAGCCGCCAATCTTTGGTTTAAAAAGTACATAGAAAATGAACAAAATGACAACTAACTAACAACTAACTATTCTATCCTCATTTCGGATATTTAATAACTTTCGTCTGTCCCACATTTTCGTGGTATCTTTCCTGAGTCCTACTAATAACCGCTGACTTCGTAGCTTTACAATGCTCGTGTATAATTTTGCAATATAATTTAGCAACTCGTAATTATAAAATTTACTCTACAGGGTGTTATTTATATATTGGCCATTTTAATATAATTTAATTATCTATTTGTGACATTTTAAATAATAGTCATTTCATAATTAATATTAACTAATCTATTTAAATAAAATAATCGGGCTAAAATATTACATATATAATTATTTAAATTAATCTTGCTCTACAATTATAATGATCCATAGGACCCAGGAATCTTGGATGACTCGTATGATCTACATCTTGGATTCTTGATTGTTCATATCTGGAAGCACAAACACCCTGCACTCCCGTACTAGTCCAACTGACAACTACATGACAACTAACTTCCAACCAACAACTAACTCTCTATCCTCATTTTCGGATATTTTATAACTTTTGGTTGTTCCACATTTTCGTGGTATCTTTCCTAAGTCCTATTGATAATATGCTGACTTCGTGACTTTACAATGCTCGTGTATGTTTTATATGTATGCAATATTTATTTATTTAGCAACTCATAATTAATAAATTTACTCTACAGGGTGATATTTATATCCTGGCCATTTTAATATAATTTAATTATCTATTTGTGACATTATTTAACTTATAGTAGCAATTCACGTCCAAATAATTCTTAATTATTACCCGATATCCCATTTATTATTTAACTTAATTTAATTTATATTTTTCGTAAATAAAGTTAAAATTTGAATATGATGTTATTTAAGAAGCCACGATATTGTAATTATTTACATTTATTTTATAATAAAAATATTGAATTGTACAAAATTTGCCGTGTACGATTAATTAAATATATTGATTTATTATTAAATATATATTTTTTTATATATTTATTATATATTATGTAAGTCTTCCCACCTAAATTTGAAAAATTAGGAGCCTTATTAATTGGTTAGCGATTTTTCTGGCACATCTGAAGTAGTTTGGGTGACCATTGTAGTTTCGTCTTCTTGTTGCGCTTTTCGATTCTTGTTTTCAAACTGAAAATTTTTATGTTTTCTAATGCAAATACAAATCTTTTAAATTATAATTACAAAGATACTCAATAAAATTAAAAATTTTCAAAAACTTGTTTTATTAAAATGAATCACTGAGTCATCTTTCAGTTGCACTTTTTGGTCGTTAAGTTCACTTTGTATTTTATTAAATTTTCACTTTAATCTAACGTAGACAGTTCTAAAGGTTTCACTTCAAATTTATCACTTGTCTCTTCGTTTTTGGTAATTTTTATGTTGGGTATTTTGAAGAATTTTAGATTTTTGTTTTTGGTTTCGAAACTTCCGTAACTTACTGTCTTTTATTTTTAATTCACAAAATTTTGGTAGTTCAATCTAAAGTCGACCTAAAAGTTGGTTTGTTGATATCACTATTCATCTTCAATTTTCGACATTTTGAATTTTGAGATTACTTAGCTTGATGGTTTCTTGTTTGCAATTTGTTATGTTTTCTGAAAATTTTAAAAGCTGCACTTCGCATGGGATATCTTCGTTTTTCGTGATTTTGGATACGTTTTCTTAGCACAAATTAATATTAGTCGTATTTTATTTCTCTGCAGTTGTCTTGGAAATTTGAGTAGTATTGCTCATTTAATATAAGGAATTTTGAATTGGGTATGATTATTTCATAGTTATTTTTATTTGTGGAAATTGGTAAAGGGTATTATTTGAAATAGTGGTATTTTTTCTTTTCAACGATTGGAATATCAAGTGGAAAAACGATTTGTTTGGATTTTGTATAAATTCTGATATTAATAATTTTTTCAAATACTAGTAAGATATTTTCTAAAATATGTTCAAATAGTAATTTATCGTTTTCATTATGTCTAAATAAAGTCTAAATTGTTTAATAAGTTATTAATTATTTGAAAGGTGGTTATCAATTCTTAAATTGTTGACATCATGATTTTAAAATGTTGGTACGTTAGGTTTTTTATTTCGACAGGTTTTATGTATTCTTGGAAATGGATTTAATCTGGATTTTATAAATTTTGTGGTTGTTTGATTAAATTTTGAAATGGCAGTTTGTATTAGCGTTATTTGGTCATTGATAATAATTGTTTTAACTTTGTTTTGATCTTGATCTAAATTTTGAATTGCATTGTCAAAATATATAGCGTTTTCATGGTCTAAATTTCCCGTTACTATTTTGATTAGTGATCCTAAAATTAATCTAAGCATTGATATCGAACATAAAGAAATCAGACGCGAGCTTTATACTTCAAGTGCTTTAGATAGGTTTTTGGTTTGCGTATCTTACGAAATTTATTGTCAAATAAAATTAAGAAAACCAAATAATTTAGATCAAGCTATTATTTTCGCCGTAGACGAAATTAATTTCAAGAATAGAAGTAATTCTCTTAAAATTACATCTAATTTTCAACAGAACATTCCAAATAAAAATTATCAAAGAAATAATTTCCAGAAACCCTCTTTTTCACAGAATTTTAATCAAACGCAATACGAAAATCAATATTACAAACCCGAACAACCTAATCTACAAAATTCACAAACCTCAAGAAATTTTAGAGTTTCATCACAACCATTTCAGAGAAATAATTCTAATTTTTACAAAAATCCTTTTAATCAAAACCAACGTAATAATTCCCAACAAAATCAATTTAATAATGTCAATGTTGAACAAAAATTAATAAATTGAATAAATCAAATCATTGAACTTGTAAATGTTGACATATCGATTATACACATGAGTACACGAAAAACTTGCAAATGTGATCTGTTCTTAAAAATTATATTTCTTAAGGATGGGGATACAATCCTTGTCCTTAAAAGTAAGCCCCTTCGTCCTTATAAATCAGGTTTGGCCATTACCTCGAATTCTTAATATTTCTAATACTCAAAAATAATCATCTACACCTGTAGGATCACAGTAAGCGACAGATCCCGTGACGTCACGAGCTGCCTTCTTTTGTAGTGGTTTTGTCGATTATTGGGAAATTATTGAATATTGGCTAATTTTACCCTCCCAAATAATTTCATGTTTTTATTCGAAATAATTTTAAATATTGATTTCCCCTCCTATTTCCCTATAAATGCAGTTTTTGACGCATTTTTATTTAAAATAATGTTATAATCATTGGAAGAAATCATTAATTTTTTTAATTTTTAATTAAATGAAACTAGCGAAATACTAAAAATAGCATTAGAATTCAAATTTAAAGATTATTACAAAGGTCTAATTAAGTAATAATTAAGAGTCAAGGTTTTTAATATTTTTTTTTTTAGTAAAAAGGATTTACTGTTACTGTTAGAACCAGCCGTGGAAATTTCTACAGGAGCGGCATGGAAAAAGTTACCCCAGGTGGTCGCATATGAAGCAACCATCCCAATATATTATGAAATGGAATGGATCCAGGAGTACGCCGATCGAACTGGACCACCCGAATCAAAAAGAAACAATAAGTGTACCAATAAATCAACAACCGAATGCCTATTATTAGAGACCGCCATACTAAAATTAGGAGCTGCCTATGAGCAACAACTAAGAATACTAAAAAGAAATACACAGAACAATTTGGTGAATAAGAAAATCGGAACTACAAAAACCAAGTACGACTTAAATTCGCGCAGGAAACGAGCTCTGGACTTTTTGGGGGATGGATTATCATGGTGTTGTGAAGTCGCCACAATGCATAAGTTAGAATGTCTAACAACTACGGAAAAAGACATGGAAGACCACATCAAAAAATTAACAGAAGGATTAACCACCACGTTACAAGGAATAGGAAGAGATTTTCCGATGAATTCAAAAGATACGAAAAGGAAATAGCGACCACATTCCATAATGTAGAGAAGAAAATGAATGTAATGGAAAACGAAATATCAGCAAACCTACAGGAGGATAACGATAGAAGAAACTTAATCACTTCACTGTATACTAATTCGTACGAAAATTTAAGAAGAATCATTCAATTAACAAAAGTGATTAGAGATTACTTGATAATATCTTCCTGTAGGCAACATCAAATTCCATATAATATCCTGGAAACAACAACATTGCATCAAGATTTGGTAAAGTTGGAGAAGGAGTTACAGACATCAGACCAGGGCCTAGCTATCCCAAGGGATGAAGTCACACGCTATTACCAACTACCAATTTGTGACTGCAGCTTTTCTGAATCCAAGATTTACATTCATTTAAGAATACCAATAGTTTCAATAAATCAATCATGGAAATTGTACGAATTACTGACAACTTCGTTTGCCTGGTACAATCAAACATGCACCTTGGATCATAAAACTTTGATCGTGGCAGTTTCCGAGAATCCAAAAGGTAAATCAACTATCAGAACTGTAACTGGAGTGGCATTACACCAATGTAGAGATTATGAAGATAAATTATGTTACATTCCACAATTATCAACAAATGAAATACATGGTCCATTGTGCGCAAAGAAGATGTTTATAGGCGATGCCATCGAGAATTTAAAACTACACTGTCCCATGACTTGCCATTCGTTAACAGCAATGCTTATTTTAGAAATTTCGGAGGACTTGTACCAAATAACACATCCAAAGGCAGAATCCATAATAGAATGTTCAAATCAATCTCGGCAATTATTACCAATAAAAATCAAAACGATTGGTTCCATTCGCCTACAATTACCTTGTTCCTGCAAATTAATCCTTTCAAATGATATTTTAATTCCTTCCAAATTCCCTTGCAAAGAAAATCATCAATCCGAAATAGAAATCGCCCATATAATTCCAGCCACATGGTCTTCCCTAAAATCATTCATTCTAAAACCAACGTCTCAAATTCCACCTACCTACAAAAATTTATCCGAAATCCTAAATCATAACTGGACATTACAAGTGCCTCATCTTAATCTAACCAATACGCCTGAGGCAATGGATAACATAATGGAATGGATCAAGCAAAGAAAAAGTAATCCTATCAGTTTTTCCGAACAATATGTTTTTTTCAGCCATACTACATTTTTAATTTGGAACGTAATTTTATCTGCATTTTATTTATTTTATCGGATACTTAGTTTACAATCAAAGGTTAAGACCCGCAGCAATGTTAACAAACTTCCTTGTAGGAACAACTTTCGCCCAAAATCCAGAAGACGTGTCAACAAAACATCATGAAGTTCTAGTGATAATAACATTTACTGTGTGTACGGTCATAATCCTAATAATAATATGGTGGACATTTATCTTGATCTATAAAAAGTGTAGAAGTTCGAAAAATGTAAACACTCGCGAAAATAACAAAATAGTGTATGCCAATGATAATGTTATGTTAGAAGTAAAGGACTATGAGGACCTTGCCAAATTAAAAAGTGGTCAAGGAATAAGTGTGAGCCTCAAATCAAGTGCCAAAAGGAAAGAAGAAGATGCCATAAATGAAGATTAAAATTAATAAGTGTTTAAAAGCAGAGCAATTAAAATCAAGTGTGTCAAAGGTAAATAAAATAAATTTGCTAGAAATAAATAATAATAATGATAAAATAAGGCAAACCTTTGTACAAGGAAGTTAAATGTATTGCCTATAAGAGACGTCTTATCGTAATGCGGCGAAGATCTCATATAATGAAGTCAGTTATAAAGCTATAGCCACTAAGATCATAAAAAACCACTTCATTACATAAGATTTCAAAACATTAAATAAAATAAATAAAATGATTATATTGAAAGAAAATAAAATAAGGGCATGTAGTATGTGTTGTATACGCACAAATCAAGAATAAAACACTAACTAATTACTTACTCGGATCGGCGGGTGATTCCGGACTGGACTAGACTGGACATCTGACTTGACTAGACTAGACTACATACCCCCTCACTCCCTAAGGTATTTTGAGGTATCACCCTCATATCTCAGCCTACCAACCCAAAGATATTTCAGCTAGCCAATCACCGTTCACCCCTCCTACCCGTGCTTTATTTAACATGAAATATTTACAATATTACAAAAATCCTCCAGGGCCGTCCTCGCATATATCACAGTATGGTAAGGTTTAGTTGGTTAGTGTGTATTTACCTTTAGTTTATAATGTGTAACGTTAAATTAGGCTAGTGTTATAATTGCTAACTTACGCACATTGCATTTGCAGCAATTCTTCAATAAATACAAATTGGGCAAAATAAGTAGGTTTAAGAACTAGTAATAAAAGATGTAAAAATAGTTGTTGATGAGTATTCAAAGGGAATCTTAAAATTGGAAGAAGATAAAATGTGGAAATTATAAAGAATAATTATACAAAAATGATGGAATCAAAAAACTAGAAGAAGTTCATTATAAAAATACTTCAAGGAGATGGTGCAATAAACAAGCCAACAAATTTACAAAATTATGAAAAAAGAAAAACAAAAATGGGTACATCACAAACGAAGCAGGAAGATATTATCATTCCACAAGCAGGTAATGGTGGTGGCCAAACTAATAGTGATGGAAAATCTGTTTCAACAAAAGATATATTATTTATATTTGTAACCATATTAGTATTATTGGTACTAATAAGTGTAATTTGGGAAAAATGCAAGAGACGACTCGAAAATAAAATCAGGGCAGAAGTGACGAGAAGCCAGATTAGCTTGTCAAAAGTATGAAGATGGCCAACAAATGTGTTAATAAGTGTTTAATAAGTGAAATTTTGTGTAATTAAAGTTTAATTTTGTTAATAAGTCAAATAGCAATTAACTAAATTAGTGAAGTGCGGCGAAAGCAGTTTGTATGATTAACAATAAATAATGTCGTCGTTCACCAGTGCCGGAAATGTCAGCCACCGAGTTCAAAGAACTATTTGAAGAGCTGAGTGTGTTCTTCAGAAATTTGAATAAAGACAGTCAAGAAAGACGTAAGTGTTTAAAGATAATAAATAGAAAAATTGATAAATTATTATAGTTAAGAAATGTATTTAAAAGTTTAAAAGAGAAATTTGAAGCGAGTCATGTTGTAAAGGCTGAATTGTTGGAAATAATTAAAGCCTATGTTGACGAAATTTCAGAACTAATAGTAGCAATAGAAAAAATTTTAAAAGATAGGAAAAACAATTGTAATACAGAAAAAATGTCTGAAAAATTTGATTTAAGAACCGCAGCATCTTTGTTGCCGGTAATGGATGGTAGAGAGAGTACCACCAAGCAGCTTATTGACTATCGAATTGTATATGAATTATTAGAGGGAAACAGGTAAAAAATTACTAACGCAGTATGTATTAAAAACGCGGTTATCTGAAAACGCTAAAATACGTTTGAATCAAGAGTATAAGGGGTTGTTAGTTGCCGATTTGAGGAAATATTTTATTACACATAAATCGTCTGCAGAACTATACGTGCAATTAAAAAATGCTAAGCAAGCAGGCAAGTCATTAGAAGAATTTGGTAAATCTATTGAAAATTTGTGTATAGAGTTAACAAGGGCACAGGCTGATGGTAACAGCGCAACTTTTAAAATATTGCAATCAATAAATGAGAAACTGGCAATAAATGCATTCTCAAATGGTTTAAATAATCGTGATTTAAGAAATATAGTTAAAGCGCGTAATTATTCAAAATTAAATGAAGCCATACAAACGGCGGTAGATGAAAATGTACAGGTACGAGAATTTCCTCAGGTGTTCCATATGAACAGTTATAAAAATTTTAGAAAAAGTTTTGGAAGTCAAAATCCAAATAGAAACTACAAAAGTTTTAATCAAAATAGTAGTGAAAGACCAAATTTTCAAAATTTTAATGTAAGAGGTAGAAATTTTTCTAACAATCATCAAAATTCAAAGTACAGAGAAAATAACACCAGGCAATTTAATAATAGTAGTAATAATAACTATAGGGGTTAAGGTTATAGTTATGTTAATAAAAATAAATACAATTCAAGAGCATATTATATGAATGTAAATGATGTGCAAGCAAATAATAAAGTAAATAATGAAGACCAAATTGTGAAATCAAAGAATGAAAGGTAGTTTATTTAAAAAATAATGTTAAGTGATAGAGGTAAAGTATTCATGTCTGAAACTGTTACAGAATTATTACAAATTATGGGAGGAAATAATAAATTTACTACATCGTACCACCCACAAGGTGCATGTCACTGCCCCCCCCCAAATCGATTTTTTTAATGAAATTAGTATCAATCGTTTGAGCATCGTTAGAGCCTGAATGAGCTTCTATTCCCGTCGTTTGAGCCTCAAAGGTCACGGAGTTATTCGCTAAAACTTTTGGGGGGGGCTGTTGACACGTTGGCCCCCCCCAAATGGAATTTTGGGATGAAATTGGTGTCAAACGTTTGAGCTTCGTTAGAGCCTGAATGAGCTTCCATTCCCATCGTTTGAGCCTCAACCGTCGCGGAGTTATTCGCGAAAACTTTGGGGGGGGGGGGGCTGGCGACATGTTTTTCCATTTACCTTCCTATTTCGAATTTTTGTATGAAACTGGTGCCAATCGATAGAGCATCGTTAGAGCCTCAATGAGCTTCTATGCACATCACTTTAATTTCATTTTCTAGAAAGTTACGGATATTTAAAATTTTTGAGAACTCCGAGCAAGTTACATCTGGTAATATTCGACTTTTTTACGTTATAAACATTTTCTCGGTTTTGATATTAGTTTTTTAAGTACAACCACAAATTAAAAAAAAATTATGAACCAATAGAATCGTGTTTTTTTTTAAATTTGTGGTTGGACTGATATTTTTTGTGGAATTGAGTTATAAATACCATTAAATGAATTGTTGCATGATCTGTCTTCTGGTAGAATCGGCTAATTTCTATACAAAATATTTCATCAAGTAACACTGTAAAGTATATTTTGCTCAGTAACATAATATTATGTAAATATAAATTCATTTAAAAAAAGC
Organism: Podabrus alpinus; assembly: GCA_932274525.1. NCBI lineage: Eukaryota > Metazoa > Arthropoda > Insecta > Coleoptera > Cantharidae > Podabrus > Podabrus alpinus. The sequence goes on from OW026452.1 coordinate 80,502,765, forward strand.
AATTTAAAGATGTTATGCAAACTATTCCATAATTTTCGTATATTCTTGAAAATTAAAATCCGTTAGGTGCTTTTAATGGTATTTCGAAGAAATAATAGTTTGTCTACTTTAATACCCTAAGTGCCTAAGTTATACAAATAAAACCAACTATCTGATTTTAGCAGAGCTTTCCTGTAAAATTTTTATAGTGAAACAGTAAGTTAATGATTTTTTATATAAGAGCTTTACTAATTGCATTGCAATAATATTCAAAGAGAGATGTCTTTGTAGTGCAATATTATCAAGTTTGGATTATTATAATTCTGAGGTGCGTCACTGTCCCCCCCCCAATCGATTTTTTTAATGAAATTAGTATCAATCGTTTGAGCATCGTTAGAGCTTCTATTCCTATCGTTTGAGCCTCAAAGGTCACGAAGTTATTCGCTAAAGCTTTGGGGGGGCTCTTGACACGTTGGCCCCCCAAATGGAATTTTGGGATGAAATTGGTGTCAAACGTTTGAGCATCGTTAAAGCCTGAATGAGCTTCCATTCCCATCGTTTGAGCCTCAACCATCGCGGAGTTATTTGCGAAAACTTTGGGGGGGGGGGGGGGCTGCCGACATATGTTTCCATTTTCCTTCCTATTTCGAATTTTGGGGACTATATCACTACCTCAGCCAGTCGAAAAAAATTTTCGACTGCTACACACTAGAGAACAGGCTTATATCTGTCTATTAAAACAATAAAAAATGTGAACATGGTCAAAATAAAAAAAATATCGACTTTTGAAAAGAAGGGAAAAGTAAATTCATGTAGCCGGTCGAACCCGGGGTCTGCACATATATCCGGTTACAGTCCCTTGAAATGGAGTGAAATTTTTTCGGTCCGATTTGAATTTTTCTTTGAAATTCGGATAGATGGGGGTGTGATTAGTGGATATTAGTAATAAATATAATCAAAAAAATGGAAAATAACTCGTGTATTGCCAAAAAAGTGAAAAAATTAAATTTTTTTTGCCTTCCAATTTTAGGGGTGTGCATTCGAAAAGGAGGGTAATCCATCGTCAAATCCTACCCTTACGGGGCGCCGCTGCGCTCCGCTCCGCTCTGCACCCCTCCAGGGCGGATTTGACTCTGGTTACTAGGCTAAACATACGAGAGGGCGCGACAGATCAAGGAAACCGGGATAAATGCAACCGGGATGTGAGAGACCCTCGAAATAGCATTAAAAAGTATAGTTGCGGTATGGGGCAGTAAACTATTACGTTTCACCCCCAAAAAATCGCTTAAAAACAAAAAATAATCGATGTTGCATGTACGACGGCCGAGCTGCAAGTGCCGGTGCGAAATTTTCTAAGTGTAAGAGTATATCTCAGTGCGCGGACCGCCAACAGAATGGGTGAGATTCCACCGCGCGTCAGTGAAACATGTAAAATTAACGATTTTCAAAATCGATTTTTGAAAAAGTTTTGACCATGTTCACATTTTTTATTGTTTTAATAGACAGATATAAGCCTGTTCTTTAGTGTGTAGCAGAAGAAATTTAGTTTCGAGTGGCTGAGTTAGTGATAGAGTAACCCGAATTTTTGTATGAAACTGGTGCCAATCGATAGAGCATCGTTAGAGCCTCAATGAGCTTCTATGGCCATCATTTTAATTTCATTTTCTAGAAAGTTACGGGTATTTAAAATTTTCGAGAACTCCGAGCAAGTTACACCTGGTAATATTCGACTTTTTTATTTCATAAACTAGAAAATTTGTATTTAAAATAATAATTTTTATTAATAATATTTACAAATAACGAACACGAAAGTTAAACATAATATATTTATACGGTATATATAAGAAATTGGCATTGATTGGCTATTGTAGTCTGCCTTACTGTTTTAGGCGATATTTGCAAATCATCGTATCTTTCCCATTGTCCTAAATTCGCACGCCAACAATAACTAATATAATGTCCAACCGCATTGACATTGTTTATCAAAACAGGCGGTATAAAGCTAATTCCTCCTCGAAGGCAATACTTGTTTTCATGAAGGAGAATTTCTTGGGGAATTGCTTGTAATGGAATATCAAATTCCAAAGACGAAGGTTTATCTTTCTTCATTGGTCCACATATTTCCAAAAATAAATGCTGACCAAAAATTATGTTTCTATGTGTAAATTTCTGTCGACAGTGATCACATTTACTACCATTGTAACTATCTTTGCATAGCAAGTCCAACGCATTTTGTAGGTATGTAATATCCTGCATTGGAAAATTAATTGCCAAAGTAGGGTATTGTTTTTCCAAAGTTTTGTCGCATTTGACACATTTAAGATATTCTAACATGGAGGGCTGATCATGATATAATTTTTCAAGTAGGTAATAACAGGTTGATGCAGTATTTAATTCCACGTGATTATTTGGCAACTTTTTTTTGTTAGCTTTTTCGAAAACATCGTTTAAAATCATAGCCCGTTTCTTGTATGTTTGTACGTTTACTCCATCACGCATAATATGAGCTATTAATTCGTATAATTTAAATTCCTTTTTTCCATTGATAAAATTAGCATATTTTCGGCTTTCCGTATATGAGCAACACATAATATGTACTATGCTGTCAAATCCGCAGGTGTTAATTAAAGTGTAATACATTTTTCTCAATTTAATGGGTTGCAAGGTTAACACATTTCCATTTCGAAGTAATCCTATCACCGATGACTTTGTTTTGCTTCGATCATTGTACGTTAAAACTGTTGTATCTTTATCTAAGTAATTAGGCTTCCTTTTTCTTATTAATTTATTGTTTTCGCCAAGTCCACGCCAATTTTCCTTCGCGGTAATTGTCTCCAATTCAAAATTGTCACAATTTTTTTCATCTTCCGCTTCTTCGCTCTCCAATTTCCTTTTGAACTGCCTTTCCAAATTTGTATCATTCAGAACCTCATCGTCATTTAGAGCAGGCTCATCATTAACTGTTGGATTTTTAATGTTTGCCTCATCCTCATTGTTTGCCATAATTTCTATTTCAATATCCTCTTGACTTGCAGTGTACTTTGAATTATCTTCGACTGCATTATATTTCGATCTCAAAAAAATCATCGATCCTGTAATATTATTAATATGCAGTTTTACGAAGTCATCGACTCGCATTGGGAGTGTTTCATGGTGGAAAATGCGATTTTTTAAGTGATTAAATAAACTTTCAGATGTCGCGCTTGTTTCCGTCACATTTCCATATTTAAAAATTGGGGTCATCACTGCAGACCAACATGGGAGTAGCTTACAAAAATTTAACATCTTCTTTGCAATGGGAGGGTTGTATTGCATATTATCGTGGTTACCTTGATTAACAGTATTTTTCGAATCACGGTAACAATAATCATAAATGGACTTGATCTCTTCGAAAATATCCATTGCATCTTCAACATTGGAAAACGTTTCACTTTCTTCCCAGTTTTCATACATTTCATCGTGAATGAAATTCACATTCTGAATTTCGGATTCCCATACCACATCCGTACTTTGGTGAGTAGCTATCCTTGATTTTAAATATAATTTTGCTATTTCGCAACTAGTAGGACCATTGTTTTCATTATTGCCATCCTCTTCGTGTAATGCCACAGTGAATATATAAGTCAGCAATTTTTTTACATCTTCAAAATCTGTACTGACTATCAGTAAACCAAACGAGCGCATATAAAAGTTTCTGATACGTTTTGTACTCGATTTAATTTCAGGCCAACAACTCAACAAATGCATTACATGATTAAAATCATTTCGAATCATGCATAAAGGTATTTCAGCATTTACTTTTCCTTTCAATAAATCGGAACAAACCCTTAAGTACTTGCATAGACTGGAATATTGGGTAAATGTCTTTACTGTTGCCATCATCAAAGCAAGTGATTGATCTGTTACCACAATTTTAGGTGGTACAATGGCATATTTTAACCATTCCGAAAGCCAAGAAGTTATCGACGTGTTATCGTGTTTTTCGGATAACATATGTGCCACAGCAAATTGATTATGATTTTTACGATCCATAACACCTATTTCGTATAAAAATATAGTCGTTCTTCCACTAACGAGATTGACATTTTTAACTACGCCACCTGTCGCATCTATAGTAATTGTCGGAATTTTGTCGTGTTTTGCATAAGTTCTATACATATCTACTTCAGTTGCGGTCCAATAATGCATAAAGAAACGATCATTTCCCATATCACGAATGCACTCATTATAAGGTGACATACCTTTCATCATAGATAAGGTTACGATAGGATCCTTATCAATGCGGTTCTCGGCTAAATGTTTGTATTTTATACATCTAAGTGCATTTGTGGTCGGTAAACTACTACATTGTGAATCTCCGTACGTCGTATGCTCTTGAATCTTTTCATTTAGGATGTACGTCGGTGACATTTTCTCAGTAACTAATTTCTTTTTGAAATCTTCCCGTTCTGTTTTCGATATTATTCGTTTTACGTTTTCGTTGCAACTACTGAAATTACCCATATATGTGTAGTTCATCACAACATCTGATTCCGGTTTTGGAGGATTTTCCATGACAATTCTTAAAATGCTATGGCAGGATTTGCAGTTTCCTCTTATTTGAAGATAGCAAAGTCCACTACTTGGATGAATTTTGCATCGTTTATATGATACGCAACATGGCAATTTCGTTTCTCTAAAGAACTTGGTATGAATAACGTGTGTCCAGAAATGAGGTTTTAATGTTTCGTAATTCCGACTGCTGCTATGACCATCGGATCGTTTGTAGAAGCGATTGGATGGACAAATATTTGCCCACTCTTCCACTGCCAAAGTTATGTCAAATTTCAGAATTTCACCGTTTTCTTCATTTTATTCCTCAGCCGACGTATCTGATAAATTTTCTGTAGCGGATTTATGCAGAGGCTGTAAATTCAATTCTTCCAAAATATTATGCCTCTTCAAGATCACATGATTATAGATGTACTTTGGCGAAACGGTGGTATTACCCAATTGTTTTAATATTTCCGACCAGCAGGCATTTGTTGGACCCCAAAACTTTTCACCAATGGAATCATAAATTTTGTCTTTATTGGCAACAATAACGACGTTGAGCTGCTTCAGATCAATTCTAGCCGTTCTTGGCATGTTGGTATTATTATTATATTCTTTATAACTACTGATTGATTATAGTTTGTACCCTAAAAATATTTAGTTTTAAAATTTTAGTAAATATTTAAAAGTAAAAATATTGTACCTTAGAATATTTAGTTATTCAATAATAACTACATGTATTTTATTACAAGTTGAAACTTCGTCAAGTAGGAACTAGCTTCTTATGATTAAACGTATACCAACCACTCTTGACTTTTAAAGACTATTAAAGACTTCAAGACAACGATGTCTTTTATACATTTCATAATTTTTTAAATCCTATCTCATCTGAAAAATTTATCTAAACAAATTTACGATCTATGCAGAATTATAATAATCTAAACTTGATTATATTGCACTCTAGTTGCACTAATATTGCACAATTGCACGATCTATGCAGAATTATAGTAATCTAAACTTGATAATATTGCACTCTAGTTGCACTAATATTGCACAATTGCACGATCTATGCAGAATTATAATAATCTAAACTTGATAATATTGCACTCTAGTTGCACTAATATTGCACAATTGCACGATCTATGCAGAATTATAATAATCTAAACTTGATAATATTGCACTTTAGTTGCACTAATATTGCACAATTGCACGATCTATGCAGAATTATAATAATCTAAACTTGATAATATTGCACTTTAGTTGCACTAATATTGCACAATTGCACGATCTATGCAGAATTATAATAATCCAAACTTGATAATATTGCACTACAAAGACATCTCTCTTTGAATATTATTGCAATGCAATTAGTAAAGCTCTTATATAAAAAATCATTAACTTACTGTTTCACTATAAAAATTTTACAGGAAAGCTCTGCTAAAATCAGATAGTTGGTTTTATTTGTATAACTTAGGCACTTAGGGTATTAAAGTAGACAAACTATTATTTCTTCGAAATACCATTAAAAGCACCTAACGGATTTTAATTTTCAAGAATATACGAAAATTATGGAATAGTTTGCATAACATCTTTAAATTGCTTTTTTTAAATGAATTTATATTTACATAATATTATGTTACTGAGCAAAATATACTTTACAGTGTTACTTGATGAAATATTTTGTATAGAAATTAGCCGATTCTACCAGAAGACAGATCATGCAACAATTCATTTAATGGTATTTATAACTCAATTCCACAAAAAATATCAGTCCAACCACAAATTTAAAAAAAAACACGATTCTATTGGTTCATAATTTTTTTTTAATTTGTGGTTGTACTTAAAAAAACTAGTATTAAAACCGAGAAAATGTTTATAAAGTAAAAAAGTCGAATATTACCAGATGTAACTTTTGACTGTTGAGGCTCAAACGATGGGAATGGAAGCTCATTCAGGCTCTAACGATGCTCAAACCTTTGACACCAATTTCATCCCAAAATTCCATTTGGGGGGGGGCCAACGTGTCAACAGCCCCCCCAAAGTTTTCGCGAATAACTCGGTGACGGTTGAGGCTCAAACGATGGGAATGGAAGCTCATTCAGGCTCTAACGAAGCTCAAACGTTTGACACCAATTTCATCCCAAAATTCCATTTGGGGGGGGGGCAACGTGTCAACAGCCCCCCCCAAAAGTTTTAGCGAATAACTCCGTGACCTTTGAGGCTCAAACGACGGGAATAGAAGCTCATTCAGGCTCTAACGATGCTCAAACGATTGATACTAATTTCATTAAAAAAATCGATTTGGGGGGGGCCAGTGACATGCACCTCCACCCACAATGCAACGGATTAACCGAACGATTTAATAAAACGGTAGCCGATATGATATCAGTTTTTACAAACCAAGACCAATCAGATTGGGACGTGTTTTTACCACACGTCACATCTGCGTACAATACCTCCTTCCAAGAACCAGATATACACCCTTCATGTTGGTGTACGGACGCGAACCCATGCTACCTACGGAAGCGAATTTAACAACACCAGTTAACAGTGAAACCGCCGAAGAAGTTCGTAATAGAGCCCTGAATGTAAGAAACTTAGCCATACTAAATATTAAAGCAAGACAGGCACAAGATAAGCTGTACTACGATGCCAAACATAGAAATATTGAATTCTCAGTAGGCGACAAAGTTAAGGTTTTTACGCCAGTCAGAAAAATAGGTAGAAGTGAAAAGCTTATGTTACGTTGATTCGGACCATATTACATTAGTAAAAAGATAGGAGAAGTCGATTACGAAATTATAAAAGGAAAATCGATCAATTCAAAGAGGAACATAGTACATGTTAGTAGAATACTTCCTTACTTTGAACAATGGACCCCTGAAGTAACCCGCGAATTATAAAATAGTTTAAGTAAATATTAAAATTAATTTTAGAATGTAGGTCAAATTAAATTATGTCAACATAAACATAGGATTATAAATAAATAGTAGGTCAAAGTAAGTTAAAACCACGTAGTAGAGTAAATATGATACTACGTTGCATAATGTTACATTTAATAATGAATACGTTTAACAAACAGATTACACCGACGTATAACAATTAATTTCAGTGGAAATGTCTTAATGCGATAACGTTTTGAAATATTTAATTTTTTTAAATTTTTTGTTAAAGATTGTTTGTTGGAGTTACTTGGAGTTTAAACCAACCATCAGTGGAGGTCTCCTCGGGAGTCGTATGGAAACAACTTCCAGAGGTGGTGGCATATGAAGCCACAATCCCGTTAATATACCAAATGGAATGGATCAAAGAGGACGTAAATCAAAAAACCACTATACCAAACACGGATTGCCCAAATCAAACAATTACCAATTGTCTAATAGAAACAGCCATTAAAAAACTAGGTAAAGCGTACGATGCGGATCTCCAAATGTTAAGAAGAAACATCGAAATAAATGTCCATAACAACGAATGGTCGAATGGAAAACGAAAAATAAACTCCAATGGTAGAAAACAAAGGGCGCTAAGTTTTATAGGTGATGGATTAGCATGGTGTTGTGGAGTAGCAACCATGAGTAAATTGGATCATACAATTGTAACACCCTGTACACAACATTTTCATATAAATATATCACCTTGTACACAACATTTTTATATAAATATTAGCTTGCAGGAAACATAAATATTGTAGGTCGCAGGCTTGCATAAAGTATTTCTGGTATGAAAAATGTTGTGTATTGAAGTAGTTTGAAGCCACACGCGTGTCCAGCCCCAAAAGTCAATAACTGCCTTTTTGCTGACTGCGAAATGAACTCTTTGCAAGGGTCATTTACAGCCCAAAAGGGGGGGAGGCTTTATGGTCGAAGACAGGAGTTAACGGATTTTGGACGAGTTAGTTAAGTTTCGATTGTTCTTTGGGAAGGACAGAATCTGTTAACTCGCGCGCGCGAACGCGATTTTTCTAAATTATATTTGTGAATCTTTTATTAAATTTTATTCCGAAGTCGATTAATTAGAGTGGTCTCAATTTCGACCAAGGGCTAAAAACTACTTCAAGGTAAGTGATAATAATTTATGTAATATAATATAAGAACGTGTCAGCATCCGACGCCAGAATCCAAGGCCAGCATTTTTGTAACAATTATTATTATCAAATTAATATAATATTTAGTTTACCTTACTGTCTTTTATTGAAGGAAAGTTTGGGAGTAGATTTATAACGTCTCCGAAGAGATCAAGAAGAACAACCCTCTCTCTCTTAATTTAAACACATAGGGGTGCAAAGGTTACAATGGTGGCAGCTCAAACCAGGGTAGCAAGTTAGACGACAGCGCAAATCCCGAAAATCTACTCCTAAAACTAAATAAAAATATTTTATTTCTTTCACAAAATTTACTTAAAGTTTTGATTTAAATTTTGACAATTTTAAAGTATCATTTTAAACGAAGGTTTGAGTGGTTAATCACAACATCGAAGTAGGGGAAGGAGTGTTATGGACTTAAGTCTATTCCAGAAATCTTTGTGAGACTGCAAAGAATAACATCTCTTCTCTTCTAATTTTGATAATTTTAAAGTATCACGGAAATAATTATAAATAAAAGGTGTGTTTTGCAAAATTAACAAATTCCATATTAAAAGGTAAACTATGATAGAATATATGTGTGCCAATAGTTTTATGCTGAGATTGACAAGTAAGCACAGTTATTCATTAAGGTCAAAACTATTTTTAATACGTAGAAATTCTAAATAAATAATCTTCAAGTTTAAAAATAAAATTACTTACAATTAGCGTAATACGAAGAAAAATTATTTTTTAATCATTCGTAATACATAAAGGCGTTATTAGAGTAATTGGTTCCAAAATTGGTAAAATTATTGAGTAAAATTTTTATTTTTCTGTGTTTGTATGGTGCATACGATAAGATATCAAGAGGATTATTATATTTAAAACATATCAACTGGAATTTGAAACAAAAATTTACGAAATTAAAATTAACAAAATTTATTACAGAGTTGAAGAAAATTATTTCTTGTGTTTTATAAAATTTCCATAAATATTACTTGTGGTTTAAAAATTTTTTATAAAGTGTAAAAAGAATTTATCAAAATGTCAGTAACAACGGCAGATAGAACAAACGTGACCCAATCAGCTCCTGTGCAATCAATGACAAGTGGTTTTACCCCATTTATGACATTAGGGATGACGGCGATGACGTTAGAATCATTTTCAGGAAAACAAGATGTTAAGGAATATTTTGAAAAAGTTGATAATAGGGCAGAGTTAGATGGATGGACAGAAGAAGTTACATTAAAATTGGTCAAATATAGATTAGCTGGAGAAGCATATAAATTTTATAAGTCGGATGCAGCAGTTTTTAACGAAATCAGTTACAAGGAATTCAAAAATAAATTTTTAGAAAAATTTACACATTCTAAAATTCCAGGTCAAGCTTTAATAACATTAAGTAAATGTTACCAGAGGCATGACGAATCGATCTCTAATTATGCAATTAGACTAAAATCGTTAGGTGCCGAAATTTTATCAGAAGATTTAAGAAAAGCGCCAAGAGAAAATATTCCAGGTTTAACACAAAAAAATTTGGACTTGGTATTGAACCAATTTTGTGTAGGTATCAAGAAAGAAATGTTGAAAAATTTAACCCCATTATTAATGCGTACGGAAGGATTAACACTGGAAAAAGCAGAAAATTTCGCTAAGCAATTAGAATTATCGGATATGATGGTAAACAATAGAACACATAATGCAACCAACGTATTTTCTATACAGCAACGACAGTGTTTTTACTGTGGAAGAAATAATCATAATTCAAGAGATTGTAGATTCAAGGGCCAAAATCATCAAAATTTTTATAACAACAATAATTCAAATATTAGAACGTCGAATTTTAGAAATAATCCACAAAATTATAGTTACAAAAACTACCCACGAGAAAATAATCCAGTTAATAACTACACAAATTTCTATAATGGTAATAAAAATAACCCCAATTATCAACCAAGAAAATATAATTTTGCAAATCAAAATAATTCAAATTATAAAAGCAACCAATCAAGATCGTCAGAAAATTTTAATTCAAATACGCCAAATTACTACAACGCAGCAAGAAAAAATGAAGGTACAAGTAATTTTATATCTACAAGAAACAGCAATAATGGAGATTTTAAGGAACAATGGAACCACAATAATAGACCGAAACGGGAAGTTGGACAGAATAGAACCAGAAAAATGCAAGTAAATCAGGTTGAGGCTTTAAACATGGAAGGGCTCTCCTTAAATCCTCGAATGATGAGCCTCTTGTAATTGCAAACAAAATCAAATCACCACCAACCACATTTCGAATTCCACAGTTAAATAAATATCAGGCAATACAATCTCCAAGCATCGTATTTTTATATGTTAATGGTAAGCAGAAGAAATTTTTGTTGGATAGCGGTTCAGCCATAACAATTATTAAAGAAAACGCGTTAGAAAACGTGAATATTGCAGATGCAGGTGAAATTTTCTTAGCAGGTATTACAGGCACAGGCATACGAGCAATAGGGATGACCGAAATAAATTTAGGCACCCAACTTATGTTGGAAAATTGCAAGTTTAATGTAATAATATGTGGAAACGATTTAATGGTAGGGGCAGATGGAATAGTAGGCCGCGATTTATTGGGAAAATTTAATGCAATAATAAATTATCAAACCAATACTTTAAAAATTTGGGGCCAACAAATTCCAATATTTTTTCAATTAGAAGATATTAAAGCAAACAATTACAACAATAACGAGGAAGATAAACAAGAAATGGTTGTCGACACTTTTCCAAGCAATACTCCAGGAAACAGCTATGAGTTAGCTAATAAGAATTCCAGAAGTATCAAGAAAAATGAAGAGGAAATGACAAACCGAAGAAAATCATCTTTTCCATCAAGCAATGTCACCAGAAACAGCTATGAGTTAGTTGAAGAAAATTCTGGATATGCAAATGGAATAGAAAATGTGAATAAATTTTATAATGAAGAAGTTGATAGTGATAACGAAGAATATTATGATGCAATGGAAGATGTCGAATTACCAGATTATCAAAAATTTTATTACCCACAGTCAAAGAAAAATGTAGTAAAGAAAAATAAAAAAGTTCATTTTAACGAAAATGTAATGGAAACAAAAGAAACTTGTAAGATAAATTGCAAGGACGAAATACAAGTGGAAACAATAATTGAAGAACATGGCGATTTATCCAGTGAAGAAGATTCAGAGGAAAATTCGTGTGAAAATTATATGGAAAAACAACGAATTTATTTAATGCATAAAGCAAGTGATGAAGTCAATAATCGAAAAGAAAATTTGAAGGAAGTCAATTTTGGGCATATGAATTCAAAATTTTCAAATAAAGAAGCACTTTATAATAGTACCAAGTCACAACCAATGGAAATGGAAAATAAAAATAATTTTAAAATTAACAAGGAAAACGAAAGAGATGATAATGCAATACATTTACAAACGCAGCATAATTGTATAAAATTAGCAGAGGATACGATTATACCAGCACGGGCAGAATTAAATTGTTATGCTATAAATATATATATAAATAAATATAAAGTAATCAAAGACATGAGGAATTTATTGAGGTAGTCCCAAACCTTACGGGAACAAATAATGTATTTGCTGCGCATACAATTACAAACAATAAGGAAATAATAGTAATTCGCGTAATAAATTTAAATAATTACGAAGTAACTTTAAATAAGAATTTAAATATTGCTAACGCGCATCCAATTTTAAAAATTTTTAAAGAAGAAAATAAACAAACAACAGAATTTAAAATAAATCAGATGCAAAGTCGTCAATTGGATACAAGTTGGATTGAAAATAATTTCGATTTTTCACATTTAGACAACCATACAAAAGGGTTACTTTATGAATTACTTAGTAGGTATGCAGATATTTTTAGCGAAGGTGATGAAAAGTTAACACGCACAACTGAAATACAACATCAAATAATAGTGGAAAATGAACAACCAATTTATAAGCGCCCATATAGAATTCCACATCATCAAAGGGAAGTTTTAAGGAAAGAAATAGATAGACTATTTGTTTAATTCGCATAATTAAACAGAGCTATTTACTATAAATACAGTAAATAAATAATTGTTTAATTAAATAAAAATAGGAAGGTAAAAATGTATAATGCGGAAATAAAATTATAAATAAAGAAAATTTACTTAGTCAACTAAAACTAAGTTGAAATTACAATAAAATGTATGTATGTAGGTTAAAAAGCTAAACATAAATTGTAACAATTATAAATAGGAACTAGTTGTAGGAATTTGATGAATAAGCAAAAGACTGATTATATAAGACTAATTTAATTGATAATAAAGCGAGTTTTAATTTGAACATTGTTTGAATAACTGCTCCACCGACATTTGATAAGATATATACTTATCAAATTTTCAAGTTATCCTTAGGGATTTCTTTATGGTCCTTCGAGCCGGATCTTCTTTATGGTCCTTCGAACCTTAAGAAGATAAACCAGCACCGAAACACAAGGGTCCAAACAACGGAACCACCTACATCAAACAAAACCAACCAGGGTCCAAACAACGGAACCACCTACATCAAACAAAACCAACCAGGGTCCAAACAACGGAACCACCTATATCAAACAACGGTCCAATACAAAGGTCCAAACAATCAACAAACAAGGGTCTAGGAAGACGCCACAAGCAAACAAGGGTCCAAAAACACGGATCTACATACATTAAACAATAACATCCAGAGTCCAAACAACGGATTCATATACATCAAACACCATACATCCAACTACTAATCAACAAGTCCACAGCGACGTCAAACAAGGGTCAAGAAGACGCCACAAGCAAACAACGGTCCAATACAACGGTCCAAACAATCAACATACAGGTCCACAGCAACAAACAACAATAATCAACAACAATCAACAGCATCCAATCCCACAAGAGTACAGAAAAAAGAAGAAGAAATGGACCAAAAAATCGTAGACGCATCCAACAAGATAACAATAGCACAACAGGAAATTGGGGAGAGAATTTCATCGATATTAACTAATGCCAAAAAAGATTCAGAGACCAGAAAAACAAAAGAATATATAAGAAAAAGGGAAGATGAATTTCAACAACTAATGGAAAAAGCTACAACAAACGACGACAACTTCAAAAAATTAAAAGTGCCTGAACATCCATACATTACTGGAAATTATTTTAAAAGCATGGAAGAAAAATATGAAGAAACTATGAAATATCTACAAACGTGCTCAAAAGCAAAAGAGAGAAAAGATCCAACAATAACAACATCAAAACAGATCATTACAGAAGAAATCAAAAAAGAGAATATTAAAGAAATGGATGCCCAATCTATTCGTCTGAAAAAACAAAAAGTCAAAATAGCATACCTACAAAAAACCATGGAAGATGCAATGAAAATAATATTAGAAGGTGATGAAGACATAACGTATGGTAAGGTTAAACAGAAACTTGAAGCCCAATGGTCTGAAATCAGGGAACTCAACGTAGAATTAATCGTGTACGAGGAAGAATATGAACACGAATATTTCAAAGATGACAAATTTCATGACATGGAAAGAGAATATGAGGATATAATCACACAACTTGAAAAGAAAATGATCAAATCAACAAGTAAGCCCAATATTACATTGCCGAAAATACAATTACCGATCTTTAACGGAGGATACGAAGAGTGGTGCCAATTTTACGACATTTTCCAGAAAATAATAAATACGAACACATCTATTACCAAAACAGAGAAAATGCAATATTTAAAAACACACGTGCGAGGGGAAGCCAGCAAATTAATCCAACATTTACTTATAGTGGAAGAAAATTACGACACCGCATGGGAAATATTAGTTAAAAGGTATCAAAACAAGAGATTAATAATCAAAAAACTGATGTTTCAAATTACGAAGTTACCAGTGATGCAGAAAGAAAATGTAACACAGCTAAGGCAAATGCATAATACCGTTCACGAATGCTTAAAAGCAATTGAAAATCAAGGAATCAATACGGAAAGTTGGGGGCCGATGATCGAGCAATGAGTTACCGAAAAATGGGACCAAGAAACAAATAAAGTGTATGAACAGACATTAGTAAATCCACATGAAGTTCAATCATTACCAAACTTAATGGAATTCTTAGAAAAAAGGTGCCAAGCAATGGAATCAACATCCGAAAATAAATATGATCACAGGTCAATATATCAAATGAATAATTCCAATAATAATAAGCAATGTATGTGTTGTGGACAACAACATCTAATTTATCAATGTCAACAATTCGAAAAAATGAGTCCAGCACAAAGAAATAATTTAACAATGGAAAATAGGAAGTGCAGAAATTGTTTAACTCATGACATTAGCAAAAAATTTTATAGTAATAGAAGTTGCAAAATATGCGGAATGCAGCATAATACGTTACTACATGAAGAAAAACAACCAGTAGCAGTTTATTCAAGGCCATTCAACGCAAGGTCAGGAAAGCCAGTAAAAATTGAAACGCATTCAAGATGGTTCAATTCGAACAATGGAAAACCAGCAAACATGCAGAGAACTGGAAATTATCAAAGGCCATTTCAACCAACAGGAAGACAATTCAACCAAACCAATGAAGTGCATCAAAAAACATACAATCAAAACATAGAAAAAACATGTCACACAGCTGAGAACAAAGAAAAAATTGTGTTACTAGCAACCGCTTTAGTACGTACCACATCATACCAAGGAAATGTGGAATATTTAAGAATACTAATTGATTCTGGATCACAAGCAGCATTCATGACCGAAGAAGCTGCGCAATTATTAGGATATCCTCGTGAGAGAATATCAGCAGAAATAACAGGAATATCAGACGATAGCCCAAAATTATCAAAATATAAGATACAATGTGAAATCGTGCCAAGATTTTGAAGTGAATTTTCATTAAAGGTTAATTTCTATATATTACCGAAGTTAACAAAAGCTCATCCAAGCCAAGAAATAAAGATGGAACTAAGTAAAGAATGGGAAAACAAATTAATAGCCGATCCAACATTTAATCGACCTGGACCAATAGATGCAATACTAGGTGCAGAAGAAATAGGAAAAATCATGCAACAGGGGATACAAAAAGAAAATGAAGGAATAATAGGTCAAAATACGAAATTTGGGTGGATATTGTCAGGAAGCATCCCACAAACAGAACAAAAAAGAATACAAATAACAAGCATGATAAGTCGTTACGAAGATGATCTACAAATACAAAAATTTTGGGAATTAGAAGAAATCACGAATAAAAAACCAATGTCAAAGGAAAACGAAATATGTGAGGAACATTACGAAGAAAATACAAAAAGAAACCAGGATGGCAGTTATACAGTGAAAATACCATTCAAAGAAGAACCACCACAATTAGGAGAATCGAAACAGAGAGCGCTTGCACGGTTTCATCAATTAGAGAAGAAGTTAGACAAAGCAGGAAACAATGAGCTTCGCAATCAATACAACGCATTCATGCAAGAATATATAGACCTTGGACACATGCAACTAGTGCCAAAAAATAATCAAGGAAAATACTACATTCCTCACCAACCAGTAATTCGAGAAGAAAGTACAACAACAAAATTAAGAGTGGTATTTGATGCATCAGCAAAAACGACCAAAGATATAAGTGGAAAAAAGTACAAAGGAACCCAGAAATAGGAGACATCGTTATATTAAAAGAAAAGGACGTTAATCCAAGTCGATGGCCTCTAGCGAAAATTTGTGAAAAACATCCAGATTCTGATGGAGTATTACGATTAGTAAGTGTGAAAAAAGCAAGAGGACCAATAACAAAGAAAAGTGTACATAACATGATACCCCTAATTGAAGAAGACAAACCAAAAGAAATTAAACGACCAACGTCAACAACGAAAACAAGTAACATTTTAATACAAATATCTTCAAATTTGGGGGTGGCAGCTTACATGAATTGACGTCGCCAATCCATGTTAAGAAAATGCTACAAGAAGCGCAACTTAAAATTCCCACAACATTACAAATCAAGGACAGCACACCAATAGAAACAATAGAACCAGTCCTTAAACATTCAGATGAACTTCAGAACCTGGTAACTATGGAAGACGAAATATCACAAGAAGTGGACGAACATAATTGGAGAAAACTGAAGCATCATTCCACAATTTCCAATATCCTAACTGGAATAATTGTGATACTAATAATAGGATTAATCTTAATATGTTATCATTGCTGGATAAGGTCAAGACCAGCAAAGAAGATGGTTCAACCGCCACAAGAGGAGAAGATTGAGATGCAGTCATTCGTGGAACCAAAACCACTAACCCCTCCAGCACCAGCACATTAGTTTTCCCGCGGTCGCCAGTAGGTTTAATTCGCATAATTAAACAGAGCTATTTACTATAAATACAGTAAATAAATAATTGTTTAATTAAATAAAAATAGGAAGGTAAAAATGTATAATGCGGAAATAAAATTATAAATAAAGAAAATTTACTTAGTCAACTAAAACTAAGTTGACATTACAATAAAATGTATGTATGTAGGTTAAAAAGCTAAACATAAATTGTAACAATTATAAATAGGAACTAGTTGTAGGAATTTGATGAATAAGCAAAAGACTGATTATATAAGACTAATTTAATTGATAATAAAGCGAGTTTTAATTTGAACATTGTTTGAATAACTGCTCCACCGACATTTGATAAGATATATACTTATCAAATTTTCAAGTTATCCTTAGGGATTTCTTTACTATTAGATCAAGAGATTATACGTCCGTCCAATTCAGGATGGTCGGCACCGGTCGTATTAATAGCCAAAAAAACAAGACAACGGAGAAGAAAAAATTAGAATGTGCATAGATTATCGAGGGTTAAATGCAGTTACGAAGAAAGATATTTTTCCACTTCCAATACTACAAGACGTAGTAGATCATTTAGGAAACTCAACGCTATTTAGTGTTTTTGATGTTACATCAGCTTTTCACCAAATCTCAATGGACCAAGAAAGCATCAAATATACTGGTTTTTCTACAGCAGATGGACACTACGAATTTTTGAAAATGCCGTTTGGATTATGCAATTCAGCAATAACGTTCCAACGATTTATGTCTTTTACATTGAGTGGGTTAATAGGAGATATCTGTTGGGCATACTTAGATGACATTTTAGTCCATAGTTCAAAGGAAATTGAGGATCATATACGAAAAATTAGCTTAGTATTTGATAGACTGCGACGAGCTAATATTAAACTGAAACCTATAGTAAATGCAAATTAATTACTAAGGAAGTAAAGTACTTGGGACATATAATTTCTCAACAAGGATTTAAACCGGATCCAGAAAAATTAACAGCAGTAAAAAAATTTCCAATACCAAGAAGTGTTAAAAATATTCGACAATTTCTAGGATTAGTAGGATGGTATAGAAAATTTATCAAAAATTTTGCAAAAATTGCAGAACCTTTAACTAATTAACAAAGAAGGGAGTCAAATTCGAAATTAAAGAGAAAGAGTTGGAATCAATAGAAAAACTCAAAACAGCAATTACATCAGACAGCGTTTTATGCTACCCAGATTTCTCTAAACCTTTCATTTTGGCAACAGACGCGAGTAATACTGGAATGGGAGCCATCTTGAGCCAAATTCACAACGGGTTTGAAAAACCAATAGCTTTCGCTAGCAAATCATTTAACAAACCGGAATTAAACTATAGTGTTTCTGAAAAAGAATGTTTAGCAGTGGTTTTTGGAATAAAACAATTTAGATGTTACTTGTACGGAAGAAAATTCAGCATCTACACAGATCACAGACCACTTCGATGGATTTTTTCAATTAAAGACCCTTCGTCAAGATTAGCTAGATGGGCTTTATTATTAGGTGAATCCGATTTTGAAGTGTTATATCGCCCAGGCGTTAAACATGGTAACGTCGATGCCTTAAGCAGAAGATATGAAGAAAATAACGAACTAACGGAAGAAAGAAATAATAACAAATTAACATTCCAAGAATTCTTAAAATTAATTAATAAAAATATAATAAACAGCAGTAATGCTTTCGAAAAAGAAGGCAACTTATTTCATTGTCCAGAGCACTATGCACTAGCACATTGTGTATCACAAGACTTCAACATGAGCAAAGGAATTCCAGCAAAATTTAAAGAAAATTATGGATCCGTAGACATCTGACTAAGGCAAAACAAAAGAATGAGCGAAGTAGCCTTATTGCAATTACCAGAGCGTAATATTTATTACCTAATAACTAAATCAAGATACTTAGAAAAACCAACTTATGAAATCGTATGGTTAGCATTACATAATCTTAAAACATGTATGATGGAAAATCAAGAAACCTTTTTAGCATTACCACGCATAGCATGTGGCAAAGACAAGTTAAGATGGCCAATAGTCTTCGAAATGATCAAATACGTATTTTACAACACCCCAATAACAGTTTTCATTTACAATTTTAACCCGGAAAATATCAAGATAGGAGCAATACAACAAATGGATACTCAAGCAACGCCAATGTGGGATCGGGAAGTAATAAAAACCGAACAAAAGAAAGATGAATTCTGTAAAACAATAGTCAACCAAATAGAAGATGGAGAAGAAGATTTTGGATTTTACTCAGATAACGAAAAAATTCTTTACAAATCAGATGGCAAAATATGAAGCATTAGTAATACCTAAAACTTTTGTGAAAAAGGTACTTTATGATTTCCACGATATACCGTTTGTAGGACATCAAGGTCAAGAAAAAACTTTTACGTTAATAAAATCAAGGTGTTTTTGGCCTAACATGAAGCAAGATATAATTAAATACGTAGAAAGATGTCACTCGTGTAATCAAAGGAAAACATCTCCACATTTTAAGAAGGCACCTTTACAAAATTTTCCGGAAATTTCCACTCCATTCGAACGATGTTCAATGGATATAACAGGTCCGTTCGTGACATCGTACAAAGGGAATAAATATTTATTAACATTCATCGATCATTTTTCAAAGTACATAGAACTCATACCAATAGTAGATCAAAAGGCGGAAACGGTAGCTCAAGCATTTTTCACAAATATTATTGCCAGACATGGAACACCGCAGAAGTTGATTACAGATCAAGGCACAAATTTTGTTTCAAAACTTTTCAAAGAACTTTGTAAGAAATTAAATATAGAAAAATTACAAAGTTCAGCCTACCACCCCATAAGCAATGGATCTATAGAAAGGATTCATAGGGTCTTGAAAGATTTCCTTAGTCATTATGTTAACAAGACGCAGTTAAATTGGGATGAATGGATCCCCTATATGCAAATGTCTCACAACATGACAATACACAGCTCCACAAATTACAGTCCATACTTCTTATTACATGGTAGAGACCCCACTTTTCCTTTAGACCAAGTCATAAAGCCTGCAAAAATTAAATATGATACTGACGAAAATTACGTGTCAGAAATGCTACAAAGACTAAAAATAGCATTCACTAATGCAGCAGAAAATATGAAAATTAACGCAGAGAAAAGAGCCGTTCAATATAATAAGAAAACAGAACCTTTAAATTAGGAGATTTAGTTTACCTCTACGACCCCAGCACAAAAATTGGAATTTCGAAAAAATTAACAAAACCATGGTTAGGTCCATATAGGGTAATAGAAATAAAAGGTCCTGTAACCTACAAAATTAAAGAATTAAACAAAAATAAAGAATTAATTGTACATACAAATAGGCTTAAACTATTAAAACAAGATATAAATCAAGACAAGACAAATGAAGAAGAGGAAGAAAGTGAAATCATAGAAGTAGATGATGAAGCAAACAACCCCTTAAATAAATGGGATGTTACTATAGATACCGAAAAAATGTAAATCCAGAAGAGGCAACTCTAAACATAGCTCAAGGGTTGGATCAACATAGGGCAGCAATTCAACATCATTATCAACAACAAGAAGTAAAACCTAGAAACTGGAGATTGCACATAAATAAGCAAACCAAGCAGATGGTGGAAGAAAATTTACAAAACCTAGGGGATGCAGAAAGCTATGGGTCTGTAACTAAAGATGGAATAAGAAAATCTGCACGTCAAAGATTACGAAAGAAATAATCATTAACTTCAATTAAAAAGCTTTGTAAATAAAACACTGTAAATTAAATTAAAAAAAAAACTATGTAAAATAAAAATAGGTAAAAGTAATTTTAATTTTAGGAAAATGGAACCCCGACTGCTCGTACCGTTAGTGCTAATATTCGCGAGTGCATTAATAAAAGAAGTGTCAGTACTTATCGCGTTTGACTGCCAAAATACGAACAATAATTTGTCGGTAGTGTCGATTCATGATGTCGCAGCGTGCCCAGATGAAAAAAAAGACTATATCGAAAAATCAGTAACGGCAACTGTAATACAACGTAACGAATTCAAACAACAAAAAGTAATTGCGTGTCTCATTGAAGTAACCAGAATTATCCAGCATTGCGGAATGCATAGCCATACATTGGCAGTAGCAGGTGGTGTCTCAACATTTATAAAATTCATTGGCAAAACGGAATGTCAAAATGTACATCGATACAAGACCATCCATATTTTCAATCAATTTATTGGCAAAATTATACCAAATGGAACAACAGATGCATCCTTAACAATACTAGGAAACTTAAAGGATAATAGTGACTGTGAAGGAACCACTTATAATGAAAATGGTCATTCCTGGTCCAAAGTTATTGTCCAAGCAGCAATCAAAATTCACAGTAGGGATTATTTGGCAACAGTCAAGCTAAACGATAACGAAATATGTTTAATAAACGGAATAACTTGTAACTACGTAGAAGGATACTGCATGGACTCAACATATGGGGAAACAGTATGGGATTATTCACCAGACACGTCCTGTGATGGAGGGCTAACAACATTATATGAAGGAAAAGCGGCAGTGATAACCAATGTCAACAAGGCAACAGATCAAATATTGGTGATAGAACAAGAAGATAAAATATTTGCTTTATCACTTGTAAAAACTATAACGTTATGTGGTTTTGAAATTTGGCAATCGGAACATCCAAAAATAGTGGTAACGTTAAACGACAAGGGTTCCTCTATAAAACCTAAGATGAACCTGACACCACAAAACACAGACATGTTCAGTTACATCGACAGCAAAATGTTGTATATTGAACAATCATATAAGAGTACCACAAGTCAATTATATGCAAATACAGTACACAGAAGATGCCTACTTCATCGTGAAATTATCAAAAATAGGTTGCTAATAGCGCCACTCTCACCAAATGCCCTAAGTACCATTATCAAAAATAAATTGGGACATGTAGGTCGAGTACTGGGAGAAGTACTTTACATAATGCAGTGCATTATGCATTATGCATGCAAAAAGAAAAGGCAGCACGGTTCAAAATAATTACTAGACAATACAACCACGTTTATTCAAATCTATTTCGGATGATATCATTAACCAGAATCATACGTACCAATTTAGTATTAACATCATGTAAACAACATCAAATTCCATCGAACATCGTAGAGGTAGAAACACTACAACATGATCTAAGAAGACTGGAACAAGAACTACAGATGTCCGAACAGAAACTGGCCATTCCTGTGCATGATATCTCACGTTATTACAAATTTCCAATCTGCGAGTGTACCTTTACAGAATCGAAAATTTTCATTCATGTCAAAATTCCTATCATATCTAGTCATCAAAACTGGAAATTATTTGAACTAATCACAAGTTCCTTTGCATGGCACAACCAAACATGCACGTTGGACCACGATACATTATACGTGGCTGTCTCAAAAACGGCGTATGGAAAGTCAATCATTCGAACAGTCACAGGGGTGACATTACACCAGTGTCGGGTGTACGAAGACAAGCTATGCTATGTTCCACAGTTATCGTCAGACGACCTACATGGACCAATGTGTGCAATCAAAATGTTCCAAGGGGACACAGTCGATAATCTAAGTAAATATTGCACTATGACGTGTCATCCATCAACTGCCATGTTAATCGTGGAGGTGGCAGAAGAAAAATACCAAATAACGCATCCCAAATTGGAAACACATATCGAGTGCTCAAACAATTCACAGGCACTAATAAACGAAAACTTCGAAAATATCGGATCCTTACGTTTACACTTACCATGTGAATGTAAATGAACCCTTTTTGAGGAAACCTTGATCCCAAACCGTTATCCCTGTCTAAACACCTACCATCCTGAAGCAGAAATCATCCACATTATTACCGCAACGTGGTCCACTTTAAAATCGTTTATCTTACATCCCATTTCAATTCATCCTCCCACATATAACAATTTATCGGAATGTCTAAACCATAATTGGACACTCCAAGTTCCACATTTAAACCTTACAATTACACCTGAAGCTATGGAAAGTATCAGGACATGGATAAAAACACAAAAATCAAATCCAATCAGTTTCTCGGATAGATATGGTTACATGGGTCATACGACGTTATTATTCTGGAACATAGCTTTAACAATTGTAACAATTTACCTACTCTACAAATATCAACAAACTCCTTTAGCAATGATAGCCACTACACCTACCTCAGGAACAAACGCCGAAACCGAAGAAGATCCAGCTCCGCAACACCACAACATCTTAATCGTAACAACGGTAATCATATTTGGTGGCATAATTTTCATGTGTTTTATGGTTTATACTTGCTAAGTTAATAAAAATTTATAAAAGCCACGCAGATGAAAGAAACACAGAGGATGCAACCCCAAAAGAAGAATCGTCAGATACCGAAATGAATACAGTCGTCCTCAAGCTTCGAAATAGAGAAGACATCATCGCCCTCAAGGGAGGAAAAAGTGTAAGTGCATCGATATCCTCGGCTCAAATAGAACAAGAATAAAGTCTCAATAGAAAACTTGTAAAAAGTTTCAGTGCCAAACTCAATTAAAAGAAAAAGAAAAGTTAAAAGTGATACGCGAAAATAAATAAAAAGTTAACTATAAAATAAAGTGCCAATAAACGAGAAAATTAGTGAAAACAGAGTATCAGTGGTTAGATTAAACAACGATATATGTATGTATATTACCAAAAAGGGATCCCAAATTGTAAAAACAATCTATGTAGAAGAATTGGTGATGTTTGAGCTCAAAATTTTAACACCTTTCCACCACCTTCTCTATAGATTGTTAACAATGGTAATAAAATGTTTCAAATAAATTAAGAGAGGTGCAAATAATAATTGTAATAATGACAAAGTATATGTTAAACGTTAGGCACCAAGAGGTAAAAGTTGAAAATTGAAAAGATAGGCACATACCTCAAATGTAGCGAGAATTCATGTAAAAAGTCAGTGTTCAAATTGATGATGAGTGAATAAATAAGATCATCTCACAACTTAGTATAGTTTGTTTCAGAATAATTGAAATTAAAAAAAGTCATAGCATCAAATTACGTTGATATAAAGACGACACAAAATACAGAGATAAGATTGTCGGGTCAACCAAGAGAACATAATATGCATTGCTAAAGGCTGGCGCGAGATTAAAATAATTAACCTTATCTCTATTATTATGTTTTGTTTATAGTTTGTACGTTTTTATATCAACGTAATTTGATGCTATGACTTTTCTTAATTCCAATTATTCTGAAACAAACTATACATGAATTCATCAAAACATTAACAAAATAATGTAATGGAAGAATTTTACGAAATAAATAGTGGTGCAATAAGTAAATCAATGGCGCGTATAAAGTAAATCAAGGTTAATATGGTAATTTCATGTAAAGGGATGTCAAAATAATGATAAATAAGCACGAAATAAAAAAGGCACATAAATTGATACGTAAATTGTCAATAAGTAATTGATAAGTAAAAAGAAATGACGGAAAATCGAGCCGTTAGAGCCAAGGAATGTAATTTTTTTTCAAAAACCTCTCGAAAAGAAAAAGTAAATAATTAATAGAATACTTTATAAATAAATTTGGGCACGGATCTCCGAAATACAACATTCAATAACGTAACGAATAGTAGCATAACCAATTTTTATTTTAAACGTATTGAACATTACAAATTAAACAAATCTGTAAATCAAAATGAGTAGAAAACAAGAAATAAAACCAACGAACTAATTAAGGTTACGGCATCAAAAATGCTTAAAAAGGTAACTAACAAAGGTAACAATAATAGTCCCTTTTTGGACGAATGTAACAAAGTGGACGAATTGTAACAAAATCACAAAGTACCCACAAAAAACAAACCAAAGTTGGATAATTTAAACCATATTTTTGAAATAATAATTATAAAGATATACGAGACTTTGAACTTGAATTTTCAATACGATTAAGTCATAATTTTCAAAAAATTTTTTTGTAATCATAATAATATTGTTGTAAATTGGAGAGACGCCTTATAATATAATGTAATAGCAGTAAACAAAGAGTATGATAAATAATTATGTTTTTTATTTTTTGATAATTGCTGATAATTTTTAGTATATTTTGATAATTTTTGATAATTAGATTTTGTTTTTTTTTATTAATTTAAGTCAATTGTTAATTTTAAGTTTATTTTTTGACCGGATGCACAATCTATTTTCTCGAGCTGGCACACAATTAGGAATTTTTGAATCCAAACCATTAAATAAAATTTTTTGTATTTTTTTTAAACGGCTTGGGACAGCCTTGTTAGGAAGGGAGAGTAGTGTCACATTAATAAAAATTAGTATGCGAGTCGCCTAAGAAAATATGCAATTAATAGTATGAACTCATTGAACTCGCAGAAATCATTAGTTAACGGAAAATAGATTGATTTGCAGATGGTGCATAAATAAATGTGGGGACTGGAAGTCTTCTTTGAAAGTAATTAAACAAGGAATAAGTTAGTTACCTGTGGGTGATATACTAGTGAAAATCAAGTGCAAAGGAACGAGCCGACCATGGTCCTAATAAGAAGGCTTCATCCCCTATTTATAATGTAAAAAGTGGAACAACAAAAAGTTATAAAATTGTAATATAATATAAAACCAATAAAAAGTTCAATGTACGACGAGTTATATATTCCCATAAGATAATTGTGTAACTTTGGTAATTTTCCTAACTGACGCAATAGGAAATGGTAATGATAATTAATTATTTCACTGTTGATTTAGCAAAAGGAAATTTCCATTAAAATATTCTACTATTGAAAATTTTCGCTTAGTATGATAAATAATTAGGTTTTTTATTTTTTGATAATTGCTGATAATTTTTAGTATATTTTGATAATTTTTAATAATTAGATTTTGTTTTTTTTTATTAATTTAAGTCAATTGTTAATTTTAAGTTTATTTTTTGACCGGATGCACAATCTATTTTCTCGAGCTGGCACACAATTAGGAATTTTTGAATCCAAACCATTAAATAAAATTTTTTGTATTTTTTTTAAACGGCTTGGGACAGCCTTGTTAGGAAGGGAGAGTAGTGTCACATTAATAAAAATTAGTATGCGAGTCGCCTAAGAAAATATGCAATTAATAGTATGAACTCATTGAACTCGCAGAAATCATTAGTTAACGGAAAATAGATTGATTTGCAGATGGTGCATAAATAAATGTGGGGACTGGAAGTCTTCTTTGAAAGTAATTAAACAAGGAATAAGTTAGTTACCTGTGGGTGATATACTAGTGAAAATCAAGTGCAAAGGAACGAGCCGACCATGGTCCTAATAAGAAGGCTTCATCCCCTATTTATAATGTAAGATTTAGTTTATAAGAATTAGTTTAAGGGTATATGTAAATACTAATCATGAAGGTGTAAATAAATGTATAAAGTCCAAATAAGTTTAATTTCAAGAAGAAAAGATCCCGCTCACGAATTAAATCGTGACAATACTTAGCAAATTTATGTTTCGGAAAATGTGAATTTAGTTTTTGGGTAAATAATAGAAAAATTGTACTTCCAATTGAATCTACAGCAGATAAATATACGACAATCCCAGCACGATGTGAAATAATTAAGTACATTTGGGTGGATACAAATGAAGAGAATGTGATTCTGTCTGAAGAGTTGGCAGAAGGTGTATGTTGCGGGAATGTTGGTGAAACCAAAAAATGATTTAATACCAGTTAAAATATTGAATGTGCGAAAAGAAGATGTTAGATTAAATAATTTTAAACCAAAATTAGGAAATTTAAATGATTACAAAATTTGTACATTTCATAAAAATAACATGTCATCGGTGGATAGAGTTGAAAAACTATTCAATCTTATAAAAACGGATAAATTGAATAAAGAGGAAAATATTTCAATTCAAAAAATTTGTGCCAAGTATGATGACGTTTTTCACCTTGATGAAGACAGACTAACAGTGACAAATGTGTATAAGCAGAAGATACATTTAAAACCAGAATCAGAAAAAACCAGAAAATGTAATTATTAAATAATTAAACGTGACAACCTCGCAAATTAAAGAAATGTTATATTTTATTAAAGTTCAGTAACACGACAGGAAATGATGGATAAGAAATGATATCACGATACGAGAGTGTCTGGCCAGGTGTGGGATTTGCTTAGTAGTAACTTTGATGGGAAACACAGAATTAAAAAAATCTATGGAGAAGTTTGAAATCCGTACAGTGTAGCTAAGTGGGAACAGAAGTATTAAATATAGGAACATAATGCTCGAGGACCAGTTGATCCCGGAATAAGCGTGTGGTCAAGTAATACAGCGCAAGTTGCCGCGAGTGTTAAAATCTGTTCAAAATTCACAAGTGACAAGGATATCTCCAAAATGGTCTCCCGAACCACTGTACTGTACGAATACCAAACAGCCCTCGTAATTATGATCATCAGGTTAGTGTTAATATTGTATGTAAATATGTGTATAAATTGTTCCGTTTTATTAGATCACAATATATAAAATTATTATTAAATTGACTTATTAATGACGCTACGCTACCCTAAAATTAACAAACCTTACCACACCCCAATTAGAACATGCTAAACAACCCTAAGCGTAACATGGTGGAGATGTGCCGAGCATATTCTCGATTATTATCGTCGTATAATAATTTTCACGAACATTTTTTGTTGCTAAATTCATAAAAATGTAACAAGTCAATTTTAATAATTCATAAAGTAAAATCAATTATAAATGTTAGGTAAAAGTCATTGTAAAGTAAATTCGTTCAATAACTATTAAATTTTCATTATTACATTAAAAGTAACACATAACGATTTCTAGGGTTATCAGTTATCAGGTTATCACATTCCTATCGCAATTGCAATGCGAGAAGTCGCAGGTGGTAATGCTAAAGCTATTTTTAATTAAATTCGTGCAAAGCAATATTGTTGAATATGTTAATATTTAAATGTAATTGAACATTTTCGATGGTGTTAGAAATGCTATTAATCTTTGGTATTTTAGCGACCGCCAAATTGGTGTTCGATCTGAAATACAAAATTTTGATAATATTACAAAAATTACATTATTCTTTTATGGGGCTAGACACAAATTCCCGTTAATATGCATTTGAGCCTGAATGTTTAGTAAAAGAATTTGTAAAAAATTGGGCAGAATAAACACACCGATCAAACGAAAAATCATCGTAAATGTTGCTATGTTTTTTTCTCTTTAAAAGAGTAAATTGTAAATGAATTAATCTTAAAAATTTTTACATTACAAAACATTTAATAATATCCTTAAAAGATTCGAAGTCAAAATAAAGTAAATTAAATTTCTAAAATCATAACTAAAGAACAGGTTAATGTTCTGGGAAATTGAAATCATACAACTTAAATAACATGTTGTAAAATAAATTACGATAAACGAACAAATAAATTTGCACATATATATATGAATAGGAAATACAACTGCGATACTTTAAATAAATTTTATTTATTTTCCATCATTTAACCTTATCCCTGGTTTATTATACGGTGATAACAACCCTTAAACTCGGCACCTCCACCATGTCGTATTTATTAGATTGAAATGTGGCACTTGTATTGCCCAATTGTGATTAAGGATTTATGT
Source organism: Podabrus alpinus (assembly GCA_932274525.1). NCBI lineage: Eukaryota > Metazoa > Arthropoda > Insecta > Coleoptera > Cantharidae > Podabrus > Podabrus alpinus. The sequence continues at coordinate 80,531,340 of OW026452.1, forward strand.
TAAATTATTATAGGTAGGAGCTTTTTCATAAATAGGTTTAAAGATATCGGATTTTAAGGAAGACCATGTGGCAGGGATTACATGGGTTAATTCTGCTTCGAAAGGTTTATTGTCTCGGCAAGGATATTTGGTAGGGATTAAAATATCTTGAAAAAGAGTTACTTTGCAGGAACAGGGTAATTGTAGGCGTAGGGAACCAATAGTTGTAAAATTGTGAGGAATTTAATTTTTGGATTGATTTGGACATTCAATTTTAGTTCCATTTTTTGGATGTGTTATTTGATATTCGGCTTCGGATCTTTCCACTATTAACATTGCTGTAGATTGTCAACAAGTCATGGGACAATAATGACTTAAGTTTTCTATGGTGTCGCCGTTAAAAATTTTGATTGCACATAATGGTCCTTTGAATTCGTTTGACGATAATTGAGGAATATAACATAATTTGTCTTCGTACGCTTTGCATTGATGGTGAAGTGCCATTCCTGAAACTGCTCTAATTGACGGATTTTTTCCTACATTATGTGACACTGCTATATACAGCGTATCGTGGTGTAATGTACACGTCTGTTCATACCACGCGTATGAACAGACCAAATAGATAATTAAATTAAATTAAAATGGCCAGTATATAAATATGACCCTGTAGAATAAATTTTATAATTATGAGTTGCTAAATAAATACTATTATACAAAATATAAGACGAACACGAGGATTGTGAAGTCACTAAGTCAGCATTATCAATGGGACTTAGGAAGGAGACCACGAAAAAGTGGAACAACAAAAAGTTATAAAATTGTAATATAATATAAAACCAATAAAAAGTTCAATGTACGACGAGTTATATATTCCCATAAGATAATTGTGTAACTTTGGTAATTTTCCTAACTGACGCAATAGGAAATGGTAATGCTAATTAATTATTTCACTGTTGATTTAGCAAAAGGAAATTTCCATTAAAATATTCTACTATTGAAAATTTTCGCTTAATAAACTATTTGAACTTTATAAAAACGGATGTCGCTAAATAAAAAAGTCAGTATTGTATAAGTTTTTAGTTAAGGTATAATCTATGTCCATTTTATGATAGAAAATTAAAATATTTTACTGTGAAAATTAATAATCATCGAATAAAAAAATAAATCAAGAAAATTTAAGTGTTTTTTATAAATTAGTGTATAAGTAACCATCATTACTCGACGCGCCTAAGATTAAGGAACGTGCAACGTGATTGCATCATCGTGCAAGATTGCAGAAATGCACTTCGAACTTTTTATAGGTTACACGCGTTTAGTGGCAATGTACGAAGATATGCTGATTGCACAAATCGAACATTGTCAACTACATACGCATGATTTGGGAGAAGTAATTTAGCTTGAGTCGGGGCAAGAGCCTTCGAAGTGGGAACGAATATGTACATGTGAAACTTAATAAATAATGTAAACCAATTGAAGCAGTTTTGATTGAGCTAAATTCTGGAATCTTAGAAGAATAAAAATATCCAAACCGACAATTATCATAAAATATCTGAAAATGAGGATTGATAGGGAGTTGTCATTTGGACTAGTAAGTGAGTCATTTGAAAGTGCAGGGTGTTTGTGCATCCAAATATTAATAATCAAGAATCCAAGATGTCGATCGTACGATGCATCAAAACTTCCTGGGTCCTATTGGTTATTCTAATCGTAAAGTAAGATAAATTTAAATTATTTATATATGTAATATTGTTCCCCAAATATTTTATTTAAATAGATTAGTTAATAATAATTACCCAATGACTATTATTTAAAAGTTACACCGCAAATTAAGATCCCAAGTTATAAAAGGTATTAAAGGCTAAACATAAAATGGTAAGAAGGGCCTAAATACGACATCTCCACCATGTCGTATTTAGGCCCTTCTTTAAGGGTTTAAGGGTTGTTATCACCGTATAATAAACCAGGGATAAGGTTAAATGATGGAAAATAAAAATTTATTTAAATTTTATTTTAAAAATAAGCATAGGTTTTAGAAGACGTGTAAAAAATTTTAGTATTATCAACGAAATTCTATATAAAAAGAATACCAGTCGCAGAGGATCAGAAAATCTATTAGTAATACCAAAAAATCTAATTTCAGAAATTTTATTCTCACATCATAGTGAACCTTTAGCAGGTCATCTAGGTACATCTAAAACACTAAATAAAATAAAAAATCGTTATTACTGGGAAGGACTACAAAAGGATGTAGAAAAATTTGTAAAAGGATGCCCAGATTGTCAAGCACGGAAGGGTAGATCCAACGCTAAACCTGCAGGCTTTCTACAACCCATTCCGGTAGGCTTACCTTTCGAACAAATAGGTATAGATTTACTAGGACCATTTCGCAAAAGTAAAAGCGGAAAAACAATGATTGTCGTTGCAACAGATTATGCTACCAGATGGGTGGAGACAAAGGCAATTTCAAATGGAAAAAGTCGACCCGTTGCCCAATTCATATTGGAACATATAATATGTCGCCATGGCTATCCTAAAGTCATTTTAAGTGACAGAGGGGCCGTATTTCTCTCGCAAATGATAACCGAACTGGTAGAAATTATGGGTGGAAGGAATAGTTATACAACAGCTTACCACCCCCAAGCTAATGGACTCACAGAGATATTTAACAAAACAATAGTTGATATGATCTCGATATTTACAAATGAGGAACAAACAGATTGGGATGCGTTATTACCACATGTAACATTCGCATATTACACATCCACACAAGAGACCACTAAATATTCCCCTTTTATGTTAGTTTATGGTCGTGAAGCAATTTTACCTACTGAAAGAAGCCTAGCTACGATCCTTAAGGAGAGTTCAGTTGAACAAATAAGGGGTAATGTATTAAATGCTAGAAGTATTGCAGTTCAAAACATAGAAGATAGACAAGAACGGGATAGAAAGTATTACGACCGCAAACATAGACATTTAAATTTTGAAGTAGGGGACCAGGTAAAAGTTTTTACGCCGATACGAAAAATTGGTAGATCGGGAAAATTATTATTAAGATACTTCGGGCCATATTATATTAATAAACAAGTTGGAACGTGCTTCAGCAGCGGTTCCTAGGCTTCTATACATACAACTACTTTTCTGGTGTGAAAATTTGTTGTTATTTTTGGTCGCCATAATTTTATAATGTGATATCAGATAATCCGATAATTCGGAACCGAGAGTTAAAAAACTTAAAAAAGTTGTTATTATCTGGTTATTTTTGATCGCCATATAATGTAACATCACATAATCAGATAATCTGCACCAATTAAATTTTTTGCGATTGGTAATTATCATTTACTATATAAGTAATAACAATCAAACTTTTCCATTCTATTAGAAATTTTACTTCTCTGTAATGTATGTTCCTTTTTTTGAGGTGGACCAATCCTCTCCTTTCTCTTTTATTTATAACTTAACTTCACTAACCACATCAATAAAAAATTATTTTTTCACATCAAAGTAAAACAAGTAGTTTATATAGGGAGACCTCGTTGAATAAATATCTTTAACATAGTAAATTTCTTTCGAACATTTGCGTATTTATAAATTGCATTAGCGAATCGAAACAACGGATTAACAGATTAACGCAATACTATATTGACGAAGTATTTACAATATAACAACGTATCAGTTGATCAACGTTATGATTGGCTCTGAAACATGCGGACGGACACGAAGCCAGACCATAAGGCATCTTTCTATACCTTGTATAGAAGCCTAAAAGTAGCGCACTGGCTACCCAGTTCTTAGACCTCTATACACACAGAGTATTTCCAACACGATTTGAAACGCTCTGTATGATTTTGAATTATGCGGACAGACAGACAGACGGACAGACGGACGGACGGACGGACGGACGGACAGACGGACGGACAGACAGACACGGAGCCAGATCATAAGGCTTCTTGCTATACTTTGTATAGAAGCCTAAAAGATAAGTGAAGTAAATTATGAAATACGAAAAGGAAATACTCCAAATTCGAAAACAGACATTGTACATGTCAGTAGAATCCTACCGTATTACGATCAATGGGCCCCCACAAATATAATAAATTGCCCCTTGAATAAATAAATGGCCAATACCCCATATATAACCCCCTGTAAATAGAACCTTTGGAGTAAAGACGAATTTAGTAGTTCAAGTAGCCAAATTTCCCAAGTTAATATTTAGTAAACCTCGAATTTAAGACAATTAAATAAAATATGTACACCCATTAACAACGAAGATATTACATTTAAGTCATATTAATAATTTTAAAGTTAGAAAAGTAAAAACCAAGTTCAATTTTGATAAAAAATATTGGTAAGTAAAATAAAAACATACTGTACATAAGATAGAAGAATAATATGAATACACTGTATATGTACATGTCAGGATAAACAAAACAAAATTGCACATTCTTCAGTTTACATAAAAACAAATAAAACAGTAGGTCAAGAAATTGCAGACAAAACAAAATTACACATTCTTTAGTTGACATAAAAACAAGTAAAACAGTAGGTCAAAAAATTGCAGAGTATAACAGAAACAAAAGATAAAAATACAATAGTATCTCAGTTATTTTTAAAATATACATTCAGATTAACTAAAAATGAAATAGAATTTAGGGACCCAAAGAAAAATAAAATATGCATTAAATATGCATTCATAAATTTAAGTGTAAGCTAATTAGATATCTCCACACAGCTAGAGGACAACAAATCCAAACGACCGTAGAAATTTCACCTGGTGTTAAGATTTGCAATATATTTGTATTTCCCGCTTTGCAACCAACTTTGAATCTCCCGCTTCTTTTGTGCTAGTGCGCTGCCCCTTCTTAATGTATAGACCTCAACTCATCAGTATGCAAGTATCAGCGTCATGCTATACATCTCAATTGTACTTATTTCAATAAATTATGCTAACAACATTAAAGTTACATAAAAATACAGTTTATTATTTCAATCAACAATCAAGTTCAAAGTTTAAACTTCAGACGAATTTAAACATACAACGGTAGGAGCAATTCAACAACCAACAGTCAATCGTTCCAACTTATTCACCTGGCGTAATATGGAAAAAATTACCGCAAGTTGTAGCATATGAGTCCAGCATCCCAATCAGCTACGAAATGGATTGGATACAAGATATAGAAAAGACCACACAACAAAATTCGTTCAAAAGTGGAAGCTGCCAAAATAGAGCAACCACGGATTGCTTATTGGAATCAGCCATAGAAGAATTAGGAACGGCATATGACAAAGATTTACACATACTAACAAGAAATACAAAAAATAATTTGGAAGTCAATAAGAAGGAAAAAATTTCCACAAGAAACAGAAGAGCTCTCGATTTTCTAGGTGATGGGTTGGCATGGTGCTGCGGGGTCGCAACGATAAGTAAATTGGAAGGATTAACGACAACAGAAAAAGACATGCAAGATAACATTTATCGTTTAACGGAAGGACTAACGGCCGCTTTAAAAGGAATTGGACACGATTCAACAGAATTTAATAAATATGAAAAAGAAATGACCAAAACATTCCAAGGTAAAGAGAAGAGAATGAATTTAGTACAAGAGGAAATTGAAACGGCTCAAAAAACAGGAACAATTGAAGGGAATATGATCACAAGAATATACACTCATGCCTACGATAATCTAAGACGTATGATTCAATTATCAAGAATAATAAGAACAAATTTGATCATGACATCCTGTAAGCAACATCAAATCCCATTAAACATTTTGGAAACTACGACACTACGACACGACTTGGATCGATTGGAAAAGGAGCTGGAGACGTCAAACCAAGGACTCGCGATCCCGAAGGAAGACATTACGCGCTACTACCAATTACCAATTTGTGATTGTAGCTTTACAGAATCCAAAGTGTATCCACATGTGAAAATACCAATCGTTTCAAATAAACAAATATGGATATTATTTGAACTGTTAACTACATCGTTCGCGTGGTATGAACAGACGTGTACATTAAACCACGATACGCTGTATATAGCAGTGTCACATAATGTAGGAAAAAGGCCGTCAATTAGAGCAGTTTCAGGAATGGCACTTCACCAATGCAGAGCGTACGAAGACAAATTATGTTATATTCCACAATTATCGTCAAACGAATTCAAAGGACCATTATGTGCAATCAAAATTTTTAACGGCGACACCATAGAAAACTTAAGCCATTATTGTCCAATGACTTATCGACAATCTACAGCAATGTTAATAGTGGAAAGATCCGAAGCCGAATATCAAATAACACATGCAAAAAATGGAACTAAAATTGAATGTTCAAATCAATCCAAAAATTTAATTCCTCACAATTTTACAACTATTGGTTCCCTACGCCTACAATTACCCTGTTCCTGCAAGGTAACTCTTTTTCAAGATATTTTAATCCCTACCAAATATCCTTGCCGAGACAATAAACCTTTCGAAGCAGAATTAACCCATGTAATCCCTGCCACATGGTCTTCCCTAAATTCCCATATCTTTAAACCTATTTATGAAAAAGCTCCTACATATAATAATTTAACAGAAATCCTTAATCACAATTGGACAATACAAGTGCCAAATTTCAATCTAACAAATACGGCTAAATCAATGGGAAGCATAATGGAATGGATTAAAGAAGGAAAAAGTACTCCGAGAAGTTTTGCCGAAAATTATGGTTATATCAGTCATACAACATTTTTATTGTGGAATATAAGTTTAACTGCATTGGTGGGTTATCTAATCTATAAACAATTACCAAGACCAACAACCGTAATCGCTACGATACCAGTAGGTCAAACAGCCGCATCAAATGGGGAAGAATCGTCACCAATCCATCATCAAGTGTTAATAATTATTATAATAACAATATGTGTAACTCTAGTCGTGATATTAATATGGCGGTTAGCGAAAGGTATCATCAGAAAGTGCAAAACAGTTATATACGCAAACACTCCCAGGGGGGGGGGGAGAAAAGGTAGAAAATGAAGATGACAGTGGTCCTATTATAGAAATAAAAAACCAGGTGGAACTAGAAAAATTAAAGGCAGGACGAAAGGTGAAAGTGTGCCTAAAAAACAAGTGCGGAAGAGTAAATAAAAGTGACGCGTAAGTGGAAAGTAAGAGTATATAATAAATTTTAAGTAATATGTTAAGTGCTAATAATAATTATTTAAAGAAGATGACTAAATATTGTAATCAAGTTTATAGTCTGTGCTATAACAGAGTCATCATAAATAAGGACACTCCCAATGTAGCGAAAATTTATATAAGAAAGTCAGTAATAAGCTAGCAAAATAAGATCAAAATACCACTTTCTCATATAGAATTTCTAAACATTAATAAATTATGTAAAGAAATAGAAGGCAAGAAAACAAGCCTAAAATATAGGTTGCAAAATTAGCAACACAGTACAAAACAAATGGAGATTATTGAAGGAAATTAAAAAGGCACTATAATCGGAAGAATCTGTATTATTCGTGTATAAACACGTATCGAAAGGATACAGTGTAAGCGAATTATAGTTAGATCGAAAAGGATCGAAATAAGGGATGTTTAAAATAAATAGGAAAAGATATAAATGTAGTAGGGACACTAATGAAAAATTAAAGAGAAACGTATCAGGAAGCGGTCAAATTCAGAAGCTGGAGAGTAAATAAAAAAAAAATTTGTTGTATACGTATCCCCAAAAAATTTAAAGTAACAATTTTGAACGGTTAATCAGAATAATTATTAATAAACTACACATTGAAGACCGCAACGTAATAGTATATTATAGGCCAAGGTTGTGAAGGCCGTTGTTTAATTTAGAAATTAAACAGGTTTTTGTTGGTTGGTTGTTATAGTTTAGAACCATCCTGTATATAAATAATTTAAGCAAATATTGTAAAAAACCTACGTAGAAAAGTAAATAAAGCTAAAAAGCATTCTAAACACTTTTCAGTAATCACATCAACATTTAAAACAATTAATCATCAGTTCAATTTATACATTTAAAGTATTATAATGGAAAATTTATATCTATTCAGCATATTAATAACTTTACATTTAAAATACCATAGAATGGAATGTGATATCTAGCATTAATTTTTATATAAATAGGGTATGTAAAAATTAATAAATCATTAGCATTTAAATTTACGACTTGAATGTTATTCAACAATAAGTTAGGAAAGGTACTTCTAGCCACCTTCCTAATTTAGAGTAGTCACTAGAACTTACAACTCTAGTGGTTCTCAATTCACCTAAATTAAGACGGGTACTTATTGCCACCCTCATCTTAAGTTAGACAGCCGTCATTGTTGCCCTAGCGCCAAGATTATATTCCGGCGCGGAGGCAATAATGGTCTTCACAACCGTGGTTTATATACGATTTTTTCTACTACTAGATTTATTACCATTTTTTAAAATTCTTTTTAACAAAAAAATTTTCAAATTTAAAATATTTATTTCAAATGACAGTTTTGTTTTGTTGATTTGACAGTTGTTGACAAATTTAGGTTATTAAATAAAATAAATCGCGGTTCGTCAAATTAACAATGGATGGCGTTGTCACTTGCTGTCACATTTAATTCGATTTTTTAAAATTTTTAAAATTAAATTAATGTATTAAAAAAGCGTTTTAAATAGTTTAAATACAATTAATTAGCATTTCTTGGTTATTCTAAATCATTTAATAACAACATTTTTCTTTAAAATAGTCGCCAAGTTATCAAAAAATGTCATTTTGTTCATTATTAACCAGTGGTTAATAATGGAAAAATTATTCACCACTAGTCGAAAACGTGTCACTTCTTGAGCAACTAACCTAAGTAAAAATGCTAGCCTATATGACTAGTGGAAAAAAAACTTTATGTTAACAAAGTTAAAACAAGTGACCTACATAAATGTAATACAGTACGGCAAAATTTGCTTAAATAAGTATGTAACAGTTAGATAGGTCAAGACTTAATTACCTTTTAATTCATGCCTTTTAATAACAGTAAGTTAAGCACTATTAGGCTTGATACGCTGTAATATTATATACTATGTTAACATGCCATAAAAATTAACATAGTACAGCAAATTCGAATAAGAATTAGAACAAAAAATAAGTTTTTGAACAAACTTTTATACAAAAAATTGGATTTTCAATGTGTAAGTACGAATTAATAAAAAATCAAATAAAAATAGCGCAAACAATGATTTTTGGAGATTCAATGTACATTTATAAATCAATATGAGAGCTACCATATATAAAAACATTAGTAATTGGTTATTGTTGGAAAAATTTTTATGAGCATTATAGGAGGTCCCTAAAAGAAGGATATAAAAACTTATATAAGAAGAAATAATTGTAAAAATAAGAAGAATTTTTTTGTAATATAGTATGTTAAAAATATGTTAAATTTAAGATAATCCCTTTAACATTAACGATTAATTAGTTTAAATATAAAATTTTCATTTTTTAGTTATTTAAGAAATATTTTGATTTCAAGAGTGGTGGAACAATTCTCGTGCAATCATAAATGTAGAAAACAATGCCTTTATTTTAAAAAAGCAAAGGTTAGGGCCAACCTTTAAATCACCAGGGGGCATGTCACAAATAGATAATTAAATTAAATTAAAATGGCCAGTATATAAATATCACCCTGTAGAGTAAATTTTATAATTATGAGTTGCTAAATAAATACTATTACAGAATATAAAACGAACACGATGATTGTGAAGTCACTAAGTCATCATTATCAATAGGACTTAGGAAGGAGACCACGAAAAAGTGGAACAACAAAAAGTTATTAAATATCCGAAAATGAGGATAGATAGGGGGGTTGTCATTTGGACTAGTAAGTGAGTCATTTGAAAGTGCAGGGTGTTTGTGCATCCAAACATTAATAATCAAGAATCCAAGATGTCGATCGTACGAGCCATCAAAACTTCCTGGGTCCTATTGGTTATTCTAATCGTAAAGTAAGATAAATTTAAATTATTTATATATGTAATATTGTTCCCCAAATATTTTATTTAAATAGATTAGTTAATAATAATTACCCAATGACTATTATTTAAAAGTTACACCCCAAATTAAGATCCCAAGTTATAAAAGGCTAAACATAAAATGGTAAGAAGGGCCTAAATACGACAATATCGTGAACTAATTCTAGGGCCGCCACATCACCCTCCCCCTAGCAACCATGTCGGTTGTGAGTAGTAAGCCGTGGCTGTGACTGAATCATATTTATCAACACTAAAAGAAGTAGAAAAAATAAAAATTCCGAGATGGATCAACACAGAAAAGGAGATTCAAATCGAATTATATGGGTTTTGTGATGCATCAGAGAAGGCGTATAGGGCAGTAATATATGCAAGAACAAAGAAAACCGGAGAATTCAAAATTACAATATTGGTTGCCAAATCTAAAGTAGCACCAATAAAACAAATAATATCAATACCAAGATTAGAATTATGTGCAGCTGTATTATTATCAAAATTAATGGAATATGCAAAAAAGGACATTAGAAATAAAAAATATTCAACAAACAGCATGGACCGATTCAAAAATAATATTAGCATAGATAAAAGGAAACCCAGAAAGATGGAACAAATTCGTAGCAAATAGAGTCATCGAAATAAACAAAAATTTGTCGGAGCAACGTTGGAAATATGTAAAAACATCCGAAAACCCTGCGGACTTAATATCAAGAGGAACACAACCATCTAAAATAAAGGAAAACGGATTATGGTGGAATGGACCAAAATGGTTAGAACAGGAAATTGAAGAGACACAGCCAGAAGAAATCCCAGAAACAAAAATTGAACAAAAAAGAAGTTTACAAGTAACAATCAAGAATAAGACAAATCCAATAATCAAAAAATGTTCATCATTAACAAAAATGCTCAGAATATTAGCGTATTGCAACCGATTCTGCAAACGAACATCAAATAAATCAACACAAGCCCTTCAAGTAGAGGAAATTCAATACACGCTTCACCAAATTATAAAACAAGTACAACAAGAAACGCTAAAAGATGAAATACGGGAATTGGGGAATTACAGAATAAAAAAGGAGTAAACAAAAACAGTAAATTAATCAGTTTAAACCCATATTTAGAGGACAACATCATCAGAGTTGGAGGAAGACTGAAAAATTCAATATTACCAAGAGATCAAAAGCATTCGATAATAATACCAAGTCAAAGTCATTTTACGACATTAATAATAAGGGATGCACACCACCAAACATTGCATGGGGGCATTCAACAAACATTAGAATACACAAGAAGAAAATACTGGATAATAAATGGAAAAAAAGCGGTACAAGGAGAAATCAAGAAATGCGTAATTTGCATACGACATAAGGCAGAAACAAGCAAACAATTAATGGGAAATCTACCAGCACCAAGGGTAACACCAGCTCCACCATTCCTGCATACGGGGGTAGATTATGCAGGGCCAATAGCAATAAGAATGTCAAAAGGAAGAGGAAATAAATCATATAAGGGATACATTGCAGTCTTCGTGTGTTTAGTAACAAAGGCAATTCATCTAGAAGTAGTAAGCGATTTAACAACAGATGCATTTTTGGCAGCATTGAGAAGATTTACATCAAGAAGAGGAAATTGTGAACACATGTACAATGATAATGGTACAAATTTCGTAGGAGCAAATACTGTAATCCAGAAAGAAATAAGGAGAATTGTAAACGACAATGATTTTCAAAATAAAATGGGATCTCAAGGAACGCAATGGCATTTCATCCCTGCAGCAACACCGCACCAAGGAGGACTTTGGGAGGCTGCTGTGGAAGCAATGAAGCATCATCTGATAAGGATAATAGGAGAAAACAAACTGACATTCGAAGAAATGAGCACATTATTATGCCAAATTGAAGCTTGTTTAAACTCACGACCTCTCTGCAGAATAGACAACAGCCAAGATGATTTAGAAGTTCTTACACCTGGACATTTTTTAATAGGCAGAGAGATAATTACTCCGACACATATAGCCAATTCGATGGTAACTGCAGCGCATAACTCCAGATGGAAATTGGTACAGAAGATAAAAAACGATATGTGGAAAGCATGGTCATCAGAATACCTGCATAAATTACAACAAAGATACAAATGGCAAGAAATAAATAAAAATCCAGAAGTAGGAGATGTAGTAATTATCAAGGAAAAAGACATAAAACCAACACAGTGGCCATTAGCAAAAATATGTAAAACCCATCCAGACTCCGACGGCATAACAAGAATAGTAACAGTAAAAAAAGCGAAAGGTCAAATAGCAAAGAAAAATGTACACAACCTCATACCATTAATAGAAGAACCAATTCTTGAAGCAGCTACCATCTCAAGAAAAGAAGAAGAGAAGAAATACAACTACATTGATAACAAAAATCTTATTTCCATTAATGATAATGCTAACCATGGTTGGAAAGAGTAAATCAGCATTTAATATTACACAATTGAATTCGGGAATATACGTAGAGCATCTAGGAACCACAATGATTGAAAGGGGGCTTTTTCAATTGGAAATTAAGTATAGCAAATTAAAATTAAAAGAAGACGTTACAGCGGTAAACAATGTTATACATCAGTTTGAAGAACTATGTAAAGGAATAGCAGAATTGCATCCGAAGACGATGTGCCATACTTTACAACATCATTTAAAAGAAGACATACAAAAGATAAATTGGATAGAAGAAGAAGTACAAAATGATCATAATCAAGTATTAAGAAAAAAAGGGGTTTTTTAGGAGAAATAATGACGTCAGTATTTGGAGTAAATGATGAAGTTTACAAAGATATAAATAAATTGGAAAGTAATCAGCAAGAACTTGTGAAAACAGCAAACCATCAAACAAAATTCATGTTGTCAGCATTGTCTACATTCAATAATACGGAAATAAGAATAAACAAACAATTACAAAAGTTGACAAGCAATTTAAATTCAGCAGCAATAATGATACAAGAATGGCAAAATTACTAAGGAGAAGAAAAACTGGAAATTCAAATATTAAGTACATATCAATTAGCAAGCAATTACATTTCGGAGATAAGTGCGTATTATTCAAAAATTCTAGAATTATTGTTGGGGCGTGGCAGCTTACATGACCTTATTTCACCAGTTCATGTAAATCAACTTATAAACGACGCACAGCAAAAAATAAATTCAATGTTGAGAATAGTGAGAAAACCAATTATCAAGACAAGGGGTGTGACAAATGAAACACATATAAATATATACAACCAATTTTTACTAGTTGATGCAAATAAATTCAAGATGATGAAAATAACTCCAATCCCATTCAAGAGAGGAAACTCCACATCATACTGGATAGCTGAAGTTAAACGCATTCATCGCAGTAGACTACAACAGACAAGTATATTTTGAAAGAAATAATGAAGAATTTAAAGAGGGAATATTAGTATCAGACAACAATAGAATTTACTCTCCAGCAACAATACAAAATCTAGAAACAACACCAAATTGTATAATTGATCAAATTTATCAACGTCCAAATCCAATAAGCTGCAATACAATTCAAACAAGGATCAACTCTACAATATGGAAACAATTATTTACACCAAATGCATGGATGGTGGTGGTTCCAGAAGCAATAAGATGCAGTAATTTGTGACAACCAGAGGCAAGATATAATAATGAAGGACACTTGCATTATACAGTTATCACCTAAGTGTAGTATAAAAACAAAGCATAATGTTATAACTCCACAACGCATCAACACAATTCACATTTTAGCATCATATCACAAAGAAATACCAGTAAACAACAAAACCATTCTAATCCAAAAGTGGCGACCACCAAAAGTGATGGAACCGGTGTTAACACACTCAGAAAATGTTCAAAATTTGGTAAATGAAGAAGAAGACATTGCACAGGAAATTTCAGATCACAACTGAAAAACTATTAATCATCATTCAATAAAGTTCAACATAGTCACAGGGATAGTCATAATAAGTATAATGGGAATGTGGTTATCATTCGTGGAGGATCCGTTCATGTTCACCAAAGCAACAAATAGTAAAGGACGCTATGGAAACCATAGAACTGCAACCATTATAACCATTGGAGGTGGCAGAATGTTTAATCTTAATTAAACATGGGTTATTCGGACACCCTGTATATTATATAAAATATAATTAATTATGTAAAAACTGCTGACCAGGAAATACAATAAATGCAACTAAGTAAGTGTAAATAAACTAGTAGTTATGTAGGTTATTAAAGGTATTTAATGTAAACTCAACAAAATTGTAACAATGAAAATATTATTAAGTTTGCAAAAATTGTATATAAATACTGTGATATTATTGAAATAAAACAAGTTCTGAATTTAACATCCGTTTGATTCGGATCTTCACCACATAAGTTAGGAAGGGTACTTCTAGCCACCTTCTCCTAATTTATTCACTACCCCTTTTATTAGAAATAGCAAACTCGCAAGAACACCTATCCGAAAAAAATATAAGTTGCCAAAAGTTCCACAAAGTTGGCATCAAGATTTAGCAAATATCACGTTTGACAATTTAATAAATATAGGTAAACTGTAGTGTGTATCCACCTTTAGTTAGGAATAGAAATTACTAATAAGCAAATATGTAATTATGAGTAGTATCTAAGTTCTAAGTAGTCATGTAGGAAAGTTGTGATTGATCAGTCGTAGAGATAAGTGGTAGTCCTTAATGTATTTAATACGAATGTACGAAGTAAAGTAAATAAAAAGAAAATATTAATTAAATGGCGTTATCTATTAATGCAAAGTGACCCGAGGATTAGGAAGTTATCACATGGCGACCGTGACAGGACCCGCAAAAAATAAAGAAGGATATGTGTAAAAGTGACAGGACCCGTAAAAAATAGTGACAAGGACTCGTAAAAAATAAAGAAGAATAAGTGTAAAAATTTAGTATGGGAACCAAAAGTGCAAATAAACAATATTAATAATAAGAATGGATTTTGGTTATTTTGATGGCAATTATAGCTATAATAGCCGGCTACATAATTGTGCTACATAATTGTGCTACATAATTGTGCTACGTAATTGTGCTACATAATTAGGCTACATAATTTGGCAAAAATGCAAGCAAGGTATGAAAAGTAGTATCCGAAAAGAAATAAGTCGCAACGAAATGCAAAAAAGTCAGCCGAATTTACTACAAGTGTAATAGTCTAATAATCAACAATAATTTTAAATTAAGTTAAATTAAGTGTAAGTTCAAGTTAAAGAGTGCATCGAACTAGTTAAAATTTAAAATAAAGTGCATCCCAAAGTGACCTCACCTTTGAAATCATAAAAGGACGATAAATCTACAGGTCATCCAAAAGTTCAACAGGAAAGGAAAATTTTCGAAGAATGTGCAGCGTAGACGAATCAAGCAGGAAATCGAAATTGCGTAATAATATGTAGGTAATTGAACTTTGTCTGTAAAATAGTAATAATTTTTCCATACATTTTTGTCGAGGTTTCAATAAACATGTTTAGCAGAAACTTTATTAAAAGTTTTATAAAATGCATACGAATACGTCGACAGGAAACGATAATTTTAATTTAGTATTTTTGATTATATGATATTTTTTAGGTATAAAACCAAAATATATTTTTAGGCGTAATTATTAAAACGTTTAGATATAATTATAATTGCTATTTAATCAATTTGATCAATTTAATCAATTTATTTAAATAATTTCATGCAACCTAATGACGATCAACTTGATGAAATTATTAAATATTAATGGGTATAATTAATAATTATTATTGCATTATTATTGCTAAGGACTGGTATTAATTTTAATTAAATGGGTTTAGATCAACTAAAATTAATTCAAAAGGAGTTGTCCGATATTAAAATATATTTTAGAAAAACAGGCCCAAAACGTAGAGCCAAAATATCATCTGAATTGATAACTAGGCTTGATAGGGCTAACTCATTATATGCCGAATTTTGTAAAATAATTAACAGCATTAATGAATTAATCGTAAGCAAAAAAATAAGCGAAAGCGACTTAAGACCGGTTTTAGAAATCAAAGGGGCTATTCAAATTTTATATACCGATATTTTAGATTATTTTGAGTCAAAAGAAGAAATTAAAATGACAAACTTTGATTTGAAAGTAGCTGTTTCACTTTTACCACCCTTAGATGGTTCGGAAGATAGGACGATACAATTAATTGACGCAATTCAATTGTACGAATCGATGTTAGATGTAGAGGAACATTCAAATTTGATGAATTTCGTTTTAAAAACGCGTTTAAACCGTAGTGGCAAATTAAGATTGTCTCAAAAGTACAATACAGTTAAAGAATTAATTGAGGATATGAGAAAGCATCTATTAACCAAAAAATCAGGTACTGCATTGCAATCAAAATTGACAAATATATATCAAGGTAATAAATCAATAGCAAATTTTGGTAAAGAAATAGAAGAACTTTTTATTGATCTTACGATATCACAAGCGGAAGGAAATGATAATGCTTATTCAGTTTTAAAACCGATCAATGAGAAAAACGCGATAAAAAGGTTTGCCTACGGACTCAGAAATAAAAAATTAAGTACCATAATTACGGCTAGAAATTTTTCATCACTAAAAGATGCAATAAGATCCGCTACGGATGAAGAATCGGAGAGTCGAGTGGACCAACAATTGATGTCGTATACAAAATTTAATTACAGAGGTACACATTACCGTTCCGGTAACAATTACAATCAAGGACGAATTAAAACAATATAGGGACTAGATATTTTAGAGGTAATAATTACGTAAATTCAAATAGGTCAAGAGGATATCATCATGGAAATCCTAGTGCAAACAGGTCGAGGGGAAATAACTATCTTAATAGCAACAGACGACAAAATTTCACCCGACACCGTGGTATTTCTAGAGTAAAACAAAATCATGTTAATTTCACAGAAGTAACAGAAAACAAACCGGATAATGACGTATTGCAGTTTTTTCGAGAGAACAGTAGTTAGCCAAATTTATGCAATTGAAAATATGAACCGCGTTAAATTTCAAGTTAATAATCAAAATTTAGAATTTTTGGTAGACACAGGAGCATCACTCTGTGCTATCAAGTTGCAAAGCTTAGATAAACAAATCAAAATTCAAAATCAACGTTTAAAAATTAGGGGTATAGGTGGAAATCTAATTTCAGAAGGTTTCGTTTACATCAGCTTAAAAGTAAATAATAATAGTTATTTTGAACAAAAATTTTATGTTTTTAAAAATTTGCCTTGTTCGGCAGCCGGAATTATCGGTGAAAATTTTCTCAAAAGATATAAAGGAAAAATTGATTACGAAAGGTATTTATTAACTTTAGTAGGAAATAATACGGAAAGTGTAACTTTAAATTTACATGCGGGATCCAAAAGTAACATTTTAACTATACCAGTGAGATCAGAAAGTATCCACTACGTACCAACAGAATCTAAAGATGATTGTATAATTTTAGCTGAAGAACTATGTGACGGGGTATTCATAGCAAGCGTTTTAGTTAGACCAAAACAAGGTAAAATTCCAATTAAAATTCTTAACACAAGAGATAGCCCGGTATTACTAAAAAATTTTTCAACTCAAACCCACAAATTAGACAAGTATAATATATATGTAAATTTGAAAGAAATCCAAACGTAACAGCAGATAGGGTAAAGAAATTGTTAAATTCATTTGAGTTAAAAGGTATGACATTTGAAGAACAAATTTCAATAGAAAACATATGTGCGAAATACGTAGACATTTTTCACATGCAAGGAGATAAGCTGACATCAACAAACATCTGCAAAGAAAAAATTAGATTGAAAAAGAATGCTACGCCGACATACATAAAACCATATAGATTGCCTCACGCGCAGAAAGTAGAAAGACAAGTACAGAAAATGTTAGAAGACGACGTCATCGAGGAAACCAGATCAGAATGGTCAGTACCACTATTAATTGTACCGAAAAAAGCAGACGAAAAAGGTAATAAAAAATGGAGAGTGGTAATAGATTATCGACAGTTAAATACAAAAATTGAAGATGATAAATTTCCATTACCAAATATTACGGAAATTTTAGATTCGCTATCAGGAGCAGTATACTTTAGTCATTTGGATCTAAGTCAAGGTTACTATCAAGTGGAATTGGATAAAGAAAGTAGACCGTACACTGCATTTACAACTAACAAAGCGCAATATCAGCTTAAAAGGCTTCCGATGGGTTTAAAGATCAGCCCACGTAGTTTTTCTAGAGTAATGACCGTAGCAATGTCAGGTTTAAATTACGAAAAATGCTTTATCTATTTAGACGATTTAATTGTTTTTGGTAGAAATTTACAAAATCATAATGCTAATTTAATAAACGTTTTTGAAAGGTTAAGGAAAGTAAATTTAAAATTAAATCCGTTAAAATGCGAATTTTTAAAGAAACAAATACTTTATTTAGGTTTCGTTATAACGCCAGAAGGTATTTTACCAGATCCTCAAAAAATCCGTGTATTACAGGAGTATCCAATACCAAAAAATAGTGACGAAGTAAAACATTTTGTAGCTTTTGCCAATTACTATACAGAAAATACATACAAAAATTTGCTGAAATGGCAGCACCGTTAAACAAATTAACTAGAAAATATGCAAATTTCGAATGGACAGACGAATGTCAAAAATCTTTTGAATTTCTGAAGAATGCCTTAACAGAACCACCAGTACTAGCGTATCCAGACTTTTCGGAGGAGAATGAATTTATTTTGAGAACGGACGCATCAGGAAGTGCCATAGCAAGAATTTGGTCAAATAAGGATGATAAACCAGTAAGTTTTGCAAGCAGAGGATTAAATAAAAGCGAGTTGAATTATGCAACTATCGAAAAAGAACTTTTAGCAATAGTATGGACAATCAAATATTTTCGACCTTATCTATTTGGCAGACATTTTAAAATTTTAACAGACCATAAACCATTGCTATATTTATTTAACTATTCAAATCCGTCCAGTCGATTAACAAAATTTAGGTTGTTATTGGAAGAATATGATTTTCACGTCGAATATGTGAAAGGAAAAAATAATGTGACGGCCGACGCATTATCAAGAATAATGATAACATCTAAAGAATTGACAGATATGAATAAAAATATCCTAAATGTAATGACAAGGGCGCAAAGTAAAAAGAAAGCAGAAGACGAAATTCGTAACAGTGTAGTAGAGTTACCAAATTCAAATATTTCTATGAAGGATAGGCGTCATGAACCTAAACTTGTAGAAATACTTAAGAAACCAAAGGATAGCGTAGAGTTCGTACTAGAAACGACAAGAAAAATAGAAACATTAAGAAAGATGGAGCACATAAGCACAAAAAGAAATATATTAATATATGTACCGTCTCTAGAAGCTATTTATATGGATCCAAAAACCTACTCAATGACAACACGAGATATTTTATTGAAGGATTTGGAAATTCTATGTAAAAAAGCAAATATTCCGGAAATTGTAATAATTAAAAATGAGAATAATGTAAAGTTTATAAAAGAAATAAGTGCTATTATAAAAAGCAACTCCAATCGGACCGGACGCGGCCCACGAATATGTATAGTACAAGGAGTGCAAAGAATAAGAAATAGAGACTCGAAGAAAATAATTTTAAATAATTTCCATTTATTACCGACCGCAGGTCATTGTGCTTTTCAAAGGATGTTGAATAATATTAAAAAACGATTTTATTGGCCAGGCATGGCAGAAGATGTGAAAAATTATGTAAGAAAATGTGACAGTTGTCAACAGCAGAAACACAGCAGACACGTTAAAGAACCAATGGTTATCACGAGTACCGCAAACTCAGCATTTCAAAAAATATTTTTGGATCTAGTGGGTCCAATAGAAACAGATTGCAACGGATTTTCATATATATTAACATTGCAATGTGATTTAACAAAATTTGTAGAAGCTTATCCCATTAAATCAAAAGACGCTTTAACCGTAGCAAAATCATTTGTAGACAATTTTTTTTAAGGTACGGAATTCCCAACGAACTCGCTACAGACAGAGGAACGGAGTTCATTTCAAGTACGATGCAAGAAACTTGCAACTTATTAAAAATTAATCAAATTCCAAGTACTGCCTACCATCACGAAAGCATCGGTAGTTTACAAAATTCACATAAAGTTTTAGGCGCATTTTTGAGAACTGTTACCAAAAATCAAAGTTTTTCATGGAGCGAGTGGCTTCCTTATTATTCATTTGCTTATAATACAACAGTTCATACGGAAACAAAATACACTCCTTATGAATTAGTTTTTGGTAAAATTTGTAATATACCAGGTAATTTGATGGGTAAAATCGAGCCATTGTATAATTTCGATAATTACCCCTTAGAACTAAAATATAGGTTACAAAAAGCTCACGAGGATGCTAGACAAAATTTAATAGACAGTAAACAAAAAAGTAAAATTTTTTATGATAGAAATGTTAATCCAATTAGTTACAATAAAAATGACCTAATTTTAATAAAAAGTAATCGAGGATATCCCTCCAAATGTGAAGTTCTTAAATAAAAAAGGTCAAGTGGACATAGTGCATAAAAATAGAACGAAACGTTACTACAATTAACTGTCATATTTCTGCGTTTGTTTACATTCATTGTTATGCTTAGGTTAGGATTACTATTAATACAGTTTATGCATGTTATTATGTTTATGTTTATTACTATTAATAGTTATGTTGGGATAGGTTAAGTAGCTATAAGTTGTAATTTAGCATTAACAATTTAATAAACCGTGTTAACAAGAAAAAAAAAGAGAGGAAGAGATTAGGTAAACATTAGAATTATCTCATGTAATATGTAAAAGGAAAAGAATTTAAATTCCGAGGATATAAATTCTTTTTCCTTGCCCAGGGAGATGTAGTGTGTATCCACCTTTAGTTAGGAATAGAAATTACTAATAAGCAAATATGTAATTATGAGTAGTATCTAAGTAGTCATGTAGGAGAGTTGTGATTGATCAGTCGTAGAGATAAGTGGTAGTCCTTAATGTATTTAATACGAATGTACGAAGTAAAGTAAATAAAAAGAAAATATTAATTAAATGGTGTTATCTACTAATGCAAAGTGACCCGAGGATTAGGAAGTTATCACAAAACCCTCGGTAAATGAAAACATAGTTAAGACATCAGCTCAGCTAAATTGTAGTCATACTGGTACGACCAAAAAAGTAAATCCGCAAACCAGGGTATCAAGCGATCTTAGCATTAGTGATTTAACACAAGAAAAATCACAAAATAAAAACATGGATAATTTGAACTGCACAATGGCTAATGCTAGTTTGGTTGAAAATACACCTCGCTTACCAAAATTTGTTTCTCCCAGTCAATTTAACTCAGCCATCTCTAATACGCTTACATTCATAAACGAATATGATGAAATTTAAAATTGTAATGGTTGGACAACAGCCCACAAAATAAATTATTTCGGGACATTCCTAAAGGGCGCCGCGTATATTTTGTATACTAATTACAGGGAAAATGACCAAAATAATAATAAAACATGGCGGGAAATTAAAGATGATTTCACAAAAAAATTTGCGGATGAGTCTACCGTTAGAATCGCTAAAACTAAGTTAATAAACCCCGTCACCACCATATTAAGATGTAAGGAGGCAGCCGGGAGAGCCGAGCAACAGGCAGCCGCCGCCGCTACTCTAACGGACGACACACAAACGGAGGACGACACACAAATGGAGGACTAACGATTCGACGCGAAACCCGGACAGGTAGAAGAGAGGCATGCGGAAGAGCACACGCGAGTTCCATCGCATTGCCCCCTACCCGGCCGACAAACTAGGACGACACTATCAAAGAGAAGAACGTGGTCCGATTCTAGGACACATCATCCCGGAAGCAATGCCTGACGGCGGACACCCGGGAGGACAGGTAAGGAAGAAGGTAAGTCATAAAAAAAAAAGTTAATAAACCGAAAACAGGACCCATCGGAGGGTATGAAAAAGTATTTTTAATAACACTTGCTAACGACTACGATCCAAAATTAAAAATTGAGGATTTTAGGGATTATTTCGAACGCGGGTTACAAACTAAATTTTTACCAATTTATTACACTTTAACAAAACCGGATATGACGAAAGACTAGCTCGAAGTAATAGTGAACAATATAAGTGATTTAGAGGATAGAATCCAGAGTGAAGAACTTCTTAAAATGACTTCATTACTAAATATTAATCAAACCATTAATTAAACTCAGCATAACGCACAATTCGCGCGGGCAAATTCAAACCAATTTGTTGACACCCCGCAAAACGGAAATACTAATCCTAATAGAATTAATAATTATTTTTGTTATAATTGTAAAAAACCAGGCCATACTATGGAAACCTGTTGGTTTAATACACCCAACAACAGCCAGGCCAGTGGAAACGCAAACGGTAGGAACGGGCAAATAAGATATAATAATTATTACAAAAACAACAACGGTCGCGCATATCAAAATAATACGCAAAATGCACGAAATAATGAGAATTACCATGGTTCCGAAAACCAAAATTTTAATAGAACCTCATTTTCAAATAATAGAGGACGATGCCAAAATTTTAATAGAGGAAATTTACACAGAATAATATACAACAATATAATGCTAATCAGTTTAACAATAATAACCGAAATCAAAAAAACGTAAGGTTTAATTCAGGGCGCGTAAATAACGATAATTACAGGGGTAACAACCGCCGGACGTCTTTTTATTCAAAAAACGAAGAGAGACAACGAAGCCGACCCGTCACTCCGTTGTCTACCGATTAACAAAAACGGGCGTTGACGGCAATATTTTGACAATAAATGCTTTTGTAAATAATAAACTCACACAAATAGTTATTGATACCGGATCTAATAAAAATATTATATCCCAAAATTTTGAAAATTATATTCAGGACACACACCCGAAAACAGTTTTGAAAACAGCCGGGAGTAACCTTGTCCCAGTATTAGGCTTAACCAATGTCGAAATCGTTATTAGAGGACAAATTTTTCACACTTCCGTGTTGGTTGTAAATAAGTTACCTACGCCTTTGCTATTAGACAACGAATTTTTGAAAGAAAACCGTGCATTAATTGCAATTAATTGCAGGGGAGGAAACCATTACATTCCGAGGTAAATACCATATGGTAAAGCAAAATTTTTATCGTGGAGGAAATACAAAACGCCACAAGTAAATCTTACAACAAATGCGGTAAGGACTTTTCAAAAACCATTTAACAATACTTTAGATTCCAAAACAAGGTGAATAACAGGCCAAGTAATAAAATGTTAGTAAACGAATTATGTCAGGACGTCATTATAGGACCCAATAATCAATACAAAACAAAATTCAAATAATAGAAGATTGTCGTATAAATCCCTATACGCCAACCACAATAT
Source organism: Podabrus alpinus (assembly GCA_932274525.1). Lineage (NCBI taxonomy): Eukaryota > Metazoa > Arthropoda > Insecta > Coleoptera > Cantharidae > Podabrus > Podabrus alpinus. Next base: position 80,554,745 of record OW026452.1, read on the forward strand.
TTTTAAGTTCAATTTGTGAAAATGTTATCCCAGAAAATTTCAAATTTAAAGATAATAACGAATTCCTATCACGACATAAAATTTATTGGTACTAACATCTTATTTACAAAGATTAAAAGACAACTTATTTATGGTAAAAATCATTTTAAATCAAATGTTCCACTAAAACTCTTTAATGGAACCACAATGGGGTACATAAATATTGACGACGCCACGGAATGCTTCCTAACTATACAGGAAAATAAACCAATTACGCGACAAAATTCAACGGTATCACTTAACGACCACGAAATAAACGATAAATTAACAGAAATTCAAAAACAAAAACTACAATCATTATTAATAGAGTTAAAAATATTTTCGCTAAAAATACATCGGAAATGGGATTTACGACCTTAGTCACTCATAAAATTGACGTCCAAGGCTCACCATCCCTCAAATCTAAATCGTATCGTGTATCATTAACCGAAAGACAATTAATAGAAATTCAAATTCAGGAAATGTTGGAAGCCAAAGTAATAAAGCCGAGTCAGTCAGCTTGGGGATCCCCTATTGTTTTAACCACAAAAAAATGATAAAACTAAAAGATTCTGTGTCGATTATAGAAAATTAAATAACGTATCTAAAAAATCAAATTATCCACTCCCAAATATAGATGACATTTTAACTTATTTACACGGAGCAAAATTTTTCACTTCATTAGATTTATTTAGGAAAATTGTAAAGAATATACTGCATTCGTGGCACCAAATTTCGGGTTACATGAATTTAACGTAATGCCTTTTGGGTACCGGAGTACCGGGAACGTTCCAAAATTTAGCTGACCGAGTGTTTGAGGGGATGAAATGTTACGAGGTTATGATTTATTTAGATGACATTCTAGTTTTTTCGGGCACATTTGAAGAACATATGGTTAGACTTTGTAAAGTTTTTGAACAGTTAAGGAACGCCGACCTAACCTTAAAACCAACTAAATGTTTTTATGCAAAAAATGAAATTAAAGTTTTAGGACAAGTAGTAGGTAAATCAAGAGGGGGTGGGCCCCGACGAGGATAAATTATCGGCCATAAAAAATTTCAAAAACCTATCAATGTAAAGACCACGCAAAGCTTTTTAGGATTGTGTAATTATTATAGGAAATTCATCCCTAATTTTTTAATCATTGCTAGACCATTATACGAAGCTACGAAAAAATTCCCAAAATTTTTTTGGGGTAACTTACAAGAAAACTCATTTAACGAATTAAAAAACAAATTAACCAATGCCCCATTGTTGAAACATTTCGATCCTAACTTGGGTTGCGAACTAAGAACCGACGCGAGCATAAAAGGTTTGGGCGCTATCTTATTACAAGCAGGATCTGGAACAAATATGCATCCAGTTGCTTACGCAAGTAGGTCACTAACTAACTAAAAAGCCGAAGAAAATAAACAAATAACAAAATTTAAAATAAATCAAATGCAAAGTCGTCAAATGGATACAAGTTGGATTGAAAATAATTTCGATTTTTCACATTTAGACAACCATGCAAAAGGGTTACTTTATGAATTACTTAGTAGGTATGCAGATATTTTTAGTGAAGGTGATGAAAAGCTAACAAGCACAACTGAAATACAACATCAAATAGTAGTGGAAAATGAACAACCAATTTACAAGCGCCCATATAGAATTCCACATCATCAAAGGGAAGTTTTAAGGAAAGAAATAGATAGACTACTAGATCAAGAGATTATACGTCCGTCCAATTCAGGATGGTCGGCACCAGTCGTATTAATAGCCAAAAAATAAGACAACGGCGAAAAGAAATTAGAATGTGCATAGATTATCGAGGGTTAAATGCAGTTACGAAGAAAGATATTTTTCCACTTCCAATACTACAAGACGTAGTAGATCATTTAGGAAACTCAACGCTATTTAGTGTTTTTGATGTTATATCAGCTTTTCACCAAATCTCAATGGATCAAGAAAGCATCAAATATACTGGTTTTTCTACAGCAGATGGACACTACGAATTTTTAAAAATGCCGTTCGGATTAAGCAATTCAGCAATCACGTTCCAACGATTTATGTCTTTCACATTGAGTGGGTTAATAGCAGATATCTGTTGGGCATACTTAGATGACATTTTAGTCCATCGTTCAAAGGGAATTGAGGATCATATACGAAAAATTAGCTTAGTATTTGATAGATTGCGACGAGCTAATATTAAACTGAAACCTAGTAAATGCAAATTCATTACTAAGGAAGTAAAGTACTTGGGACATGTAATTTCTCAACAAGGATTCAAACCGGAACCAGAAAAGTTAACAGCAGTAAAAAAATTTCCAATACCAAGAAGTGTTAAAAATATTCGACAATTTCTAGGATTAGTAGGATGGTATAGAAAATTTGTCGAAAATTTTGCAAAAATTGCAGAACCTTTAACTACATTAACAAAGAAGGGAGTCAAATTCGAAATTAAAGAGAAAGAGTTAGAATCAATAGAAAAACTCAAAACAGCACTTACATCAGACAGTGTTTTGTGCTACCCAGATTTCTCTAAACCTATCATTTTGGCAACAGACGCTAGTAATACTGGAATGGGTGCTATTTTGAGCCAAATTCACAACGGGTTTGAAAAACCAATAGCTTTCGCTAACAAATCATTTAACAAACCGGAATTAAATTATAGTGTTTCTGAAAAAGAATGTTTAGCAGTGGTTTTTGGAATAAAACAATTTAGATGTTACTTGTATGGAAGAAAATTCAGCATCTACACAGATCACAGACCACTCCGATGGATTTTTTCAATTAAAGACCCTTCGTCAAGATTAACTAGATGGGCTTTATTATTAGGTGAATACGATTTTGAAGTTTTATATCGCCCAGGCGTTAAACATGGTAACGTCGATGCCTTAAGCAGAAGATATGCAGAAAATAACGAACTAACGGAAGAAAGAAATAATAACAAATTAACATTCCAAGAATTCTTAAAATTAATTAATAAAAATATAATAAACAGCAGTAATGTTTTCGAAAAAGAAGGCAATTTATTTCATTGTCCAGAGCACTATGCACTAGCACATTGTGTATCACAAGATTTCAACATGAGCAAAGGAATTGCAGCAAAATTTAAAGAAATTTATGGATCCGTAGACATCTTACTAAGGCAAAACAAAAGAATGAGCGAAGTAGCCTTATTGCAATTACCGGAGCGTAATATTTATTACCTAATAACTAAATCAAGATACTTAGAAAAACCAACTTATGAAATCGTATGGTTAGCATTACATAATCTTAAAACATGTATGATGGAAAATCAAGAAACAGTTTTCATTTACAATTTTCGTCATTCGTAGCGGCTGCGGTTTGCGGTAACTGTAGTACTGTTGCTGGTATTGAGACTCGTGGTGTTGAGGCAGCTATTGCAATAGTGAATTTACAATAATTAAGTTTAATTAATTACTTGTTCAATTATTAGTGCCAGTTAATCATGGGTGCGCTGAACATCTTGCTACCGATATTTACCACACTTTTATTATTAGGCTCGGTTTGGAGTCAAAATGAAGTTTCAGACTTTGACGATATCCAAAATGCTCTTGGCGAAATATCTAACGATATTAACGAAGACGCCATGCCATCATTAGATGACATCGAAGCAGCAATAAAAAAAGTGCACGGTCGCGAGCAGCGGAAATAGACTGATCTATAATGTGTACAAATTAGAATATAGAAAATGGATTCATAATATAAACAAAAAGACTAAAGTCATAAATAGATACTAACGATAATAATAATAGCCAGATATAATATTAAACAGGTATATAATACAAAAAAAAAGGAAGACAAGCCCAAAAGGATATGCCTTCTTTTTAAAACGGGGGAGTAATGTAACACCCTGTACACAACATTCTTATATAAATATTAGCTTGCAGAAAACATCAATTGTGGGTCGCAGGCTTGCATAAAAGTATTTGTGGTATGAAAAATGTTGTGTACCGAAGTAGTTTTGAGGCCACGCGTGTCCGGCCACAAAAGTCAATAACTGCCTTTTTGCTGACTGCGGAATGAACTCTTTGCAAGGGTCATTTACAGCTCAAAAGGGTTTTTTTTTTATTTTTTTATGGTCTTTATGGTCGGAGAAGGAGTTAATGGATTTTGGGAAGTCAGTGAGGTTCCAATTGTTCTTTGGGAAGGACAGAAACTGTTAACTCCGCGCGTCCGCGTTTTTCTAAATTAAATTATTGCATCTTTTATTAATTAATTCCCGAGTTCGATAAAATAGAGTGGCCATATTTTCGACCAAGAGGCTTCAAAACTACTACAAGGAAAGTGGTTAAAATTTAATTAAGGTATAATTACTTGTCAGAATCCGAGCCTGTGCATGAGCAACCCAAAAGCCAGCATTTTTGTAGAAATTTATTATTATCAATCAATATAAAATTTAGTTACTATTGCCGTCTTTTATTGAGGAAAGTTGGGAGTAGATTTATAACGTCTCCGAAGAGATCAAGAAGAATAACCCTCTCTCTCTTAGATGAACACTAGGGGGCAGGAGGTTACAGTCCTAAATGAGCTAAAAGTTTGCATTCCTTTGCTTAAGCCTGACGGAGCTAAATCGCGTTAGTCCTCTGGACTTAAAACATCGTCGTTGATACTATTAAGTATCATGAGCACAAAGATATTCGAAAACTGGTTCATTACCCCTGTAAATTTTAAATCTAATCGCAAGCTTTACCTCTAATTAGTTCCTGGAAGATAACTGTCAAATCAGAAGAATAAAGAGAATATAATTAGATATTGAATTAAAAGATTAATAAAATAATTATTCAATAAAGAATAATAATATTATACAGAATCATTTTAAGAATTTATACAATTATTTTACCAAACATATATATTAATGAAACTAAAAAATTAATTAATGAGAAAAAGTAGATTCGGGGGCAGATCAAAGGGAATAAATTTAACCGGGTCATGTTTACAAATGCAGCCATCAGCCTTGATAGGATTAGATTAATTTGATGAGATGTCAATTCGCTTATTGCTTCGTGGACCGATGATATCGTCACCGACGACGGGCATGCGAGACTGTTTGATCTAAATGTGTTCCATTTAATTGTTTTAGGATTTACCATTGATTTATTTATTGATTAAATTAATGATTTGTTGTTTATGTTGTGTTACATTATAATAGATAGAAATAATTGTTTAGTTTTGATCGACGTTCAAAAGTTTAGAACGTGTAACTTGTTATGTTTAATTTAGAAATTAAACAGGTTTTTGTTGGTTGGGTGGGTTATAGTTTAGAACCATCCTGTATATAAATAATTTAAGCAAATATGCAAACTTGTAAAAAAACCTACAGAAAAGTAAATAAAGCGAAAATGCATAATAATACTTTTCAGTAGGTCAATAAAATAATTCATTTCCGCATTGTCAACATTTAAAACAATTCAATTTATACATTTAATGGAAAATTTATATCTATTCATCACATTGAATGTTATTCAACAATAAGTTAGGAAGGGATACTTCTAGCCATCCTTCTCCTAATTTAGAGTAATCACTAGAACTTACAACTCTAGTGATTCTCACTTCACCTAAATTAAGACGGGTACTTCTTGCAACCCTGATCTTAAATTTAGACATGGTCCTTCGAGCCTTAAGAAGATAAACCATCAGCAGCATCAAATCTACGGTCCAAACAAGAGATCGAAGCAGCATCAAATCAAATCAAAATACAAGGGTCCACACAGCGACGCCAAAGCAACGAGAAGAATCAAATACAAGGGTCCACACAGCGACGCCAAAGCAACGAGAAGAATCAAATACAAGGGTCCACACAGCGACGCCAAAGCAACGAGAAGAATCAAAAAACAAGGGTCCACACAGCGACGCCAAAGCAATCAAAATACAAGGGTCCACACAGCGACGCCAAAGCAACGAGAATTGCAATACAAGGGTCCACAGCGACGCCAAAGCAACGAGAAGAATCAAATACAAGGGTCCACACAGCGACGCCAAAGCAACGAGAATAATCAAATACAAGGGTCCACACAGCGACGCCAAAGCAACGAGAAGAATCAAATACAAGGGTCCACACAGCGACGCCAAAGCAACGAGAAGAATCAATTACAAGGGTCCACACAGCGACGCCAAAGCAAACAGAAGAATCAAATACAAGGGTCCACACAGCGACGCCAAACATCAATCAAGAAGAAGACAAGCACTTAAGAAAAGAACGAGTTACAGAGATGGATGCACAAACGATACGGTTAAGAAAACAGCAAATCAAAATGTTCTACATGGGAAGAGTAATGGATATCATAACAAATACGGTATCACAAAATAATCAAGACACGAAGGCCATGTGCAAACTATTAAAAAGCAAACTAACAAAGCAATGGTACAGCATAGACGATTTTCACACAGAAATAATGGTATACGAAGAAGAAAATCTAGATGACTACTTTATCAATGATCGATTTGAAGAAATCCAAAATAAATACTACGAAACAATGGTGAAATTGGTGATTAAAATTGAAGAAGAAGATAGGAAAATATACAACAAAGTCATTGTAAAAACAAAAATATTGATGGCGGAATTGGCAAAAATGGAGATGGAGGAGAGGATGGAATTGGAAAAAGTTGAGAATTCTAACCAAATGCCAGAGGAGGAAGATGAGGAAATCTACGACGAATTTGACGTAAAAACGGAATTATTAAGGGCAGCCATAGCAAAAGCTGAGATGGAAGAAAAAGAAACAAGATCTAACGAAATACCAGAAGAAGAAGATGAGGAAATATACGACGAATTCGACGAAAAAACAAAAATGTTGAAGGCAGCCATAGCAAAAGCAGAGATGGAAGAAAAAGAAACAAGTTATAACCAAATGCCAGAAGAAGAAGATGAGGAAGTATACGACGAATTTGAGGAAAAATCAAAAATGTTGAGGGCAGCCATAGCAAAAGCAGTGATGGAAGAAAAAGAAAAAGAAGTTACAGGTCCAAAGCACATACCAGATGAAGTAGATGGAACACCAATATCAATGGAAATGAAAATTGAAGAAGAAGTTACAGGTCCAAAGCAATTACCAGATGAAGAAGAGGCCGCAACAAAATCAATGGACATGAAATTCAAAGAGGAGATGGATGAAGATATGAAAGAAGAGATGGACGAAATAGAGGCAAGCTCGAAACAAACACCAGAGGAAGAAGATGTCAAAACAACATTAATGGAGATGGAAGAAGATATCGACAAGGGGATAGGAAAGGAAGTTACGAGTCCAAAGCAAATGCAAGATGAAGAAGATGTACACCCAATATCATGGAAACCCATGGCGACGAAAATAAAAGAAGCAGCAATGCATAAACAAATTCAACAAGACAACGAAAATTTGGACATTATGAAACTGGAACCTCAAAATAAAACCACAGGCAACCCAACACATTCGTTCGAAGACGGCAATATGTTTAATCTAAAATTAAACAGGGTTTTAATTAGTCGGTTGGTTTCCCTTTCAAGGAAACAAAAATGGATAGCAAATCAGTCAGGGAAAAGATTAGACACATCACTTACCAAGAAAAGCAACATTCAAGGCAACCCAGACGTCAGAGAGATGGTACGACGATGGAGGAAAAGCTGGGATAAAAGAAGCTGGAAAAAGAGAAGACGTCGATCAAACGGGCATCTAAAAATAGCCTAAAAATTCACAAACAACATCATACACATCCGCAAGACACAACACATCTCAGACGCCATTTTGGAGGTGGCAATATGTTTAATTTAGAAATTAAACAGGTTTTTGTTGGTTGGGTGGGTTATAGTTTAGAACCATCCTGTATATAAATAATTTAAGCAAATATGCAAACTTGTAAAAAAACCTACAGAAAAGTAAATAAAGCGAAAATGCATAATAATACTTTTCAGTAGGTCAATAAAATAATTCATTTCCGCATTGTCAACATTTGAAACAATTCAATTTATACATTTAATGGAAAATTTATATCTATTCATCACATTAACAATTTATACACTTAAAATACCATAGAATAGAATGTGATATCTAGCATTAATTTTTATATAAATAGGGTATGTAAAAATTAATAAATCAGTAGCATTTAAATTTACGACTTGAATGTTATTCAACAATAAGTTAGGAAGGGATACTTCTAGCCATCCTTCTCCTAATTTAGAGTAATCACTAGAACTTACAACTCTAGTGATTCTCACTTCACCTAAATTAAGACGGGTACTTCTTGCAACCCTGATCTTAAATTTAGACATGTTATTACTGAGATCATTGATTTTTATTTTTAAAATTTTTATTATTCAAAAAAAAATTAAATAATCGACTTAAATTTTTTTTCTTCACTGAGTGGTGTAGCGTAGAAATGTTGTGCATGTTAATTGTATTTTCAGCTTTTCTAAAGTAACGATGCAAGTCCAACCATCCGTCCAAATTTCAACGGGAGCGGCATGGAAATTATTACTTCAAGTGATATCGTATGAAGCAACTGTTCCAATTCTGTATGAGATGGAATGGATTCAGGAACAAACCTATCAACACAAAGATGCTTCAACCAGTAAAAAGGAACGTTGCACCAACAAAACCGCTACAGATTTTGTTTGCCTAATGGAAGTCGCCATACGAAATTTAGGTACCGCCTACGAACAAGAATTACGTATACTACAAAGGAACACCCAAAAAATTTGGGCCAACAACAACCCAAAATTATTAAAACAAAGTATGACTTAACCGCGCGCAAAAAACAAGCGTTGGAATTCATGGGCGACGCATTATCTTGGTGTTGTGGAGTTGCTACTATGCATAAATTAAATGGACTAACAACCACAGAAAAGGATATGGAAGACCACTTGAACAAATTAACAGAAGGTTTAACTGCCACAATACAAGGAATAGGTAAAGATTCCGCCACATTTAAACAATACGAAGAAGAGGTAGCAACCACCTTCCACAACGTAGAACAGAAGGTGAAATTAATGGAGACCTATATTACAGCAAACCAACAGGACGGTAAAGCCATCAAATCCCTAATCACCTCCTTGTATACAAATTCTTTCGAAAACTTAAAAAGAATAGTACAAATAACAAGATTGATGAGGGTTAACTTAATAATATCGTCATGTCGGCAACACCAAATTCCATCTAATATTTTGGAAACTACGACGTTACAACGAGATTTGTTTAAGTTGGAAAAGGAACTACAGACTGCAGACCAGGGCCTAGCTATCCCGACGAATGAAGTCTCGCGCTACTACCAACTACCGATGTGCGACTGTAGTTTTACGAATCCAAAATACATATCCACGTCAGGATACCAATAGTTACGAATAGCCAAGGATGGAAATTATACGAATTGCTGACAACCTCGTTCGCATGGTACAACCAAACTTGTGCGTTAGACCACAAAACACTTTACGTAGCAGTTTCAAATCAAATCAAATCAAATTCAAAAATCAGAACGGTAACAGGAATGGATCTACACCAATGCAGAGTCTATGAAGATAAATTATGTTACGTCCCACAATTATCATAGAACGAACTGAATGGTCCATTATGTGCAATAAAGATGTTCAAAGGCGACACAATTGAAAATTTAAAACATTACTGTCCTATGACTTGCCACTCATCAACGGCTATGTTAATTACACAAATTTCGGAAGATACCTATCAAATTACACACCCTAAGGAAGAGTCCATTATAGAGTGTACTAATCATTCTAGACGGCTATGATCAACGAAAACCAAAATTCTAGGATCCATACGCCTACAATTACCTTGTTCCTGCAAATTAATCCTCGTTAATGAAATTTTAATTCCTACCAAATATTCTTGTAAAGATAATCGTCCTTCAGAAATAGAAATCACTCATATAATCCCAGCCACATGGTCCTCTCTAAAGTCATTCATCCTAAAACCTACTGCAGAAATCCCACCTACGAGTACATACAACAACTTATCCGAAATCCTTAATTACAATTGGACATTACAACTTCCTCACATAAATTTAACCAACACACCAGAGGCGATGCAAACAATAATGGAATGGATCGAGCAAAGCCAAATCAAGCCGGTCAGTTTTGCCGAAAAATATGGTTTGTTCAGTCATACAACATTCTTAATTTGGAACATAATTTTATCTGCATTGGTGGTATACTTAGGTTACCAGCAAAGGCTAAGACCCATGGCGATGTTAACAAACTTACCAATAGGAACAGCTCAAAATACAGGCGAGGAAACGTCAACAACCATCTATGATGTAATAATAATAACAACAATAGTGGTGTGCGCGTTACTAATAATAATAGTAATCTGGTGGACAATAGTCAAGTGCAAAAATTCTAGCAATTCAAATACGCCTATTAACTACGTAGTGAAACATAACAGTGGAAACTTCGTGTTAGAAGTAAAAAACAATGATGATCTCAGCAAACTAGAAAACGGGCAAGAAGTAAGTGTTCGCCTAATACTAAGTGCCAATGGAAAAGATGGAGATAGTGCCTTGGAAATGAAGATTTAAAAAAAATAGTGAGGTGTAATAGCAGAGTAATATACATACAAGAATGTATGTATATGAATATAATAATGGGAAGTAAATAAAATATGTAATGATCAAAAGAAGAAAATGTAAAATTAATATGCGGCCAAATCAATAATATAAAATAAATGGTCAATAATGGCAACCAAGGGGGGCCTCCAATAAATATGTTGAATATTTAAAGTAGCGAGCATTCATCTAAAAAGTCTGCGTTGAAATTTATGTGCACAATTAAAATAATTAACAGCTTCCACTATCTTTTGGGTGAGTGACCAAAACTTTAATTTAAACAAAGGTTGCAAATCAAAATAAATAAAAGAATTATATCAACACTTAAAATAAATTGAAGCCAAAAAGATTGTCAATGGCCAAATGATATATAAATGATATAAAAGGAATAAAGTAAAGTGCCAAAAGTAAATAAATAATAGCAAAAAATATTGTAAAGGACATAAAAATAAGGCATAAAGAAGTTAAAATAAAGGCCCATAGGAGACGTCTCATTCAAATGCGGCGAAGATCTCATATAACGAAGTCAGTAAACAAGCTAGCAACCAAAATCAAAAACCACTTCATTATATGAGACTTCAAAATATTAAAATAAAGGGTTAAAAGGTTACTAATGAATACGAATAATACAAAACGAATGCAATTATTAAATAAAATATATTAGTAAATAAAAAATTAAATAGGGCACTATAACTAGAAAAACAGGAATAAGAACGATTAAAAAGGCACTGTAAACAAACTAAAACAAATTTGAAAGAAATGATTTAATTTAAATAACGAAGAAAAAGAATAAGGCATCATAACAATAAAAACATTAATAAAATTATAGGCATGTGCAAGGAAATGATAAGCAAATTGTAACACAACAATGTTTGATGATATTTTAATTATGTAAATTTAGAAATAATTTTTAGGAAATAAGAAAGTTTTTTTGTGTAAATATTTCTTTTAGTATACTCGAATTTCCTATAAGTAGTACAAGTAACCAATAGAACGAGAAAATGTTTTTTTACACATTGAAGGTCGCAAACAAAAAATACGTATAAATGGTTATGTGAAATACAAAAGATGACTAGTTACTATAACACATAAATAAAAGACAATGGGGATATTAAGTTACGGCAGTAAGCTGCTTAAAAGTCAAATTTTACCAAAAGTCAATAAAAAATATGGCGGCTAAATAACCCAGTTGTTGGACTCTTTTTACCAAAATTCATTAATTAAAAAGAAAAAGTAGTGTTATAAGCCGACCCTACAAAATAAAGCCGTATAAATATCCAAACCACCAAAAACGAATCATTGAGATTTTCAATGTGTACGAACAATTCAAAATCAAAATTATATACAGTAATTACTGAACTTATGGGAAAGTCGAGGTATCCACAAATTTTGTAACATTTTTTAACATTAAGATTTTTAATTTTATTTTTTTAATTAAGTTTTGTAACAATTTTTTTTAATTTTTTTAATTTCCTTATATTTTAATAATATTCTTTGTGTTTTCATAATTTCTTATTTTTATGATTTAAAATTTTTTTTTTGTAATTTAGAATTCGTCAATTGTACTCGTATTATAGTAGAATACTACTATTAGATATGATTTTTGTGATGTACATATTATTAATTTATAATTTTGCAATTCTCACACTCACACCAAGGCAGGTATCAGTCATAAACGGCTTGGGACAGCCTTTCTATGCGAGGGGGTTATGTCACAATTGAAAAAATAAAATAATTCAAAAACCCAAAATTATTATATAATTAAATAATTAAACGTGACAACCTCGCAAATTAAAGAAATATTATATTTTATTAAAAGTTCAGTAACACAGGAAATGGTGGATAAGAAATGATATCACGATACGAGAGTGTCTGGCCAGGTGTGGGATTTGCTTAGTTAGTAATACAGTTCATGGGAAACGCAAAATTAACAAAATTTATGGAAAAGTTTGAAATCCGTACAGTACAGCTAAGTGGGAACAGAAGTATTAAATATAGGAATATAGTGTCACACGTTGAAAATTTAAAAGTTCAAAAATCAAAATTCATATTAATTGTGGCAAGACGTGACAACGTAGCAAATGTGATATTATAAAGTATTGAAAGTTCAATCACACCTTATCGGACGTGAGAGATAATATTACGATACGTTACGTCTAGCTTCGAGGTGTGGGAAACGCTGAGTAGCATTACAGGAACACACTCCTGGGAAATGCATAATCGCAACAGTAAAAGGTTGTTGGAACTTCATGAACCTTCATGAACGTGGGATTCGCAATGTCAACAAAATAAATCCCAGTCCGTACAGAACAGAATAGTGGGATAGGAGTTATCAAATATAGGCGAGAGACACTAATTAATCAGTTACGCCGGTAATACGCGTTGGGTCCAGTTCAACCCTACGGGAGTTGTTGTTGTTCAAAGTTAAAAGTGAATACTTGTTAAAAGTTACAAAGCTCACTAAGGATTACTTCAAGATGAAATCCCCGAAGTCTGCACTGTACGGACTCCAATCCACCCTAGTACTAATACTCGTAAGGTTAGTGTAAATGTAACTTAAAAAATGTTATTTACTTTAATAGATTTAACTGTTATAAATCTGGTTTATTATTCGTACGTCGTTCTAACTCAATCCGGTACCTCTAGCTACTCACCCCAACCTCCAAACTTAGCAAAACCAAAATTAAGTTTGACATGGTGGAGGTCGCCGATGCAAAATATCGATTAATATCTTCAAATATTAATCACAACCAAAATTTCTGATGAAAAAATTTATTATACAAAGGAAAATATTACATTGCAGGTTATCACAGGTTATCTGTGATTATAAAACAACGCCACAAGTATCATATGGAGCACTATAATTATCATTTAAAAATTTAATAAATATGCGTTTTTTCGAGCGGGTGGTAAACATTAAAATTTAAAAATACATTAACCAGGGTATGATATTAAACTAAAGTATGATTTTTTTTGTTGTAATCAAACTAATTTTGTAAAAAACATGGTCTTTCTTTTTTGTTATGCACTATAAATTTAATTTATAATTGTATGAGAAGAAAATTGACTATGTACATAATTAGGCTTTGTCGACTTGGGGGTGGACTAAAAAGACCCAATAAATCAGTGTGGAGTCCCGCATTGATAGTAAACAAAGTCTAGTAAATTTCCTACGAAACAAAATTGGTTGTACTAAGAAATTACCCCTAAGATGGATAAATTGGTCGTAAGACTTAATCAAATCAATTCGATGTTGTTCCGGAGTTTTAAACTGACACATTAATTATTTCGAAAGGTACCAATAATATAAAATTAAGAAGCACGGTGTAATATTTAAATAAATGTCAAAACAACCCAGTAAATCGAGACACCAAACAAGGTACCAAGTACGCTTAACGGAATCAGATGAAACCTTAGACATTACGGACGCATTGTCACCGAAATTTGAAAAATTAAACATTAATACAAACCCCACGGTTGACGCAAAAAAATTATCAAAAAAATTGAACCCGATTAAGGAAGACGAGGAGGACAGCAGTTCAGAAGATAGTAGTCTAACTAATAAACCCTTTATTAGAAATAGCAAGCTTGCAAGAACCTCCTTTCGAAAAACACAAAATGTGCCAAAAATTCAACATCCGGACATAACAAATTGGCACCAAGATTTAGCTAATATCGTATTCGAAAGCCTTATAAATACTGCAAAACCCCCGATAAACGAAAATAAAGAAAAAACATTACTTCAATTAAATTTTAATCATACGGGGACAACCAATAAAATAAACTTGCAAAATCCATTATTAAGTGATTCTAGTCTCATTAATGTAACAGCCGTAAACTCAAAGAAAACGAACATGGAAAATTGCACGATGCTTAACGCTAGTTCCATTGAGAACACACTCCGCTTACCAAAATTTGTCGCTCCCTGGCAGTTCAACCCGTCCATTTCAAATGCACTGACATTTATTAACGAATACGAGGAAAATTCAAATTGTAACGGCTGGACTACGGCCCACAAAATAAACTATTTTGGAACATTCTTAAAAGGCGCTGCCAATATTTGGTATAACGATTATAGGGCAAATACCGCTAACAACGATAAAACGTGGCGTGAGATTAAAAACGACTTTACTAAAAAATTCGCCGGTGAATCTACCATCCGAATCGCAAAAACCAAGTTAATCAATCGTAAACAAGAACCGTCGGAGGGCGTGAAAAAATATTTTTATGATCTAGTTACACTTGCGTACGAGTATGACCCAAAATTAAAATTCGACGATTTCCGAGATTTTTTTGAGCGGGGATTGCAAACAAAATTTTTAACCATTTATTACACCTTGAAAAAACCCGAAATGACTAAAGATGACCTAGAAGTAATCGTAAATACTATTAGTGATCTTGACGATAGAATTCAAAGCGACGAACTCGTAAAAATGACTTCGTTAATTAACATTAACCCAAATCAAAATCAAAGTAACACCCAGACCCCGCGGGAAAATTCAAATCGATTTGTTAATACTCCACAAAACAATAGTTTCAACCCTATTGGTAGTAACAATAATAATTTGTGTTATATTTGTAAAAAACCGGGGCATATGATTGAAAATTGCTGGTTCAATACATTCAACAGGGGTCAGTCCAGCGGGAGCGGACAAACGATTCGTCGCGCAGCTAACTATAATAATCAGAATTTTAATCAAAACGCGCGGGGTAACCCAAATTTCAATAATACAAGAAACCAAAATTTTAACCGAAATTCTTTTTCTAACAATAGAGGACGTTACCAAAATTCTAACAGGGGAAATTTTACATATAACACTAATCGGAATCAATATAATACGAATCAAGCCAACAATTATAGCCAGAGTCAAAATAACGTCAGATTTAACTCAGGGCGCACTTTTAATAACAATTACAGGAGTTACAACCGGCGGGCACCCTCGTATACAAAAAACGAAGAGGGACAACGAATAACCGCTACCCCGTTGTCTTACAACTGAACAAAACGGGCGGACATAACGATATTCTGACCATAAATGCCTTAGTAAATAATCAATCTACCCAAATTGTGATCGATACCGGGTCTAACAAAAACATTATTTCCCAAAATTTTGCAAATCATATCCTAAATACTCATGCTCAAACAGTTCTTAAAACTGCGGGGAGCAATCTTGTTCCCGTTATCGGCGTAACTAACGTAGAAGTCACAATAAGAGGAAAAACTTTTCGCACTTCCGCATTAGTGGTAAATAAATTACCTATTCCCTTGTTATTGGGAAATGAATTTTTAAAAGAAAACCATGCTTTGATTGATTATTTAGCGGAAACCATTACATTTCGGGGTAAATACCATATAGTAAAACAATCTTTTTATTGTGGAGAAAACGTAGAAACGCCACATATAAATCTTACAACCAACTCGGAAGAAAAAATGCAAAACTCAGTAAGCTCAATCCACAAATCAATTGCCCCACTAAGTAATAAAGCTTTAATGAATGAATTATGTCAGAATATTAATGTAGATACACCTAACCATCTAAAAATCCAATTAATCGAAGATTACCGCCTAAAACCCTACGAACCAACCAAAATATTCTTAAATTCAGTTGGTGAAAACTCTATCCCGGAAAATTTCAAATTTAGCGACAACATCGAATTCCTAACAAAACACAAATTAGCATTAACATCCTACTTACAAAGAATAAAAGACAACTCCTTCATGGTAACAATCATTTCAAAATCAAATGTTCCCCAAAAACTTTTTAAAGGAACCACATTAGGGTATATAAATCCTGACGACGCGGAGAAGTGTTTCCTTACGCTCGAAACAAATGATCCGATCCCGCGGGAAAATTCGACAGTTTCGCTTAACGACCATACATTAAATGACAAATTAACATTAATTCAAAAACAAAAGCTACAAGCTTTATTAGAAGAATTCAAAACTATTTTCGCTAAAACTACATCAGAAATGGGTTTCACGACATTAGTCACTCATAAAATCGACGTCCAGGGGTCACAACCTATTAAATCCAAACCATACCGAGTGTCACTTAGTGAAAGGAAATTAATTGAAAGTCAAATTCAGGAAATGTTAGATGCTAAGGTGATCCAACCAAGCCAGTCGGCTTGGGGATCTCCGATTGTTTTAACCACAAAAAAGGACCAAACTAAAAGATTTTGCGTCGATTATAGAAAATTAAATAATGTTTCCAAAAAATCAAATTACCCACTTCCAAATATAGATGACATTTTAACTTATTTACACGGGGCTAAGTTTTTCACATCATTAGATTTATTTAACGGTTATTGGCAAATCGGAATAGAGGAACACTGTAAAGAATACACCGCATTCGTGGCGCCAAATTTTGGGTTATATGAATTTAATGTTATGCCGTTTGGGCTATCAGGGGCCCCTGGGACCTTCCAAAATTTGGCAGACCGAGTTTTTGAAGGCATGAAATGGAACGAGGTAATGATATACTTAGACGACATATTAGTTTTTTCTGACACATTTGAGGAACATATAATTAGGCTTCGAAAAGTTTTTGAACGATTAAGGGATGCCGGACTAACTTTAAAACCGAGCAAATGTTTTTATGCTAAAAACGAAATTAAGGTACTGGGACACATTGTTAACCAAAACGGGATCGCGCCGGACGAAGACAAATTAATTGCCATCAAAAATTTCAAAAAACCTATCAACGTTAAAACTACCCAAAGTTTCTTAGGACTTTGTAATTATTATAGGAAATTCATCCCTAATTTTTCAATCATTGCTAGACCATTATACGAGGCCACTAAAAAATCGCCAAAATTTTACTGGGGTACATCACAAGATGACGCCTTTATAGAATTAAAAAACAAGCTAATCACAGCCCCACTACTAAAACATTTCGACCCTAATTTGGGGTGCGAACTAAGAACCGACGCCAGCATATCTGGACTGGGTTCTATTCTCCTACAAGCAGGTTCAGGATCAAATATGCATCCAGTAGCTTACGCGAGTAGGTCACTAACAAAAGCCGAAAGAAATTATACTATCACGGAACTTGAAGCTCTAGCAGTCATTTGGAGTTTACAATATTTTAGACACTTAGTATACGGTAAACCGGTGCAAATTGTTACGGATCATCACGCATTGTGTTATTTAAAGTCATCAGGCGAATTAACTTCAAAATTAGCTCGGTGGTATCTAAAGTTATCAGAATTCGACCATACCATAGTTTACAAAAGCGGTAAAAAACACCACGACGCAGATTGCCTGTCAAGATACCCCGCGACGGTCGGTACAGATCAAGACGAAGAGGACGCCCACGAAGTTCCCACGTTCGTCTTACAGCAGGTAGAAATACAACTACTGCAGGAAGACGACAAGGAATTAAAACTTTTAAAAAGCGCCGTCGAAAATCCACAAGACCTAAATATAAGTATCGGTTTAAGAAGGAAATCCAAAAATTTTAAAATAATCGACGGAATTTTGTATAAAAAAAATGCGTCCAATATCGGTAACGAAAACTTGCTTGCAATACCTAAAAAACTAATACCCGAAATTTTAATTTCTCACCATAGCGAACCCTTAGCGGGTCATTTAGGAATAACCAAAACGTTAAAGAAAATTCAAGAAAGGTATTTTTGGCCAAAATTATATAGAGACGTTGAAAAATTTGTAAAAGGATGCGCCAAGTGTCAGGCTCGCAAGGGGAGGTCAAATATTAAACCTGCAGGATTCCTACAACCTATACCGGTGGGGTTACCTTTCGATAGAATCGGTATTGATTTGCTAGGTCCGTTTCGAAAAAGTAAATGCGGCAAAACCATGATCATTGTGGCTACCGATTATGCCACACGATGGGTCGAGACGAAGGCTATTACAAATGGGAAATCAAAACATGTTGCACAGTTCATCTTAGAAAATATAATTTGCAGACACGGGTCACCGAAAGTCATGTTAAGCGATAGGGGGGCCGTATTCATGTCCCACATGATAACGGAACTTTTGCAAATAATGGGCGGTTGTAGTACATTTACCAGCGGGTACAGACCCCAAACAAACGGATTAACGGAACGTTTCAACAAAACCGTGGTGGACATGATTTCTATTTTCACAAATAACGATCAATCCGACTGGGACGTCTTCTTGCCCCACGTGACATTCGCTTATAATACATCAGTTTAAGACACCACAAAATTTTCACCCTTTATGTTAGTCTACGGACGTGAGCCTGTCTTGCCGACAGAAGCCAGCCTAAACATACCGGTTACCGACAAAGATATCAACCAATTAAGAGACAGGGTCTTAAACTGCAGAAGCTTAGCCGTACAAAATATTGAAAAACGCCAAGTTATTGACAAAAAAATATATGACGCGAAACATAGGCATTTAAGTTTCGAAATTGGTGACCAGGTGAAAGTCTTTACCCCTATCAGGAAAATCGGTAAATCCGAAAAATTATTATTACGACACTTCGGCCCATACTATATTAATAAAAAATTAGGGGAAGTTAATTATGAAATACGGAAAGGAAAATCCCCAAATGCCAAAACGGACGTGGTACACGTTTCCAGAATTCTACCCTATCATGATGGGTGGTCACCCACAAACGATTTAAATTAAATAAACAATCATCGAATTAAAAAATTGACCTGGATACGTCGCTAAAAGGTCTACTATTCCTTCCCTTCCCCGCTTTTTTGCCACCTTCTTTCGCAAGGTTACGCGTCAAAACTACATTTTTGTTTTTGTGTAGTTTGTGTTTATTTAAAATAGACACGGATAATCGCCTTCAAATATTTCGTTCGCCAATTTTACCATTAATCAAAAGCAATACCTTTTACCTATCCTGTTTCTTCCACGCGCCGTCTTCTAGACTATAACTGACTAGGGGACGGTAATTAAGAACTGTTTTCCTTTCCGCCTTTTGTTAGGCAACATAAAAACCTTGACTATTTAGGTTATAAAACCTATTTTATAGTTCAGTTATGTCGCCCTAAATCAGGAGTCTTTATCCGTATAATAATATTAATTATAAAAATATAATAAAATATATATAATATAACAACGTTAAAATATTAATTAATTTTTAAACAACATATAATTAACCATAGTCAATAAGTTCCGTGAAGATAACGAGTGATTGAGATACGTTTACTTGTAAACACTACCACCCTAGACCGGGGTCCCTTTGTTGGTAGATTTCAATCATCTCGAGTAAGTTAAACAAATTTGGAAATAAAGGTAGATACTGATTACGTATAAAATAAAATATTCGTACAGTATTCCAAATATTACAAATCCAAATGTATTGGAAAAACGGGATCTCCGGGGTTAGTGAGCTTCCCTCGCTGATGTCGTCAAGCTTAGGCGTGGTCTTCAACCATTGACCTAAATGAGTAAGAAGTTTGCATTACTTCAATTAAGCCTGACAGAGCTCAATCTTGTTAGTCCAATGGACTTTAAACATGATCCTTGATACCAAGGGGTGTCAGGATTTGGAAGGATGCTATGTTTACCCTCCTTTCCGTTCCTAATGAGAGAACGGTTTGGAAAGGCAAACAAGACCACGCAGAAGTAAAACTCCTACTTATATTCGTGGTAACCCTGATGTTGGTATAAGCTAACTCGCTATAGCCTGGAAGCGAGGGTCGTAAGTCCAATGAAATTTCCACTCTGCGTTGTGCTGAAAAATACGAGGGTACGCTTCGTCGAAAAATAAAACAATAATTAACAATAAAGTTTTAATGAAAATTGAAACGATTACGACAATTACAAACGCTCGTGGTAGTGGCGTGCCAAGAACAAGAAGCACGTTAACTGATGGTGACAACGGTACGTCAAAGGTGACACAATACGGGACACCAGAATGGTAGGCCCGTCAATACAAATAATTGACTGTAATGAATTACCACAATACCACAAGAATAAATCCACACAAGAATATAAAATTTGTCTCACCTTGATATCAATCGTGAGTTCACACAATGGAGATGACAGCAATAATCCTTGTATGGAATGCAGTGGTTGGTGTTGAATTCTAATGGCTCCCAATCTAAGATCCTCGGACTGCAGTACACCGACGTAATACTCGATGAGCAGGTTTTGACAGGCGGATACGAAGATGGACAGGCGGCACTCCGCTGCGTTGACAGTATGGTACAGGTTGACGATCCAAATAAAACAAAGTGATCGTCCAGTACAATTTGATCACAAAAACTGAAGCCGCGATTGACAATAACAATCGACTTCCAAATGTAAATAAAAGCAGCTGTCAAAATAGTCACCAGACGAATGTTACCAAATAAAATTATGGTTGGTACCAATTTGTACTTCGATAACGAAAATATGATGGTTCGAGATTACCAATCGAATATTTTCCAAAAAATGCTTGAACTGGCTAAAACAAAATAGCTACGCACTGCTTTCACGAAATCCGTAATGACGGTGGAATTACTACTGCGTATCACTAATTTTGTAACGAAAATCGACTTATAAATAATTGATTTACACGCGATCAATAAAAATCGAACTGTCTTGTCGCACTCTCAAGCCAAAGTTTAGTTTTTAACGGCGCGCGTCTATATCCTGTACTATCAAGTACGTTGTAAAAATGAGTAAAGAGATGGCGCTTGGAGTAACAATTTATAATTTAAATGTTATGAATTAACATTTGGGAACGAAATAAACATATTTTGTTACACACCCCCCAACTAAACGATCTGGCCGCAGGCCAAGATCTAAAAAGATCAGATAAAGAAGTTGACATTTACAACGAACTGTGAATTTACAGAAGAAACCGTACTGTAGTGAGGAGAGAGTTTGTCGCAATAATGGTAGGATAGAAATATTAAGCGTTACTAAGTAAAAAAATGAGCTTAAAATATTTCAATAAAAAAATAAAATAAAAAAATCTCTAAAGGATTAAGAATAAAATAATAATTGTATGGTTTTTCACCTATGGGACTAAATGTCGCCTTAAATCCGCGGAAACGAAAACCAATTGGTAGAGCTAATGATAGCTACTGAAAACCATAATGTATAAATGATTTTGTCTCAGATAAAAATCAATGAGTACAAAATGGGCAGCCCGCATTGGACCTGCACCGAAAAAAGTGAATACAAAAAAATCTTTAGGGACATCAAGACAAAAAAACGTCTGATAATCAACCTGGGAATGGGTCACATAGGATCCATTCGAGAATAGTCAAACAAAAAAATTATATTCAACTAATTCTACTTTCCAGTGTGAGACACTCATGGTTCTCAACCCAAAGGAAATGGTATTTTGCAAAATAAACAAAATAATTAAATAATTTGATCAAACGAATATTTGATCAACAGATCGTCCTACCAAGACTTTGACAGCTTCTCCGGAATCGTTGGAATAAATTCCGATGGAATAATTAGTGGCGAGATGGTCTGCACTAATTATGACGTAAAAACCAGGGAGTAAAAAAATAAAACCCTTGACCCACCCAGGAAATAAATAATAGGTGCCCAATGTGATAAAACGAAGGAAGGAAATTGGAAAGGAAGATAAGGTGATTGGAATTATGGAGTGATCTGGTTATGGGAAGGATAGACGACTAATATGGCCAATGCGTCCCCGCCTCAATGACATGAGCGATAGCCCGTCCTCGCGTATGGTTGGAAAAAACGCGTCGTGGACAGCCAGCTAACAGACTCACACCCCCAAGACGAAAAGGCAGTGGGCACACAGCAATCTTTGAGGAATGGAAGAAAGGTTGTACCCCGGGGAATGACAATATGCCATTGAGAGACGTAAAAAACTCACTCGGTTCTCTCTCAAAACCGAGATCATTGTTAGAATGTGACTATAGGTAACGATGTGTCGACAAAAATACGGCCAACGACCCTTCATGCCCGTAACAGGAGGAAAACCAGCCGGCTACCCCCCAACTAAGATTGAACCAACCCCACTGCAACAGTGCATAGGCACGCCTAGCCTAGACAGGGCGTACAGGTGTGGTCCATCCCGCTAGAAAGCAACCAACCGGTCCCCCTGGATCCTGCACTAAGCACGAAGTCCGCTAGCCCCCATAAGTGTCAACACAGATAAGCAAGTGGGTCGGGACTGGTTGACCCCAAGGAAATGGTAAGACTGATGGAATGTCTTACGGGCTGTTTTATATGATCTGAGATGGAACATGATCAATAAGAGACGACATTACTAATAAAATGTAGGATTCAAAGTGTAATCGAACCCCCCTGTGACAAACATTACCCAACCTCCGCCCATGTAATGTGGATTTTAACCCTGAATGGATATTCGATCATCGTCGTCATCGGGATGTGATTTTAAGTCCTTAATATGATAGACACCTACATCTTTACCACGCTCGTTGACTAAACGATAAGTTAATGGACCTGTAACCTCGCGAACCTTGCATTTGATATACTTAGGAGATAGCTTACTACTAATTTTGTTCGGAGCATTAGAAAGTACGAAATTTCTTCGCCAAACTATGTCACCTACTCGAAAATTGATGGATCTTTTGCGCAAGTTGTAATGTTTAGCCCCCCTAATATAAGCATTATGCAATCGCTTAGTAACATCTTCAAACACCCCATTTAACTTTCGCATATCATGCGCGACGCTTTCACGGTTAGCAAGGGTTAGATCATCCTCTTTAAACTGTTGGATGCGACCGTAATAATCTCCGTTTATCGGAACAGTGCGACCTAAATTCAAGAATGATGGCGTATACCCCGTAACTTCGTGGGTAGCAGATCTTAAAGCATGTGCTATCTTAAAAATTTCTACATCCCAACTACGATGATCACGCTTGACATAAGACCTAATAGCGGTACCAATGACTCGATTATATCGCTCTACAAAATTTACTTGTGGATGGTAGTTGGCATTTTTCCACACATGTGAAATCTTGTAGTTGTTCATTAGTTCTTGAAATTCTTTTCCCGTAAATTGGGGACCATTATCGACTTGGCAAATCATCGGTGTACCAAATAGAAGGAATACTTCATTTTCCAAAAACTCACAGATGGCCTTAGCCGTAGCTTTTCGTAATGGTTTGACTAATACAAATTTCGTGAACCAGTCACAAACTACAAGTAATACTGTATTACCTTTTGCAGAACGCGGAAATGGACCCATTAGGTCGATGGAAAGACATTGAAAAGGAAAACGGACTTTTTTCTCTTTACCCATTAGTCCGTAGCGTGCGCCTTGGCAAGCTTTAGAAGCCAGACAAACAGAGCAACGACGCACGTAGCGAGCAACGTCAGTACGCATTTTAGGCCAGTAATAAAGCTCCAGAATTTTATTAAAAGTTTTTAAAGTACCTAAATGTGCAGACGTAGGATCGTCATGACACATTTTCAAAATTTCATTACGACGAGGTTTAGGAATAATCTGTTTCCATTCAACCAAATTGGAAATAACGTCGTGTTTGTTTGTAATGAGCTTATACAGACGATCTGACTCAATACGCCAGTCTGGATAAAGTTGCGGATTTGTTCTAACGTTGATCAGCATGCGCCGATACCAGGGATCCAAGTCATCATCAGTTAAGACTAATGAAGAGACTTCCAAGGGAGCACGGGACAAGGCATCTGGAACTACATGCAATTGACCTTTGCGATGCTGGATGTCGAAAGAATGTTGAGCAAGACGAACGGACCAACGGGCTAATTTATTGGCTGGATCTTTCATATTCATGAGCCATAAAAGTGAATAATGATCGGTCACAACTGTAAACTGAGTACCCTCAACATATGGTCGAAACTTTTCGATACCAAATAAGACCGCTAAACATTCACGCTCCGTCGTCGAATAATTTCGTTCAGCCTTGTTCAAGGTTCTAGATGCATATGCAATAGGTCGCTCATCATCACCTTCACCCTGTGTCAAAACACTTCCCAAACCGTAACCTGATGAATCGCAGTGTATAAAAAATCTCTTTTCAAAGTTGGGACTAACTAAAACGGGTGCTGTAACTAGTAGTTTCTTTAAACTCTCAAATGACTCAATAGCGTTAGGAGTCCAAGTAATGGTTTGACGTTTAACCCGTCCCTTAATTAACTCAGTAATGGGAGCAGAAAAGGTGGAGAGATTAGGGATAAATCGTCGATACCATCCTATAAGTCCAAGGAATCGTTTTACTCCAGTAACAGTAGTTGGACGTTCAAATTTAGTTATAGCCTCAACTTTGTCAGGGTCGGTATGAAGACCAGATTTGTCAATAACATGACCTAAAAATTTTAACGTGGATCTGCAAAATTCACATTTTTCAAAGTTAACGGTTAGGTTAGCATCTTTCAGTTTCTCAAAGACTTGTTGCAAAAGGCTTAAATGTTCGGCAAAGGTATTGGAAACTACGATTATGTCGTCAAGGTAAACAAAGACCTTCTCGCCAAGCAATGGACCAAAAACGTTGTCCATTAATCGCTGTTGAGTGATAGGGGCGTTGGAAATTCCAAACGGCATAACGACATACTCGAAGAGACCTCTGCCAGGCACAGTAAATGCAGTCTTTTCACGAGATGAGGATGAGAGAGGAACTTGCCAAAATGCTTTTTTAAGATCTATAGAGGTCAGGAATCTAGCGTCCTGTAAATGAGATAAAATGTCATCCAAACGAGGAAGTGGGTACGCATCCTTTTTAGTCAATTGATTTAATTTACGGCCATCGAAACACAGTCGATAGGAACCGTTCTTTTTACGGACTAAAAGCATGGGTGACGACCAAGCACTCTTAGAAGGGACAACGATGTTCATTTGTAGCATTTCGTCTAGTTCACGGTGAGCAATAGCTCGCATGGGTGGAGATAAGGGATAGAAACGTTGCTTGACAGGAGCGGCTGAACCCGTATCTATATGGTGAATTACCTTATCAGTACGAGTCAACCCCTCACGGTCCAGTTCCTTATATTTGTCTTTCATGGAAGAAAGCATAACCTGCTGCTCTATTGATAATTCGGAAGCGGAACGCATAAATTCCGTGGCACTAATTTGATTAACAAAATATTGGTCTCTACCAAAATCAATTTTGACACCAAACATCTTGCAAAAATCCATACCTAGGGTTAATGATGTGGTGATACTACGGCAAACTATGACGTTTAAAACTTTAGTGACTTCACCAATGGTGATAGGAAGCATGACTTCACCTAATAAATCTTGTGAAGTTCCATCAGCGGAATGTAAAAGAGATTTGGTGCCGCGCGTAAAACATAAATCTAACTGATTTATTAAAAAGTGCGCATCACTACCCAGAATAGAAACAGATGCTCCAGAGTCAAGCAGAGCAGCAAGAGGTACCCCCCCCCACAGTTAAATTAACATAAGGTCTTATGTCTCGCGTCGGATGTGTAAAGAGAGCGGAAGTAGTCTGCGATGATCCGCAAAAAGAGCGTACGCGTCCTAACCACCCCTTCCAACACAAGGAATCGGCTTTAAGAGCCTTCTTGAGACGCACGCCGTGATGCCATCTCGCTCTTCTTCTTTTGTCGGCTTTTAACGCGGATTTGCCGGGCGAGCCGAAACGCCTCTCCGCCTTCGCAAGTTTTTTTGAACGTCCTTGATGTTTTCTAGGACATGTTATGGCAGTTACCCCTTTTTGGCCGCATACAAAACAAAATTTAGATAAAGGTTTTGGGCAATCCTCAAAACCATGCGCGGGATTATTACAGTTCCAACAGTTATCTAGAGAGTTATCTGACTGAGGGTCTAATGGAAAATGAGTAGTAACCATGGGAGATGAAGACATCGAACAAGTGGCCTCTGATGGAGTGGTCCACTTTATTACTCTTTCGGCGGCTTGAGCTGCCGTAATAAGCGCTTCTCTAGTTTTGTATTCATTTAACCCTAAGGTTAACGAAATTTGCGGAGACATGTTACGTCTTATAACCCATAGCTGTTCCTCATCTGAAGGAATTGGATTTAATCTAGAAAATTGAGCAATCATGGATTCTATGAATCCCAGAACAGATTCACCTGGTAATTGTTTCCGAGCCCGGATTTGATCGGCATATTCTCTACTATAATCGAGAGATAAAAATCGGACTTTCAAAGCATCCATTAATTGTGACCAATTTGAAATAGTGGGACTCAAGGAACGGTACCAGACTAATGCCTCGTCTGAAAAGAATTCCCCAGCTTTTCTAAATAACTCGTCTTCTTTAACCCCTCGTGAACGTGCAAGCTCTTGTGCGCGTTCAATAAAATCAAAAACGGCTTTAAAATTACCCTTGCCATCATAGCTAAGACCCCATTTGTGAACAGATACCCGATTTTGCGATTGATTTAATAAAATGTTAGTTAAGGCGGTGCTAATGTCTGGATTAATCGGAATCGAATCGGTAAGAGTGGACCTACGTGCAGGTTGAAAATTACTTGCTTGAACCGGAGAGTTCGTGATTGGTAATACCTCCTCGCTTTCCAGCGTATCTGAATCTTTTATTAAGGATTCGAGCTGCTCACGTAAAGTTTTACATCTAAGAATTAAAGTATTTCTTTCTGGGTCATCAAAACCAACTCCTTCCATTAAATCTAAACGATTGCTATAATGCGCCAGACGATGATCTAATGCATCCAAAAGTTTATCATCAACATTAGTTGACAAATCATTAATTTGTTTACTGATTACTGAAAGGGACTTTTCGCATATTTCTAGTTCGGCAGGTATGTCAACTGGTTTATATTTAATCATTGCTAATGATGAATTATATTTCTCATCGCGCATCAACTGACATAGTAATTTACGACGAGAAGCTAAATGTTCAGGAATTCCGGGTAAGTCATTTCCTTTGCGTCGTTGCAACTCAACGGCGATCTCCTCTCTAGATAAGGCTGCCACGTAAGCTTTTTCAGACATAATTAAGTTAACTTGACAAAGACGAAGTAAAAAAATGTAAGCGTTCGATAAAACACGAAACTAAATCGTACAAAGAATTGAATAATAAAAATAAATAGTGCGTAAACACGACTCCCAATTGCGTGACAAAACAAATACAGTCAAATTGCAATTGGAGGGAACGCAACAAATGATATTATTATTCTGATATATATACGTAAATGGTTTCTCGCCGGTGTGAATTTTGAAATGGGCGTAGCGTTACTCGCAAGTAATAATTAAAAATACTATATAAATTGCAAAAATGAATATAGCGAGAGCACAACAAAAGGATATTTCGTTCTTGAACCAACAAAACTTGTGCACCACAATTAGCAAAGTAAAAAGGTTTTTCGCCGGTACGAGTACTAGGTTGACAACTCAATCTATTATTATTTACCATGTACCAAACCATACAAACACGCAAAGCGCCCAGTCCACAACGCTCTCCAGTTGCCAAAAACTGCTGTAATAATAAAAAATTAACACGACCACAAACGTTCCGTTGTCGAATCGTATACACGAAAACGCACCTCGGGACAAACACAGAGTTGGAAAATCAACAAATTGAGCTCCACGTATGGACGCCAGTGATATGTTTACCCTCCTTTCCGTTCCTAATGAGAGAACGGTTTGGAAAGGCAAACAAGACCACGCAGAAGTAAAACTCCTACTTATATTCGTGGTAACCCTGATGTTGGTATAAGCTAACTCGCTATAGCCTGGAAGCGAGGGTCGTAAGTCCAATGAAATTTCCACTCTGCGTTGTGCTGAAAAATACGAGGGTACGCTTCGTCGAAAAATAAAACAATAATTAACAATAAAGTTTTAATGAAAATTGAAACGATTACGACAATTACAAACGCTCGTGGTAGTGGCGTGCCAAGAACAAGAAGCACGTTAACTGATGGTGACAACGGTACGTCAAAGGTGACACAATACGGGACACCAGAATGGTAGGCCCGTCAATACAAATAATTGACTGTAATGAATTACCACAATACCACAAGAATAAATCCACACAAGAATATAAAATTTGTCTCACCTTGATATCAATCGTGAGTTCACACAATGGAGATGACAGCAATAATCCTTGTATGGAATGCAGTGGTTGGTGTTGAATTCTAATGGCTCCCAATCTAAGATCCTCGGACTGCAGTACACCGACGTAATACTCGATGAGCAGGTTTTGACAGGCGGATACGAAGATGGACAGGCGGCACTCCGCTGCGTTGACAGTATGGTACAGGTTGACGATCCAAATAAAACAAAGTGATCGTCCAGTACAATTTGATCACAAAAACTGAAGCCGCGATTGACAATAACAATCGACTTCCAAATGTAAATAAAAGCAGCTGTCAAAATAGTCACCAGACGAATGTTACCAAATAAAATTATGGTTGGTACCAATTTGTACTTCGATAACGAAAATATGATGGTTCGAGATTACCAATCGAATATTTTCCAAAAAATGCTTGAACTGGCTAAAACAAAATAGCTACGCACTGCTTTCACGAAATCCGTAATGACGGTGGAATTACTACTGCGTATCACTAATTTTGTAACGAAAATCGACTTATAAATAATTGATTTACACGCGATCAATAAAAATCGAACTGTCTTGTCGCACTCTCAAGCCAAAGTTTAGTTTTTAACGGCGCGCGTCTATATCCTGTACTATCAAGTACGTTGTAAAAATGAGTAAAGAGATGGCGCTTGGAGTAACAATTTATAATTTAAATGTTATGAATTAACATTTGGGAACGAAATAAACATATTTTGTTACAAGGAGTGGTAAAGCGGTTTAATTTCCCTGTAAATTTTATATTTAATCACAAACGTAACCATAGGTATCAACCTAAATATAACAGATAATCGATGATTAACCTCTAATGTAATAATTTAATAATAATAATTAATTAAATGATGAGTTAGCTTAATGAAACGTAATCAATAATAAAATATCAATTAATTTAATAATTTCAATTTATACATTTATAATTAATACAAACAATTATCAATTGGTTATAAAGCCAACACACGGATCACATTAAAGAAAGTTTATTCGATGATGAGTTGAAAAAGTGAGTTGATCGGGTCGGTTTAGAAAGGCAGCCATCGGCTCGATTGGACAAGATTGATTGACGAGAGGTCAACTCGCTTGTTGACTTCGTGGACCGATCATATCGATATTCAATCGCAACCTGCGTGTCTGTTCGCTCTGAATTAACCCACTTGATTAATTTTTGAGACTCGTCTTCGATTAAGTGTCGATCGATTGATTAGTGAAGTGTTGTTAAGTTGTGTTACACAGGTATCATTACAAATTCCAAATACACTTATGACCGAGATCATCATTTTTATAAAATTTTAATTTTTTTTATTCAATAAAATTTTTCTATATAGTAAAAAAATTTTTTTTTAACGCGTCGAGCGGCGTACGTATATATGTGGTGCATGTTAATTGTATTTTCAGTTCTCCCATAATAACAACGCAAACACTACCGTCCGTCCAAATTTCAACAGGGGCGGCATGGAAGTTATTGCCACAAGTAGTGGCGTATGAAGCTACCATCCCGATGCTGTACGAAATGGAATGGATCCAGGAACAAACCTATCACCACCAGGATGATGCAACAAGCAAAAAGGACCGTTGTACAAACAAATCCACAACGGATGTTATCTGCCTAATGGAAGTCGCCATACGAAATTTGGGTATTGCCTACGAAAAAGAACTACGTATAATACAAAGGAATACTCATAACAATTTGGTCCATCCACAACCAAAAATTACTAAAACTAAATACGACTTAACCGCGCGCAAAAAACGTGCGTTGGATTTTTTGGGCGACGCATTATCTTGGTGCTGTGGAGTTGCTACCATGCACAAATTGAATGGACTCACAACTACAGAAAAGGATATGGAAAACCACCTTAAAAAATTAACTGAAGGTTTAACCACCACCATACAAGGCATAGGTAAAGATTCCGCCGCTTTCAAACAATACGAACAAGAAGTAGCAACCAATTTCCACAACGTAGAACAAAAGATTAAATTAATGGAGACTTATATTGCATCTAACCAACAGGACGGCAACGAGATCAACTTACTAACCACCTCCTTATACAAAAATTCTTTCGAAAACTTGAAAAGGATAGTCCAATTAACAAGACTGATGAGGGTTAATATGATCATTTCGTCTTGCCGGCAACACCAAATTCCATCAAATATTTTGGAAACTACGACGTTGCGACAAGATTTGGTTAAGTTGGATAAGGAACTACAGACTGCAGACCAGGGCCTAGCTATCCCAACGAATGAAGTCTCGCGCTACTACCAACTACCAATCTGCGATTGCAGCTTCACGGAATCCAAAATACATATCCACGTGAGGATACCAATAGTCACTAAAAACCAAGGATGGAAATTATACGAATTACTGACAACCTCCTTCGCATGGTATAACCAAACGTGCGCTTTAGACCACAAAACACTTTACTTGGCTGTTCCAAATACGATAAAATCGAATTCAAAAATCAGAACTGTAACCGGTATGGATCTACATCAATGCAGAGTTTATGAAGATAAATTATGCTACGTTCCACAATTATCATCGAACGAGCTTAGCGGGCAATTATGTGCTATAAAAATGTTCCAAGGTGACACAATTGAAAACTTAAAACATTACTGTCCAATGACTTGCCATTCATCAACGGCTACGTTAATTACACAAATTTCGGAAGCTACTTATCAAATTACACATCCAAAGGAAGAATCCACAATTGAATGCACTAATCAGTCTCAACGGCTGTTACCATCGAAATCCAAAATCCTAGGATCTATACGCCTACAATTACCTTGCTCCTGCAAATTGATCCTCGCAAATGAAATTTTAATTCCTATAAAATATCCTTGTAAAGATAATCATCCTACTGAAATAGAAATCACCCATATAATTCCAGCCACATGGTCCTCCCTAAAGTCATTTATCATAAAACCTACTGCAGAAATTCCACCCACCTATAACAATTTATCCGAAATCCTTAACCACAATTGGACATTACAACTTCCGCATATAAATTTAACCAACACACCAGAAGCGATGCAATCAATAAGGAAATGGATCAATCAAGACCAAATCAGGCCTGTCAGCTTCTCCGAAAAATATGGATTGTATAGTCACACTACTTTTTTAATTTGGAACATAGTTTTAACTGCATTGGTGTTATACTTGGGTTACCAGCAAAGGCTACGACCCATGGCGATGATAGCAAATTTACCGATAGGAACAGCTCAAAATACAAGCGAGGAATCGTCAACATCCAGCCACGACGCATTAATAATTACAACAATTGT
Organism: Podabrus alpinus; assembly: GCA_932274525.1. Lineage (NCBI taxonomy): Eukaryota > Metazoa > Arthropoda > Insecta > Coleoptera > Cantharidae > Podabrus > Podabrus alpinus. The sequence goes on from OW026452.1 coordinate 80,586,528, forward strand.
GGTGTGCGCGTTAGTAATACTAATAGTATTTTGGTGGACAGTATCCAAGTGCAAAAAATCTAACTATTCAAATAAGTCTATTTACTACGTAGCAAATCATAACAGTGGAAACTTCGTATTAGAATTAAAAAACCATGATGATCTCGACAAATTTAAAAACGGTCAAGAAGTTAGTGTTCGGCTAATAATAAGTGACAACGATAACGAAGCAAACCCTACAATTAATAACGGGTAAAGTGCTAGTAGAAAAACTGAACGTTTAAAACATAGTGCCTTGGTTAAGAAGAATTAAATGAATAAAAAAGTGTGGTGCAAAAGCAGAGTACATAAATCAAAGTGCCTCGTCATCAATACGTACACTAGAATGGTAATGTAAAATATATAAAATGTCGAAAATATTGAAAAATTAATTAGTGACCAAATCAATAATGTATAACAAATGGTCAGATAAAGCAACTCAGGGGCGCCTCCATTTGTATGTTAAAAAATTAAAGTAGCGAGCATTCATTTATAAAGATAGTGTCGATTTCATATTGCGCAATTAAAATAATTAACAGCTTCCGCTAACTTTTGGATGAATGATTAAAACTTTAATTTTAACATGGGTTGCAGGTGAAAATAAATGATATATAAATAATATAAAAGGATTTAAAGAAAGTGCCAAAAGTAAATAATTAATGAAAAAATATTGTAAAGGCCTCAAGTAATAAACATGAATAAACTAAAATAAATGCCCAATAAGGGACGTCTCAATTAAATGCGGCGAAGAGCTCATATAACGAAGTCAGTAAGTTACCTATAGGAAATAATATCAAAAACCACTTCGTTATATGAGACTTCAAAACATTACAATTTTTAAATAATGGGTTAAAATATTATTATGAAGTGAATATTAAAATAAATAAATGAAATGCCAAGTTATAAGGATTATTAAAAGTTATATTAAAGAAGGCACTATATGGCACATAAGAGTAAATTGAATAATTAGAAGGGCACCACAAATAAAGTAGAGTAAAGTTGATCAAAAATTGAAATTATCCATTATAAATTTAAAAATAAATTAAGACAAGGCACTATAAGAAGAAAAATATTTATAAACTAATGAAGTTGTCGAACAATTAATCGACAAACATCGTAGTAACACAACAACAAGCAAAATATTTTAATTAAGTAAATTTGATTTTTAATTAAGAATTTTTTTTTAGGAATAAGCAATATTTTTTTTTACGCAAATATATTTTGTTGGGTACACTCGAATTTCCAATAAGTATAGTCTACAGTTGATCGCGAAAAATTTTTTTTATTTTTTTAAACACATTGAAATTCGTAAATAATCTATAAAAAATACTAATGGTTGAATGACTAAAAACGACTTGTTATTAATATACAATGCAGATAAAATCAATAAGCAAAAGCAACAAATTAAGAAAAAAGGGAATTAAGAACGGTACCAAGTACTTAAAAAAGTCGTCCCCATCTTAAGTAGTTTAAATAAGGCGGGTAATTACCCCAGTGGTAGTTAAATTAACTACAAAACAATAAGTGAACATAGTGAATAAGCAATAGAAAAGCATGATAGGGTTACAAGCCGACCCTACAAAAAATTAAGTCGTATAAATACATTTAAACCATTACAAAAAAAAAAAAAAAAATTTTAGAATCATGTGCAATTTCAATGTGTACGTCAGGTTAAATTCAAATTGACTTACAAATAGTATCGGAAATTCGAAGTATTTACAAACTTATTGCTATGTCCTCCTCCTAATAAAATGTTAGGTACAGGAAGGTACACACATTATTGCCCCTTCTTACTAAGCTCGCGGGTTGAGTCGTTCAGGGAGTGGGTCCCTTGTGGTTCGAAATTAATTATTAGAGGCGATCTTATTATGCTCATTGGCTCTCTCAGGATATTTATAACTTTTGCTTTCCTTTTTATATAAAAAGAAATAAAAAACTTTCATCAACTCCCATACAAATTTTATTATAGTAAAGAAAAGAAAAATTATCAAACTGTCTTTCATGAAAGAACATTAATATTAAATAAATCTTGGATTACAAATCCAAGGTGAATAAACCTTTTAAATTTTTAAAATTAATACAAATAATTGTTCGAAACAAAGAGGTTTCCTCTCTTCGTCCCAAGTTGCTTGATTATTAAGCCAATCAAGACTCTCGCTTTACATTAGCGGGCTTAAATGTTTATAAATTTAAATTTGTTGCTTATTTTAAAGCTTAAAATATTTTTGACGAAAATTGCAAAACTTTTGATTATATTTAACTTATCACTCAGGGTATCAAAGAATACACTCTGTTAGAAGTCTTTTCCTCAAATCCTATTATTAACACGCTGAAGGCAAAATTTTAACAAATTATAGAAATCATAAATTCACTGTACCTGGCTCCTGAATATATCGTAGTTTTTATTTTCAAAAAAGGATATCATTTATTCGCTGTTTGTGTGTGCGCCCTGCTTTAATCTTTATTTGTAAAGATTCAACTTTACTCCACCGGTCATCACTTTGCTGGATGTCATTTGAAGTGGTACTTTACTTTGACTAGTGCTTAAATTTGTGCTCGTATTTACATCCTTCCTATTGAGAATCTCCAAAAATATTGAGGTAAGTTGTTCCATTAATTTGCAATGATTTTCTTGTTATCCAGAAAATTTTTATATGTAAATTACAACATCTTCATTGCATTTGTTTATGTCCTTGACATCTATTTTTAGAATCGACGTTGGACAAACGAAACTTTCTAACCTCTCCGAAGTCAAATGAATTTGGTTAACCTCCAAATTCTGGTAAATAATATTTTTCGGAGAGCATCGAAAAATGCGTGCACACAGCGGAGTTACCTGAGGTAAACTGATTTTTGATCGAAAATCGATACAATTGGTATTCTTGTTTGAATTTTGTGAGTCAAATCCATGTATTTTCGAATTTATTTTACTCTAATAAATTATTTTTATTCTAGATTTTTCTTCTGTATCAACCTCGATTTCGTTTGGAACATCTTCCCGAGCAGTTTGATTGGTACATTCCATTTTTATCAATTTTATGGATTGTTGATTGATTCATTTTCGTCTTTCTTGGTTGTTTACAGGGGCGTTACACAAATATGACCCTTATTAACTAATTTGTTGATTTATCCGTTGAAAATATACACATTAAATGCATGAAACAATTACATAATTTTTGATATGCTTACATTTTTACAGAGAATGTTATTTGTAGAGTAAATTGGTTTACAAATTCTTAAATTTTTCTAGGTTATCATGATTAATACATTTTTACAAATTTTGAGCTAATTAAGTTTTTTGTTTCATTACTGATGTGACAATCATCAGTTTATTTAGATTTAGCAACATTTGTCATGTTTCATTCATCCTGAGAGACTCAAATAAATTTAGAAAATTGAAATTTTGAAAAATAAAAATTTCTCGTAGAGCAAATTTTTAAAGTGTCTTTCGACTTAGAATTTTGTGCTTGTTTCGAATATATGATTCATTTTAGCATCGGGAGCCTTTCTTATTCATTTTAACACACAGCATTATGTAACAAATTTAAATTTTTATTTTTGTTTTAATACCTTGTTTATATTTTAGATAAATATGATTTTTTTTTGCGTTATTGTAAGAAATTTTTAATTTTGTTTAATTATGTTTTTTACATTTTTTTTCTAATTTTTTACTAATTATGTAATAAATGTTTGATTGTTGCAATTGAGCGTTCTCACACCATCGCCAAAGCAGCCTTACTCTATAACGGCTTGGGACAGCCTTTCTTTGCAAGGGGGGTTATGTCACACGTTGAAAATTTAAAAGTTCAAAAATCAAAATTCATATTAATTGTGGCAAGACGTGACAACGTAGCAAATGTGATATTATAAAGTATTGAAAGTTCAATCACACCTTATCGGACGTGAGAGATAATATTACGATACGTTACGTCTAGCTTCGAGGTGTGGGAAACGCTGAGTAGCATTACAGGAACACACTCCTGGGAAATGCATAATCGCAACAGTAAAAGGTTGTTGGAACTTCATGAACCTTCATGAACGTGGGATTCGCAATGTCAACAAAATAAATCCCAGTCCGTACAGAACAGAATAGTGGGATAGGAGTTATCAAATATAGGCGAGAGACACTAATTAATCAGTTACGCCGGTAATACGCGTTGGGTCCAGTTCAACCCTACGGGAGTTGTTGTTGTTCAAAGTTAAAAGTGAATACTTGTTAAAAGTTACAAAGCTCACTAAGGATTACTTCAAGATGAAATCCCCGAAGTCTGCACTGTACGGACTCCAATCCACCCTAGTACTAATACTCGTAAGGTTAGTGTAAATGTAACTTAAAAAATGTTATTTACTTTAATAGATTTAACTGTTATAAATCTGGTTTATTATTCGTACATCGTTCTAACTCAATCCGGTACCTCTAGCTACTCACCCCAACCTCCAAACTTAGCAAAACCAAAATTAAGTTTGACAATAGGGCTCGACGGGCAGTTGATCCCGGAATACGCGTGTGGTCAAGTAATACAGCGCGAGTTGCCGCGAGTGTTAAAATCTGTTCAAAATTCACAAGTGAAAAGGATAACTCCAAAATGGCCTCCCGAACCACTGTACTGTACGGATACCAAACAGCCCTAGTAATTATAATCATCAGGTTAGTGTAAATATTGTATGTAAATATGTGTATAAATTGTTCCGTTGTATTAGATCGCAATATAAAATTATTATTAAATTGACTTATTAATGACGCTACGCTACCCTAAAATTAACAAATCTGACTACACCCCAATGAGAACACGCTAAACAACCCTTAGCGTGACAATACTTCAAGTGCTTTGGATAGGTTTTTGGTTTGCGTACGAAATTACGAAATTTCTTGTCAAATAAGATTAAGGAAACCAAATAATTTAGATCAAGCCATTATTTTCGCGGTAGATGAAATTAATTTCAAGAATAGAAGTAATTCCTTTCAAGTTGAATCTAATTTCCAACAAAATAATCCTAATAAAAACTATCAGCGTAATCATTTTCAGAAACCTTATGTTTCGCATAATTTTAATTCAAATTACAATCCAGCATATCAAAACCGTATGCAAGTTCAAAATCAATTTAATAAACCGGAACAATCAAATTCACATATCAGACAAAACTCGGGAAATTTTAGAGTTCCATCTCAACAATTTCAGAGAAATAATTCTAATTTTTATAATAATCTTTTCTATCAAAATCAACATAATAATTATTCACAATACCAATTTAGTGACCCCGAACCAATGTCGGTACAAACCACATTAATGTGCGAAAATCATCAGGAAACATCAGAACTTGAAGAAAATTTTGAAAGTTACTCTATTTTTAATGACACTCAGATTTACGAAAATTATGAAAGCAAACAAAGTGAAAACCAAATTAATTCGGAAGAATCGGAAATAAAATTTTCAGCAAGAATGCCTACGGAATCATATAACTTAGATTTTAATAAGCATCATTTACCTTATATTTTAATAAAAAATTTAAATGCAAAATTTCTCATCGACACGGACAGTTCTCAACTTTTAATAGATCCAAAAGAAATGATTTTGTTTAACAGTCAAATTAAAATACCAATGCTATATTTTCCACCATCAAAAAACATTTCAATAATACAATGCGTAATACCAGCTGATTCAACAAAAATAATCGAGCTACCTATGAACATTCCTGATAGAGATTACTTAATTAACAAAGGTAATAGTAATTTGGTTGCAGATGCATTGAATAGAATCCCTCAGATTGAATGTCACGTAAACGAGACTATCGACGATGTAAATTCTGTTTCGGCCATTGCTGGCAGTTCCAATACGTCAATTTCAGAATCCTTACAAACCCACAAACAAACCGAAAAAACTAATACTATTCATTCAAATTCAGAGACAATTTTAGAATTACCCATTTCGGAAAAGTCAATTAACCAATTTTCTCATCAAATCCACATAGACATGCATGCTTCAAATTTAGAATTTCGAACTCAAAAGGTATTTAATAAACAGATAATAACTTGGAAAATTAATGAACACGAAAATTTAAATGATCAATTCATACAATTAACTAGAGAATTTATAAAACCTAAAATAAAATATGCTCTCTATTTTATAGAAGATATTCTAATAAAACCATTCATTAAGTTCGTACAAAATAATCTAACAAAACCCTTAGAATTTATAATTTGTAATATGAAATTAATAAACGTCACTAACCCTCTTCAACAAAAAGATATAATAAAAAAATTTCATGAAAATTCAAATCATAAAGGAATTTTAGAAAATGTTAAAAAAATAACAAGCGACCAATAGAAAGAACACAAGTACTCCATAATCCTTTAGGACTATACCCATTCGATCATGTTTATATTGACACTATCACTCTTGACAGCATCATATATTTAACACTGATCGACTCATTTTCACGTTATGGTCAGGCCATGATTATAGAAAGTAAAATTCCAGTAGACATTAAATTAAGTTTACTAGAATATTTTACACATCATAATATTCCTAAAACAATAACTAGCGACAATGGCAAAGAATATGACAACGGACTAATTAAGGACTTCAGTAATGATTTAAACATTAATTGGCATTTTAACATATGTACCTAACCGTCCACAGGGAAGAGCATTAATCGAAAGATTTCATTCTACACCTCTTGAAAGTATACGCGTGTTAAAATCAAAAAACCCTAATTTCAAAATAAAAGAAATAGTTTTGAAAAGTGTAATTTACTATAATAATTCGATACACTCTAAATTGAACTTGAAACCATTTGTAATTATTCATGGATACGAAAGTGATACTGTAAATAGAATACCGGAATTAAAAGAAATCGACGAGGAAACTAAAAATTGACACACATTTAAATAATCTTAAAATCATACAAGATATAGTCCTTAATCAACCTAATCCTGAGGAAACCTGTACACTCATAAGTTTAGATTCAAAAATAACCTATGTGAAAAAACTCGTCAAAAAACCCAACCTCAGTGTAAACCTATAAATGTTATCAAACAAGACAAAAAATTAGTATATTCTGATCAAAATGAATTTCACGAAAAACAGCTGAAAGTAAGAAAAACCTTTGTTTCAGAAAACGAAAATGATTGCAACGATAGCGTTTCTTCTGATTGCGAACCTCAGCCCGGTCCATCTTCAAATCAAGATTGAGAATATTATCAACCCGCTTTTACCAGTATACTTCGGTAACGCGTATATAAACTTAGAAAACGTACATTACTTTTATTATATTAATATGACCAAAATAACAGATCAAATAATCAAATATCAAATTTCAAGTAAAAGTTTAGCATTAAAAATTAGCAATATAAATTCACCTATGATAGAAAGAAATCTAAATCTGTTTAATTCTCATAATTAAACAGAGTGATTACTACTTAAGGATCACCCTATAAATACAGTCAATAAATAATTGATTAATTAACAGAATTAAATAGAGTAAGGTAAAAATGTATAATAAATTATGAATAAAGAATATTTACATTAGTCAACTAAAAACATTCAGTTGACATTAAAATAATATGTATGTAGGTTAAAAAGATAAACATAAATTGCAAGATTTCAATTGTAACAATTATATGAACTAGATTGTACGAATTATTTGATGAAGAAGCAAGACTGATTTATATATAAGAACAAATTAATTTATAAATAAATGAGTATTAATTTGAACTTAGTTTGAATTACTGCTTCTCCAACATTTGATAAGATATGTGGATCAAGTCGAACAAATTCGTAACTAAGTATTGAGACTGGTACTTAGCACATATCTATCAAATCTTCAAGTTATCCTAAGAGATTTCTTTATGGTCCTTCGAGTATTATTAATGAACATAGTGAATGTACGGGCAAAAAAATTCAACTTAACAAAATTGGAAGCAGGAATATATGTAGAGCACTTAGGAGATGCGATAGTCGAAAGAGGATTATTCAAAATGGAACTAAAATACAGGATGGAAAAATTAAATCAAGATATGGAATCAGTAAACCAAGTGACAAATCAATTCGAACAATTGTGCAATCAAGTAAAAGATAGGCATCTAAATACAGATTGTTACCTATTTACGCATCATTTAAAAGACGAACAAAGAAAAATGCAGTGGATTGTAGAAGGGTTGAAAAATGAAAAGACGAGAAAGGAAAGAGGATTTTTAGGAGAGGTAATGACATCAATATTTGGCGTAAATGATGAGGTATATCAGGATATAGACGACTTACAAGACGTCAGAATATTAATAGTACAATATGGAAACAATTATACACTACAAACGCATGGATGGTAGTAGCACCAAATCCGGTAACAGCAGCTGTAATATGCAATGATCAACGATCAGAATTCAGCATCAATCAAACATGTCTTATCCAGATATCCCAAGAGTGTATCATCCAAATAAAATGGAATGTGTTAACACAACAAAGGATTAATGCAGTACCAATAATTGCATCATTCAGCAAGCCATTACTAATGAATAACAATACGTTCCAATTCAAGGACATCACGCCAATAGAAACAATAGAATCAGTCCTTAAACATTCAGATGAACTTCAGAACCTAGTAACTATGGAAGATGAAATATCACAAGAAGTGGACGAACATAACTGGAGAAAACTGAAGCATCATTCCACAATTTCCAATATCCTGACTGGAATAATTGTAACACTAATAATAGGATTCAGCTTAATATGTTATCATTGCTGGATAAGGTCAAGACCAGCAAAGAAGATGGTTCAACCAAGACAAGAGGAGAAGATTGAGATGCATTCATTCGTGGAACCAAAACCACTACCCCCTCCAGCACATTAGATTTCCCGCGGTCGCCAGTATGATTAATTCTCATAATTAAACAGAGTGATTACTACTTAACGATCACCCTATAAATACAGTCAATAAATAATTGATTAATTAACAGAATTAAATAGAGTAAGGTAAAAATATATAATAAATTATGAATAAAGTATATTTACATTAGTCAACTAAAAACATTCAGTTGACATTAAAATAATATGTATGTAGGTTAAAAAGATAGACATAAATTGCAAGATTTCAATTATAACAATTATATGAACTAGATTGTACGTATTATTTGATGAAGAAGCAAGACTGATTAATATATAAGAACAAATTAATATTATAAATAAATGGGTATTAATTTGAACTTAGTTTGAATTACTGCTTCTCCAACATTTGATAAGATATGTGGATCAAGTCTAACAAATTCGTAACTAAGTATTGAGACTGGTACTTAGCACATATCTATCAAATCTTCAAGTTATCCTAAGGGATTTCTTTAAAAGCATTTAATTCGATCCTCACCAAATTTACTTGCATTGATTTCATCAAAACATAAACGGGGATTATTTAACTTTTTAGGTGAGGCATCTGATTGCGCATATTCGGAACATTGGATGACAAAGGTAAAGAAGAAATCTTAGAGTACATAAAACAAATTCAATCTAATGAGAATAAAATACATGATTCTTTTACCAATAACAAAATATTATTAGAAAACTTTACTTTAAATTACGAATTTTGAAAACGAATCAATAATGCTAAAATTAATTAATTTACAAAACTAATTTTTTGAAATTGAAAACTTTATAGATCAAATAATCACTGCAGTGAATTTTGCAAGAATGCATGTTTTGCACCCCTACCATTTTAAATCTAGAAACGCAACAAAATTTATTAGAAAAAGCAAATATTGAAATTCCTTTAAATTCATTAGAAATTTTCCAATTACTTACATGCAATGTTCATATTCACAATAATTTAATAATCTTTATCGTATCAATAGCAAAATTTTCAGAAAAATATCAATATTACAATCTATTGACTATTCCAATAGCAAACAAAACACTTTTAAACGTACCACCCTTTTTATTGAAATCTAGAAGCAATCAATGGACTACTTCAAAACAATGTGTAAAATTAGAAAATTTATACTTTTGTAATCAAAAACAGTTAGAAACTTTAAATAATTGTATCAAAAAAATAATAAATTTTGACGATTTGAATTATTGTAAGTTTGGGATGTCAGAAGTAATGAGTGATCTGGTTATACCTACTCGTAACGAAATAATAATTATTGTTCCAAAGGATACTGTATCTATCGATACGAATTGCTCTCTTAATAAAAGAATTGTAAAAAAAACCATTCAATTGTGTACACACAAAACTGTGTTTTTAAAATTAATAATGTAAACGTTATACAGCCTCTTCAAGAAATCAAAATATCTCCAATGTTAGAATTACTCGGAGAATTTAATGTTCAAAATAATCTTAGTTTAGTTTTAAGACTAGGTACAGTACGTACATAATTTCGACACTATCAGTCAATTCGAGATACCGAAACTAGAATCAATATCTCTTTCTAAACATGATATTTCTTTGTACATTTTAATAAGTATAACACTGATTACAGTAGGAACATATATTTTCATTAAACATTTTAAAAAAAATTTCTAAAAACAATAAATGTGTAAAAAAAAGGAGATACCGAGGCTACAAACGAACAAATCGAACTAGGGCCCGGTCACACAGAGTTAATATGAATGTGGAAATTCACATCTTGGTAAGGGAGGTGTTATATTATTGGACCATCCTAATAATATATAATAATTTTAAGACATTTATTTTATGATTTAATTCACTACTTATAACTAATTGTAATTTGAATATGTAAAGCAAATTCCTTTACAGTCTAGCTGTGATCAATGTAAACTGATAAAGGATTTGCTGCTAAGGAATAAACATTATTAATAAGAATGTGTCTAGCTTAGGACACGTGTGAGGTTAAAAGCATACAAGGAATTTGCAACATAAACTATTTCGATAACTTCATTGTTAACAATTAAGTGTAAAACATAAGTTTAGTTAAGTTGATGGTGAAACATCGAATTGTAACTACTGTCACATTATGAAAATTCAAAACTCAAAATTCATAATTAATTAATAGAAAACGTGGCAACGTTGGAAATTAGAAGAAATGTTAGATTTTATTAAAGCCGTTGACATAGGAAATGACAGAGGCAAAAAATGAGATGATAATAATTATCACATACTGGGAAGTCTGGTTTTAACCGTGAGATCCACCAAGTCTACATAATTAAAACAAAGAGAGTTCAAGGGACGTGCAATCTTAGCGAGAGGGATACGACGTTATAAATCAGCCATCAGGGCGACGCTAAAGGGAGTAACGGTAGTTTTACTGAACGGGCAAGTCGTGGGTGTCGTGAGTTAATAATCAAGGATTAGCAGTCAACAATGATCATCATCCCTCTTACACTGCACGGGTTCAGAGTGACCAAAATCATATTGGTACTTGTAAGGTTAGATTAATTAGTTGCTGTAAATATTCTCTCTGTAAATATGTTATTTTATTTTCAATATAATTAATTTGTTATGAACTTTGGATTTATTATTCGTTACGCCGCTCCAAACTTAAAGTGATCCCTAAGAGCTACACCACCCAAAAACTTCATGACTTAGGGAAACTACCCCTTAGCGTGACATGGTGGAGGCGCCGGGCAGCATAAATTCAATTATTTATCTGCGAATAATAATTGATCAAAAAAAAAATAAAACCAAAAATTTTTTTTTTTACAAAGTTCATAAAATTTATTTCATCAAATTTTATAATTCACAAATGCGTCTGCTTACTGGTAAAACCAGGTAACTGACATAACCATAGTTTTGAGATAATAGTTTTAGCAATGTCATAATACTTTAAATTAACGTGTAAGCCCTCTTGCCCCCTTGCGGGGATCAAGGGGGCGGTGCCCCTTTGCGAGGCGCGGAGCGCGGATTTTTTCATACGGCATAACTTTCGAACGGGGGGAGGTATCAATTAACTTGTTTTACCAGTAGAAAGAGCGCAAAAAACTTAACATGCCGATATATTTAACTCAGTTTCGAAAATTTTGCAGTTACTTTGGTTTTACCAGTAAGCAGACGAATGAATTGTTTAATTTAAAAATTAAACAGGTTTTTTGTTGGTTGGTTGGGTTGTCGTTTCCAACCACCCTGTATATAAGAAAATTTAACAAAAACGCATAATTGTATCAACCTACTAAAAGAAGTGCTAATAAAGCAAAAATGCCTTCATCGCACTTTTAGTAGGTAGGTCAATTAAAATGTAATTAATTTCCGTACTGTAAGCATATCATAGTTCAAAACATTTACTCATCAGGTCAATTAACTTTAATTAAGCATACAATATTATAAGCAGGTAACAAAATCATTACTCATCAGGTCAATAACTTTAATATAGAATTATAATGTGATAATTTAGCAATTAAGTTTTGTATAAATAGTGTATTTAAAACTTAATAAAACAGTATCATTTAAACTTACAATTTGAGTGTTACTCAAACCACATAAGTTAGGAAGGGTACTTCTTGCCACCTTCTCCTAATTTATTCAGAAATCAATTATTAATGTTGGGTATAATTATAATTTTCAAAATAATATAAATCGAAATTGTTTTAAAATTTCTTTTACAGAGAAAAAACATTACATTGAGGTTTATAATGGTTATCAGTACGTTGCAAATGCATTATCTGTTAAGGAATGCAGTGCTATATTTAGTTATGCGCACCAAAACACTTGGTGGAAATAAATTCAAATTAATAAAAATGCATTTTTGCGATTCCGTTAGAAAGATTATTAATCTTGGGTGTTTTAGAGTGAGTCAAACCTTAATATAAAAATTCTTTTTTATTAGCCAGGCTATTGTGAAAAATAATGCATTTTTAATTTTTTATGTGGTTAAAATTTTCCATCAAACTAATTTTGTGAAAAGCATGGTCCCTTTTGTATGGGTGTGCACTATAAATTTAATTTTATAGACGGATACGAAAATTGACTATGTTATAAAATTGCGTTTTGCCTACTGGGGAAAGGACTAAAATTCCCTATAACCTTTTGAAGAGTCCTTCAAAGAGGAGTAGTCAAAATGTAATTAATTTTCCTACGTCCAAATCGCAAATATTTACTTAATGGACATTTGTGAATATTATTCAAACATTTTCAAAATTTCTTTTGGAGGGGGCAACTTACATGAACTAATACCACCAGTTCATGTAAACAACATGTTAGAAGAAGCTCAACAAAAACTACCTGCAACGCTCAAGATTGTAAAACAACCAATAATTAAAACAACAGTGAAGAGAGATGAAATGGAAATACGTATATCAAGTCACTTTTTACTAGCAGACATCACCGAATATAATATGATAAAAATTAATCCAATCGCAACGAAGAAAGAAAATAATTCATATTGGATGCCAGAAATATCGAAGAACTTTTTAGCACTAAATTACAACAAACAACTATATTTTGAGATGAACAAAGAAGAATTTATGGATGCCATCGACATCTGCCATATCTGAAACCATACGTCTATATTCACCAACTACAATCAAGAATTCGGAAACAAATCCAAACTGTTTCATAGATCAAATTTATAGCAGACCGAATCCAAAGTTATGCAAGACAACTCAAAAATACATCAACACAACAATATGGAAACAATTGTAAACAACCAACGCATGGATGGTCATCGCTCCCCAGGCAGTAACCGCTGCTATACTATGTAATGGACAACGAGAAGAAATGAATATCAATCAAACGTGCATTATTCAAATAGCCCAAGAATGCATAATCAACACCAAATGGAACGTCTTAACACCTCAAAGGATAATTGCAGTTCCAATAGTAGCATCATACACCAAATAAATCCGCAGGACATACAACACATCCCAGACTCCATTCTTTTGGAGGCGGCAATATGTTTAATTTAAAATTAAACAGGTTTTTTGTGTGTCGTTTCCAACCACCCTGTATATAAGTAAATTAAGCAAAAAACGCATAATTGTATCAACCTACTTAAAGAAGTGCTAATAAAGCAAAAATGCCTTCATCGCACTTTTAGTAGGTCAATTAAAATGTAATTCATTTCCGTACTGTAAGCATATCATAGTTCAAAACATTTACTCATCAGGTCAATAACTTTAAATTAAAATAGCATAAAAATGTGATAATTTAGCAAATTAAGTTTTGTATAAATAGTGTACGTAAACTTAATAAAATCAGTATCATTTAAACTTACAATTTGAGTGTTACTCAAACCACATAAGTTAGGAAGGGTACTTCTTGCCACCTTCTTCTAATTTCGACATGGTCCTTCGAGCCGGATTAGGAGGGGTACTTCTTGCCACCTTCTCCTAAATTATTCAGTGTTCAACCAAAAGACAATCAGTCCAAAAAAAGCTACTCCGCGTATCGGTTCATGATGGTCATTTCGATTGCTTTGACACCTGCTGAAGTCCTCCAGTGTATGATACTAATATTAGAGTGAGTTGATTATACTTAATTGTTAATTTTATACCTGTGTAAATTGTTTCCCCCTGTAAATGTTTATAGTCAATATAGAATTTGTAGTGTGTATCCACCTTTAGTTGGAACAAATCAGTAATAAGCATATTATTATTTAGCGAGTAAGCAATATGGTTAGTATGAACGACGAACGGATGTATTGTTGTATGCATGAAAGACAGTATCGATCGAGCTGTCTTAGTATGAAGAGTGAATCGTTAGTGTATATAAGTTATGTATAAAATGTACAAAGGGAAATTAAATAAAACTGTTAAATATTAATTCTACTGAGTTCTTTATGACTACAAAGTGACACAAAGTACCCTTAGAGGAACGACCCTTATCCGATGGCAACCCCAAACATCACATGGCGACCGTGACAAGTGGCAAAAGGACCGTGACACCCGTTACAAATAAAGAAGATTAAGAAAAAATAGTAAATTTTTTGGTTTTGGAAAAAGTGTACATAAAATGGGGTCTACAAAATCAAAAGAAGAAGTGGTCATCGCGCAGACAGCCAGCGGACAAGCGTCGGTATCGGATTCAATAAGCCGTACCGAACGGATTTTGGTCATTTTAATGGGAATAATTGCAATAATAGCAGGATATATAATTTGGCAAAAGTGCAAACAAGGGATAAAAGACGATATTCAAAGGGAAATAAGTCGCAACGAAATCCGAAAAAGCCAACCAAATCTACTTCAAGTGTAATAAAAAGTGCATAAAAAACCGACAATAATTTTAAAAATAAAGTTAAAAAGTTCATTAGTCAAGTTAAAGTGTTCAAACTTAATTAAAAGTTCAAATTTAAAAAGTGCATAGCAGTTCAAATGGACTACATACATCAGGTCAACATGGTTCAACAGGAAACGAAAACTGCAACATTGGCAGAGTCGACGATTTCTACAGGAAATCAAAGTGCAACTTCCCAAGAAAAAAAATTATAGGTAAACGAACTAAAATTTTCCATACATTTTTGCTATTTGACAAAAATTTCTATGTTCTTTGTAATATGTAATATGATACATTTAATTTTAATTACGACTTGCAACTTAATCAATTCCATCATCAAACTAAACATTTTTAATTAACGATAATCTAATTTATTTGACAATTTCACCAATTTATTTTAATAATTTTCAAATTCATTAAGTTGCAAAGGTAAGAAAATAATTTTAATATCAATGGGTGCTGGTATAAATTTTAACTAAATGAGTTTAGATAAACTGAAACTAGTTCAAAAGGAGTTGTGCGATATCAAAATATATCTTAGGAAAGCGGGACCAACCCGTAGATCCAAAAAATCAGCTGATCTAACAACTAGGTTTGATAAAGCTAAGGCATTATATTCCGAATTTCGTAAAATAATTACCGAGGTTAACGAATTAATTTTAAACAAAGAAATAAGCGAAACCGATTTAAGAGAAGTTCTAGAAGTAAAAGGGGCCATTCAAGTGTTATATTCCGATATTTTAGAGTATTCAGATACAAAAGTAGAAATTAAAATGGGGAACTTTGATTTAAAGGTGGCAGTTTCACTTTTAAACCCCCTAGACGGTTCAGAAGACAAAACAATACAGCTAATTGACGCAATTCTATTATACGAATCGATGTTAGATGCAGCAGAACATGCGAATTTGATTAATTTTGTTTTAAAAACGCGTTTAGACCGTAGTGCTAAATTAAGATTGTCTCAAAAATACAGTACGGTTAAAGAATTAATTGCGGATATGAGAAAACATTTGCTAACTAAAAAATCGGATACTGCTTTACAATCAAAACTAACAAACATTTCTCAAGGTAATAAATCGATAGAAAATTTAGGTAAAGAAATCGAAGAGCTGTTTATTGATCTTACGATTTCACAAGCCGAGGGTAACGATAACGCGTATTCTGTTTTAAAACCGATAAACGAGCGGAATGCTATAAAAAGGTTTGCTGACGGGCTCAGAAACAAAAAACTAAGCACCATAATCTCAGCTAGAAATTTTTTATCGCTAAAAGATGCTATTAGATCGGCTACGGACGAAGATTCGGTCCAATCTACTCAACACGACCAACTAGTTATGTCTTACTCAAAATTCAATTACAGAAACACAAATTACCGGTCTGGTAACAATATGAATTATGGTAACAATTTTAGGGGTAGTAACTACAATCAAGGCCGAATTAACAACAATGTAGGGACCAGATATTTCAGAGGCCACAACTACGCAAATTCAAACAGAGCAAGAGGATATTTTCCGAGTACGTACAGGTCAAGGGCGAATAACTACGTTAATAATATTAGACGGCAGAATTTCACACGACACCGTGGTAATTCTAGAATCAAACGAAATCACGTTAATTTCGCGGAAGTAGAACAAGACAAACCAAATAAATACGTCTTGCAGTTTTTTCGGGAGGAAAGTAATTAGTCAAATTTATGCAATCGAAAATATGAACCGCGTTAAATTTCAAGTTTATAGCCAAAATTTAGAATTTCTAGTAGATACAGGAGCGTCACTATGTGCTATCAAATTACAAAGCTTAGATAAACATACCAAAATTCAAAATAAACGTTTAAAAATCAAAGGTATAGGCGGGAATTTAATTTCAGAAGGCTTCGTGTACATCACTTTAAAAGTAAATAATAATAGTTATTTTGAACAAAAATTTTACGTTTTTAAAAATTTACCTTGTGCGGCAGAAGGAATTATAGGTGAAGATTTTCTTACAAAATATAAAGGAAAAATTGACTACGAATTAGATTTACTAACTTTAGCAGGAAATAATACGCATAGCGTAACTTTAAATTTAAATGCAGGATCAACAAATAACATTTTAACCATCCCAGCAAGATCAGAAAGTGTCCACTACGTACCAACCGACTCTAAAGATGATTGTATAATTTTAGCCGAAGAATTGTGCGAAGGCATTTTCTTAGAGAGTGCTGTAGTTAGACCGAAAAAAGGTAAAATTCCAATTAAAATTCTCAACACAAGAGATAGCTCGGTAGTGCTCAAAAATTTTGCAGCCCAGACCCACAATTAAGACAAGTATAACATATGTAAATTTGAAATAAATGCAAATGTAACGGTAGATAGGGTAAAGAAATTGTTGAATTCGCTTGATTTAAAAGATATGACATTGGACGAACAAATTTCAATAGAAAACATATGTGCGAAATACGTTGATATTTTTCACATGCCAGGAGATAAGCTGACATCAACAAACATCTGCAAAGAAAAAATAAGATTGAAAAAGAACGCTACGCCTACATATATAAAACCATACAGATTGCCACATTCACAGAAAGAAGAAGTCGAAAAACAAGTCCAAAAAATGCTAGAAGACGACGTCATCGAGGAAACCAGATCTGAATGGTTAGCGCCACTTTTGATAGTACCGAAAAAAGGAGACGAAAAAGGTAATAAAAAATGGAGAGTGGTAATTGATTATCGACAGTTGAATACAAAAATTGAAGATGATAAATTTCCACTACCGAATATTACGGAAATCTTAGATTCGTTATCAGGAGCAGTTTATTTCAGTCATTTGGATCTAAGTCAAGGTTACTATCAAGTGGAATTAGAGCAAGAAAGTAGACAGTACACTGCATTTACGACTAACAAAGCGCAGTATCAGCTTAAAAGACTTCCGATGGGGTTAAAGATCAGCCCGCGTAGCTTTTCCAGGGTAATGACCGTCGCAATGTCCGGATTAAATTACGAAAAATGTTTTATTTATTTAGATGATTTAATTGTTTTTGGTAGAAATTTACAAAATCATAACGCTAATTTAATAAATGTTTTTGAAAGGTTAAGGAAAGTAAATTTAAAATTAAATCCGTTAAAATGCGAATTTCTAAAGAAACAGATACTTTATTTAGGTTTTGTTATAACGTCAGAAGGTATCTTACCAGATCCACAAAAAATCCGCGTATTACAAGATTACCCAATACCAAAAAATAGTGACGAGGTAAAACGCTTCGTAGCTTTTGCAAACTACTACCGGAAATACATACAAAAATTTGCTGAAATGGCAGCACCTTTAAACAAGTTGACTAGGAAATATGCAAATTTCGAATGGACAAACGAATGCCAAAAATCTTTTGAGTTTTTGAAGAATGCATTAACAGAACCACCAGTACTAGCGTATCCAGACTTTTCGGAAGAAAACGAATTTATTTTGAGAAAGGACGCATCAGGAAGCGCAATAGCAGGAATTCTATCGAATAAGGACGATAAACCAGTAAGTTTTGCAAGTAGAGGACTAAACAAAAGTGAATTAAATTACGCAACGATCGAAAAAGAACTTTTAGCAATAGTATGGACGATTAAATATTTTCGACCTTATTTATTTGGAAGACATTTCAAAATTTTAACAGATCATAAACCTTTACTTTACTTATTTAACCATTCAAATCCGTCCAGTCGATTAACAAAATTTAGGTTGTTACTGGAAGAATACGACTTTCACGTCGAATATGTGAAGGGAAAAGATAATGTAACCGCGGATGCATTATCAAGAATAACCATAACATCTAAAGATTTGACAGAGATGAACAAAAATATCCTGAACGTAATCACAAGAGCGCAAAGTAAGAAGAAAGGAGAAGAAAAAATTCGTAACAAGGAAGTAAAGTCACCAAACTCAAATATTTCTATAAAGGATAGGCGTCATGAACCTAAACTCGTAGAAATACTTAAGAAACCAAAGGATAGCGTAGAATTCGTACTGGAAACGACTAGAAAAATGGAAACTTTGAGAAAAATGGAGCACATCAGCACAAAAAGTAATACACTAATATATATACCGTCTCTAGAAACTATTTATATGGACCCAAAAACCTACTCATTGGCAACACGAGATGTTCTATTGAAGGATTTGGATATTCTATGTAAACAAGCAAATATTCCGGAAATAGTAATAATTAAAAATGAGAAAAATGGAAAGTTTATAAAAGCAATAAGCGCTAATATAAAAAATAACTCCAATTGGGCCAGAAGAGGACCTCGACTATGCATAGTACAAGGAGTACAAAGAATAAAAAATAGAGACTCAAAGAAAATAATTTTAAATAATTTCCATTTATTACCGACCGCAGGTCATTGTGCTTTCCAAAGAATGCTGAATAATATTAAAAAACGATTTTATTGGCCAGGTATGGCAGAAGATATAAAAAATTACGTGAAAAAATGTGACAGTTGTCAACGCCAGAAACACACCAGGCATACTAAAGAACCAATGGTTATCACGAATACAGCAAACTCGGCGTTTCAAAAAATATTTTTGGATCTAGTAGGTCCAATAGAAACAGATTGCAATGGATTTTCTTATATTTTAACACTGCAATGTGATTTAACAAAATTCGTAGAAGCGTATCCCATTGAAGCAAAAGACGCGTTAACCGTAGCAAAATCATTTGTAGACAATTTCATTTTAAGGTACGGTATTCCCAGCGAAATCGCAACCGACAGGGGAACCGAGTTTATTTCAAGTACGATGCAAGAAACTTGCAAATTATTAAAAATAAGTCAAATTTCGAGTACTGCTTACCATCATCAAAGCATCGGTAGTTTAGAGAATTCACATAAAGTTCTAGGAGCATTTTTGAGAACCGTTACCAAAAACCAAAGTTTTTCATGGAGCAATTGGCTTCCTTATTATTCATTTGCTTATAACACGACAGTGCATACAGAAACCAAGTACACTCCTTACGAACTCGTTTTCGGTAAAATATGTAATATACCAGGTACCTTAATAGGGAAAATTGAACCATTGTATAATTTTGATAACTACCCGTTAGAGCTAAAATATAGGTTACAAAAAGCTCACGAGGACGCTAGACAAAATTTAATAAATAGTAAAATAAAAAGGAAAATTATGTACGATAGAAATGTTAACCCAGTCAATTATAATAAGAATGACCTAATTTTAATTAAAAGTGAGAGTGGGCCAAAACTAAGTGAAATTTTCAAAGGACCTTATAAAGTGATCGAGGACATCCCTCCAAACGTGAAAATTTTAAACAAAAAAGGTCAAGTGGACATTGTGCATAAAAATAGAACAAAACGTTACTTCAATTAAAATATTAAATTTCCAAGTTTACGTTTGTTTACTATATGCAATATTATGCATATAGGTAAATTTTCTTTAATGCAATTTATGTATATCATTATCATGTGTATGTTTTATATTATTCTAGTTGTAATTGAACCGGTCTTTTAATTAGTAATTTTTAAACTTTTAATTTTTAAATTAAATTTTAGTAATTAGTAAACCAATAGGTTATGCATATTTTAAGTTGTAATTTAGTTGTACCAACGAAACAAAAAAAAAGAGAGAGGTGGAGAGGTTACCTAAACTCTACGTAAACACAATTATCTCAAGGCATATGTAAGAGCAAAAGAATTTAAATTCCAAAGGAGATAAATTCTTTTATTCGCCGAGGGAGATGTAGTGTGTATCCACCTTTAGTTGGAACAAATCAGTAATAAGCATATTATTATTTAGCGAGTAAGTAATATGGTTAGTATGAACGACGAACGGATGTATTGTTGTATGCATGAAAGACAGTATCGATCGAGCTGTCTTAGTATGAAGTATGAATCGTTAGTGTATATAAGTTATGTATAAAATGTACAAAGGGAAATTAAATAAAACTGTTAAATATTAATTCTACTGAGTTCTTTATGACTACAAAGTGACACAAAGTACCCTTAGAGGAACGACCCTTATCCGATGGCAACCCCAAACATCACAAATTTGTTAATAAGTCGATTTGTTATTTAAAGCTACGAACCATCAAATCCGGTGGTGTGCTACATGAGCATCAACGCGACAATACTATCAATTATAAAAGTAGAATAGCTCAACATGATGCTGATTGTTTGTTCAGAAACCCAACCACAATCGGAGAACAAAATGAAGGAAATGAATCTAATGAAATACCGACATTTATACTACAAGAACATGAAAACTTGTAAAATTTACAAGAACGAGATTACGAAATTGTAGAAATAAAGGAAGCAATTAAAAATCCCCAAAGTCAAAACGTTACCATCGGATTAAGATGACTAACAAAAAAATTTATAATTATTGATGGAGTGCGTTATAAGAAAATTGCAAGTGTTTAATTTAAAATTAATCAGAGTTTTTTATTGGTTCACATAAACCATCTGTAGTGTCCTAAATACTATAATTGTAATAATTTAAAGTATTTAGTTTACGCTGACTGGCGTCTAGTAATTGCAAATATGTAAGGATGCGTACTTTGCAATTACTAATCGTAACACTTATTAATGTAATTCAATAGCTTAATATAAAAAGGTAGTGGTCATTAGTAGGGTAGTTTTAAGAGTAGTTAGGGAACTATTATGTAAGATAGATTATAAGTATCTGAGAGTGTGTCATAATCATGATTGTGAATAATAAAGAAGATAATAAAATTATAACAGGATATTTATCTAATTATTCCATCATAAATAATATTCCCACATTTATCCACTACATGGCGAATCTTGCCAGGATCGGTGTTAGCTCAGTTTTATGCTGCAATTATTAGTGAATCCAAAAGGATTTTAAAGCAAGACATTCCAAAATTTGCAGTAGTACGGGACGATGTTAAAAATAAGGTAATCTTAAATTTTAATAAATATGTTAAGTTAGCCACAACAGTTTGGTACTCTTTAGAAATAGAACAAGTATTGATAATTAAAAGAGATTTTGTAAAAATTAGGGAACGAATCTGTCGGACATTTAAAGTTTTACAACATTTGTTTTTTAGCACATTTGTCCTATGTACGTCCGTAGTTCGTTTATAGTACGTCCGTTCGTCCATCATACGAACTTTGTACGTACATAGAACGAACGTGTGCTACTGGGGTACCGATTTCATGTTTAACATTAATTGATTGTTTAATTTTAAAAATTAAACAGTTTTTTGTTTATCGTTTTAAACCATCCTGTATATAACAATAAGTTAAAAGTAAACGCATAATTGTAAAAACCTGCTTAAAAGTACAAATAAACCAAAATGCACCTACAAGTACTTTAAGTAGGTCACATTAAATCCCACATATGTCATTACTCATCAGGTAATTTAACTGTTTAATTAAAATTTAGCACTAATGAAAAACCACATGTAATTACTCATCAGTAAAAATTGATAATTTAGCATTAAGAAAGTGTATAAATATTGTAAATAAAATTAAATAAGAAGAGCAGCATTTAGACTGCTGTTTGATTCGTTACTCCCATCACCGAAGTATAAGATAGAGTGTTATTGGACTTAAGTCTATCCCGAAACCTTTGTGAGACTGCAAAGGATAACATCTCTCATCTTCTACCTTCGACATTGATCCTTCTATTAAAGAAGAAATGCAAACGGATTCCGATTCGGAAGAGATTTGTTCCGATACAATTAATCCTTATATTAAAGAGGAAAATAATTATTTGGAGACAAAAATGGCTTTATATCGATACAGTTTTTTGATTTCGTGAGCAAAATTTTACCCAACGAATTTGATGGTTCACAGAGTAGGTTACAATCATTCTTAGATTCTTTACAATTGTTAAAAACTAACTCTGAAGGACATAATATATAGGACATAATATGAAGGACATAAATAATGCTATTGCTTTTGTTAAAACTAAACTTACGGGTAAAGCGCGAGATTTAATTACGGATACAGATACAGGAAAAAAGGTAGTAAATAAAGAAAATTCAAGTATTAAATTACAAGAGACTAAAGCTAGCCATTTAATCTCACGTTCTAAGGGGATTCCCACAATACTGCCGTCCAACGCTAAAACGCAGTATCTCCAAAGTCGTTGTTTCGAGAAAACGCTCATTTAGGTATTTCCTAAATGAGCGTTTTCTCGAAACAACGATTTTGGAGATACTGCGTTTTAGCGTTGGACGGCAGAATAGCGCCAAGCGCCAGCCAAATGAAGTAACATTTTTAGGACATAAAATTACAGATAAAGGAATTTTGCCGGATGATTCTAAATATAATGCTGTAAATAAATTTCCAATACCAACAGATGCTGATTCGGCAAAGCGTTTTATTGCATTTTGTAATTATTATAGATGGTTTATTCCAAATTTCGCTGAATTTGCAAAACCAATTAATAAATTAGCTAGAAAAAAATACTATTTTTTATGGAACAATGAATGTCAAGCGTCCTTTGACAAACTAAGAAATTCGCTATTAAGTCCAGAAATATTGCAGTATCCAGATTTCACAAAACAATTTATTTTGACTACTGACGCATCGAAAGCGGCCTGTGGGGCCATATTTTCTAAAAATTTTGACGGGAAAAAATTACCAATAGCGTATGCATCGAGATCGTTTACTAAAGGAGAAATTAATAAGTCTACTATTGAAATAGAACTTGCCGCTATACATTGGGCTATACATTATTTTTGGCCATATTTATTTGGTACGAAATTTGTAGTGAAAACCGATCACAGACCTTTGGTATATCTTTTCGCCTTTTCCATATAGAATACATTAAAGAGAAAGATAATGCAGGAGCGGATGCATTGTCTAGAATTAATATTATTGAATTAAAAGATATGTTAAATAAAAATAATAAAGTAGGTACTTCTTGTTGTTACTAGGGCAATGTCGCGTAGATATTCCAACGCAACAGAAATTAGCAATTCGGAAAGCAAAGAGATGATCTCAATGGTTCGAGAAACTTCAAATGCTAATGATATATTAAGTTTACCAGTTTTAAAGTTTATGATTAAGCCCACTTATCTTAGGACAATGATGGGAAAACGTGGTAAATCCAGTTTTCACAGAGAATGGCAGATTACTAATGATAATTTTTCTTTAGAAAAAATTTTATCTAGGCTAGATTTAGAGGCCGGTAATTTGTGTGTCAATAATGTGAAACTGAGTATGGATGATCCTATATTTAAAAGGTGCACCGTAAATAAATTTAAGGAAATAGGATCAAGTGAGCTCAAGAATTTAAAAATTACATTAGTAAGGGATCCCAAAATAATTAATAATTCAAGCGAAAAAAAAACAAAACAGTCAATACATTTTATATTGGAAAATGTTAAATTCCTTTGTAAAATGCTTATAATCAATGTAAACTGATATTGAACATCATCTTAACGACCAACGTTAGTCTGTAAGAATAGTTTAGTTGAGTGAAAACTTTGGAAATATTAACATCAAATTAAAATAAACGCTACTTCTCTTTATTTTAAAAATTGAAGTTTTTATTCATCACCTCTTCTCAACAAATTTACGAAAACAAAATTCAAAATTACATAAATAATATAATATTAGATGTAAATTTTAATACTCCTAATTTTTTTAAGAATGCCTTTCCAAATTGTACGTACCGAAACTCATTCTTGCGAAAAGGGAGATGTAGTGTCCTAAATAATGTAATTGTAATAATTTAAGGTATTTCGTTTATACTGACTGGCGTCTAGTAATTGCAAATATGTAGGATGCGTACTTTGCAATTACTAATCGTAACACTTATTAATGTAAGTCAATAGTTTAATATAAAAAGGTAGTAGTCATAACTAGTAGGGTAGTTTTAAGAGTAGTTAGGGAACTACTATGTAAGATAAGTTATAAGTATCTTAGAGTGTGTCATAATCATGATTGTGAATAATAAAGTAGATAATAAATTATAACAGGATATTTATCTAATTATTCCAACATAAATAATATTCCCACATTTATTCCACTACACTTATCCGTATAGAATACTGAATACTTAAAACATTTTTGAATTAATATAAAGAAATACGATCTTGAATTTTCAATACCATTAATTCACGATTTTAATACCTTCTAATAAATAATAATATTGTTGTAAATTGGAGGGACGTCTTAAACCATAATGTACTACTAATAAGTAATAAGTTTTATATATTTTAGAACATAAATATATTATTGTAAATAATAATTGTTAAGAATTTTAATTGTTAAAACTAAAAGTAAAGGCTAAATTAAAACAAAGTGACATATTGGAACTAAATAAATCGGAAGTGAATAATAATATAAAATAATTATTTTTTAATGTTAAAACCAATGAACAAGAAACAAGTACGTGGTGAACAGTTCAGATCAACAAAATGGACCCTAATAAATTAATAAAGTGTAATGTAACTAGGAACAATTCGAGATAAAGATAGATGGGAAAAATAGTTAGAATCTGGATAATATCTCATAAAATTTTTGTTTTTTTGATTGATTAAATAATATTGCTAGACGCAATTAATATACTTGTTAATTTTAAATTAATTTAGATCAAATGATGCACAATCTATTTTCAACAGCAGACGCACCATTAGGAAAATGTCGATTCCATTAATTTTTTTTTAAACTTCATTTCAATATAATATCATTAGTAATGTTAATGAATATAATCACAAGATTGGAATCTGGATTACACATAGAACACCTGGGAAATGCAATTATCAAATGAGGAATATTTAAGATGGAAATGAAATACAGCATACAAGAATTAAATCAAGATATGGAAGCAGTGGAGCAAGTCACTCAGCTATTTGAACAATTATGTAATAAAATAAACCAGATACATCCAAGTACAGATTGTCACATATTCAATCATCTTTAAATGAGTTAAAAGAAAAAATCACATATAAAAGATGGGAAAACAAAAAATGCAGTGGATCAAAGAAGGGTTGAAAATGGAAATGTAAGAAAAAAGAGAAGATATTTAGGTGAAATAATGTCACAAATGTAAAAATATTAGTACACAAGTCGCTTTAGCAACTATGCTAAATTGACATTATTGGTATAAGGCGGCCCTGGATATAATTAGCTAACTGAGAAAATAAATTGATTGCAAATTGTTTTAATAATAAGTGGAGGGTTATTTAAATCTTCTTGGGAAGTAAATGAATTGATAAGAGTTAGTATACAAACGTGATTTCTAAAGTTAGAAAAGAGATTGTAAGAGACGCGATATCGCCATGGTTCCGATAAGAAGATTTCATCCCTTATTAACAAAGTAGGACTTAGTTTTAAGATGTAATTTGGAAGGTTGAATAAATGTGTTAATAGTTGAATGAATTTAATTAAAATAAATAAAGATCCCGCACGATACGGTCGTGACAATAATGACATCAATTTTTAGAGTAAATGATGAAGTATACCAGGTGGACATAGATAATTTACAAAAGAATCAACAAGAATTACGGAAAGTTCATGTTATCAGCAATATCTACATTCAATGAAACCGAAGTATGAATAAACAACAAAGTAGAACAATTTCGAAATAAAATAAATCAAGCAATAGAAAAGAAACAAGAATAGAAAAAAATTCAAGGAGAGAAATTAGAGATGCAAATATTGAATTCTTTCCAAATAGCGAATATTTATATAAGTATGGAAATTTGTGAATTTTACACAAACATTTTAATTTAAAAAATTAAATATAATTAAATTTAGTATTTAGAAATTCTGACCATCCTGTGTATAATTAATATTATAAAAAATAAAGCATATTTGCACATTCTTCAATTCTATTGAACAAAATAAATAAGTCGATCAATAGAATAGCAACGTATTATAAAATGTAAAAATTAAATATATTTTAAACTGTAACAATTAAATGGGCACGTGGAAAAAATATGCTTACACCACATTTATATTTCTATATACTCTGTAGAAATGTAAATAAATCGATCTACAATCATATTTTTGTATTTTTACAGTCCCATAACCAGGTCACCAAAACCAGACAATTAGGTCCAAAACCATCACCGCGAGGCCAGAAGGCCTCCAAAAAATTCTTCAGCACTACACCATAACCAAATGAAGGAGATATGGGGTTATTACCTTGGCGCTCCATCCAATGGCAAGGAGCAAAATAGAATAAATCGAATTACCACAAGAACGTTTTGTGCGTAACTTCCGCATTTTCAAGTTATCCCAAGAGGGATTTTTTCAATCGTGTTTCTGCTTTCTTAATGTTGTTGGGGTCAAAGGATTGATTTGTAAAATTTGTGTATTTATCAATTATATTAAATGATGATTAGTAATTTGATATGTAAAAATATTTATGTAATGTAAAATTTATGAAATTATAAATTGTTCTTCTAAAGAATGAAATTGTTCTATGACCAAGGATATGTCAAAGATTTGAATGAATGTCCAAGATGAAATTTTATTTAGTGCATAGCCAGCAACATCTTAAATCAAATTTGATTTTTTTCCCAGCTCTTTTAAATTAATGCTTCCTAATTTATTATTTCTGCGTTTAAGAATTTATGATTTGGCTCTAAAAATTTTTTTAAATGAAGTTTGTATTATTATTATTTTCTTTTGTTTGTACGCCTAAAGAAAAAATTTGAAATAACGTGAAGAAAATGTAACTGAATATAATTATCTACATGTAAAATTTGGATTAAGTGTATTTTTGGTATAAGTAGATTTGGGGTTTTATGTTTGAAAATTTAATTTTTTCAAATTTTCATTTGAAATTTCCTAAAATTGATTAAACAGTTTTATGCATGAATTTTTTATAACATTAATATAGGACTTTTTCGCCGACATTTGTTTTATGTTAAAAGTTTCTAAAGTACCTGAAAAGTTTGTTGTTTTTTGAAATTCGAGAAATTTTAATTTTGTAAAATTTGGAATTTTTAGGTTCTATTAGGCACGATTTCAAGCAATTAATATTATTAATTGCTTGAAATCGTGAACAATAATTTTTGGCAGTAATAAAAGTGAATATCTGTCGATTATTTCTGTCGATTACTTATTTTCTTCCGTTTTTGGTTGTTGATTTTGAAAATTTGCTGTAATTTATTTATAAAAAGAAGGTAGTTTCTAAAATATTTTCTTTTATAATTATTTTTCGAAAATTTATTTATGTATTTAAAATTTCTAGGTGGTTTTTGTATTTTGAAATGCATGGATTTTAAATAACGTGAATTAATTAATTCTGGTGACGTTAATAAATTTTGGTCTTCTAATTTAATTGGTTGTTTGTTTTTTGCAGTAAGATTAATTTTTTATCATTTCGATTATGATTTTTAGAATTATTTAGTTTCAACAATAAATTATTTGTTTGAATGTTATTAAAACTCAATTTTGAATGTTCAAGATTATCGATTGTATTTTGATTTGAATTTTCATTTTCTAATTTTGTTGACTCTAAATTTTGTTTTATTATTCGTTCGGTTTTTGAAATTTGGTTTTGTAATATTCGCAATTCATTAACACTGTCAGCTATTAGGGGTTAGCAATTATTTATTGGTTCATGATTTTTAAAATGATTTTGTCTTTTTTTGAAAAACATTATTTTTTTAATTTGTGGGTTTTAAGGAATTCATTAGGTTATATGTATGTGGGTGTGATGGCAACTGATAAGTTTTGATTATATTTAAATTTTTACAGTTATCCTATTAATCCGTCAAATTTTTGTGAGAATTTAAAAATGTAAAATTTGCGTTTTTCATTACTTTTGAAAATTTTAGGTAAAGGAGTATTTAGTATATAAAATTTTGTTATGATGTGCTAATCCATAAAAGGTATGAATTTGAAAATTTTCAGTTTTTACTGTGTAATTTTTAAAATATTTTAAAGCTGGTTCTGAATTTATTAAACTGTTTGCACTTCCAGTAACGATTAAAATTTTTGCTTGGATTTCAGAAATATATTAAATGAATCGTGGATTAGATTCTGGTGTGTCGAAATTTTTTACATAAATAGTTAAGCTATTTATGTTTTCTATCTTTCTCTAATTGAAAATTTTGGGGTTGACATATTTTTGTTTTATCTGGACAGAAAAGTTATTAAATAAAATCCAAATATCTTCGTTCATAAGTCAAATTAAAGTTGTGGATAAATTGCGATTTTTGTTATTTATTTACTAAATAAATACGACTATTTCGTTCGGATTATATTTAAGGATTAGGAATTAAATTGAGCTTTTACTCACGTTATTATTAATATCTTCATTTGTTTTTCTTGCTCGTTGTAAATGTTTGATCGACGGCCTCTTACTTGTGGATTCTTGTTTACGTAGCTTGCAGGGGTTGATCGTGTTCTTAAAATTAATGTGGCAATTTTTTTACACTTGTTGCTGATGTGGCTTCGGTGATTCCAACACGAAATTTGTTCCCGAAACTACCGAAATTCGCATCCGCACGACTGCACCAGTTAAATTTCATACACTTTCAAATTTGTTTTTAAAAACTATTAATTTATTTAATTATTTATTTATTACAACTTGAATTGATTAAAATACTTGAACTTCAACTAGCAAACTATCAACATAACCACATAACGTCTTCTAAATCTAATCTTATACGAATGCTTTGACATATTACTTCATCCTTATATTTATAACTTTACATTTGCAAATATGCATTTTCAATGGTATTTCCTTTGGTGTTTTAAAACATGGGAAATGCAGAATTGTCGCTTACATGTTCGTTACAGTTCTTTCACCCTTTATTATAATAAGTAGGATGTGTTGTTATATAATATTATTATTATAAATTGGACTGCGTTATGCATAACTTGACCAAGCGCCAAATGTGAGTTTTTTTATTTTCTTACTATAAATCAGCTTATCATCGATTAGAGGTGATTTTTCGCATGTTAGTCAAAAAGAGTGCCAATAACTATTATATCTAAGAACTAAAGAAAAAATGAAAAACTTTCCATTTTAAAGTGAAAAATTGCGCTTAGGAATTATGCATTTACTACGCAATCAATTTTATATGATCCAAAACTGTCGATTAGTCAATTTATGCAAAATAAATATATTAGATTCACCAATATTAGTTCATTTTTTTATGAATAAATGAGTGAAATATTTATTGAAAATTAAAAAAATTAATACAGATACAGCAAAATGTTATTTTAATTTAAATCTATCTTCTTCAATATCAAAATCAACTTCTCCATTAAACCCTTCTATATCCTCTTCGATATTGGGATCACCCAATAATTACATAAAAATGTTTAGCATCATTTGGAATCAAATTCAATAGGAATTTCAAGTCGGCAAGTTTTTTTTCTGGAATGGGCTTACCATTTGACCAATTCTTCTTGGCTTGTCTTCTTGCCGGCCTTCCACGTTTCTTCTATATGTCGATTTCTTGAGCTTCATCCCCAAAATGATATTTAACAAAAAGTTTGTGAGGATTTTCTTTTCGATTTTCGATTTCTTTCAACTTAAGCCAATTTATTTTATTACGTATTATCGATGTCTACTTTTCGATTGACAATAGATTTTTATAAATCCGCTATACTACAAATGTCCTCTTTTTCCATCATATGAACAATGAGCGAGTTCTTTCTTCTGCAGGATTTCATTACGTTCATGTAATCTTCTGGAGTGTATAATCTTTGCTGTAACTTCAAGGCACATTCAATGTCACCAAAATCGGTGTCATTGGGAAGAAATCTATGCCCAGAAGTCAAAAATCGCTGGGTGATCTTTTCCAGTGACGGATGGGCATCAAGAATCGCATTTAACATTAAAACCATTTTAATATTTCTCTTTTGCCCTCAGCAACTATCCGACCACAGTATTAAATGTGTACAGGAGGCATCCATATCTTGCATAATATGCCTAAACAAGTAGGAACCTACTTCTTGAGCTCCTCGCCCAATAAAATATGCCTCTTAAAAACATCAAAATAAGAAAACAAGAAGATGGGCAACACCTATTTAGCTTAATAAAATAAAATATTATATAATTCAGAAACTGAAAAGTTTAGGTGGTTCTATAGCATCCAGAACTTGAGAACATGAGTAGGTCCTTTCATCGGGCTTTGTGGGGCATTTCCACGATGTTAATGACTTTTTCATGGCCTTAATCGTGACATTATTGTCGTCAAAGCCCACAATTTGTCCAGGATGGAACTCTCCTTCGTAATGAAAAATGACAACCTCTTCAAAGTTAAAATTAAAATTTTTAGTTGGTTTGCCTACCACATATACCATAAACACATTTTCTTGCCGTTGCTCTTCAGCTAACTCATCAAAATCACAATCATCAGATAAGATGTCATCAAAGATACTCGTATTTTCATGTCCAGAAGTGGTAGGTGTATCTTCTAGCATCTCATCATCTGTAGATGAATTTACATCGCAAACGCTTTATCCAGCCGGAGTAGTAATTTTGTTTTATGCGATTTTGTATTTTTGTGCCTTCTGATCTTTTAATTGCGAGGCTCTAAATGAACATGGATTGAATGTCGCCTTGATTGCATGAAGATCTTGGTACTATGCGCTATTATTGATAATATTGGCAGCAATTTCATTGGTCGGTTTGGAATAGGGATTATTAGTGCCACTTTCCATTGTTTAGGAAAATATTCCATGTGTATGATAGCATTGTAGATAAATCTTAAGAGCTTTATACTAGATTTTGATGTTCGTTATTGTAACACCCTGCCCATAATTAGATCAAAGTACGATGCTTTCTTTGGATTTGTCTCGTTTGATTTCATTGGCTTTAATAGTTTTGATCGGCAACCGCATCTGGAGAGGTGCATCCATGTATTGAAGAATTTTGAAGGTTTCATCTGTTATTAGGTTGGAAGGGTATGGCTTGAATACTCCTGATAAATTTAAAGAAAGAAAATAAAGAAAATAATTTAAAAAAAACCATTAGCCTTTTCTTGATCACTACTTGCCCAATCCGATTGGCGGAACAAATTGTTGTGGACGCTTCATATTTTTTGTGACCTTCAATAATGAGCAATCATTAGTTTCTGTGGCTGATAAGTTACCATTATAATCGTTAAATAATTAATTTTTAATGTTAAGAATTAATGCCTGAAGTTCTTGCGATTTTCTGTTAAATTTATTCTTATCCTCTGGTGCTCTTGTAAATTGCCATAGTTCCGAGTTTTTCGTTTTTATGTAACTGTTTGCTTGATAATTAATACATTTTATTGACAAGAGTCGTTAATCGGTTAAGCATGGTTCCCATTTGCTCGATAAGTTTTTTCATCATTGTTTTGAGCTCGTCCATATCGTTATTATTTTGCTGTACTGGATAAGCTCGTTTACTTGACTGGGCCGATTTGTGCCTTGGTTTTATCATGGTTTAGTGTGTGCTAATTGCGGCAAAATTACTGGATGTTGTATATTCCTGTTAATATGGTAGTTTTTATTAGGTGTTTTATTGTTTCTTTCTCTCAAGGTTGGGTACAATCGCTGTTGCAGTTGTTTATATAAAAGACATCCTCTATAATTTTCAGGATGAGCATCATCGCAATTTACGCATATAACTTCTTGGTCGTTTTCTTTTCTATTGCATTCACTTGTCCCATGATCGCCTATGTTGGAGATTTGTTACAGAATTTTTGTGTGTCCATATCGCTGACATTTTGCATTCTGTGGTATCGCTCTCTTGGTGTGAGGGGTCTCAAACTGTACGATAGTGTTCTTGATGCGATCAATTTTATAAACTTGTTCGTTATTTTCCTGCTGTTTGATTTCAACTTAGAACATGGGCAATGCGGTTTTGTTTACTCTGTGCTTTATGTCCCAATTTTTACATCTCAACTTTGAGTCGTTCAATGTCTGATGATTGATGCAGTTTCTGCAGTACCACTCGAAAACTTCGCTCCTGGTTAGGGTTGTACGTGTGTAAGTCTGTTTTTTTGCTTGCAGTTCCTTCTGAATTTTCGCCAGCTTTTGATTGGATTTTGACTTGATCTCTATTTATAGTTTTAATAAGGTAGCTGTCCTTTGCTACTTTATCCAATACTTTTACTAGCGGTTGTATGTTGTTTACACCATCTACAAAAATTGGTAATGGCTGAGGTTCTGAACCTTGGTCCTCATGTTCTTCGTCATTTCCAATCGGTATAAATCTTTTTTTTTTAGTTTGAATGGCTATTTGACCAATAATCACTAATTTTCTTCTGTGTTTGGGTCCCGATATTTTGTTCCGGGCTTCGCAATCTCTTCTTATTGTTTCCAGTTATTTTCCATTCATTCGTTTTAGGTTAAGGTGGAAAATCAGGCCCTCCCACGGGTACGTATTAATAAGATAATGAAAGATGTTGCGGGGGGTTGTTGTTGTTGTTGCTTGTGTATTTCCTAGATGTTGTTGGTTGTAATATTATGTTATGGTATAAGGTAGCATAGGTTGCCTTTATTCAAGATTTTGGATCATTCGTGGCTGGTGCTCAACGTTTGGATTGTCGGAAAGCGCCGGGAACAGATAACATTCCGACGGAAGTCCTCAAGGTAGTTGCCCAGAAGCCACCCTTGCCGTATTCGACAAGTGCCTGACGGCGGGAACATTCCCGGCGATCTGGAAGAAGGCAACACTGGTGCAGCTCAAAAAGGGAGAAAACCCGCTGGAGAACCCAAGCTCCTACCGACCCATTTCTCTGATAGACGGTATGGGCAAGCTGTATGAAAGATTGCTACTATTCAGACTGCAATCGCAACTTCAGAGCGACGAAGGTCTTTCAGATCTCCATTTTGGATTCCAAAATGGCCGCTCCACCATCGACGCCCTAAACACCATCATAGAGAGGGCGAGAAAGGCGAAGGCAGGAACACGGAGGACAAGAGAAATCTGTCTCCTAGACGTGCAGAATACAATCAACTCGGCAAAGTGGAGCCATATTGTGGAAGAGCTGGAAGTTAGAGGAACTCCAAACGACATCATAAATACGATCAAGGATTATCTTAACCAATGCACTATTATCATCGATGAGGCGCTGCTACAGTCGGAAGTGCAAGTGACAAGTGGGGTTCCACGGGGTTCAGTATTGGAGCCGACCCTGTAGAAAGAGGTTGCTGCGTCTGGAACTTCTAGAAGGCGCAACACTTGTGGGATTTGTGGACGATCTGTCCCTAGTAATCATTTTGTAAAGGAGGTTTGCATCTGCACTTGTGCCAAATTTCATGCTTCTGTCACAAAGTGCAAGGTCTATAGTAAATTTATCGGGCTGACAACAATATGAAAACTAACGCAACATACTTTAATAAGAAACACACAGTTAAAATAACATAAATTTATTAAGTTAAAATTAATAATTTAAAAAAACACAGAAAATACCCAAAATTTGCAGTTGTCGTACATAGCCTACTCTGCAAGATTACAAATAAAAATATTGCGATAACAACAACGACCAATACACTATCGAAAACTAATGCCCCATTTACGCAAGATGCTTTTAGCATTATTTTAAAAATTCAAATCAAAATAATGCTCCAAGCAATATGCGCACAGAAAAGCTCCAAAAAATGAATAAAAACAATAAAATGCAAGTGAATAAATACACAAAGTACAGAATACAATAATAAATTTAAATAATAACAATTAATTTTGTAGCTGTCTTGTATAGCCTACTCCTCAAGATTACAAAAGAACGATGTTGTGATAGCATTTGGCGGCGCGTCAAATCCACAAATAATCACAAGTCAATCAAGTTAACCCATATAACTAAAGAGAAACAACATTGCGTGCAGGAACAAGATATTAAGTGCTGAGGAAAATGGCCATCAGTACCCTATAAGAAATACAAAGTTACACATATCATACATAAATCGAAAAAAAATTACCCTAAGGTCCAGCGACAAGTGCTCTGAAGGATGCATCTAAGGTTAGTGAAGACACTAAAAACAGCAACGTCAGAAAAAATTTACCAAAAAAACTAAGCAACTTACAGAGGAAGAACAGCGCCACCATAATTAATGCCTACCTAGTAAGTGTACATAGCTAAATTCACATAGCTGATGTTATCTATGTGAATATTCATGGTCAGAAGGTGGTCTGAGAGCCGCTTCTTCTTCGCGTCACTCCGTATTGCGGGCTGGGACCTCGACCTGTTTACCGCGTCATCGCTATGCAACCGGCGTTCCAGGATGATTACGCTGGAGCTTTGCCCGCGTGTAGGCTCTGTAGTCGAACCAGAGGGAGCGTTACTGGCGACAACATCCGAAGGGAGAACAGCAGCATTCGCGGCCACCTCATGATCCAGAGGTGGGCTCATTTCCGCCTCCAACTTCACATGTTTCTGCTGCAAAACCTTGGTCCTAGCGTCGCGTGCTTCCGCAAAGATGCTTCCTTGGAAGGGGTCGATTTCGATTCCGTACTCTATGACATTACAAAAATAACTATGTAAAATGCAAAAAAAATTAAATAAATATAATACCATTAGAAAACTGGCGCTGTAAATCCGCAGCGATGATGGCCCAGTATTTCTTAAAGGTGGACTGTGTATAAGCTGCGCCGTCCTTCCTGCGCATGCTATACGCGTACTCAGTTAGGATCACATTGAGCTGGACCGGGGTGGTGTTCTTGTCCACCGTGTAGCCACGAATCTTACAGAATTCCTCGAAAGCACGCATCCGTGAAATCCTAGCAGGGTTCCTAATCATGGAGATTGTCTTGAAGTCTTCGTGGGCCACCTCGCCGGCAGCGTAGGAAGAAATACGAGCTGTAGAGGTCATGAAATGAGCGGTAGGTGTAGTATGGGTGGTTCCTAATAAGAAAAACAAGCAAGGCATTAGAAAACGCAAAAAAGAGCAAATAAAGTACCTTGTACACTATGTACACCGATGTACAAAAATCGCAATAAAATTGTGCAAAACACAGCAGTACGAGTTATATTCTATAATTAAAGTGCAAGACACTAGATAAATACTTCCTTTATCTAGTGTTACTGAATTTGCATTTCCCATGGGAAATGCATCAATTGCAAAAACCTCAAATGTCAATAAAAGTTCCACTGGAAAATAAGTTGTTATAGCAGATTAAGAACATTCGTTCATGTAGTATTATCTTTGTAAAAGTAGTTTCAGTTAAGTGTTAGAATTCAATAAAAATCAAGTTTGTAATAAGTTTTAACTAATTATTAAATGAAATCAAAGTTTAAGTTTTTTTAAAAAAATTAAATTGGGTAAACCCAAACTTAACTTACGGACCAAACAAATAAAAATAGCAAAAAGAACTACGCATTGCAGAAATATGCAACGAAATCAAATTGAAATAAAAAAAATATATAATAAAATTTTTTGCAGTTTTTTACCAGGATTTCATAAATTAATTGAAACTTTGGAATTCGTAAACAAATTAAGAAAAACATATCAAAA
Source organism: Podabrus alpinus (assembly GCA_932274525.1). Classification (NCBI taxonomy): domain Eukaryota; kingdom Metazoa; phylum Arthropoda; class Insecta; order Coleoptera; family Cantharidae; genus Podabrus; species Podabrus alpinus. The sequence continues at coordinate 80,623,043 of OW026452.1, forward strand.
CTATTACATTACGCAAGCATAAATCTAATCAAAAAGAAATAAATAATTAACTCATCGATTTGACATGCACGAAGAAAAAAATTATTCACACCCACAAATGTTCATAAGCACAACACAACTTCAGCATACAACTTTAAAAAATACATGAAAATTATTAATGTAGGGACCTTGAAATTCAAAACTGTGCGAATGACCTTACCTAAAAGGATAACACTAATTTACACCAACACAAAAAATATATAAACAATTAAAACCACAGACAAAAAAAGTAGGTGCACAAAAGTGGAGGAACTACAGCTGAATGAAAAAATGGGGGAACACGAACAGCATTGTGGAAAGGCTTCGACCAATTACAGCGCAGGACACAAATAAATCAAGTTTGCCGTGATGTTAAATACTTACTACATACCTACCTAGTCAAAAAAAATCGAAATACCAAAATTTGTACCCTAATTTGGTAATAAACAAAATAACTTTCCCTATTAAAATTTCGGACTAAAATTTTTTTTCTCCAGGAGAGCGCGAAATCATATCTTTCTTTAGTATTCATCACATCGAAAGTCGTGCACAATCTACTATGTTATGAATTCCATTCAATTCAAAAATGTAAAATGTTGTTGTTATTAGTCTTTGGCCTCAGTTAGAAATGAAAAACATCTTGGATCGATATGATAATATGAAATCACAGAAAATATTACGTTTTTTTAATATATTAAGATATCCATACTGATCCATGATACCTCCAATCCGATAAATCGGTTCAATACCCCTGCTTGGAAAGCATCCCCAGACCATTAATTCCCCACCTCCATGTATGATTGTTCGTCGTGTAAACCTTTGGTAAAATTCGGCGTTACGGGCACGCCTCGCATACACTTTTTCATCAGAACACATTCCATTTATTTTTGGATCATCTCAAAATAACACATTCTTCCATTAGTTTTGATTCCAATTATTATGTTGTCGAGCATATTCTAAACGAACATTACGATTTCTTTTGTTAACTAATGGAATTAGTTAACAAAAGAAGAGAAGAGAATTTAATTAAATAAATTCAAGAATAATATATTATAACAAAATCATCGAAACTATTTATATATTTTATCTAAAAAAATTGATGAAACTTCTACTAATATTAAATAAATCATTAAATTAGATTTCTATAAATCAGATGATTTTATTAAATGACTGTAAGATAATATTTAATCAAATGCGTATTTCTTGTAAATGAAATGTTTAAATGCTTTTATCATCTATTTTAAATGAGCTATTTTAACTAATTTGTTTTTATTTTTAATTTTAACTAATTGATTGTTTAGAATAATTAAATATTCTAATTGAATCATAAGCAACTTTAAATAAACTACATAATTTAGATTAGATGAAAATGCGACTTTTGTGAATTTTTCTACAAAAACGTGAAATTTCTTAAAAACGTTACCTACCTACTTAAAAATTAGTAGTAAATTTTACATCAAAATTTATTTTGAATTTTACTTCAAAGTTTATTGTGACATTGACTTCAAATTTTAATTTAAATTTTACTGCCAAGTTTATTTGCTTATAAAATCAAAATTTATTTTTAATTTTACTCGAATTTTACTTCAAAAATTATTTCGAATTTTACTTCAAAATTTATTGCACTCTTTACTTCCAAATTTATTTAAAATTTTACTTCAAAGGTTTTTTTTGTAAAATTTGCTTCAACAGTTTACTTCAAAATTTATTGTAAATTTTACTTCAAAATTTGTTGTAAAATCTGCTTCTAAAGATTACTTCAAAATTTATTGCATATTTTATTTCAAAAATTGAATTTCACGATTTGTTGTAAATTTTCCTTCAAATTGTAGTAAAAATCCCTATAAACATGTACTTCCAAAATGTTCTAAAAATTACTTCAAATTGGTGTGAGATTGATTTGGACTTCAATTTGAAGTAAAATTTACTTCAATACACAAAACAAATTGCGTGTGCATCACGTTTAATTCGTGGCATTCTTTCAATCAATTGTCGAATAGAGTCTTTATAAATGTTACCCCATTCTCCTTGTAATATAGCTCACAGATGATTTTTTGATGTCGGACATTCCCTTCGTACGCTTTTGTCCAGTACATCCCATAGCAGTTCTATGGGATTCAAGTCCGGACTCTGGGGTAGCCACGCCATTATCTTCAGTACACCGCTGTTTTCAAGTTATGCTAAATAATCTTTACATAATTTAGAAGTGTGTTTGGGATCATTATGTTGCATAAAAACAAACTTTTTTCCATTTAAAGGAGTCCTGAAGATTTAACATTCTTCTCAAAAATTATTTTAAAATCACCTAGATTTTAACTAAATCTCCGGTACCAACTAAAGAAAAGCAACCCCATATAAGAACGGATACCCCCCCTGTGCTTCACCGTGGGCAAAATACACTGAGGGAACTTTTTTTTCATGCTTTGAACGTCGCACAAATGTTACGACGTAATAAAGTTTTACCGTACTCACAGAAATCGGATTTGCGCGATCCAAATTGAAACCAGAAGCAATTTCGGGTTCAGTTAACCTTTTGTTCCGTTTGCTAATTAACTTAATTCGTTCGTGATTTGAGCTGGATGTTGATCTTGACCAAATCTTGACGGTTCCGGGCGTATCTCACGTTCTTTGAATTGTTAAATGAACGGTAGATCTTTTTAACTTCAACTTTTCGGAAATTTTTCGCAGATCGATTATGAACACTTAATGGCTTTCCCTTATGCATTTCTATTAAAAAATGTCACTAAATCAAAACTTAACACGCAAAAATTAAAAACTGTCTTCACAATGAAATCTGAAACCATAATTACAAATTTTGTATTTAGAAATACCCCTCCAAAGTGAATCTGGTCAATATTTTCAACATTTGTTGTTCTTATGACGTGACGGAATTTTAAAAGTTTCAATTTTATGATACTTTTATTGCAGTGTTATTACCATAAAAAATCTATATTTAGGACAATACTTGAAAACTTCCAAAATTTGTATCCCAAATGTATTACAAATTTACTAGAAAATTTATAAATTAATGTATTAAAAATTCAGATTCTAGGAAGTGTCCATATTTCCGTGGGCGTCAGCGTACGTGCGTAATGGATTGTATCCAGTTAACACCTGAAATAACATTTGTAAACTAATATACTATGAAGGAATGTTTATATGTATGTGTCATTATCGATATGAATATAATCACAAGGAATATTCTCGTGAAAAATTCAATTGTTGACTCACAAAACATTTCACGATAAACCAAGAAGTGCATTACTCTCGAAATCGTAGACAAGCATTCAGAAATTAACGATATAATCAAAACAGATTTTTCTACCAACGACCTTCTAACTGAAAGTTACCCCATAACATCGGCAAAAACATTTTTGCAATGTATTTTATGAAATAAATTGTTAGATTAATATTTTTATGTATGGTGAATTATTTTGCAAATTACCTTCATGCATCAAACTCAGAAATTTTTTTTGTTTGGAACAAATTTTAAAATTTTGTTCAAATTCGGCGAATTTCTAAGGTCATCTTTGTACCGTTTTATTTTTTTTGTTTTGTGAATAGTTTAGATTTATCTCTTGCCATTTTTTTCATTTGGTTGGAAAGCTTTATCAAGAATTTGATTTGTATGCAGGTTTCATAATTTCTGCACAGTATTGATAAAGTTAACAACTTCACTGTGCACAATTAATATTAATTTAATAATCATTACTTATAAGAAATAATGTGCCCTTTAATAATATTTTAATAAAATAAGTAACTTATTTTTGATAAGGGTGACAGAGGAAGAAGGTCACGATTAACGACAAAAGTATACAGTGGTGGAATAGATGATTAGATAAATCAGATGTTACGGAAACATCGAACGATATAACCCTGAAAACGATTTCTAAACCGAACGATTCAACATTATTTGAAAAAATATCGAGTATAGAGCCACTTTTAGAAATTGCTGAAAGCGGCGAAAATTTAGAATCAGGACATTCGAACATCATTTCTGTCACTCAACAACAAGCCATCAATTACAACAACCCTTCATCGTGGCCGCGTATTACGGATGGCATGAGAATAACTTTGATATTGCATGGCCCAGATTAGGGAAAAAATATCGATTTCAGAAATATTGAAACAAAAAATGGGCGTCGATTTTTCCCTCCTTGGTTCAAGAAACAATTACCCAATGGTGAAACCGTAGACCGAAATTGGTTAATTTACTCCAACAATAAAAATGCTTTATTCTGATTTCCATGCTGTCTGTTTGAATTTTTCCAAACTCAAATACTTTTGATTTCCAATCGTCGTGAAGGGTTTTAGGATTAGAAAAATATATATAGGATTGAAGATCACGAGACATCACCAGATCATCGAAAATACTTTGTTCAGTGGAAAACTTTATAAGTCAGATTGAAAAACTCACAATGTATTGACAATTCATTGCAAGAGCCAATTTTCTCGGAAAAGGAGCGATGGAGTCACATTCTTCGAGCGATTTTAAATGTGATTATGTTTTGTGTTAAAAACAACTTAGCATTACGAGGCTCAACGTCAGAAATTGGCATACTAGGAAGTGGTGTGTTTTTGGATATCATTGAATTACTCAGGAAGTACGACAAAACATTAGAAGAGCTCATTTCGAATCATAAAAATGGTCAATTAACTATTTATCACCACAAATTCAAAATGAATTTGTCACTTTATTGGGACATAATGTTCGTAATGAAATTTTATCGAGGATTCGGAAAACTAAATATTATAGTTTGCTGTTTGATTGCACGCCAGATGTCTCTCATAATGAACAAATGTCGGAAATTATTCGATATGTCTATATTGCTAATGGAAAAGTGAAGATAGAAGAAAGTTTTATTGACTTCATTATTACTGAAGAAAAGACTGGCGAGGGGTTGGCAACTGATGTAATGAAGAAATTAAAAGATGATCAGTTCGATATTCAAGATGCAAGAGGTCAAGGCTACAACAATGGAGGCAATATGTCGGGAAACTAGCTCGGTGTCCAAGCACGTATTCAAAAAAGAAACAATCTCGCTTTTTATATACCATGTGCAAACCATAGTTTGAATTTGGCTTTGGATTGGTACAATCCGCTTCAATCAATACAGATATGAAAATATTTTTTGAAACCATAGAAAACATTTTCGATTTTTTTTCTCGCTCCACAAATCGTTGAACTATCCTGATGAAGACATTAAAAGTTTCATTAAAGGGACACTCGGACATAAGATGGTCATCGAAATCCAATTCCATAAAACCATAGAGTACCCAAATTAAAGAAGTTTACGGAGTACTTCAAGATATGATCGCCAATTCCATAAATCCTGACATTACCTTATCCGCCCTAAGTCTACTCAAAAATATTGATTTAAAATTTATTTTCAACCTTGATGTCTGGAATTAAATATTAGGTCAAGTTGAGCGTGCTACTGAAACCTTACAAACGAAAACTTTGACTTTGGGTAAAGCTGCAAGTCTGATTCGGGCTTTAAATAATTCACTGCAAGATATTCGTAGTACAGAATGTGAAGAAAATTTTACACTAGCTTCTACATTAGTTACTACTCTGGGAGTGATAAACACAAGTAAAAGATCAAAAAAGAAGAAAAGATTGGAATTGTACGAAGGAGAAGACGATGGGCCAAATATTTCCGAAATTCAAAAACTTCGCATCGATATTAACAATGCGGTTGATGTTTTCATAACTCAACTCAATTGGAAGTATGATAAGTTAACGGAGGTTGCCAAAGTTTTCGGATTTTTGTCTGATGAATCTTTGCACAGCATGAGTACTAAATAATGATAACAATCTTTTGGAAGGGGGGCGCAAATTTAAAAAATTTGCGACTTGACAAACAACCTTGCGAAACCAATAATATTTCAACCGTGCATTCTTCTGCTTATCCAAGTTTAAATAACAATGGAATCTTAATTTTTGACGAAATCATTAATAATAAGCCTAAACAAATTATCGTTTTACGAGACCCTCATGATAAATAACATTTTAAAAGATTAGCATTTGAAATCCATAAAATATTATTTCTCAAAATCCCTAAAAAGAAATCAAACATTATTTTGGAATTGCTGAAAAATTATACGATTAAAGATAAAACCTTCCGTTTATATTTCATTGATAACATTCTTTATATCGAATTTAATGACGTCTATAGGAAGTTACAGATCAAGTTCCAGTACGAAGACAAACGTAATCATTGTGGAATTTATGAGGTACCTACACGAACAACTAAAAAGAAAATATTTTTTAATTATATGAACAATATCAGTTCAAAGAATAAATTTAAAAGATCATATTAATTATTAGAACTACTTGAAAATAATAAGGTAATGATTACAAATAAAACTAACAATAAAGAGGAAATTATCCATATCAAAGAATAAAAAATTTCCATTGTTTCAGATTAATATTATTGCAAACTTACAAAAAATAACAAAACGCCTATTGCTGAATTTCATAATTTAAATGAAAACCCAGGATTGCTACCTTTTAAAATCGGCTCTGCATAAAATTCAATCGATAAATGGACATTCATCCAAATCTTAAACATTACACATGTGATCAATGAATTCTTCACCTTCCAAACAAAATTTAATAAACTAAAAATATTATTAGAAGGATTGCACCTTTACCAAAGCGAATATCATAATTCTTATAATTTAATCACTACACTAGAAATCGAAATAATCACTCAAATTAACCAATTAAATCCTTCCATAAACTTACGAGTTAAACAAGGAGCAATTGATGGATTAGGTTCCATAATTAAAATTATAACGGGTAAGCTTGATCAAAATGATGCAATCAGATAATATGATAAATCAATCTTTACTCTCTCTAACGATGAATTTAAAATCAAAACTTTGATGAAAGAACAAATCATTTTGTTAGACAAATCAATAAAAATTTCAAAAATATCACTCAAACTCTGGCTCATAACCAAATGATATTAGAAAATCTGATGAGCTTACTAGAATTAAGACACATTACTATTTTTTAATTCACATAACACTTTTCCAAATCAACTCAGCCTATCAAACGACTAAAAAACGTTCTCGAGGAACTTGAAATTGCTATAACGTTTTCTAAATTAAATACATTTCATAATTTAATTAAGACCAAACGAACTGTTAGAAGAATTGAAATCAATTAATGATCAATTACATCAAAACAAACTCCCCTTTGAGCCAAATTATATGAACCTCATAATTTTCGAACGAGTAATTAAAGTTAAAAGCTATAGTAAAGAAAACCAAATAGTTGAAACAGAAAGCTATAAGTATTACCGATTATACCCACTTCCTACTCTTCCAAACAATGAATTCAAATTAATCTTTCCCCAATCAAAGTATCTGATCCTAAATGAGCAAAACTACATGTTTTCCAACAAAAATTGTCAAGAAATTCTACCCAAACAATTTATTTGCGAAGAAGAGACCCCGATCAGAATCGAGAGAGAATATGTGAAGTCCAAATTTTGACATAATATTCAAAAGAACTTAATAATTGCCAATATGTTTACATAGATTCGAAATCAATTAGAATTCAAAATTTAGAAGAAAACAAATGGATACTAATAAACTCCGTTCAAAAATGTAAAAGGGACACAACAAAAATCAGGACAAAAATTCTACTTAAATGAGTTTATATCCTGGGATTAACCAACGACTGTGAAGTGCAAATTCAAAATTACAAATTTAAAACCCACCTAAATTCGAACACCAACTTTGAAGTCATCGATCTGCCCAAAATGGTAATAAATCTCAGTGATTTAAACAGTGATCTAAATAAAAATTAGGTGAAAAAACTAATAAGTGTTAACAAAAAGTTAAAACTAAATTTAATTGACTTAAGCAAGTTCAACAACATTCAAAATGTTTTAGGGACTCAATCCAAAAATTACATGGCATCTTTCAGACACCGAACAGTTGGACAATAATAATTATTATGTTAATCATTTTCATATTTTGCATTTTAGTATTATTATTTTTCATAAGGTATAAACAACCACCAAATATTCAACCACCAACTTCTAATATCCAAAAGGAAGAAGACAAAGTTGTATAATTATTTGTTTATTCCACATATTATTATGTTAACCAATTATGTTAACCATTTGCATTAATCAATTATATTAACCAATTAATTTTGGCATTAATTTGTTTATTACTTACTGTGTTAATCTGGGATATAAAGAAAATTGAAATTTGCATCTGAAGGATTCATTAACCTTTTAGTGGATAATTCATCTCTTAAAACGGAAGAAGTAACGTTATAGATAAGTCAGAGTAATGAACTTTTGTTGCAAGAAGAATCTTCTTATCTCTTTATTATCACTAAAAAAAATGTTGATTTATTAATTGCCAAGTTTAACGTGGTTTATTTTTATCGTGGAATGTTTTGTGCATCATCAATTCGATTTTTCACTGGACACTCATTCTGATAATGTCCTTATCGAATATGCACACACAAACATATTATTATAAACATTCCTTCATAGTATAAATCACAAATGTTGTTCCAGGTGTTTCATTTCGTACAGGCATTTCACACGTAGTACTTTTTTTAATTTTTATTAAATCGTCGCTATACAATGAAAACCCAATAACTACTACATGCATCATAGTTTTTTGAGTAAATTGGATTTTAATATGATGACAATAAAAAACAGTTTGTTGCCTGAAAAATAATGTACCAACAATTTTTTTATTATTAAGCCATTATTTATGTATCGGGTTTCATTAATAACGAATGAAAAATGTTTAACGTTCTTTTAATAATAATTTTAAACTCGACCCATTACTGGAAAAATGCATTTAACTGGTTTTACCTGAATTTAAAACGATGTTAAGTAAAAAAGTAAAAACTAATAATCTTAAAACACTAAATAAAACTAAAATAGAAATACAAAAAAAGTATCGTGTATGGATGGGTGGTTCTGGTAAGGTGTCTTTTTGATGGGAACAAGTAGGTAATTTGACATACCATCCACGAAATTCTTCTGGAATCACACTAGATTGATTTTTGGCTTCAATTATGGGCAACTAGTTTTTATATAAACTTTTCAATTACTTGGTATTTGGATTTCACGACTATTAAATGTACACAGAGACATATTTTTTGGCCCTCTCTAAAAGCATTCTATTGTTCCAAAGGTGTGCAAAAATCTGAAATTAAAAAAATACACCGCCTCCTGTTGCTAATAAAGCTAATGTTCAAGCTTTCGATTGTTAATTCCTGTTGAACCACATTAGTATCTCAAGGATACTGCGAAAACATTACTTTCTTTAGAATTTATGAAACCTTATCGCTTGGAGTTCCTGTTACTTTCCTTATTAAAAATGCAATAATATTATATTTTTATTAATGTAAGACTTTTATTTAATTGTGTACATACCCATTCGTTTTTATAATCGAAAAATTGTACATTAACAATTAATTGTACCAAGTAATTTTGATACATTACAATTTAATTTTAAATAGTTAATTAAACATTGAAATTATTATTTATTTATTTCGGTAATATACAGAACTGAACATAACGAGAGCCTTCTGAGCGCGCTAAAAGAAGAACAATACCCAGACCTAAATGGAGAGATAAATGAGGCCTGGAAGAACACCAAACACTGGATACTGAACGGAGTAAAAAAATACCAGACTGCAAACACCCAAAGAAGGAATCACTGGATCAGCGAAAGAACATTGACCTTGGTGGAACTGCGAAGAAAGACCAAACAAGAACAACATGAAGAAAGAGAAACGAGACTCAAAGCGCTTGACAAAGAGATCAAGAAGTCGTGCCGAGTCGACAAAAACAATCAGATAACTGAGATATGTCAAGAACTTGAACAACACTCGAATTGCAATGAATCCCAAGAACTATTCCAAAAAGTTAGATACTTGACAAGAGAATTTGAACCTCGAACACAAGTAATAAAGGATAAAGACGGAAAACTAATAAACAGCACCCAATGCATAGCCGAAGTATGGAGCGATTACTGCGAAAACTTATATAAAGATGTTCAGACCCACACGACTAATTGTATCCCTGCAATAGAAAGAGAACCTGGTATCCTTGTATCAGAAATAGAACAAGCGGTAAAATCACTAAAAGATGGAAAGGCACCAGGAGCTGATGAAATCACGGGAGAGATTCTGAAAGCCGCGGGAGAGGAAGGAGTACTCATAATACATCAACTATGCACTAAAGTATGGAAATCGGGCACATGGCCAGATGACTGGAAGGAATCCCTATTCACACCGATATTTAAAAAAAAGGCTCTCCAACAGAGTGCGCCAATTATAGAACATTAAGTCTGATCTCGCATGCAAGCAATGTACCTACTATTGAACGTGATACATGACAGACTGAAACCCTTTTTAATGCTACAAATGGCCGAAAAACAGGCAGGCTTTATCCCAGGAAAAGGCACGAGAGAGAAAATTTTAAACGTGAGACAACTAATTGAGAAGGCTAGGGAATTCAATGTCCCCATGATCCTTTGCTTTGTGGACTATTCTAAAGCCTTCGACAAAGTGAAATGGAACCAACTATGGGAAATACTCCAGGAAATGGGCGTGCCTGAGCATATTGTAGCCCTGATAGAGTCCTTATATAGAGGCAACACTGCGAGGGTCAAGGTCGGCAACACATACTCTGACGCATTTCAAACGCAGGCCGGAGTCCGACAAGGATGCACGCTGTCCCCAATACTATTTAACATATACAGCGAATACATCATGCGCAAAGTACTAGAAGCCTGTAAGGGCGGAATATCGATAGGAGGGAGAAAAATCAATAACTTAAGATATGCAGACGACACTCTTATAATTGCAGAAAACGCCGAGCAGATCGCTACTATAATGGAGAAACTAGCGGAAATAAGTGAAGAATACGGACTTAAACTCAACCAGCAGAAGACTAAAATTATAATAATAAACAGAGCGGATGATAATTCTCCACATATACATAATGTAGCCGGTTTCGACGTTGTAGAGAAGATTGTGTACCTAGGATCGCTTATCACAAATAATGGAAACAGTGAAGCTAAAATAAGACGTAGACTGACCTTGGCCAGAACTGCCACAGTTAAACTAGTAAATGTCTGGAGAGACAACTCTATTACCAAAGCTACGAAACTGAGACTGGTGAACGCTCTTGTTTTCCCGGTGGCTACTTATGCTGCTCAGACCTGGACATTGAAGAAGGCGGATCAGAAGAGAATCGAAGCATTCAAAATGTGGGTCTCTCCAAGAGTCCTCAGAATATCCTGGACAGAGCACCGCACTAACGACTCAGTATTAGAACAACTCAACGTCAAACGACACCTGCTTCGAGATGTTAATTGAATGTATCTTCAATACCTGGGACATGTATCCAGGAGAAACGGAACAATGGAAAAACTTATCGTGCAGGGAAAGATCGAGGGCACGAGACCTAGGGGAAGATCGCCAAAGAGATGGGTTGACCAAACAAAGGTATTGATAAACTGCGGACTGCGAGAGATAACTCGTCTGGCTTCGGACCGAGAAGCATGGAGAGACACCTTGAACAATATCGCCACATGACTAAATCATACGTCACCAAGCCCTCATAAGGACGAAAGGACCGAGGAGGAGGACAGAACTGAATGCCCTTATTGAATAATTAATAATTTCAATGTATACTTAACCATTTATTTTTCAAGTTTATTTTGCAATATTAATTATTATTGTAAACCCCGACGCACTGTCAGCAATTCCTTCTATCTGATGTCTAGCACATCGCAATGCATTTTTATTGCACCCACCCTTGTACTGAGCATTCTATTTTATTATTCATTCCAATAATCATTTTGTGTTTTGAATATTTTAATTTCTAACAATATTTTAATATTTACATTTAACTTCTTCTTCTTCTTCTTCTTCTTCTTCTTCACTTTCCGTGTTAGGCATTAGAAATTGCCTGTTACGATTCCCATCGTTTCATTGGTCTACCCAGGCTTCTCTTTCCTTTAGGCTTGTAATTATATATTTTTAAAGGTAATCTGTCTTCGCTCATCCTTTCTAGATGTTCTTTCCACCTGCTTTTTCTTTCTTTTAATTTGTCTTTTATGCTGAAAATGTTGAGCTCATCTCTGGTGTCGGTATTTCTTATATATGGTCCATTCTGCTACAACCCTTTACTGATCTCAAAAATCTCATCTCAGCGTCTTGAACATAGCTTTCTTGCCTTTTTGTTAGGACCCACTTTATTACAAAATTATTTTATAATATTCCATTCATTATTTTGGTACAGTTTTCCTTTTTTATTTGCCTTCCAATATTTCGAACGGTAAGTTGACATTCACCAATTATTCTGCTTTGTTCCTCAAACCTCAAACGACCATTGTGTTCACTTGCTTTTGGTTGTTGAAATAGCACGAAAATATCGGACGATGGCATGTACGGCTCGGTATCTTGGAACAAAACTTCAACTTTATAACTCCACTTGGGTTGGTAAACAAACTTCGATCAACCGGAAAATTACAGCCTCGTTTTACTCCAGGCCACCGTGCCTGTGCAAAAAAATTGCAAAACAAAACTACATCCACTTTGGTTGGTGTCTAAATGCAAACTGTTCTCTTATCTCCATTCTCTTCTATTTATAACCTGGCATCTTACGAAGTCAAATCCGCTTTTTCAGAATATCCTCCTTTCACTTTGGAAACTCTTCTTCACAAAATTGCAATTGGTGAGAAAAGTGATCGTTCATTTTATTAATGTTTAATCGCGCACTTTGTTTTAAATTTAATCACTGCTTCCGCTAATTTAGTTGTTTAATGAACTGGAGTTTTATCACCTTATCAGTTTTCACCCTTATAACTAAGTTACAAATTTCATATCAAAAACATTACAGTCGGAAAATACACAGAATTTCCTTCATAGTAGGTAAGTATTCGGTATCGTACACATAAATTGTTAGTTATTAAGAAAATCCGGTAATTATGATTTTAGGTTATGTTTACGTTCTTTCGGTATAAAACTTTTTTTAATTCCAATTCACTTTACATAGCAAATGGTCTAATAAAACTTGCAATGAACAAAGAAAAAGCATGTTATGGATTGTCTGATGAGGTTCTGAAATTTTGGTATGTGCGTCATTTGCAGTTTAAGAAAATTCTGATTCCTGTCGGATACAATTCATGATTTACCAAATCATATCTCCACCGTATTTAAGTTCTTGGTCAACTTGACACTACCACAATATGTATTTTAATTAGTCAACGTTTTGCTCTAAAGTAAACCCTGAAATTTGAGGTTTCTAAACCATAAACGGTACAAAATTAGTTTTTCATTTTAGAGAACCCAATTATTTCCACATTAAAACCGTTGTTGACTAGCCCAGAATGTGACTCAGCCAATGCTTTTTTTAATTAGAAGGAAAACTGCATTTGAAACATTGGAAAAATAAGAACGCGTCGATATTTTGAGCGATTTTGCCGTATCTACACAGAACAGTCAGTCACAAATGCTTTAACTATACTGTACTAAATACTAGTTATACTGAATACGAAAGCAAAAATGGTATAAAGAAAATGATTAAACTAGCAATATTATAATATAATGATGAATATTATACAAGATCCTGCTGAATATGGATAAAAAAGAGAAATCGACATTTGGAAACCCCTAATCTGTAGGTACTCAAGATTTAATTCCAAAAATCGTTCATGTTCTAGTAATAAAAATGTACTAACTGTATAAAGCAAGACTTCAGATGGTGCGATTAATGCAACTGCAAAGTTGCAGAAAATCGTCGTTAATGCGGTAAAAATTGATATTCATTCTTACATAATATATTGCGATGTCCGAAACTGACCACCACGTCAATAGAAATGATAACGTCACGATTTAAAAATTTGTTTATTAATAAAGAGCACATGACTTATTTGTTCGAACGTAAAAGTTTTATCTGAAACCAAGAATTTAGTTTAACGTCACAAATTTATATGAAGAAAGGGTCACGGAACGAGATAACAAAATAAATTCAAAAATGCAACGTTTTAATTCTGTTAATAAAATTGTTTGTTAAAAATTATAAATTAATTTAATTAATAATAAGAAATGTAATTTGAAATCAAAATAATTGTTCAATGTTAGTTTATAAAAATGTGTTAAAACGTAAAACTTAAATAAGAATAATTTTTACACTTATCGGAGTGCATCGAAATTCAATGTATCACAAATGGGAAAGACATTTTCTTCAAAAGTTCACTGGAAGATCACAGGAAATGCAAGAACTTTAATTTAATCTGAAACATAAAAATTTTATTAAAATTTTATAAATCACTTTGGGCTTGAGCCGAACCTGCAAAATTACAACGTCAATAAATTGATTTTATTTCGACCAGAGAAAAAATCACATTTGCCTTGAAGAACACAGGTAACGATGGAAAAACAATGGAAAGAAGGTTGTTGTTGAATTAATTCGATGAATGGCGTGGTGAAATTTAAGCGTCCTACAAGAAAATAATTTATTAGTAAAAAGTGCGATTCAAACCGAATAAAAGGTATAAAATTTAAAAAGTAAATTTAACTTACGTGTGTTACAAGTGTTTTTGGATCAAAAATATTGAAGGATCGAGGATATTTTCACAAATAACTATATACGAATTTACACGTGTTGGAAAAGGCATCCACTCGTATTTATGCGACTGTACACCATCGATAAGAAATTGATACTGGGTTTCATGGTCATTCATCTTGGTAACCAGAAAAGAACCAGATTTTTAAAGGTAAAGCCAAACAATTTTCATTTTAACAAAAATTAGTGCGGACTTATAAAAATTTCTACCGCGTGACTTCGACATGGCATTTATAGTTTTGGGGTAATATTAAGGATTTATTTAATTGATGTTCACGATTTATTTAGAAATAATTACATTTTATATAATAAAATTTACCATTGCATTATAAAACGGAGCATAATTTTTGTAATCATTCCGAGGACCACGACATTGTATTTTCAGCTTCACGATTTGGTCAAGGAAGGTACCCAACTTGAGAAAAGGTAGGTCTGTGCTCACCGAAATTGTTAAGCCGAGGTATAAATTTCTTTTATTTGCATTTATCAATAAAATTTTGCATACATTTCTATTGACGGGGTACATTTACGTACACCCGTACAAGACATTAATATAAAAACGTGCAGCCCTAGTAAAGCTCCGAGGCTTCACAGCAATATGTATTGTTATTATATGTATTTGGAATATTCAAAAACCGCACAGTTCGCAAGAGTGGTTTGTGTGAACACAACCACAAGTACATTAGTACCACAAGTGCATTACAATACAAGCAATATATTTAATTACAAAAATCGCATCAAAGCAACGGGTAACCTAAAACAACATCATCCGAAAACAAGTAACGTGATATAAGATGCTTCCAAAACATTATTTTCGAAGCATGGTATAACAAGTTATGTTCGGTGCATTTCTATGCACTCTGTATTGTTGTGTCCGCTTTAAGCTAGCTCCCTCATAAATGTATACGGGATACGCAATCAAGATGAGAGGCAGGATATGTCAACATGGTTTAATTAAAATTTGTTCAGAATGAATGTGATTATTAAAAATTAAAAAAATGTTGCTAGATTTAAGTTTTGTTTGTAACGAGATAATAAAAAAATACGTAGGATAGTGCGGCATTCTTAGAAGATAAAACATAAGCAGGAAAAGCGAGTGGTAACCATGCCAAGATAATAAAGGGCGGTAGGACAGTTGCGGAATAGAGAACACGCGTACCAGACGTGTTAGGCAGTTGCTGATTGAGTTGCAAAATAGATTTGCAGACCGGTCGTGTTTTGGAGTTGCGGAATAGAGAACACGCGTACCAGACGTGTTAGGCAGTTGCTGATTGAGTTGCAAAATAGATTTGCAGACCGGTCGTGGTAGGGAGTGGCTGAATAGAGAACACGCGTACCAGACGTGTTAGGCAGTTGCTGAAGGAGTTACAAAGTAGATGATTTGCAGACCGGCCGTATTTAAGAATTGATGAAGTGAGTCTCACATCAATTGTGTTGAAGCAATTAGAGTGAAGGAGAATCAAGTATTTTTGCAGTTTATTAATAAATTCAAAAATAAAGAGAATATCAGACAGATAGTGTTTGAATATCTTAGATAGAAGAAGAATTGATGGTAGAGCAGTTCTAAAGTAAAAGGAGTATCAGACCAGTGGGTTTTGATGCAAATTGATAGCAGTAGAAGTCAGTACGTGGAAGAATATAAGTGAACGAAGAAATTGTCGAAAGTTCGTCAGTGCGGAAAAATACGTGTGGAAAAATTAAGTGCGTTAAACGGAAAGAAAAGAAAAGGTAAAGCTGTACTATATTATATCAGAAAATAAGTAGGGATTTTAAGTTGTTGATTATAGTTGATTTTAGTTAGTAATTTAATTGTATTGTTGGTTGTTGTTAGAGGTGAATGTTGTTAATAAATTGTGTTAAATATGTCCTGTCTCTTATTTTGATTGTGTGTCACGTCTGAAGAATCTTCACAAAAATAAGCGACCCTGAGCACTGTGAGGACACAAAAGTATATTGGACATTTAGCTAGACTACACACGTATTCATGTTTTAGCTCAGGTTGCTGACGTCTTTGCGTGGTGTTAGAGGTCGAAAGAGTTGTAAGAGTCGACTCTATAATAATGAGCTCGTCCGTCGTGCATAAACACATTTCAAGTCAAATGCAAGCTTCGCAGTTACAACCAAAGGTTACAACGGCCCCATTTTCCATTTATTTAATGATAGTATTCAAGAAGTTTATTTTCAGTTATTTGATATTATTATATCAATCTAAGATGTTTTAAGTAAAGCCAAAAGCTAATACCTCACAACAATATTTTTGAATTGAATTGAAGTCATAACATAGATTGCACCATGATTGTACCAGACTTTCGATGAGATAAATACCAAAGAAAGTAGTAAGAAAGAAAGTAAAAAAATTTTAATCCTAAATTTGAATGGGTAAAGTTATCCAATGTTCACATGGCCAATTTGTTTATTACCAAATTAAGGTACAAATTTTGGTACTTCGATTCTTTTTGACTTCAATTGAGGTAGGTAAGTAGGTAAGTGTAGGTAAGGTAGGTAATAACTTGGTAATATTTAAAAAAATATAATTAAGTTTCTAATTTTCCTTCTGGCTTGTGATTCACGCCAAACTTGATCATTTTGTCCTGCGCTGTAATTGGTCGAAGCCCTTCCACAATGCTGTCCGTGTTCCCCCGTTTTTTCATTCAACTTTAGTTCCACCAGTTTTGTGCACCTATATTTTTTGTCTGTGGTTTTAATTGTGCATATATTTTTTGTGTTGGTGAAAATTAGCACCATTCTACAAGGTAAGATAATTCGCACAGTTTTGTATTTCAAGGTCCCTTACATTAATAATTTTCATGTATGTTTTTCAAGTAATATCATAATAGTATTGCGTTTTAGCTACATTCGTGGGCGTGAATTTTTTTCTTCGTGCATGTCGAATCGATGAGTTATTTATTTATTTCTTTTTGTTTAGATTTATGCCATTCGTAATATTACACTTTTTGATATATTTACATTATTTGTTTACGAATTCCTACGTTGCAATTAACTTAATTTCTTAAATTAATAAATTGCACTCTTCTCGTATAAATCTTTATTTGTGACGCGTTTCGATCACTGACGATCTTCTTCGGACCACTACATAGAAATTATAATTAGTATAACACGAATGAACTTAAAAAATGTTTCTTAGATTATATTTATATAGTGGTTTGTTAATTAAATTTTAACTTAAATTAATGTAGACTAATCAGATATTAAATATCATGTTTAAATTTTTCAACAAATAAATCAACAACTAGACCAAAGTACAACACCACTTTTCGAAATATTTGTATTTGAAATTCAATACCTGACTCATCTCATCTTACTAATAACAACAAAATTTATCGATAAACGGCTTTTTAAAAAGAATTTAAGGAATTTTTAGAAATTTCAGCATTCATTATTTAATATAGTAATTTGCATGGAAAATCTATCTTCGTCAGCGCCGTAGCCAGCTCTTCTGGCGCCTGAGGCAAATTTGAATATATATACGTCCCCCTCCCAAAACATTCCTATCATTTTGAAAATTTTAAACTATTATTTATTGGATTTTGTCGAGGTTTACAGCCCCTAATATAAGAAGGTTGTTCACGGGTACCTAATAAATCAGGTGTTTTACAAGGTGGATGACTTTTTGAAAAATCCAATAGAAATCGTATATTGAGTATCATCAAGGTTAAGATAAAAAACAGTGTCCCTGCTGATCTTCGCCATTTATAACATTTACTTTATATTTATTTTTATGTATAATTTAAATTTGTTTTAATAAAGTTTACTCTACTCATTGCGATGGCGCTCGCTTAGAGTAATGAAAAAAAATGGATGCTTATCAGGAACTCATTTAGGCTGACGGGACCGGGGGGTCTGGGGGTTATGGAATTCCCCCCAGGTACACTTACTTTATTGCGAAAGAAAAACTTTTATGTCCGATAGTACGCACGGGTGCGTGCAAAATGCATTTAGTTACAAATAACCCGCAGGTGAAGTGGTTAAGAAGAATGGAAAACTGGGATAGTTACGAAAATAACACCAAAAATATCACGCCTGCCGGATTACAAACAAAAATTGCAAAAGATTCAATGTAAAATAATAAATTTTGATAGTATGTCAGAATCACCGTTTCCATGGTAACGTAACGGATCCCCCCCCTCCCCAAATATGGAGATTATTTTTATCGGTAGGAATTTTTCTTTTCAATTTAAATATATTTGAATAACTGTCGCGATGATGACTTGATAGTTTTACCGGTTACCCAGTTAGTTAAAGGGAAATGAAAAAGAACGCAAGGTTGGAATCAACTTTCCTAAAATCCCCAGTCTTATCATTGGACCAAATTTGAAGAGGAGAAAACTCTCTACAAAACTCTACAAACTTGTTTTGTTTTGTTCACCATCGATGGTAAAGTTCAACTGTACGAAATAATTCTTCAGAATATGAATTATTCAAAACCTTTTTCAGTTGTCTTCTCTGGATTTTTTTTGTATTTCATAAATACTTAGCATGATGTATGCAAATTTCGTTAATCTGTTTTACAGATAATTTTGTACTCTTCAATTTTGATTTGATGATAATTTTCTCTAAAAATGAAGGTAAGCGAGTTATAGGCGAAAAATTACTGTAGAGGATTAAAATCCCCACTTGGGGAAAAGGCTGGCAGGGAATTTTAGGCGATGTTACAAATAAAATATCGGTCAAATTTTTCTAATTAAATAAAAAAAAAAGATTCTTATCTTTTTGAAAATTTTAAATTATTATTTATTGGGTTTTGTCAAGGTTTAGCGCCCTCACCCTTGCTACGGCGGTGGTCTTCGTCATCGTCATCTGACGATGACGAGGATAATATATTGTAGTGATTCAAAATACCAATAATTTTGAAAGTAATTAAGCATTCTATAAAAATTACAAATTGCATGAGGTTTTCTAATAACAAACACAGATTCCAACAGGTAATTTGAAAGCGCTGATAAAGTCAGTTTATTAACAAAATAAGTGAGAGGAAGGATTGGTTCAACAATGATATGAAAAATTATGAACTACAGATGTTTTTTTTTATATTCACAGAAAATTTTGTTTAACGTAAAATTAAGTTAGATTTGTAAAAAGTAGGTTAATTTTAAGTAAGTGAGGTAATAAACAATGAGTTTACGTAATTAGTGATGAACGATAAAAACAGATGCAGCGACTCGTCATCCGAGACAAACGTTCACGCGTAGCTGGACCAAACGATGTGTTGTTGTGACAACGCTGAAAACAGAAATGAATATTAATTAAATGACATTCGATTATAAAAAGGCAATATCAAAAAGGCATGATACTTACATTGAAAATTAAATTATCAAAGAGTGACGAAATTATAAATTCGTCAGAACCAAGGTAACGATTTTGAAAAAATAAATAAACGGAGAATACGTTGGCGCGTTGGAAGGAGGAAGTGTTGTAGTCCTCTCGTCCAAAAACGGTAGTAAATTGGATAAAAATCCAACGGAAAGTGTTTAACCTAAAACGAAAGAAGATTGTAGCAGGTTACAAAAAGTTATATACGGTTTATGCAGAATTGATCTGATAAAAGTAAAAGTGGATACTTACCTTAAAAACTGATAAAGCGGTTGAAGAAAATACTTCAACAAAAGAATTTCTGAAGAAAGAAATTAATTTCACACGTGTTGTTGGCCAAGAAGGATCACGAAACTAAAAATCATTGCAGCCTTGAAAGTACAAAAGAAATTGAAAGAAAGTGTATCGCCATCTGTTTTCGGTAAGAAAAATTTAAATAACTTTTTCGCGGTAATATTGGACGTTTAAAAATTACATTACGAACTACGACGTGTTAAACGGGAACGCATAAAAGTTCGGTTTTTGCGCAGATTTAATATAGTTAATTTGTTTATGTTAAAAATTATCATTTTTAGTTTAAGTTTTTGGGGTTACTTATTTAATATTATATGTTTATGTTATTGTTCAAAAATAAATGGTTTATATTTTTCATATCCTGTTGAGTATCATTGAGGAACGAATCTTCCTCCACTTAATTTATATTTCAGAAAAAGTAAAGAGTTACCCTCGAGGAATCTACTACTGAGATAAGAGTGTTTCATGCCAAATACAGTGATTACAAAAAAGAGAGCTAAACAAAGAAAAATTACTGATAAAAAAAAGAACAAAAGGAAAAATTTATATTTTTATAATTATTTTTACATGTGTCCCTTCTATAAGAGAAGCGATACATAGTAATATGTTTCTTTTACATATATCTGTTTAGTCCAGTGGCGTAGCTAGGGGGCGGTGGCGGTAGCGGGGGACGCTCCGGGTGCCACCCGTCTGGGGGTGAAACCCGACCCCAAAATAACTGACTCCCATCCTCCCTAATACTTGTTTCCTTAGGCGCAACCCCTAAATAAAAAAAGTAATCAGCCGAGGTGGGGATGACACCTCACCCACCTGCCTGGGGGTGACACCCGACCCCCAGAGCCTCATAGCTGTTTCCTTGAGTGCAACCCCTAAAAAAAAATTCAATCCGCGTCACCCATACTAGCTACGCCACTGGTTAGTCTACATTAATTCAAGTTAAAATTTATTTAACAAACCATTATAAATACACACGATATAATCTAAGAATGTAAGAAATATTTTCTTTCATGTTATCAATACCTACTAATTATAATTTCTATGAGTGTGTCCGAAGAAGAACGTTTGTGAAACGCGTCACAAATAAGTATTTATACGACAATAGTGCAATTTATTAATTTGTAAACATTGGTAAAAAACTTCAAAAAATTTTATTATTAATTTTTTAATTTCAATTTGTTATTTTTTGCATATTTCTGCAATGCGTAGTCCTTTTGACCGTACTGCTGTGTTTTGCTTGTTTTTGCACAATTTACTGCGAATTTTATACGTGGGTGTACATTTTTCTTTGTGTAGCTTGGCGCGTAATTTGTTTGTGTTTTTACCTTTTTTAACATTTGCCGTATCATTTGGCGTAATTTGAGTGGTTTTTTGTTTTTTATTTCGACGCCAATTTTTACCAAGGTACTTTTGTGTGCTATTTTTTGCATTTTCTAATGTTTTGTTGGTTTTCTTGTTAGATGGGTTTCCACACACCCCCAAACTCCCCTTCTGGACATACCCCTCATGCCACAACCTCCATCGAACCTACTACCTCCACCGCTACTACCTCAACTACCTTTACCTGGGGGACGTCATCTACCGCCGAGATGGCCCGAGAATTCCTCAACACGATTACGACCCCTGCTAAGATTTCACGGTTGCGTGCTTTCGAGGAATTCTGCAATATTCGTGACTACACGGTGGACAAGAACACCACCCCGGCCCAGCTCAATGTGATCTTAACTGACTACGCGTACAGCATGCGCAAGAAGGACGGCACGGATTATAAACACACCATCGTTAAGCGTTACTGGAACATCACCGCTGAAGCTTTACAGAGCCGGTTTTACTA
This sequence comes from Podabrus alpinus, assembly GCA_932274525.1. Taxonomy (NCBI): domain Eukaryota; kingdom Metazoa; phylum Arthropoda; class Insecta; order Coleoptera; family Cantharidae; genus Podabrus; species Podabrus alpinus. The sequence continues at coordinate 80,645,147 of OW026452.1, forward strand.
TGGTATTATATTTATTTAATATTGTTTTGCATTTTATAATGCTATTTTTGTAATTTCATAGAGTACGGAATCGTGATCAACCCCTTAAAAGGAGCCATCTTTGCAGAAGCCCGCAAGGCCCGCGACGCCAAGAGGAAGGTTTCGCAACAGGATTCGACGCAGCGTCCCCTCACCATCGAGCAACTTTCGATTTTGGTGGCGTCATTGAGCCCACCTCCGCATCATGGGGTGGCCGCGAATGCTGCTGTTCCCCCTTCGGTCGTTGTCGCCAGTGACGCTCCCTCTGGTTTGAATACAGAGCCTACACCCGGACCGAGCTCCAGGCTAACCAGCCAGGAACTCCGATCCGACCGACGCCACACCGTGGCTCCAGAGCAGGGCCGCCCACAGAGAAGATCCAAACGCCGGTGGAGTAGCGGTGACGCGATCAACGAGTCGAGGACCCAACCACCGCGACTGGTTGGCGCAGAGAATTGGCGGCTCCCACGCCAAGATCTGCCCATAAATATCCACATAGAGACCATTAGCTATGTGAATATTAGCTACGCTTAATATGTAGGCACTAATTATGGTGGCGCTGTTCTTCCACTGTAAGTTGCTTAGTTTTTTTTGCAAAATTTTTTCTGACGTTGCTCTTTTTAGTGTCTTCACTATCCTTATTAGATATGCCTGCATCCCTCAGAGCACTTGTCGCTGCACCTTAAGGTAATTTTTTTCTGCAATTTATTATGTACGATATGTGTAACTTTGTATTTCTTATAGAGTTGTTCCTGCACGCTTACTGCTTATGATTATTTATGGATTTGACGCGCCGCCAAATACTTTCACAACACTGTTATATTATAACTTAAAACCCGTCTTACACCATCAAGAATTACGATCGTAATTATGGTCATAAGTAGGGGTGCGCATATAATCGATTAATCGATTACGTAATTCGAATAATCGATTATTTCATAATCGATTATGATATTTTATAATAATCGATTAATCGATTATTGAAATAATCGATTATTCATAATCGACTATGAGTTCATAATCGATTATGAACTCGTAATCGATTATGGGTTCATAATCGATTATGAGTCCATAATCGATTATGAATTCATAATCGATTATGGGTTCATAATCGATTATGAGTCCATAATCGATTATGAGTTCATAATCGATTACAAGTTCATAATCGATTACGAGTTCATAATCGATTATGAACTCATAGTCGATTATGAACTCATAGTCGATTATGAACTTATAACTATAATAGGTAGGGCTATTAAGGGTTACTAAATTACTATATAATTTATTATTTTGCTAATTGTGTTACGGTGGTGCTAATAAGAAGTGTTGTTAAGCACCAGTTGATATTTGGATTCAAAATATGGATTTGCCATTCAACTTTTAGGTATTTTTGTTTATAAAATTGATAGTTTTTAAAAAATATTTTTTTGCTTTTCAATTAAAGATTGCAACCCTTTTTCATCAATATGGATTTAAATTATTTGTCCGATATTTTGAGTGAAAGTGTATACTTTTACAAAATGAATTTTAATTAGAAGCCTTTTAGATGGATTATTGTTAACAATAAATTAATTACATAATGCATAATACAATAGTAACATTCAGTTAAAATTTAAAAACAAAATATTTGGTACTTCAGATTTAATCAGCGTTTTTATGAAGGAGTCGTAAATTCTCATCAACACACGTAAGTAACATTATAATCGGCTACGCAGGTAAGTTATTACAGATTGATACCGGACCGTAATGTGTTATCAACTGGTGCTTAACAACACTTCTTATTAGCACCACCGTAACACAATTAGCAAAATAATAAATTATATAGTAATTTAGTAACCCTTAATAGCCCTACCTATTATAGTTATAAGTTCATAATCGACTATGAGTTCATAATCGACTATGAGTTCATAATCGACTATGAGTTCATAATCGATTATGAGTCCATAATCGATTATGAATTCATAATCGATTATGGGTTCATAATCGATTATGAGTCCATAATCGATTATGAATTCATAATCGATTATGAGTCCATAATCGATTATGAGTTCATAATCGATTACAAGTTCATAATCGATTACGAGTTCATAATCGATTATGAACTCATAGTCGATTATGAATAATCGATTATTTTTAATAATCGATTAATCGAAAAAAATCGATTATTTTTTATAATCGATAATCGATTATGAAATTCCATAATCGCGCACCCCTAGTCATAAGTTACGCAGAGACGAGTTCAGGAATTTGCATAGCGTTCTGCGCAAATTATGATGATAATTTCGATCGTAATTATTGAGGTGTAAGACGAGTATAAAAATAATTTTCTAATTTCAAATATTTTCTTGTACCTATAATTTATCTATAATTGGAAGATTGATTTGAAACAATAAATATCTTTTTCAAATCGTTCTAATCGCTTTATTTCAAACCGGTATAAGTTTTTCCCGTCGTACGAGGTTTACATTCGACGCCATATTAGAAAGAAAGGGCCTAAATTGAATTCATCGTCGGAAGTTTACATTTTAAAGGAAGAATGTAAAACGATGTGTTCCGGCAAAACATTTTTTAAATAATTATTTACTGGTAAGCAACAGAAACGGATACTTTACGGAATGAGCAAGCAAATAGCCGGAAAGAGCCGAAACCAAGAACTTGTAACAACTCAGGACCGTATACAGGATTTCTTTGCGGACGGGGTTTTTGTAGAGCCATCCAGATTCATGACATTTCTGGTGCTTCAACGGTTGTTGATGTTACTCGTATATAACCATTCAATATCTGTAAAATGAAATTAAAACAATCTTATAACATCTGCATAAAATAATTTATCTCCCGAAAATCAAGGATTTAGTAGTTAGGATGTTTTAACTAAGGACGGCAGTATTATACTCTAATTTTGTTGATTTAAAGAATTTTTATACCGCGATTGCTGCATAGGAATGGGGTGGGTACACAAATAAAATTGTGAGTAAAATACAGAAATTCCATTCTTAGGATGTCCGTTGCAATGTGAATGCTTGAATGCTTAGAGGTTTTTTAGTGTCACTTAGTTACATCATGCAAGTTCAAGTGTTACTTATACATTATGTATTAGATCCAAAGGTTCCGGCCGCCATGACTTCCTATGAATTAAAAAAAGTTACGTAAACCTTAAAAACTGGTCAAAAAAGTCGTGTTCTCAATGGGATCAAATTGGATATCTATATTTAGATGTCCGCGAGTCGAATCTTAAACGTGAAAAACCTAAAAATGTCTTTTTGGGCAAATTTTTAATTTGTATTTTTTATTTCTTACTAAGATGGTGTGTACCAAATTTTGTCAAATTAAGCGTGGATCAAGTAAATTCATCATTCGATTTGAGATGGAATGACCCAATAGATACAAACAACTTGTCCTCACAGTTGAAAATAATTTTCATAAAATAAGCGACTTTTTCTTGGAATGGAAAGACGGCAGACAAATTTTTATGGGAAGGTAAACAAAAAATATTGGTTTAATTTAATTGAAGTTCGAATAAATATTAGATCATTGACCTGATATTTGCTGAAGTGGTTAAATAATCACGGTTTCACGGTTATTTTTATGATTTACGCCGAATAGTTTCAAAAAAATATATTTCAGAAATTGACTGAAGAGATTCAAATGTGAAGAAATCAAAATAAAATTAATTTTAAGCAATCCAAAAAAAAATAAAAGTGTATTCGATAAACAATCTTTGATGAGAACTGTAAATTATTACCTCATGCTTTCTTTTAGGTAAACGATAAATAAAAACCAGGGGTTTCAAAACATTTGACATTAAAAATTTTAATTTTCCTTATTTCACTTTTGGTACTGCCAAAAACTTACGGAGTGGGAATGGACAGAATTATAAGATTCAGTTTTGACCTTTTTTCTTGTTATTTATTAACGCGGTAATTGGTGACGCCACGGTCAGCGCCGTAGCAAGGGTGAGGCGACTGAGGCTCTTGCCTCAGGCGCCATCGCAATGGGGGCGCTAAACCTTGACAAAATCCAATAAATAATTGTTTAAAATTTTTAAAAAGATAATAATTTAACTGAATTCGAAAATTTGACCACGATTTTATTTGCAACATCACCTAAAATTCCCTGTCGGCCTTTTCCGCAAGTGGGGATTTTAATCCTCTACATTAGTTTTTCGTCTATAACTCGCTTACTTTCATTTTTAGTGAAAATTATCTTCAAATCAAAATTGAAGAATACAAAATTCTTTATAAAACAGATCAACAAAATTTGCTTACATTATATAGTAAGTATTTATGAAATAAAGAGAAAATCCAGAGAAAACAATTGAAAGAGGTTTTGAATTTTTTCATGATGATGAATTTTATTCTTATTCAGAATAAAAATTTCGTACATTTAAACTTCACCATTGATGGTGAACAAAACAATACAATTTACTTCATGTCTGAAGTAAATCCTGAAACCTTGTCTTGTAGGGAATTTTCTCCTCTTCAATTTTGGTCCAATGATAAGATAGGAGATTTTAGGAAAGTTGATTCCAACCCCCGCGTTCTTCTTCATTTCCCTTTAATTTAAATGTTTTGTTTATTATAGATTATTAGGAGGGGAGATCAATAAGTTCGGTAAAAATTGAATAGCGATAAAATTTTAAACAAAAAGGGTAAAAAGGCAAAAGAGATAAATACGAGTACAAAGTGATATGCTTGAAGTAGTGTACTACAAGTAATCTTCACCTTCGCGAGAAACAATTTACAAGTGGGTACGGCTTTCAAAGCAGGACATGAGTCCTGAGAAGATAATCACTGAGATACAAAAATATCTCAAGACATCAATTTATCATAATATTATGGTATTATCCATTCTACAAATTCTACATGATCTTCTTCGTGTATAAAAAGTACGTGCAAGATGGGTTCCACGTTTACTGTCTGCCGAACCGAAGTTATTTCGAGCCGATACTTCTAGGCAATTGTTGGAAATATGCGAAGCTGATCCGAGAAAACTTTTAAATAAAATATTATAACAAAGGATGACACATGTGGATTCATTATTGTAACCCAGAATCCAAACAAAAGTCTATTCACTGGATAGAAAAGCGAAAACCAAAACTCAACCTTCCGCTGGCAAGATTATGGCCACAATTTTATGGGATGCCGAGGATACTTAATTAATTGATTACCTGTGTGTTAAAGAGAATATAACAGGCATCTATTATGCATAATTATTACAGAAATGAAAGGAAGCTATCCAAGAAAAAGGAAAAGGGCAAAGTGAAAAAATAAATTTTGCTCCCCGATAGTGCACCAGTTCACAAGTCAAAAGTTTCACAGGCTGCTATTAAAAAGTGTGACTTCGAATAAATAAATCCCCCACCTTACAGTTAGACCTGATTCCTAACGATTACATTCTTTCCCAAATTTAAAGAAAGAATTACGAGGGATGGAATTCAATATCGATGAAGAGTTGATGTGTACTGTATAAAGCTATTTTACAAGGCAATCGAAACCATTTTTTTCAGTGGTTTAAAAGTACGAAGTGCCTTGAGCTTCAAGAAGATTATTTAGAAAATAAAATTTATTTCATTAAATAATATTTTGATTACTTATACCGTTTTTTACCGAATATATTGATTTCCCCTCGTGTTTTAAATCAATTAACGGAAACTGTGCAGCAATAATTAATTTACAATATGATGGAAATAGAATTTCTTTGAAAAAATGGCATGTTTCGTCCCACCCTACTTGTAAAATTTCAGTCAGAAATTTTGTAAATTCTTGCAATTACACACTCAGTTTGATTAAAATTTATTTGATTTTTAAAACCTTTCCGAGCTTAGTATAAAGAAAATTTTTTAGTTTGTATTGGGATATGTGAAGTTAGCTCAGAGAAGACAGGAAATTTGTAACATTTGACGCTATAGTAAAATAAATTTAAAATCCACCGCCACGGTTCTTTGTCCAACATTCTACGACTTGAGTAGACTTACCGCTAACAGAATGCTGCTATGATTTTATATGGGGCCCTAAAATAATGCATATTTGTGCTACTTTTCCATAAGAAACAGTGTAAATTTGTATAATTTTCCAGTTTGATATTAATTATTTAGCTTATTATGACGTTGCAATGGTAATGATGTTAGTAAAATTTTTTTTATGATGAAAAGGGGGGTAGGAAAGCATCCGATTCATTTTCATACTTGCTAGACCTTGACGGTTTGATACTTAGGTCTTTTACGAAGGATAATAAAATATCTTAGATACATCGGTAATCCGAGATTGAAACCCTCGTAGTTGTATCAATGATAGATGTTTTATCTCTAAGTATTGCTGTCGGTTAAGTAAAGTAATGTGCGGAAGCTAAGCACCCTCCTCTGAACCTCAAGTCGCTCTCGTTGAAATTTTCTTATATTAATATCATTATACCGTCCTGGCGTAGTGATCAAAGCATTAAGTTAGCATGCAGAAATTCCGAGTTCAAACCCCGAGCAAGGTGGTTTTTTTTCATTTGTAGTTACTAATTTAATAGCTAAAATATTGGGTGGGGCTGTTGGACTATCGCACACCTTCGGATACTGAATAAGTTTGATTATGTTGGGTCATGGTGTTTTCCCTATGTTATTTTACATAAGGAATGATGCTGAATGAAAATAGTATATTATTGTAATTAGCAGTTGTATGGATTGATGTTGATAAACTAATAGGCGATGACGTCACGCGGGGGCTATTGACTAGTAGCCCCAAAAAAGGAACAAAAATGACCACGATGGACCTTGGCGTTTTCCCATGTTAATTTACATAAGGATTGTCCCAGAACTCTTGTTGCCTATCTACTAACATTTAGCTCCATCAATTCAACCTTACACCACCTCGAACTTTTGCAAATATTTAAGTTATAAACTGAACGATTTACTCACGTAAACCCTTGGAATTTTTGGCTACTTAATCCATACGATAAATTTCGCGTTACTGAAATTTTATTGAGTATTATTAAATTAATTATAGAAAGTGTTCTTAGTCTTAAGTTACTAACCTTAATTTAGTATTTTGTATTATTTTTATAGTATATCATAGAATATACCGAGTGTTAAATATTTTATGCCAACTTCTAGGTTAAGTTCCTTTTATGTTATTTGCTATTTATTTTTCTTTATTCTATGTTAGCTTTAAGTACGAATTCAACAACTTTAACTCAAACCGTCAATTTTGTTACTAAAGTCAGTGCACCACCAGTTTTTGTTTTACGAAGTAACTATCAAAATTTGTGTCAATATTCCAATCATTATTAAAAGTGTATATTCACCATTTGAACCTATATCTAAAACTATTATCATTAAATTTTGTTTCTCGTTGTTGGATATATTTTATTTCACTCTCGACTCCCCCCCCCTATTTCTATATAGGTAAGTTCTGAATTACTTTTGGGGTAAGTTTATGACAAATTCAGTGGCGCCCTTCATTACCGATTGTGACTTCCCTGTTCTTGACGTCCCGGATTATTATTGGAGGATTCAAGCCCCCCGACCATCGCGATTGAGCTAGCGGCATCCAATATTAATCCAGGTAGGTGCCACACATTCACCTGTGTGATCACAGTTTGTTTACGGAACCAATTTGGCCCGTTACAAAATTTGCCGCCCAACGTGGTAGCCTCGATTAAGAATTTGACTCCAACGTTTAGGCCCGACCACTACAAAATTCGACCCCTATCGTGTTGGCTTTGTTAAGTCATCTTCAAGCTCTTCCGAAACCATTGTGGTTATTTTAGTCCCTTTTGATTTTATAATTTTTTATTTTTATTGCAATTATTTACTTTTACGCCATGGAGTGCGAATTTGAAAATTTAATTGTCAATTATAAGTTGGTTGTAGAACGACTTATTAAGACAGAAATAATCTATGAACTCGAGGTTCGAGGCTCGCAGTCAGTAGGTGATGTTCCAGCCCTACGAACTTTATTAAGAAAAGTCCTGAAAAAGGAAATGACCGACCCAAAATTTGTCCGCCCCCCTATTCAAAAACCTTTTCGAATGATTCAGTTTACATCAATTTTATGATTGAAAATCTTAGTGCCTTAATCGAGACTTCCGATTTAGATAAATCGGTCCCTTTAATTCAAACAAAAGTTTTACATTTAGTTCATCGAATTAAAAATTCAAATCCCAGTAATGATGAGGAAAATAACATAAAATTAGATTGGGTGAATGTTGTTAAAGATTTGATAGTAAATTATGAACTTGCGTTGAAAGCTTCCAAACTCTCGCTAGATGCTCCCGTGATAAATACCGCTAGTGAAACCCCTGTGTTAAAAATTGCTAATCTAAAATTAGAAAATGATGCTACTAACCCTCTAACGCTTGCTGCTTCTACTTCTGCTTTGCAAAATGTTATGCCAGCTAGTACTTATTGTGTTCCATCTACAATTTTGACTCCCCCTGTTACTGTTAACTCAAGAATGAGTAATGTTATGTCGGACGTACAGAAATCTGTACCTGTTTTTAAATGGGGATTTACTTTTTCGGGTGACAAAACCCAATCGTTAAATGCATTTTTAGAACGTGTTAGGGAGTATAGTATTACCAGAAATGTTTCGGAAATACAATTATTTCGCGAATCATACGAACTCTTCAGTTCGAAGGCTTTGATTTGGTTTAGAGCAAATCGTGAAAATTTTAATACTTGGAGTGATATCGAATCGGCCTTACGAGAAGAATATTTACCACCGGATTATGATGATGTTTTAATTCGAGAAATTGAACGAAGAACTCAAGCTTCTTCGGAATCGATTGGTACTTTTGTTGCAGTCATGAAAAGTTTATTTTCTAGATTAGTTGAAAAATTATCTGAAACCAAACAATTAAAAATTATAAATAAAAATTTACATCCGTCGTATCAAACTCAATTAGGCCTTGTAAAAATTACGTCTATCCCCAAATTAATTAAGTATTGCAAAATCATCGAAGAACGAAGAATTGCGATTGATAATTATGTTCCCCCTGTGAAAAAGAAGAATGATTTAGAACCTGAATTAGCTTTTGTTGATGTTTCATGTAACGTTGAGACGGTTAAAGAAGTGGAGAAAAATTCTTCACAACCTACCCCGTTAATGAGTCAATCTTATTCAAACCCTTATAAGACAAGTTCGTCAAATGAAAATAGTTATTCCCATTATCGTTCAAATACTTCTACGAATTCTCGTTCTAACGATCATAATAATCCACGCTTTAGTACTTTTACGAAATTTAATAATAATGTTCAAAATTCTCGAAATTCAACAAATAATGCTAGTCTTAATTTTAGAAACTGTTGGAATTGTAATTCCAACCAACACCTTTCAAAAGAATGTACCGTGCCGAAGAAAGGAAACTATTGTTTTAAGTGTGGGAAACCCAATTTTACGACACGTACTTGTCCCAAATGTTCTGTTTCGGGAAACGAGCGTCGAGATCAGTAAAAGACGGGATTGCTACCTCGAAGATTTTTTACAACTCCACCCGTTCCTTAAGAAATCTGATAGATAATAGAAATTTAGAGTATGATAAAAATAAAATTATGTTGAATTATATGTATATTGGAAAGTTCCAAATATGACGAACGTCCTTATGTGACAGTTGAAATTTTTGGTAAATCTTTTGCAGCACTTTTAGATTCCGGTGCCTCTAGGACAATTTTAGGAATTGAAGGTTGGAATCGAATCTCTAATTTAGGCCTTCATTTAAATAATGTTAAGTCGAATTGCGCTTTGGCTGATGGCAGCCAAGTAAATATTTTAGGTTCGGTTTCGTTACCGATTAAGCTACGTCACAAAACCATTGTGATCAATGTTTTGATAGTGCCTGATGTTACACACACGGTAATTTTAGGAATAGACTTTTGGAGGGCTATTGGCTTTGTGCCTAATGTTATTCGTGGTGAGTGGAATTTTTCGAAGCCTAAACAATTGTCGCTGGCGTCTTTAGAGGACGAACAAACACAATTGGTTTCTGAACAAGGTTTATCCCGTGAGCAGGGAGCCATTTTAAATGGTTTAATCAGTTCTAATTTTAAAGACATTAGTAAGTCAGAAATTTTAGGATGTGCTTTAGGTGTGGAACATGTTATTACTACAAAGTCCCCTCCTATTAAGCAAAGATATTACCCGGTGAACCCTAATGTTCAAGCTCAAATAGACGCAGAATTAACCCAAATGATAAAGTCTGGTGTAGTAGAAAAAAGTCATTCAGCTTGGTCGAATCCCGTTTTGTTAATTAAGAAGAAAGACGGAAAATTTAGATTTTGTATAGATTTTAGAAAATTGAATCAAGTTACTGAACGTGATGCATATCCCTTACCTTACGTTTCCGCTATATTAGATCGCCTGCGCGATGCAAAATTTATAACGTCCTTGGATATAAAATCAGCTTATTGGCAGATCCCATTGTCTGAAGAATCGAAAGCTTACACCGCTTTCACTGTTCCTGGTAGAGGTCTTTTTCAATTTACCCGTATGGCATTTGGTTTACATAATGCCCCGGCGACCTTTCAGCGTTTTATTGACAAAATTCTTGGTCCAGAATTAGAACCTTATGTATTTGTGTATTTAGATGATGTAATTATTTGTGCTCCAACTTTCGACAAACATATTGAAATTCTTACGGATGTTTTAAAAAGATTAAAAGATGCAGGTCTTACGTTGAGTAGGGAAAAATGTTATTTTTGTAAACCTGAACTCAAATATCTCGGTTACGTTGTAAATCAACAAGGTCTTGCGGTTGACCCCGGTAAAGTTGAAGCTATTTTAAAAATACCAACGCCCAAAAGCGTTAGTGATGTACGCACAATAATTGGTATGGCATCTTGGTATAGACGTTTTATATCTGAATTTTCAACAATCTTTGCACCTCTTACCGCTCTTTTAAAGAGGAACCAGAAATTTATTTGGAACGAAAATTGTGACACTGCGTTAAGCTTGGTTAAAGATAGTTTGGTTAATGCTCCTATTTTAGTTTGTCCAAATTTTGATGTACCTTTTGTTGTTCAAACGGATGCCTCAGGCTTTGGCATCGCTGCGGTCCTCACTCAAGAAATTGATGGAGTAGAACATGTAGTATGTTATTTAAGTCGTTCACTTACGCGTCAAGAGAGAAATTACTCTGTTACGGAAAGAGAGTGTCTCGCGGTTCTTTGGGCCATTGAGAGACTGAGACCGTATTTGGAAGGTTCCCATTTTCGTGTAATCACTGACCATTATAGTCTCGTTTGGTTAAATAATCTTGTTCAACCAAGTGGTTGATTAGCTCGATGGATGGTAAGATTACAACAGTACGACTTCGAAATTACGCATAGAAAAGGTAAAGATAATGTAGTTCCGGATGCGTTATCAAGATCCGTTCCCGTGATTGATAATGTTTCGATTACTCCCAAATTTAGTCAAAATATGAATGTAAATAAGATCCCTAATGCTCCTAAAACAATACAGATTGGTGAAATAACCGACGATCATTCCGGTTATAATAACGACGAGGATCATGAGCTTCTTCATGAGTCCAATGATGATGATCATGACTCCTATCCCAATCCTGTAAGTAACCATAACGATAAATGGTATAAGTCCATGTTAAGTAAGGTTAAGAACAAACCAGATAAATTTCCCCTATGGCGAATTGAAAATAACCTTTTGTTTAAATATGTAACTCCCGATTATCCTGAACTTCGTGAGAAGGCGGAATGGAAGGAAGTGGTTCCAAATTCTCGACGAAATGACATTCTAAAATCTTGTCACGATGAACCTACTGCTGGTCATCTCGGAATTCGCAAAACTTTAAGTAGAATAACGCAAAAATATTATTGGCCTTTGTTGAAATCTTCAGTATCCCGTTATGTAAATAGATGTCCCGTTTGTATTGCCCACAAACCAGAACAGAAAAAGCCCGCTGGTTTTATGACTTCCCATCCCAATGTAACTCGTCCTTGGCAGATGATTTCTGTTGACTTAGTAGGTCCCTTACCACGCTCAACCCGTGGCTACGTGTATATCCTAGTTGTAGCAGATTATTTTACTAAGTATTCCTTGTGTTTTCCTTTACGTTCTGCCACTGCTGCGTCTGTTACTCGTAAAATCGAAGAAGACGTAATTTTAGTTTATGGTGCTCCCAAAATTTTACTTTGTGATAACGGTGTACAATTCCGTAGCCGTGAATTTAGAAACATGAATTCCCTGTATAATGTTAAAATTACTTATAACGCCAATTATCACCCTCAAGCTAACCCGGTCGAAAGGGTTAATAGAGTTTTGAAGACCATGTTGTCCTCCTATGTAGCGGACAATCATAGGAATTGGGATAAATATTTAGCCCGTGTTGCTTGCGCCATGCGCACAGCAGTACACGAAGTAACTGGAGTAACGCCTTATTTTGCGAATTTTGGTAGAGAAATTAATTTAGATGGAGGTACCGTAGGCTCTTCTGAATTGACAGGAGATACGGATATTTCGTTTGGAGATAGGTTATACCTACAAGGTAAACCTAAGGCTCTCCACAAATTGTATGACGATATTGTTAAAAGGCTTAGAGTAGCCTATGAAAAGAACAAGAGTTCTTACGATTTAAGACGTCGAGCTGCTACTTTTGAAGTAGGAGATTCGGTGTGGCGACGCAATTATGTGTTATCTGACGCGTCAAAATATTTTACGGCGAAATTAGCTCCCAAATTTCGTGGACCCTTTTACATCAGAAAGAAAGTTTCTTATGCCACTTATGAGCTTTCTGATGAATCTGGAACTTCCCAAGGCGTGTGGAATGCCAAAGATCTTAAATCCGCTCCCGAGTAAGTCATATTAGTAGCGTACCTTGAGTTATACCGAGGGCGTTAACTAACCCCAACTGCGACTATAATTTAGTAAACGTATCTTGAGCTACGAAGAGAGCGTTTTGCTAAACCTGATTTGACTTGTTTATCTTACGTTTTGTTCTGACCAATTTGATGAGATTTGAATTGGGAAACTGATTCGCTTCGTGGACCGATGCGGTTAGGCCATACCGACAGATAAATGAACTTGTATATAATATGTGTGTTTTTTTTTGTTTTTTTTGTAGCTTCCGCTTACGCTTTTGAAACCTTTCGCTGTATAATAATATTTATGTATTTTGTGTTTTATGTGCTTTAGCTTTTATCTTTTAAGTGCTTATGTTATATTGGCGATGTATGCTACTGTTTGCTAAGCTCTGGTTCGTAAGAACAAAAGAGGCTTTTGTTCTTCCAGCCCGGGTGATGTAATAATATTTTACTTTTTCATTTAAATTTGAGTCTTCCCCGCGAAATTTTGAATTTATACTCCCGCCCCGTACATTGCCTTGTGGGAATTAATGCCTTAGCGTGAGGTGGCGCGCGCACGACCACAAGTACAGAGATCCTGATAATGGCGTAGGAGAAAGAACGCTTGTTTTGTTTGTTAAGTAAAGTTGTGGTGAAATTCAGTAAAATCATCATTTTAGTGTAAACTTCGGGTCGCTACTCTGGGTAGTAGCACAGAAGACGCCCCAGTGGCAATATTGGCATTAAAGATTGGTTGGGAACCATATTTAGTTTATGTGTTCCATGCGATTCGCAAAAATTTCATTTACTGGAAAATCGACAACACTAAACGCTCCACATTATTCGGTTTCGTTGAAGACTTCCCGATATCGAAATCAATTCCCCAGATTGAAATCATCGCTCCAATTTATGGTAAAAATTCGAAAGGTCATCGCCCTGTGTCAGCACCTGTGACGTCATTTCCATGTCTTCACATTGTTCAAGACAGGCCCGCATTAAGTGGCATGGTGCATTATTTTTTTCGTGTGTTTAATTTCTGTAAGTACACTTTACGTTTTACACAATTAACATCTAGCTCCATCAATTCAACCTTACACCACCTCGAACTTTTGCAAATATTTAAGTTATAAACTGAACGATTTACTCACGTAAACCCTTGGAATTTTTGGCTACTTAATCCATACGATAAATTTCGCGTTACTGAAATTTTATTGAGTATTATTAAATTAATTATAGAAAGTGTTCTTAGTCTTAAGTTACTAACCTTAATTTAGTATTTTGTATTATTTTTATAGTATATCATAGAATATACCGAGTGTTAAATATTTTATGCCAACTTCTAGGTTAAGTTCCTTTTATGTTATTTGCTATTTATTTTTCTTTATTCTATGTTAGCTTTAAGTACGAATTCAACAACTTTAACTCAAACCGTCAATTTTGTTACTAAAGTCAGTGCACCACCAGTTTTTGTTTTACGAAGTAACTATCAAAATTTGTGTCAATATTCCAATCATTATTAAAAGTGTATATTCACCATTTGAACCTATATCTAAAACTATTATCATTAAATTTTGTTTCTCGTTGTTGGATATATTTTATTTCACTCTCGACTCCCCCCCCCCCTATTTCTATATAGGTAAGTTCTGAATTACTTTTGGGGTAAGTTTATGACAAATTCAGTGGCGCCCTTAAGCCCCCCGACCATCGCGATTGAGCTAGCGGCATCCAATATTAATCCAGGTAGGTGCCACACATTCACCTGTGTGATCACAGTTTGTTTACGGAACCAATTTGGCCCGTTACAACACAAAGCATCATTTTTTGTCGTTGCTTCAATGCTGCTTTCCATAGTGTTTGGCTCTATTTTGCTAAATAGCTCTTGAAATAGTGCCTCTGGTGTCTTATAGTTTCTCGGCTTCGCTGATCCTTGCATAGTATTTGACAACCGGTCAATAACACTTATTTTTAAATTATTGATAAAATGTTTGTTAGTGGGAAATGCTCTATAACTGTCAATTTCCATTCATACCAAGTTTTATCGTAATCTCGTAGGGAACTGTACCATATTTTCATTCCACTCAATTTGGATTGCATGTAATACGTACTATTTAGTTACGTCGTTCCAACCGTGTATTTGTCCTAACTGCTCAATTTAGTGTATCCAATTAGCGGATGTTAACTCGCTTCATTGAGGATCAAACCGTGATATGTCACTTTATGCCATCTGAAACGGCACGTGCAGATTTGACCTTGTAGGATTTATTTGTTGTGCAAGAATTTCCCACTAAAGTATTCGAAACATCAGTAGGATCTATATTTAATTGTTTTTTTACTTTTTTCCTTGCCCTTGAAATCGCTCATATTCGTAAAATTTTAAAATTAATCACGTATTGTATTACTAACAGTTGGGTTCATAATGCGTCCCCTCCAATCTGTTTTTTACACTTTTCTTAATAGCCATTAATATTTCTATTTTTAAAAATACGTCAATACGTAGAAATAACTCTAATGACACACCAAGCAGAAGCGTAGCAAGGGTGAGGCGACTGAGGCTTTTGTCTCAGGCGCTATCGCAATGGGGGCGCTAAACCATTTACAAATTTTTTAAACTAAAAATATTGGTTTACCTGATTTTCAGGCGGTACTTTAAAATATGCCCTGTATGCAATATATCGATACGCAACCTTGTCATGAAATAAAAAAAACTTCATTACAACACGCTTTTATCAGAATACAATAATGTAGTTGTGAGTCAAAATCAAATTCAAGAACCAAAAAAAAAGTTGAAAGCGAACACTTTTGTGGTTTTTTCACTAAAAATGAAATTAAGCGAGTTATTATAGACGAAAAACTACTGTAGAGGATTAAAATCCCCACTTGCGGTAAAAAAGGCCGACAGGAAATTTTAGGCGATGTTGCAAATAAAATCTTGGTCAAATTTTCGAATTCAGTCAAATTTGAATATAATATGCGCAGTCCCCAAAAGATTCTTATCTTTTTGAAAATTTGAAACTATTATTTATTGGATTTTGTCAAGGTTTAGCGCCCCCATTGCAATGGCGCCTGAGGCAAAAGCTACGGCTCTGAGTCTGGTATTGTTTACTTTTTGAAGGATTCTCATGTGATCCTACTATTAGATTTAAAATTTTCATTCAAGCATTGATTAATATAATATTTCAATTGCATAAAATTATTATAATAAAATAAATTTCTCACTCAAACTATCGAACCGCATTAAAATTATAGTTTTCATAATAAATTCTAAAAAATAAAATTACAAACAAACATCTGGAAACGGGACCTCTTGACGATAGAACTAGATGGAGTTGTCTCTATTTTTCATCACATCGAGTCCGCCCTTGGCCTTTTCATGAATGTTTTCATGTTTACGCTAGGAACGAAACTCGTTAAAATACTTCAAATTTTTTTTTATTTATCCTTCTACAATATAAATCGAAAATTAATGAGATAACCTTTTATATCAATAAAAATATTAAATAATCCATGCAGTCTTAGAAAAAATTGTTAATAGTTCCTCATATTGCTAACGCGGAACCATAACGGTTACGATATATACAAAAGATGAGCAAGTATCATTCGTGAAATCTCGAGGTTTTCAGTGACTAAACCCGAAATCACTGAAAACCTCGAGATCATCGTCTATAAGATCGGCGCAGCCTATAACCCCCCGGACCGATATGAACACTTTGCAGAAGAGCTGAACGTGTTCCTAGACCAATACCCTAACATAATCATTGGAGGAGACTTCAACGCGAAACATTCGTTTTGGAACTGCAGCAGCAACAACACCTGCGGCACTATCCTGCGAGACCTTTCACTTGAGAAGAATTTTGTTATTGTTTATCCGCCAGAACATACGTACTTCCAAGGGCCTCAATATCAAGCATCGACACTCGACATCTTTCTTCTACAAGGTGGCGGCCAACATACCACTCCTACCGTCCTAGACGACCTATTATCGAATCACCACCCGGTGGTGATGACCCTCTTTCTAAAGTATGACCTGCACGAAAGAGAAATACGAACAACCGACTGGCAGAAATACAAGGAACTCTGCAACGACTGGATCACAATTAACCCCAACGTTGTCAGCAACACCGACATCGAAGATTCAATACAAAATCTTACTGCCACAATGCAATCTGCTTTCAACGATACAACAAAGAAAAGCAAAGTAAGAGAATCTCACCAAATCGACCCAGAAATTAGACGACTGAAAACATACAGGAACTGGGAACGTAAACAGTGGCTACGTACAGGCAACGAAGCGCACCGCATTGCAAAGAATCACATTACTGATGAAATCCAGCTCCTTTTACAAAGAGAGCGGCATCAAAAATGGACGAAGCTTGCCGAAAAAATTGTACTACAGGACAACTCCCTCTGGCAAGTATACAAAAATTTTAAAAATAAACACGATCAACTGCCAATCATCAAGACCAGCGACGACGTGAACCTGTACACCGATCAAGATAAAGCTGATGCATTCGCGAAAGTTTTCCTCGACGCGCACAGCAAAACAATTAAAGATGCCTCTCCTATGGATGACATTATCAACAATAACTTTGACAACTTCCACACAAACCCCGATGAGCTCAACGGAAGCCCCATTAAGACCAACCCCGCCAAAATTGCCAAAATCATCAAGGGCCTAAAAAATAGAAAAGCTCCCGGTTTGGACGGTATTTCGAATAGGCAGATCAAATACCTTACGAGGAAGGGAGTATGCCAGCTGCACTATATCTTCCGCGCCTGCCTCTCCAACTGTTACTTCCCGATGCAATGGAAAGTAGCAAAGGTAATCACGCTCCCAAAACCGAACAAGCCCAGAAATGTCGCCACGAATTATAGACCAATCAGCTTACTACCCACCCTCAGCAAAGTGCTTGAAAAGATCCTATTGGAAGAGCTTAAGGATCACCTAGAAGAAAAAGAAACGATTATAAACGAACAGTTTGGTTTCAGGCGTAGGCACAGCACGACGCATCAAGTGGCGCGAATCAAAGAAAAGATTACGCTAGAACGCCACAAAAAGAGGGATACGGGTATGGTGTTACTCCACCTCGAAAAAGCCTTTGATGTGGTCAGTCACAAAGCCCTCATTTTCAAGCTAGTAAAACAGGTTCAAGCCCCAATTAACTTAATAAAAATCATCGCAAACTACCTCGACAACAGAAAGTTCCTCGTCAACGTCAATCAGGTCAGTAGTTCAACAATTAACATTCCAGCGGGTGTTCCGCAAGGGTCTTTACTGGGCCCAATTCTCTTCACTATCTTTATCAACGACATTCCTCGTCAACCAAACACACACTTAGCAGTCTACGCTGATGACACTGCCATATATGCCCACTCGACCAAGACACGGCAGATTGTGAAGTACTTAGAAGAACACACAAGAACAATTCTCAAGTATTTTGAACACTGGAAATTGAAAGTGAATGAACCAAAAACTGAAGCAATTCGGTTTACAACTAAACGTAACGCCTCAGAAGTTGCGGGGGTCCGAGCAGGAAATCACACCATCCCGTGGCAACCCACAGTGAAATACTTAGGCACTATTCTGGATACAAAGCTCCTCTTCAGCGAAGAAATACGAACTCGTTTGAGCAAGACAAATTTCGTCATACAACTCCTATACCCATTCATAGGACCTGCATCTAAAATTTCAAAGAAAGAGAAAGTTACACTTTACAAAACTTGTGCTCGATCGATCCTGACCCATCTGGGCCATCGCTAACAAAACCCATATGAAGTCCATTCAAACCATGCAGAACAAATTCCTAAGAATTATTGGTCAATATCCCCGATTCACCAAAATTGATTTCATGCGCACGGATCTTGAAATCGAACCCATCACCAACTTCATCAAAGACAAGACAAGGAAGACCATTGAGTATATGTCAAACCACACAAATCCACTCATCGCAGAAGCGGTCGACTACAACATCGATGCCATGCCGTTCAGAACGTTGAAGGGATTTATGAAGCAAATCGCATGTTAAATTTCACTTCAAAAATATTTGTTTTATTTCTTTTTAATCCATTTTTAATACACCTACTTGGGTGGTGACACCGCTGCCCCATCGAGCAGGTGCGTGCGTATGTGATTTGTTGCCTGGCATAGTACTGGAAAAGAGAAGATTGTAACAACTCGTTATCTCTTCAGGGCTATTCTGGCGACAGGTTCCGTAATGCGCGGGCTTCCCGATGGGGCACCGGTGACACCTCCTAAGTACACTTAATGTAAATTCTGTACACGAGACTAGTAAAGATTTTCGACAAACTCATCCTTCCCGTAGAAACAAATTGTTAGCTAAAAAAGAAATGTATTAGGATCCCACATTCCATTGGTTAACCTCCAAATTTATTAAACTCCTAATCCCAGCTCAATTTAATTCAATTACTTACTTTTCAGGAATATTTTTAATTTGTTGTATATTACCAAATTTGTAACTAGTTTTTAATCCTATCGATTCGTCTATTTTCTAAATGTACCATAAATTTCTTTACCTCCCTATTTTCAAATGTCAACACATTACCGACTTATGAAGATTCCTGTAATCATCTAAGTTTAATTAAGTAAAAAGCCGGGACTACATCGAAGAAGTCTGATTTGCACAAAATTCTTAAAAGTTTGTAAACCTAGACGAGCGACACCGGAAATGGTAAATTTTTGAAATTAACTTTGTTTGGTTAGAATAATTCTTGGAGCTGTCTATCGACATGACGATCCCGCGGCGCTTGCCATAGAGCGACATGGCAGTGCTCCCCCCCCCCCCCAAGGAGGTGCGTTGCCAATTCGCGAAGCGGCAGGCGACGCGCTAACGCGAGTTATGTTCGGTGTCCAAAAAGACTTTAAAAAAAACCAATTTGAACTGAACTATTTATTTTGAAGTAACAACCTACAGCGATTCTAGCTTACAGTATAATACTTGATGTTTACATGTTACAACAACGTTTATATAAAATAAAAATGCTTATACAAGATATCATATAAAATTATTATTCAGCATGGAAATTTCTAGAGCGGATTCCATTCTTGTATAGTACGAATTGAACTTCGAGAATATTCCTGAATGTTCATGATGGTTTCACATAACACCTGCCTCACCAGGACCAAAATTACGGGTTCCGCTAATTTTGTAGGCCGATTTGATCTATTGAAATTCCTTCTCGAATGACCGCCCTTTTCTTCCCCTTTTGGACTAATTTAACTAAAACATAATTAATTATGAAAATCACAAGGATAACATACAATGCGATGGTCCATCCACTTGTCCGATGGAAATAGATTGTACTCGGTATGGTTTCCTCGATTTTGGTTTTAATTTGGTGTAATTTTATGTCTGTTAATTTTAACTCATCTAAATTGATTGGTTCGAGTTGCATTGGTCGAAATTTGATTTCTTCTGCCGATAGATCGAATGTCATGGATAATTTTGGAACTTCGATTACTTCCATATGTTGTTTGGTTTTTTGACTTTTGATAATTTTTGAATGTATTTTCATGTTGCAATTTCCATCCATCGAAATAAGATATTAGACCAGTGCCGATAATTTTTGAAACCGAAAAAAATAGCAGTAGGATGAAACCCATTGGAAAAGGAAGAGAATATAACAAAAATGAAAGGAAAAATAATTTACGGGCGATCTGAGGTCGGGAAGTGGAAGGGGGTGAGTTTTAAGGGTAGAAAACTGTTTTTCTCGATTTCCGGCAAAACCACAAGTCCTATGGAAAAAAGTTGAATGGCAAAATTGTAGGTAATAAAAAGATCTACAACTTTTGTATTTACACTTTTTTCACATAACCTCAAAATTTATGTGAAAAATTCAAATAACCAAGTTTTTGGTTTTTAATTTTTATCTTTTACAAAAAAAAAATTTTTTTCACTAAATTTGGTGAAAACTTACCTTTTTATGTCCCAAATACACTGTAATTTTTTTGATTTAAAATATTTATTTTTTCACCTTATTTTGACTTAATATCGAAAAAGCACCCTAATTTTCAATCGAAAATTCTCGCGTCAAAATATCTGCTTTTTTAAAAAACTCTGTGGGCTTTTTGTTCGTTGAAATCTCTACTTTTCGATGGTGTAAAAAAAAAATACATTACTATGGTAAATATTCTCAAAAATGCAAAGAAACGAAAAAGCTAAAAAAAAATTAAAGTAAATTTGTCACAATTCTCTTAAAGTAACTCAGCCTGCACGTGTATTTTCATGAACGATATTGTTTATTTTTCGACTTGCAATTTTTTGTTTATCAATGTAACACGGAATCTTACGTTTTTCGAGTAATTAAAGTATAAATTTTAATAAATAGCTCAAAATTGTACATGATGATTTAAGAAAAAAAAAATTTCTGATTCGAGTTGTTTTCGTTTCTTTGCATTTTTTGGAGAACATTTACCATAGTAATGTATATATTTTTTTACACCATCAAAAAGTACAGATTTCAACGAACAAAAAGCCCACCGAGTTTTTTAAAAAAGCAGATATTTTGACGCGAGAATTTTCGATTGAAAATTAGGGTGCTTTTTCGATATTAAGTCAAAATAAGGTGAAAAGTGTGTTTGGGACATAAAAAGGTAAGTTTTCACCAAATTTCGTGAAAAAAAATTTTTTTTTGTAAAAGATAAAAATTAAAAACCAAAAACTTGGTTATTTGAATTTTTCACATAAATTTTGAGGTTATGTGAAAAAAGTGTAAATAGAAAAGTTGTAGATCTTTTTATTACCTACAACTTTGCCATTTAACTTTTTTCCATAGGACTTGTGGTTTTGCCGGAAATCGAGAAAAACAGTTTTCTACCCTTAAAACTCACCCCCTTCCACTTCCCGACCTCAGATCGCCCGTAAATTATTTTTCCTTTCATTTTTGTTATATTCTCTTCCTTTTCCAATGGGTTTCATCCTACTGCTATTTTTGTTCACTTTTTATCATTTTCAAAGGCTTCTGCACTGGTCTATATGTGCCGTTGAGTGCGATAGATTCCACCTTTGCGTCGCATTCTTGTTTCACGATGTCTTCCCCTTTCGTAATGACCAACCATTGATTTTTGGATATTGATTGAACTTTTGTACCTTTGATGTCGAAATATTCATGGTGGCAATCTTGATAATTTTTGGTGAACTGGATCAGATGAACTTCGCACGGTGAATTTTCTTCAATGTCATTGGTTTCGAATTCACATATGTAATGACTTGGATGAATTTCGGTGCACTCCTGATTACTTAGTGCGTAGTTTTGCTCATTAATTAAAAGGAATTTTGCTTTAGGAATGATTGTTGCATAAACGGATTTTTCAAAGATTGGACAGGAATAAAAGTGGTAATAATTGTATTCAATAGTTTCGACAATTGGGATTTCCAGGATGAAATGTAATTTCGTATTTTGAATGAATATTTTTGTGTGAATAATTTTTTTATATTCGGGATAATTTTCTCTTCTTAATGGCATTGGAAATTTCGTATTGGTTAAAGTTTTTTCAATTTCTAATAGTTCTTCCATTAATTCATCGGGTGTTAAAATAGACGGATGCATTACTTTCATTTCGCCAAATGTGATTGCTTCTTCAAATTCTTCCAAAATATCTTTGATCGCATTAAACGCTGTTATCAGCTGTTCGTAAATTGACATAATTATTATTTTGTGTTCTGTTTTTGTCCTGTAAACATTTGTAGCGTTGATGATAACTTGCATTAGATAAATTTTTTCTTGTAAAATCAGCTGGTTACTTGCTAATTGATACATACTGTTATTAAACTTTTCAATCGCGTTGGTAGTTAATTTTATTTGTTCCTTCATCAGCAGTTTTAATCCGGTTTGGTTATCCGATAAACTTTTGATTGCATTGTTGTATTTTTCGGCGTCCGTACTATCAAGATTTCCGGTGATGGATTTGATTATTGATCCTAGCCCATTAATCAATCCTCGTTTTTGCCTATTTGACAGTATTGGATCCAAGGCGTCCAGTTTCTTTTTTATTTGTTTTATAAGATGATCTATAAGCTTATTAAAATCTCTCTAGCGTAATCTCTACCATTTTCATGATTAAAATATGCTAACGTTACGTTTCTAAAGTTTCCTACTAAATTGTTGTATTCTATTCTAATTGGTTCTAGATCTACAATCTTAATTAATGTCCAGTAACTATTTTGGTTACTGGCGGACCCCAATCGTGGTGGTAGAATTTCAGGATTTCCCAATAATAATTTCTTTTTATCGCTGCTGTTGTCTGTGCGATCCCTCTGTGATTTAATTTACCTTGGTGATGTAATATGATCACTTCGGTTTGTTCATCTTTATCTGTGATTATTTGTAATCGCTCCGTACATCTAATTAATTTTGATCCATTATTGGTTTCTACCGTAAGTTTTCCTTGATGATTCATTTTAATTATAAATTGTCGCTTTTTGTCGTTTACTGCTTCTTTGAGAATTGGAATTACTTCTCTCGGTTCGTCGTTCAATCCAGAGTGGATTGTTTCATTTTTGTTTTTATTTTTGTTTTCATTTTCGATCGCATTTTCCATTAAATCGGCTGGGTTATTGTTTGCTGCTTCTAACATTATTGATCGAATATCATTAAATGTGGGTGATGGTACTTCGGCAGCTTCAACTTCTGGCTGGAGATCTGGTACATTTACGATCATTGATGTATCGTCACTGTCTACTTCTTCCATTGCATTAATTTGCTTTGGTACCAAATGTACCGGCGAACTAAAAGGTGAATTGGATTCCTGGATTATATCTTGTCTTAACATTTCCTTGACTTGTCTATCTATTTCCTGCGTTTGGCTAGGTGGTTGCCGATAAGCTTTTGTGTAGATAGGTATTTCGTCTGTTAAATGAATTTGATGTTTAATTTGGTTAGTGAAGCTTAAAGGGATATCTTCGTGATGAAAAATATCTTTGTATTCAAAACGTCTTTCTTCCGGGTTCATATGATCCATATTTTTTTTTTTTTTTTTTTTTTTTTTTTTTTAGCTCAACGCAGGGAGGAGAAATCTCGTGCGAGACACCCACTTAATCGAAGTGGATAGTGTCAGACTTCACTGACTAAAACTCCCCCCTACCAAGCACCCGGGTTTCGCCGTCAGGCATTTCTTCCGGGATGCTCGGTCCGAGATGTCGGGATCTTCGACATCTCCCGCCCTGGATGTTCGGGCAGATGCGTTGGGTCTGCAGTATCGTGTGCAGACCCGTCTTTTTCGTTTGGGCCTCCAAGTTCCTCTCATGAATGGCTTCCTGGTTGCTCAGTCAGGTAGGGGGCATTGCGATGGAATTCGATGAAACGTGTGCTCTTTCGCATGCCTCTCTTCTACCTGTCCGAGTTCTTTTTTCCTTTTTTTCCCTTTCCCTTCCTTTTCCTTTCCTTTCCTCCTCGTTGGTTGGCCTCCTGGTTTGACGGTCGGGTAGGGGGCATTGCGATGGAATTCGATGTTACGTGTGCTCTTTCGCATGCCACTCTTCCACCCGACCGCGATTGGCCTCGGGTCACTGATCTTCAGTGTCGGAATCCTCCCCCGCATGGGCAGCAGCAGCGGCGGCCCGTTGTTCGGCTCTTCCTGCTGCCTCCTTACACCTCAGGATGTTTGAGATGAGGGTGTTTATCCGCTGCCACTGGGCCTCGTCGACGAGCATTGCTTCGACCAGGTCTTCGGGAGTCATTGTGTACCCCAGTGCAAGCGAGACCATTGTTCGCTCGCGCTCCCATCTCCAGCACTGGAAGAGGGAGTGTTCCGCGGTATCGATTTCCTCGCAGAACCTGCACTTGGGGCTTCCCAATATGCCAAATCGGTGCAGGTAGTACGCAAAGCAGCCGTGCCCTGACAGCATTTGTGTGAGGTGGTAGCTCACCTGTCCATGCCGCCTCTCGACCCATCTCTTGATGTTAGGGATGAGTCTGCGGGTCCACAAGCCGCAAGTTGCCTCCTCCCACCTGGCCTGCCAACTTTCGGCCACCTCGCATCCGGCACCCCCCACTCCGTCGTAGATTCTGCTCCTTGCTAGTGCGAGGAGGTCGATGGGGGGCATCGACGCCAGAACGAGGGCCGCGTCGAGCGAGACCGTCCTGTAAGCGCAGGAAACGCGCAGCGCCATTCTGCGCTGGACGCTCAGCAGTCTCTGCGCGTTCCTTTTAACCCTCAGCGCCTCGTGCCATACAGGTGCCGCATACAGTATGATCGACTGCGTCACGAGGGCTAGGGTTCTTCTCTTTGCCTGCTTAGGGCCTCCCATGTTGGGCAAAAGGCGGGCAAGCGATGTCGTCACTGCTCCCGCCTTTGCGGACGCGTCCCTGATGTGCTCGGCGAAGTTCAGGTATTTGTCGATCTTGACGCCGAGAACGGTTACGGAGTCCTTAGATGGAATTGGAACTCCGTTCAGTCGGAGGGATACCTTGGAGACTTTCCTTCTTCCGCTGAGAAGTACTCCCTCCGACTTTTCAGGGACTAGGGTGAGTCCTCTTTCGCTCACCCAGGCGGAGATGGTCTCAAGCGCCTCTGTCGCCGATGTCTCGATCTCCGCCACGTCCCTGCCCACGACCACTACGTTGAGGTCGTCCGCGAAGCCCACGGTGGTGCATCCGTCTGGGAGCTTCAGACGCAGCACTCCGTCGTACATGAGGTTCCAGAGCGTCGGTCCAAGAACCGAGCCCTGGGGGACTCCGCTTGTGACCTCCATTTCTTCCTGCTCCCCATCGCCTATTAATAGGCGTCTGTCCTCGAGGTAACTGGCGACGAGATTAAAGGTATCGTTTTCGATCGTCGCCAGGCTGTTTAGTGCCCCCAGGATGTGCCTCCACCCCGCATTATTGAATGCATTCCTGACGTCCAAGGTGACGAGTAGGCAAAGCCTTCTGGTACGCCGGCTTCCCATCTTGGCCTCGACCGCGATCTCCATGATCTTTTTAAGTGCATCCACGGTCGATCTTCCCCTCCTGAAACCGTATTGGTTGTCGGAGAGGCCGCCGCTGCTCTCGATGTTCTTCTCGAGGCGGTTAAGTATCAACCTCTCGAGCAGCTTGCCTGCGTGATCGAGCAGACAGATGGGCCGGTACGAGGTGGGGTTTTCCGGGGGTTTGGTGCCCTTTCTGATGAGGACGAGCTTCGCGACCTTCCAATGTGCGGGAAAAATGCCGGTCTCGAGGCATTTGTTGTAGATTTCCAGGAAGGTCCGTCCTGCTAGGGTCACCGCCTCCTTGATGACCCGGCCGGGTATGCAGTCCGGGCCGGGTGCCTTGTCGGGCGCGATTTTGGACGCCGCCACGGTTAGTTCTTCCAGGGTGAACCGGGACCTCTCCTCCGTTGGGGGTCTTCTCGGTTCGGTCGTCTTCGGGTGTGTGGGGAAGAGTGCCGTCGCCACCTCTCGGACCTTTTCTGGATGAGGTCCGGTCATCTTGCTGGGACCCCTGAGTTTTCCTCGCACGATCTTGTAGGCGAGTCCCCAGGGGTCTTCTTCGAGCAGGCCTAGGAGTTCGTTCCAGCATCGGCGCTTGCTCCATAATATGATCCATATTAATGTTTTTTAAATTTTCTTTCAATAATTCTTCATAATCTGGGGCGTAATCGATTTCCATTGGTTCAATACTATTTATTTCTATTTGTTCATTAGCTAATGGTTCGACATTTAGTGGTGTTTCAAAACTTATTTTTTGAATTTTATCTGACGAATTGTAATTGTAGTGATTGCAAAATTATTACGACATTTTACTAATGTTTCGGGAATTTCAATTCCGTTTTTAAGCTTTCGATACCTAATGATACCATCCTGGTTCTTCAAATTTACTGGGATTTTTACTACCTTCTCCATACGTGGTTCAATTGAAATTTGGTAAATTTGTTCTTGTTGGTTATTTTCGAAACAGTTATTGATGTACATATGCCATTACAAAACGTGATAGTATATAATAGAGAAAAGCACTGGTTTGATGATAATGTGTTAAAGGACATAAAAATTCGAGATAACAGTTTCAAGAAATACAGATTCAGTAATGAAAATGTTGACTGGGAAGAATTTAAAAGAAATAGAAATCAGGTGGTTGGAATTGTTAGGCAAGCAAAAAGGGATTATTATGCTGAAATCATTGATGACGCTAGGCACGACGCGAAGAAGATGTGGAAGGCTATTAAAAAATTAATTAAAAATGATCATAATGAAGAAACTAGTGAAATATTGTTTCAGAACAAAGTAGTTAGAAATGACGTAAACATTGCCGAGGAATTTAACAATTATTTTCTGAATAGTATTGAAGAGGTGGTAAATTCGATACCACAGGTTGATTTTGAAGTAAGTAATTTTAGGGCAACGACAGCGCTAAGCGATTTTACACTACTAAGTATGGGGGAGCTGTACGAAGTAATCTATGGAATGAAAAAGAAAAGTAGTCCGGATGGTTTCGATAAGGATTTAATGATCTTGTTGTGGAATGAAATAAGTAATCCTTTATTAAATATGGTTAATAGTTCGATGGAGGAAGGCAGTTTTCCAGACATACTCAAAGTTGCTACTGTTATCCCCATAAGAAAGGTGACCAATACAATTAAATGTGAAGAATTTAGACCGGTGAATATGTTAAGTTCTGTAAGTAAAATAATGGAACGAGTCGTGAGCAAGCAAATAAAGGAATATGTTGAAGCTAATGAATTAATGACAGTATATCAGTCTGGTTTCAGAGAGGGTCATAGTTGCGAAACAGCTATACAGGGACTTATTCAGGAATGGAAAGAAAGGATTGATGAAGGACTGGTGATCTTTGTTGTTTTTCTTGACCTGAAGAGGGCATTTGAAACAATAGACAAGGAAGTATTGGTTCAAAAACTGAAGACATATTATGGTATGAAAGGAAAAGTGATCAAGTGGATTATCAGTTACTTAACGAATAGAAGGCAGAGAGTAAAATATGGAACAGCACGTACAAAGGAAAGACATGTAAAATATGGAATTCCGCAAGGAAGCGTGTTAGGACCACTGTTATTTATACTATTCATCAATGACATAAGTAGAATTTTTAAATGGGCGAAATTCCATCTGTTTGCAGATGATACCATCATTTATGTGTATGGTAAGAATTGTATAAGTGTGATTGAAATGTTGAATCAAGAGTTAGAAAAATTGCTGAATTGGCTGAATGGTAATAAGTTGAAAATAAATGTGACGAAAACGAAGGTTATGATGTTGGGAAAGAAGAAATTTAGAGAAGAGTTAAAAATGGCAAAACAAGTAGTATCAATTGAAGGAAGCGAAATTGAAGTGGTGGAAGAATTCAAATATTTGGGGCTAATAGTGGATTGTCAATTAAATTTTAAAAGCCATATTAATTGGATGTGTAAAAAAATATCTAGTAAATTGGGAGTACTGGGAAGGTGCAGTGATTTCATTTCGAAAGGTACAAGAATGACGATTTACAATACAATAGTGATGCCTCACTTTACGTATGTGGGAACTGTAATATACATGGCGAGTAAAATGGACATCAATAGACTACAGATGCTACAAAACAGAGCTATGCGAGTAATCCTAAAAAGGGACAGGTACTACAAGATCTGTCTGATGCTTGGTGAGCTGCAATGGCTAGATGTAACGGCGTTAGCGGAATATCAGGTACTGGTATTCATACACAAGACGGTGTTAGGATTAATGCCAGCATACCTGAGACGGAGTGTGTTGACATTTGCCAATAGTCACGACCATGCAACAAGAGGAAGAGATAATGTAAGATTACAGGGAGTGAGTACAGCTTTTGCTCACAATTCCGTATTTGTCAGGGGTGCAGTGGCATACAATAGATTGCCTAAAGAGTTAAGAAGCGGTGATATTGATAGATTTAAAAGAGAACTAAGAGTTTACTTGGGAAACTCCAATAAAAATGAGGTTCAGAGAATCGTATAGTGATGTAGTGGTTTTGATTTTGATTTTGTTCTTTGTTGATTTTGATCTTGTTTGTCTTTTTGTATTCCAGGTATTGTTATTGAAGTATGTTGGATAACATAATTAGGTTTTGTATTATTATTGATTGTTTTGTGTATTATTAATTGTGTATTATTATTGGTGAATTATTATTGTTTGTGTGTATTAAATGTTGTAAAGGGTATAGTCTTAAGGCTAAATAAACGATATTATTATTATTATATCACCATATTTCGTAATTAAGGTTTTATTTTCAATATCAATTTTCGCATTTATCGTTTTGAGTAAATCTAATCCGATTAGACCATCGTAGTTTTTGTTGAAATCAAAAATATAAAATTTATGTATGAAATTTGTTCCAAAAAGTGTCCTTAAATTTACATGAGCTACTAAATCGTGTTGACTCATTTTATGAGCTGTCTGAATTTGGAATGGTTCATAAAATATTTCTGAAGGAAAATATTTGAAGGCTTGAGTTTGATTCAGTAATGATCTCGAAGACCCCGTATCAATCATCAATTTAAAATTAAGAATTGGAATTTTTATATAAGCTAATTTTGACTGTGTTATCGAATTGATATTGATTTTTGTTATATCGACTATGTTTGGTTGTTCGTATTGGAAACCTCGCGAAAATTTCGGTTATCTTCATCATAATTTCCGATTTCTTCTGGTGGAATTTCGTTGTCATAAACTTCGTAATTTTCAAATTCTTGATTTTCGTCGTATGAATCGAAGTTACTGTATTCTTCAAAAATTTCGTTTTCTTCACCCAATTCGTAAGTTGGTCCTATATTTTGATGAAATAATTCTTCAGAAATCCATTTACGTGTTGGTGGAATCGTTTTTCTTGAATTTGCTGACGATGTATCCATGGGTTCAACTGCCTGGTAAGGTCGTTGAGATTGTTGTCGGAAATTAGAGCTTGTTTGATAAGCATTTACTCGTTGACTATTATTAGTAGGTTGATTAAAAGTAGGTTGAAAATTACGTTGACCTCCCTGGTTTATTTGATTTGGAAATTGTCGAAATGTTGAAAAATTTGATTGTGGAAATCTCGAAAAATTCCTTTGTGGATTAAAATTTGGTGGTTTAACAATTTGTGGTCGGTGAAAATTTTGTTTCCTTTGGTTTGGGAAATTTTGATTTGGAAAATTCGAAAACATTTTATTTACTATCGGTGTATAAGAATTATTATGTGTTAAATTTACGGGTTGTTTTCTTTCTATGGGATTGTACTGACGTTGCAAGTTGAACGTACTTGTTTTTGCTTGAGCGTAAGCAAAATTTTCCTCTTCTGTTAAATTCCCTAACGCTTCTTCTAGACTTTTTGGATTTTTAAGCCTTACCACCACTCCAGTTTGACCTTGCAAACCTTGTAAGAAAGTTTGCAATGATAAATCATCATAGATTTGGGTTTTAATTCTTTTCACGTCCGGTGCTGTTTCGTCTAATTGCAACCTGGCTAATAGTAAACATCGAACATCTTGACACCTCATTCCAAATTGGTACGATGATTCCGTTTTGAATGGTTTAAGAGACATTAGATCACGTAACAAGCAGTTCTCATCTCGCTGATCACCAAAATGTTGAATTAACAATTTTTTAATTTCACCCCATGAAGTGGCATTCTCTCGATTTCCGATGAGTGTCAATGCTCTGCCTTCTAATTTACTTAGAATGATATAAACTAGATGTTTGTTTGTATCCGACGGTGTCGTTGTACCGAAGGAATTTAATAAGTATTCACATGCGTTTACAAATATGGATAATGTTGCTGGATTTCCGTCGTATTTTGGAACTGTATCGATGTGCATTTTTTCTATTTTTGCCATTGTCTCGATTGGTTGATTTAAATTTAAATTTGAATTGTTTTGTATATGTTGGTTAAGGGTTTGACTTTGTTCTTGTATAATTTCGTTGGTTAAGGATAGGTTTGATAATAGGTTTGCAATTTCGGATTCAGACATGGAATTATTTAGATAAATTTGAGCAAAAACTTACGCAATGTAAACAAAGAGCGTTGCTAATCTCTTCATCACCGGTAGTTCTTCTCGTGGGTTATTTTCTTCTTCCTCCTTGATTTGGTAGATTTTCTTCTTTATTTTTTGTTTATTTCTTCCTTCTTGATTCGGTAGGTAAATCTTCTTTTAAACACTTTTGTTTTAAATTTGATTATTTAATTTTGCGAACGGCTTTTCCGTTTATTTAATTTAATTATTTATTTCACTTATCACTATCTTAACACTAAGTTCTGTCAGTTAATCGTTGATACGAAAAAGGTTTTTGGAATTTTACTTGTGCCTTTCTGACATCCGTCCCGACTGCGCCAGTTATGTTCGGTGTCCAAAAAGACTTTAAAAAAAACCAATTTGAACTGAACTATTTATTTTGAAGTAACAACCTACAGCGATTCTAGCTTACAGTATAATACTTGATGTTTACATGTTATAACAACGTTTATATAAAATAAAAATGCTTATACAAGATATCATATAAAATTATTATTCAGCATGGAAATTTCTAGAGCGGATTCCATTCTTGTATAGTACGAATTGAACTTCGAGAATATTTATTTATTTATTTAAAGATTTAGACACACTCCTAACAGTTAATACTAATTACAAGGAGTGTGTATACAAATGTATCTACATATTGCTGTGATATTTTGTTAAGAGTATGATGTCATTAAGTCATTTGATAGAAACACTCATGATATTATTAACTCAATATTAGACCATAATGGGTAATAACTTAGTTGTATCTGAGTTTTCCTTGATTGTTAGATTGTTTGACTGCTTTGCCTCACATCCGGAAGATGCAGACGCTATTAAGATCGGAAAGAGATGAGAAAGTTTATAAGGGACGAAATATTGATATTTGTATGGTTCAATAAAATAATGGAAACAAATTAGATTTACTTTATTTATTTGTAAATTTAGGATTTTTGCGCAGTAAAGTGACGGTTTGAGTAATGTGCGAATGCGCGAAGAAGAATGATAAGGGAGCGAGGTAAAGAGGATTCCGAAGCCGACCATCGAAACGGAAAGTCGGGTCGAGAGTATTTTTGGAAATGAGTTTTGGACTCTCTAGATATATATTGGAGAGAAAAGATGTTAAATTATGTAAAATAGTTTGAGAATTACTTTATTGTTTGTCAAGTCAGTCTTCAGTAACGGAAGGCATAGTTAAAATTTTCGAAGAAAGTAATAATTGGAAGGTGTTAGTAATTGATGATAATTATATGGAAAGATATTATTTCACTGGTTATTCCTTCCTGGTTTGTTTGGTTCGAGATTAGAAGCTATTTTGGGTCTATGATAACATTCACGATTCAACGCTCCGCACATGACGACGACCGCAACAGAGAATTACGGAAGCACGGCAAACGTCGGTAAGAGTTTTTCTTTTGTGACGCACTTTCTTTCTATTTGGGAAATAGACAAATCGGTTTCGTTAAAAAATTCGGTTGCGCATAAACTTTGGTGAATTTAATTGCGAATAACATTTTTTTGTAAAATTTAATTTGTTTAATTTTGAGAAACCAATATTTTGTCTTCAAAGATTTATTATGTTAAATAAATTTTCATTGTTTCGTTTTAATAGCGTATGAGTTTGATTTCAATTATAGCAGTCGTCGATCGAGGAAAGAATAGATACAATTTTTACATTTATTTACGTAGCTTTTATAAGAAAGATCACTGATTTAAGTGAAGTATTTTGAGTGTTTCTTGGAACCTGCCTTTAGCCCGGAGAGAAGGGAAAACTCTACGCTGAATAGCCGAGGCAAGAAAGGGTTGCATTATATCATAGCAATATATTGCTATGTACCACGGCCACGTCAATAAAAATGATCACGTTTCGATTCAAGGTTTTATTTATTAATAAAGATAGCACATGACTTATTTGGTCGAAAGTAAAGGTTTCATCTGACACCAAGAATCTGCTTTAACGTCATAATTTATGTAAACATAAGGTCGCGGAACGAGAGGACAAAATAAATTCAAATGCAACGTTTTGATTCTATTATAAAAATGTTTGTTAAAATTGTAAATTAATTTAAGTAGTTATAAGAAATGTAATTTGAAATCAAAATAATTGTTCAAAACATTAGTTATAAAAATGTGTTAAAACGTAAAACTTTTAAAATAACAAAAAATTTACATGTGTTAATAATGCTTCGTAACTCAATGTACCACGAACGAGAAAAACATTTTCTTTTCAAAAACTTTACTGGATGATCACAGAAGAGGCTGGTACTTCAAATAAATCTGAAACATAAAAACTTTATTAAAAATTTTACAAAGTATTTTGGGCCAAGTACGAACCTGGAAATTCACGTCAAATAATATTGATTTTTATATCGAACAAATGGAACGAAATCAGGAATGCTTTGAAAATACAAGTAACTATGGAAAACAATTGATGAAAAATAAATAATAAGTTGATTCTTGAATTCAATGGTGGTAAAAATTTGCGTCTCCTAAAATTAAATAAATAGTGAGAAAATTGTTTTAAAAACCGTATTAAAAGTAAAGAGATCATTAAAGCAAAATTACTTACGTGTTATAAAAGTCAATTTCGTTGAATTTATAAAGTGATTGTGTTTATTTTTGAAAATTTGGTGCTGCATAAAAACGTGGTTCAACACTACACATAAGAAAACTTATCTGGATTATTATTAGTAACTGAAGGTCATCGGCCAGGCAAAACCATCCTATTGTATGCTGTTAACAACTAGGAATAAGAAATTCCCTACATTTATTAAGGTAAATGCACATTAAAAGTTATTACATAAAAATTAGTGAAAATTTTTGGAAACTTAAATACGCGTGCGTTAGCCCGTTTAAAGTTTTAATTTTAAGATTTTGTCAATAGATTTAAACATTTCTATTTCACTTTTCTATTTTCGTTTGCGTTATTTAAAATAAAATTATTATTCTTTTAACAACGGAGCATAATTTGTTTGTACAACCTTATTTTCCAACGGCCAGTAATTTATATTTCAGTAACACAACTTGGTCAAGGAAAGGACCCAACTTGAGATTAGGTAAGTCAGTGCTCTCCGAAATAGTCAAAGCCGAGGTGAAAATTTATTTTATTGCAATTTATCAAATAATTTTACAATCATTTTTATTGACGAGGTACATTTACGTACACTCGTACACAACATCAATATAAAACGTGCAGCCCTAGTAAAGCTCCGAGGGTATACGGCAATATATACCAACTAATATATGGAAGTACATAGCACAAACAAAATAATACATATTTATGTAAGTCAATATGCTGGATCGTTTGGACGGGGCGATTACCCAACTCGCCTGTAACAGCATGCCACTAACTCCTTGAGGCCCGTGTGGTAGGGGTCGGCAATGTCAGAAATAACATTAAAGTTGCGGCTGCAGATGGAGATGGGGGACGTGGCTAAAAAGTTGGTTCGGCTAAACCTACAGTAGAACAGGTCACTCTGTCTAGAGTTACCTCTAGGTACTAGTAAATTTATCTCTGCCAATAATGGTGGACAATCGATGTTGTATCTCAGAAGTTTGTATATAAATACGACGGACGATACAAAGCGCCTGCTCTCAAATATTCCTGAATGTTCATGATGGTTTCACATAACACGCGCGCCTTTATACGGTCCCAGAACAGTCTGACTAAACCCAGCTCTATCTTTTTGTTGTTTTGTTATTAATTACTCAGCAGGTTTTTGAAAATTTTATCCTGCAACCTATTCACGAAACCTATAACTTACTTAGTTAAATATAGAGGAGAGGGGCTTATGCCCCTATATTCTATAACTTTTGTAACGCGTACATGTAACTTGTAAGGTATCCTCGAGCTACGTAATTAATAAATAATGTTATTTGATTTGATATCATTCGTGATGGTCGTTGTTTCTCGGTTTGCTGGTGGGGTGGCTTGCGTGCTTTCAATGAAATGGAAACCTCCGTAATAGGAAACACTTATCATGGGAAAAACTCATACACTATAAAATCGTGTTGGCTGAAAGGCTGATGAAGAGCCATGGCTCACAGCTACCGTAGAAACGACGATCATTTTTGTTGCTTTTTATTCACAAAAGTTATTATATTTTATAGAATATCGTACAACTATGACAACAAGATCTATTTGCATAAGTTTTTTCGCCGGAACCACATAGAATGGGGAACATTCATGAATAAAAAAATTTAGTTAAAACAGTATTTTCCGATTAATCCTATATATTAAATATCAAATCAGCAAAAATAACTTCTATTTATTGTATTTTGTTATAAATAATCCATTTTTAAATTCAATGATAATTTAAATTAAATCATGTGACCTTAAACTCAACGCGTTTGCTTGCTTGCTTGCAATAACCTCACTTTCTTGCAATAACCTCACTTTCTTGTTTACTCTACTCGTGTAGAGTACTTTTTTAACTTTGTTGTTTTTAATTGATTTAATTATGATAAATAACAGCTTTTAATACTAACAAACTTCAACTTTCAAAGCACAAAACCACAGAAAAATAATATAAATGAATGTAAAATTGAAACTTGTGACGTTACAAGTACATGGCAAATTGCGCGGTCGTTTCCTTCAATTCAAATTGACGGATTTTTAAATATTTTTTAAATTATTATCAAAACGAAAATAAATAAATTAAATAGCATTAATTAGTATATTTAGTTATTTTTGATCCAACTACGCTATAAAAAAAATTTATGCATCTTCCCTATTATTCAGCGCCGACATTTTAAGATATCGTCGCCTAAAATACCACATCCGGTTTACATACCAGAACCACTTTCCACAACAATTTTCTCGTTAAACGATCTTCATTGTTGAGGCCTCACTGTAGAGGAAATTTTCATTTCAACGAAATTCCAACTAATTTGTCCACCATTTTGGACCTTCCAGCATCGATCGCCACCACGATTTATTGGGTTTTGTCAAGGTTTAGCGCCTCACCCTTGCTACGGCTCTGCTCAACAACAAGCCATGAATTACAACAACCCTTCATCGTGGCCGCGTATTACGGATGGCATGAGAATAACACTTTGATATTGCAAGGCCCAGATCAGGGAAAAAATATCGATTTCAGAAATATTGAAACAAAAGATGGACGTCGATTTTTCCCTCATTGGTTCCAGAAACTATTACCCAACGGTGAAACCGTACACCGAAATTGGTTAATTTACACCAAGAATACTTTATTCTGCTTCTATGCTATCTGTTTGAATTTCGCCAAACTCAAACACTTTTGATTTCCAATCGTCGTGAAGGGTTTTCGGATTGGAAATATAAATTAGGATTGAAGATCACGAAACATCACCAGATCATCGAAAATACTTTGTTCAATGGAAAACTTCAGAAGTCAGATTGAAAAACTCACTTCGTTGCAAAAGCCAATTTTCTTGGAAAAGGGGCAATGGGCTCACATACTACGAGCGATTTTAAATATGATTATGTTTTGTGCTAAAATCAATTTAACATTACGAGGCTCAACGTCAGAAATTGGCATACAATGAAGTGGTGTGTTTTTGGATATCATTGAATTACTCAGCAAATACGACAAAACATTAAAAGAGCTCATTTCGAATCATAAAAAAAGTCAATTAACTATTTATCACCACAAATTCAAAATGAATTTGTCACTTTATGGGGCAGAAAGTTCGTAATGAGATTTTATCGAGGATTCGGAAATCTAAAAATTATAGTTTGCTGTTTGATTGCACCTCAGATGTGCAATCAGATGTGCAACTCATAATGAACAAATGTCGGAAATTATTCGATATGTCTATATTTCTAATGGAAAAGTGAAGATAGAAGAAAGTTTTATTGACTTCATTATTACTGAAGAAAAGACTGGCGAGGGGTTGGCACCTGATGTAATGGAGAAATTAAAAGATGATCAGTTCGGTATTCAAGATGCAAGAGGTCAAGGTTACGACAATGGAGCCAATATGTCGGGAAACTATCGCGGTGTCCAAGCACGTATTCTAAAAAGAATTCCGCTTCAATAAATGCAGAAATTAAAATATTTTCTGAATAAAAAAATATTATATATTTAATAATAAATCAATATATTTAATTAATCGTACACGACAAATTTTGTACAATTCAATATTTTTATTATAAAATAAATGTAAATAATTACTACAATATCGTGGCTTCTTAAATAACTTATTCAAATTTTAACTTTATTTAGGAAAAATAGAAATTAAATTAAGTTAAATAACGTAATGGTGTACTTTAAATACATTAATTTCAGCAATAAAATATTGTCAAATTAAGAAATAATTAAGTAATATTTTAAGGTGAATATTTTATAATACGGTCCTGTCAGGTGAAAGAATTATTTTTATTCAGAATAAGCATTGTAAAATAATCAAAATTTATGCCAGAGTATTTGTCGGCATGACAGGAAATATGATGCTGAGAAAGGGATTGAGGAGGAGAAAAGTTGATTTCGAAAGTAGAGGTAGAGGTTTGAAAAAAGTTCCGTGTGTGATACAACGAAGAAAAGACGGGCAGAAGAGATTATGGCCCAATAATGTATGTAGTTATGTAGGTTTTTTTTTGTTGTTAATTATGTAAAAACAAAGTTATTTAATATATAAGTTAAGCGATCTCCGGTTGCATTTTATTTAAGGATTTAAGCCATCTGAGTTATGCCTCCCTCGTCGCTTAATCTAGGGGTTGCAACAATATTATACTTAATTTATCAATAATAATGAAATAAACATACGAAACTGTCCATTTTATATTAAAAAAAAAGATTATTATTATACAAATAGTAATTTTCATAAGTGAATCCTATAATTTACACCCCTTGCAGTACTAAATAATTATAACCTGATCGTATAATGAAAATTGATCAAATCCGCTATTAACATAGATTAATTTCCCCTTGTGTGAGTCACCGTATGTACTAATTCGTATAGCTCCGAAAACAGTTTAAAATTTTTGTTACCGAAAATTGGTAATTTGCCAACAAAATATTAAAAACAAGATTTAGATAACCACTTATTTAATTTCTCAAAATATTCCATTTCAACTTGAATTAGGAGATAAGCTTTTCTGCAAACCGACATAATTTCTAGATTACGATTTTCAAAGGAAATGTATAACCGTGATGCAACTCTTGATTTGTATCAAAAGTAGCATTATTATAAAGGATTAATAGTTTTACCTTTACCCGCTACGTACCACCACTTACTGTAATGTCTTATGGTAGTATATGCAATCGCCCTCGTGGAGAACGTCAGCCTTAAGTAATAAGCGATCAAAATTTATTAAAATCCTCAAATTTTTTTTTATGTTATTCTTCTACAGTATGAATTGAAATTTAAAGAGTTATATTTCCTTACGAATAAAAAAATTAATAAATATTTGTAGCATAAGATAAAATAGCTAATATTTGTACATATTGCTAATGCGGTAACTTAAATGTTAAGCATATATACAAATGGTTAGCCCCTACTAGTAGTGTGGTACGATGTTTCTGAGAAAACGAATCTTAACACGTTCGCGAACAAGTAGGACTGGGTTACGTACTTGTGCGGGAACGCGTTAAGTGAGGAACCATTTAAATTATCGAGCATTGCTCACAGTTACTCTAGAAACGACTTTGACCACCTTTTTTACATCAGTTTCTATTTTTTTACAGTTTTCTACTTCTTCCATTTAGGCCCAGTTGTTCAGTTACGGGTTAAACCAAAAAATGTAGGTTAAGTCATATTTTAACTGAAAAGTTGTTATTCGGTGTAAGTTAGTACTAACCCTGGTTATGTTGACCGTAAAATTATCCGTGGTTGCGTCGTAGGGTTAACCCAGATATTTTCGTACATTTTCTAAATAATTTTCAACTTGGAGAAAAGTAAATGTAAGAATTTTATAGATTTGTATTGATGACAACTATTATAGTTGTAAACTGTAAGCATATTTTGGAATTTAAGAAGTTCGATAAAAAAAATTGATTACGAAAGGCTCGTATAATATTTTGTACTTAATGAAATATTTTCGATTGAACTTCCGTTATCTTGATGACTGACAGTTTTGTTCATAGATTCCTCCATTACTTCTACATTTTCTGACCCAACATCAGTCAAATTTTCTGAAATGTTGAAGACTGTTTTCGTAGTTAATGCTTAGCCCTTCTGTTGTTAAACTTACAAATAAATCATTGGTAATTTCCCATTTAGGATCTTCAGCAACATAATCATTTATAATATTTGGCGTTTCTTCAGTTGCAAGAATATTTTCGATTGATTTTGTTACCACTAGTTTAAGTAGTAAATCTGGAAGTGATAAAAACTGGAGCTACATTTTCGTAAACATTTATATATTATATTGTTCCCTTCTACATTCCCATCTCCATTACTTGAATGAAATATTTTTGGTGGAATTATTTTAAGAAGGTGCAGTGTCAACTAAAACTTCCTGAGTGAAATTCACATTGTGTGAATTATAGAAATGAAAAATAATAAAAATGGTGGTCCAAAATTTCCAGAGTAACTAAAATTAAAGGCACTGGAATTTTAATGTGCCTACACAAAAATGTGAATCTTCGGAAATGGAGTTTGAAATTCTTTTAATTTAAAAAAAAAAATGTTTTCGTCAATTATAATACCGGCAATCGTTTTGCAACTTCCTAGAATTATGTCTTTTTTTAAATTGACCAATAAACATAAACTACCGGCTCTCAATAAAGTAACGGTACCGGCTACCTAGACATTTCCTATAATATTACCTGCGGCGATCCAAAAACAAAGTATGTACTGGTATATGAAACGGTTACTTACAAAAGTTATATTGCTTAACCCCATTGAAAGGGAAAAAAAATTCCAAATGGACCATACTTACCCTACTACGGCCTTAAAATCAATATAAAATATGTTTACTCTGTTGTTATTATAAACAAACTTATTGATATTATTATTGAGGGCAGGGCCGAATCTGGCTCTAATGGCGCCCTAGGCAGGGAAAAATATGCCGCCCCCCTAAGCCTTTACATTGTTTGGGCAAACCCACTGCGAGGCGAATCCAAAAATTTTTTTTGAAAAGGGGGCGTGGCCCTTAAATACGATGATCTAAATAACTTTAAAAACCGGGTCAGTCCGCCCCGCAGTATTAAATGTAAGTTTTCAATAACCTAAATAAAAAAGAAGTTACCTAATTATATTTTTTTACATACAATTTTGAATGGCGATTCTTATTTCGGGGGGTTGGTCCGGACCCCCCGGACTCCTGGCTATGTCACTGGGCCTAAGGGTTGGTAGATTATGTGGCAACGACCGACCGAGTTCTAAGAGCACTGCAGTAAATGAATAAATAATTAACCCATATTTATTTAAATAATAAGTGTTTATTGTTATGGATTAAGATTAAGTACGATGAAAAAAAAATTTCAGAGGCATACAATAGAAAACCTCCTTTAAAACGGCTTAACTCTAGATTTACGTCTCGAAAATTCATCAATGATATCCTCATAAGATAAAGCAACTGTGATGTCGTGATTAAGCATCGTAAGACTCAAATTATTTAGTCGCGATTCGGCCATTGAAGCGCGAGTCTCTGTCTTAATCCGAGACAGTCCAGAGAATGACCGTTCGGCACCACAGTTACTTATTGCAGTACTTAAAAATATCCTTAAAGAAATTTCAATATTGGGATACACATCGCACAATCGTTTTTCTCCGGTCAACAATTCATATAGATGCCAAATTGATAGATTGGAGACAGCGACAGCGTTACTTAATAAGTATGATCGAAAATGAATGATCTCTTCAACGATGTCCTTCGACAGGTCATCTGAATATCTGGCAGCTAAATTTTCACTTGCAATATTTAAATCAGATATGCTTTGCTGCGTTATTTCCTCAAAAAACTGAAAATGACGTGCAAAAGATTCGTATGAAGTCTTCCTTTTTTTTAATTCCATTGACAGCCTATCAATAATTGGGAAAAAAGTGTTGACACGAAAATTAGTGCTGCCCTCGCCCATAATAATATATGTTTCTTCCTCTCCATCAGATTCATCGAAATGAATTTTTCTTTTCTTTTTTCTTTTTGTGTCCATGACGTATTCTTTCTTTCCGCATATTTTAGTAGATTCCAATTCTATTTCATCGAATCGGTCTCTAAAACTATCAACAAAGTGGACCAACGAATTAAGTAGTTCCAGTGCCGTTAGGATGTGCGTTTCGACTTTTTGCAAACTTTTGCTCACTTTATCGAACCTATTTAGTACAGTGATCCAAAAACATACCATTAACGTTGTTTCCAGCGTTTCTATTTGCGTGATATATCCTCTCGCCTGGACTTTTTCAGTCTCCTTTTTTCTCATTTGAACATCATCCGCAAGTTCTTTTAGGGCGTTATAAATTTCATTGCGACATTGTGAAAGACATTTGCATGCTTCGTACCGCGCCGACCACCGGGTTTCGCACACTCGTTTGAGGGTAACAGGATGCTCTGAAGTTTCAATATGTCTTGTTAATATCTTCCAACGTTCAGTTGCACCCGAAAAGAACCCATGCAAACTTTGCAGCAATAAAAAAAAATTTGCCGCTGTTGTATTGGATTCAACAGCATTAGATCCAACCAGGTTTAGGGAATGCGCAGAGCAAGGAATGTACACAGCTAGGGGATTGATTTGAAGAAGCTTTGCTTGTAAGCCGTTATACATTCCAGACATGTTGCTGGCATTGTCATATGACTGACCTCGGCAGTCGTCCAAATTTATTCCTTGTTCTTTGGAAAAATTTTGTAATGCTCGAAACATTTTCTCAGATTTGTGACCAGCATTCGGCATAAATTGTAGAAAGCGTTGTGTACACGTTGGGCACACATATCGAACGACAACTGATCAACATGCGTAACGTCAGGGGTGGAGTCAATAATAATCGAAAAATATTTATTCTTTTTGATGTCGTTCAAAATGTATTTCTTTACGTCATTAACCATTAGCTCGATTAACTCCTCATATATTGTCGACGATAGATAAGAAATTGCATATTTCCCTTGAGTCTTTTGAATATGGGCATTCAGAAATGGATCAAACTCAGCTATTAGCTCTATGCACATGAGAAAATTTCCGTTTTGCACAGAGCCAATGTCTGCATTGGTTCCTCTCAACGGTAGACCTCTTGACACCAGTTTCCTTACAACCGCGATAACATGACGTAATACGTCTCTCCAGTAAAGACGTTCCTTTTCATATTGCAGAACCAGTTTACTATCGATCCTACCTTTTACATTTTCCCGAGTTTTCAATGCTAATACACAATTTCTGTGTTCGTTCGAATTCTCATGCTCTTGTAGACGGTTTCCACAATTTTTCCAGTCATTTATGCCATTTGTGGCCAGTTCTCCCTTTCCACCAAAGGCCTTACACGGAGCGCAAAAGATTTTGCCCGTACTTTCGGAATATACAAGATATAGACGTGGTTGCCGTTCACCATTTTGAAGTACCTTCTCAAAAACACTTTTCGACAAATACCTAGCCGTGTCCCCATACATTCTTTTCGATACAAAAAAATTCGCATCAATGTTTTGACTAAATCCATCTAATGCCATAACATCTCGCAGTTCATCACATATTGTCCATTGTGCAGGGTCTTTGTCAAATTGGAATGGTCTACAAACAGAAACCGGAGAAATCGTTGTGTCCGCTGTCGAAACAGAAGGTGACGATGGTTCTACTTCTGTTTCTGGTGCTATTTCAACTATATCGCACTGGTTTGCGGTTTGCGAAACCTGGGGGTCTAAATTTTCAGTCGATTTCGATGTACTGGGCTGAGGCTTTAACATAAAACTAGAAATAGACCGAGTTTCTTGTACTACCCTTCTCCGCTTTTCTTCCCGTTCTTTCTTTTTTTTACGAAATTCGAAACCACTATCCTTTTGTCGTTTCATTTTATTTTATTTAACGTCTGCAAATTGCAAAATTTGCCTTAATAAGAAGTACATGCACTTAGCAACAAAAATCTTACCGTAACCGTGGCGTGGTAATAAATTAAATTATTAGTATTGCTACCTTTTATAAATTTCACGACACAGGCCTTAAGCACAACACTATGTCTATTGTCTAATACATGTCAAAATCTACCACAATAATTATTATTATTGTCAATCACCACTCAACTCACGCAACTTCAATGCACGGGCTAGTTCAATGAAAATGCTAATGTAGGAGTATCGTGGCTAAATACAAAATAATTAGTAGAGAACCAAGCGTTAAAAATTTCCTTAAAAATAGGAGGAGCTGGAGAGGCGGGTGGGATGAGAAAATTTTTGTTTATTCTTTATTGTCGTTAAACATGTCGTTTTAGGCATTGGTAGATTAAATCATGACAAGTTTGCAAAAAAAATGCAGTGAAGAAATGTTACTAAGTATAGGTAGTAGGTCCTACTTGGAAAAGCTATCAATTTACTGATACCTACAACTGATTCACGACGAAAGTGAAGCTGAAGAAACCAAAATATCACGATAATTTATTATGGTCATATCATATATCCGTCAATTACGGAATTATATTACATATTATTATAATATAGATACTAGGAAAACTTTGAAATTTTAATACCTACCACTAAAATTTTACGGACCAGTACTAAAAGAGATAAATTATTTTTTTTGGCTTTTTATTTTTTTGGCGTCCAAAATTTTGCCGCCCCCTAAAATTTGCCGCCCTAGGCAGCTGCATAGGTTGCCTATGCGGAGATTCGGGCCTGATTGAGGGAGTAAATAAAAATAAGGGTTATATAATATAAATTTATTGCACGAGTATAAACCTCAATAACATATTTGGTTTGACAAAAATGGATGCAGGTATATATAGTATATAAAGGGCTGGCATATTTTTGGTCATTTTCAATTACGAGCAATGGCTTTTCCACGCCCACTCGACAGGAGACGCGCCCTATCCAATAGGGTGTGTAGAAAATCCATCCCTCACATAAGAGCCATTCCTCCATTCAATATCTCCTTTGTTTTCACATCATTAAAAAACATACAGAAAATACACAATTACTAAAAATAGTAGTAAATAAACAAAAAACCTTAAAATATCACCCTAATAAAATGAGAGTGATTATAAAAATGTACGTACACAAAACAACGAAGGTTACAATAAAACCATAAATTTGTGAACAGGAACTAAAACCAAAATTTATTGTTTTCAAAAATTTTAAGTTCATCATGTATTTTAAAAATGTATATTTTTTATTATTGTATCATTTCAAATGTTGTCACTTTGTCGAATTAATTTTATATGTCCGTAAATATTGTATAAAAATACTTGGCATTATAATACAACAATAAACATTCACTCAGGAACTTTAACATTACTTAAAACCTCATCAAAATCATCGTCCAAAAAATCTAATTCGATACTGCTGATGTTTTCAAAAATGTCTTGCGAGCTTGGAAGACTTTCCTGATCATCTAGTTCGTCTACAAAAGACAAACGTCTCTTAATTTTATTAGTTTTATTCTCTAAAGCATCCGTACAGTCTGGATCAGATAAAGATCTTTTATTGGGAGTATTAAAATAAGAAGAAATATCCAGAGTATGTGCGGAAGTTAAAGTAACACTTAAATGCTTTGCTGTTGATTCAAAATTTGAAGATTCTCGTAAAATTTTCTGTTTATCTTTCAAAATAGGCCATATGTAATCGTCTGCAGTGTCTGGTGCTAATAAATAGACTACATGAACTTTAGGGTCCTGACCAATTATTTGCACGCAGCTTTCAGCTTGATTTAATATCTAAAACAAAGAAAACAAAAACAATTAGGACCTCGTTACTGTGAGAAGTGTTTTAAAATAATAATTAAATTTATCAAAACTGTTAATTTCATATCAGGAATAAGGTAGGTACATTAATTTGGAATTAATTAAATAATCCTCACATTCGGGATTAAAAGTTCCACTTTACTCCCTAGACGTATAATATACTATTAATAATCTACAACAATAATTCAGTAAAGTTTGTCAAATTTTTATTTCTGTTTGTTCCATTAAAAACTCGTGAATAGAAAAAAACTTGAACGACATAGAAATTTTAAATAACGTTCAGTTGTGAATTTTCTAAATCAACTCGACAATTTT
The DNA here is from genome assembly GCA_932274525.1 of Podabrus alpinus. Lineage (NCBI taxonomy): Eukaryota > Metazoa > Arthropoda > Insecta > Coleoptera > Cantharidae > Podabrus > Podabrus alpinus. Next base: position 80,689,978 of record OW026452.1, read on the forward strand.
CTTATTTAATATGACTCCACAGAAGAGTTATTGGATTTTCCGATTTTATTGCACACCAGGTACGCTCTTAATTTTCATGCGTTTAAAAAAAATTTCTGAACATTTAGATTAAAGGAATAGGTTTGACTTTTTCAAATTTTTCGTAACCCAATTATTATTACTAAGCTCAAAATGGAATTTTGAATTTTCAGTTAACACTTCGTGACGTCACAGGAAGGTTTTGCAAAAGCGACAATTGTATAACTCAGCGAGTAAGATTTACGAGAAGACCGCGTCGAAAAATATTGAAAAAACTTTCCCATTAGTCAAAATTTATTTTAGGACGTAAACTCCTGAATTAAAATTTCAAAATTATTAATCCTCTAATGCGCCAGGCTTTTGTGATTTTACTGTAATTCAATAACAAACAGTACCTTTTTTTATAGCGACCTATTACGTCACAAACGCTTCGTGTGCTTGTCGACAATATTCGCGCTTTTGATATATAAAGGTTAATTTGAAAGCATTTTCGGCTGGCAGAAAATTGAATAAAATATAATTCAATCTTATTTTCATAAATACTTTCGATTTAGAATTTTATTACCGAAGCTCGCGGTATTTAGCTTGCGATATTTTGTCCCAGCGGTATTTTCGCCGCGGTATTTCGACCACGATCAAATGTCCTAGACCGATTCTCCTACCCGAACTGCACCACCTTAATTTCAGGTGAAAACCTGATCTTGAAGTTTGTCCGAATTGCACTACCTCCATTAAAATCTTCCAGATAAGGTGGTTTTATTTTTACAAGTTCTAGCCCAATGCTGCACTGTAAAAAAAGCACGTAAAAATCACGTGAAAATACATTGAAATACGTTAAAAATTATAGTAAAAATACATATTATTGTGTATTATTCCACTGATAATAATGTAATTTCACACTATTATCAATGGAATAATTCACAATATGTATTTTTACTATAATTTTTAACGTATTTCAATGTATTTTCACGTGATTTTCTTACAATGTGGAGTTTAAATAAATATTTCTTAATCTAATACCTATTGGTATAACGTATTGGTGTTAAACGCCAACATTGTGCTTGGATTTGAAATCCGTCAGGGTTGAACTTTTCATAATTAAAAAAGAATTTTCAAAATCGACAATATTTCGTACGGAATCCTGCGTCTTCAGCAGTTTACAGTCAAATTATAAAATAATCAAAGCACTTATTAAGTTTTGTACACAAAATCGTCTGTAAACTGCAATAATTTCAATATTTTACCCTAGTACTTGTTCACAATAAAAGTAAGACATAAAAAATTTATATAAAGCCTCATTTTAGTGCATAAAATTAAAACTATTCCAATTTAATATAATTATGTTAAGATTATAGTCGTATGTAAAATTACATAAAGTTTCAATACAAGATCCAAACCCTGGTTATAACATGAATATAATAAACTCAAAATTTAAATTGCAAGGAATTTGGATATTTCTTATTCAGCTTCCATTATTTTCGTTTGAGCATCAAAGGCCGCAAAAACTACGGGGGGGGGGGGCGTAAACATGATGCCCCCCCAGTATCGAATTTTTGGGTGAATTTGGTATCAAACGTTAGACCATCGTTTGGGCCTGAATGAGCTTCCATTGTTTTCGTTTGAACCTCAAAGATCGCGAGGTCATTCGCAAAAAACTACTGGGCGGGGGGGGGGGGGCTGTAGACATCTTTTGCCATTTTTCTTCCCATTTTGAATCTACGTATATGTGCAATTGATGTCAATCGATAGAGCTTCGTTTGAGATTCAATAATCATTATTTTAACTGCATTTTTACAAAGTTATGCATATTTGAAATTTTCCTCTTGAATTCTGTAAGATTAAAATTCAATCATAAAATTAATGGAATATAATACTTTAGTTGATATTTATAAATGGTAATTTTTTCCTTGATCAGTTTGATAAAATAATAATCGCAAAATTTTATTTGAAGAAAAATTTTTATTAATAAAAATTGTACAATAATAAAATCAAAAAGTATCTTGCACCCCGAATGAATGCTCAAAAGTCCCCTAAAATGTCATGTCGGTTCTTCCTCTATGGGGATTTTAGTTTTGTCAAGCTGGTTTATATTCGTATATTATAATACGCTTAAATTCATTTTTAGGAAAGAATTAAGAAAAAAAAAAGGTAAAAATATGAGCTTAAATTCTCTAATAAAAAAATATAAAATTAAATTTTTCAGCATTGATTTGAGACGACATTTAAAAAAATTTATTCGAAATATGAAGTTTTAAAACACTTGATTAAAATTTTAAAATAAAACAAAGCATCCACAATTTTTTGTTTTAGTTTTTCGAGTTTTTTTCGAAGATTTTCAGTACCCAAAATTTCGATTCCTAAGTAATCTGTTTTTACTTTTAAAAAATATTCATTTAAATTCAGTTTTAAGAAAAATTTGAAGAGCATAATATTCAATACAAAATAGATTTTTCAGCATTAATTTCAGATGTTGAACATGGTATATTTAAAAAACTGTTATTCCAATTTTTAAAAGACTTGATTCCAAAATTTCAAATTTTTACGCTTAAATTCATTTTTAGGAAAAGTTTGAAATTCCAAATTCAATTTTTAATATGAAGTAAAGCATTTTCTAAACTAAAGCTTTATATTCCTTTCAGTTGATGCTTGAATTGTAATCTGGCAAAATTAAAGTTAACGCATGTTGCTCGGAGTTTGGTCGAAAATTTTAGATATCCATAACTTTGTAAAGAATTAACTTAAAACCATGATTATAGAAGCTCATTGAAGTTCTATCGATCGACATCAATTGCACACATAAATTCAAAATGGGAAGGAAAATTGCGAAACATGTCTACAGCCCCCTCCCCCCAGTACTTTTTTGCAAATAACTCCGCGATCTTTGAGGCTCAAAAGAAAATAATGGAAGCTCATTCAGGCTCAAACTTTGCTCTAACGTTTGACACCAAATTCACCCAAAAATTCGATACTGGGGGGCATCATGTTTACGCCCCCCGTAGTTTTTGAAGTCAAACGAAAATAATGGAAGCTGAAAAAGAAATATCCAAATTCCTTGCAATTTAAATTTTGAGTTTATTATAATATATTCACGTTATAACCAGGGTTTGGTTCCTCTATTGAAACTTTATGTAATTTTACATACGACCATAATCTTAACATAATTATATTAAATTGGAATGGTTTTAATTTTATGTATTAAAATGAGACTTTATGTATGTAAATTTTATGTCTTACTTTTATTGTGAACAAATACTTAGGGTAAAATATTTTCGACTTCTTGGTAAAGAGATGTACATGTACAGCAATTAGGGGTCGTTCATGAAGGACGTCTGCAATTTCTTCCAACTTTTCAAACCCCCCTTGTCGCAGTTAGTCACAATCTTCGGACCGCCCTCCCCCCAGAAACGTCCTATGGTCACAAATCAAGGAACCCCCTCATTTGCCTAAAATTGAACTCGACGTTTTAAACTAGGTCATAGTGAACACAAAAATTTTAACATTGAGTGTATATGGGACTCCTATATTGCAACATAAAAACTGTTACTATATTTCGCTCAGCGAAATAGTTTATTTTTAGGCTTCTATACAAAGTATAGCAAGAAGCCTTATGATCTGGCTCCGTGTCCGTCTGTCCGTCCGCATAATTCAAAATCATACAGAGCGTTTCAAATCGTGTTGGAAATACTCTGTGTGTATAGAGGTCTAAGAACTGGTTTAATCCTCATTTTTGATACCAGCGTAGGTCGATTTATTTTTAACACCTTGAAGACGACCGAATTTAATAGAGGATTTGTATATTTCTACGCCTGTGGGTTAGGTAACCAAAATGACGGTCGGAATTTTTCAAAATTAAAATCAAAAAGGTCGGTAAGGCAGTTTACAAAGATAAGGGGGGTCGATAAAATTTTGTAGTACGAACAAGACGCATGAATATTTGCTCTCCATGGTTTTGCAATTTTACGAATGTTTAAAAGTGGTAAAATTTGATTTTAAGTGCGGAAGCACAAGTGCATCTCTTTTTAGCGCAAGCCCGATTTTTTGACGCTTCCGGACCGATTCTTTTTTGGGGAAGTTGATGTCCATATGAGGGATCGCTATCATTCCACCATATCAGGAAAGTTCTGACCGCATCTCTACTTTAACGACCTAACCAGATGACTACAGGTATTTTCGTATCATTTTGCTTGCGGCTTTATGGCTTTATGTTTTGTGTTTTACGGCTTATGTCTTATTATTTTTTATTCGTTTAACATCTTGGATTACTTTGCCTCGCACTTTTGCTACGAACGTTTTTTTTTTGGCCGAAGTTATCGTCAGTTTGCAGGCATGCACTTTTGTTCGACGTGATTAAATGCCGATTAAACTTTTGCGTTCGCAAGGCGTCGATAATATAAATGCGATATGTTCAAACCTTTATATTTTAAAATTATTAATCAATTTTGAATTTTAAATTAATAATTATTTGTTTGAATTTGAACATAGCATTATTTTCGATAATTGGTATCGAACGGCGCTGGCTGAATGCGGCATTGGAAGTCCAAACTGATCGTCGTACGTCCAAATCTTGAATTTTAAATTTTTACATTCGACATTTTTTTATGTGTTTATTTTTATTTATGAGTTTTTTTGAAAATAATTAGCGATGTAGACCAACGTACAGGGTGTTTGTTTTTGTCGTCGGCGCTACCGCTGTTCGACCCCGGAGTTCGCTAGTGGTTCCGCTTGGCGGGATTTGTATGACCACTTGAACGTTCGGCTGATCGATTTTAGGGAGTAGTTCTCGGCGATGGCATACAGGCTTCCGTACGGGTTTTGGTCTGCAAACACTGCAAATTTCCGCCACATTAAGGCAACGACCATCTGATTGCCAAATTTATGTTTGTTTTAATTGATTTTGATGTGTTGTCATTTTGATTTTTATGTGGTTATTCCACAAGCTAAAATACGTTTTAGCTTGCTGTGGATCTTATGGGAGGTTGGATGGGTAATGTTTGTCTGCTTACTGGTTCGATAACATCATGAACCAGGGGAATCTGCTAAGGTTCGTTCATCTACTGGTTTCATAACATCACAAACCATTTTACCATTTTATTTTTTCATAACTAAGTACCACAACATCTGGGTACTAGTTATTCCATCTTTACAACGGACAATGGCTCTGCTTTAGCCTTGGTAGTGATTTTTTGTTAGTTAATCTGTTTAACTAAATTTTGGGATTTGTTCTTTTCATGAGAAGCATTCCGTTAGCTACCATGAGCTGCAGTAGAGTCTATTTCAGAGCTGTGTGTGCTCAGATAGTTTTCGTTCATTTATTATTTTCTTTTTAGTGTTGATTTAAGGGACTAAGAGGTATCTGAAATCTTTTATTTCTTCGCTTGGCGCCCTGGGCACAGTTATTTTAGCAAAGCAGATCAATTATTTTTAAACGAACCCACGAACGCTTTCGAGCGACCCAGCGAGCTCCGACACTGGGTAATTCCTATGGGCTAGCTGTCTTGTACCTTCCACCTACAGACGTGACAAGCGGCGGATGGAGCACGAAAAGCGGCAGGTGAAGCCGAAAGCTTGTTTTTATAACCATTTGCCGGGTTATGGCTTTTCTGTGTTTCAATATAATGAACAACGGTAACCCCGATACAGCGAACTGCGTACTAAATCGTGCAGTTTGAATGACAAAATTTATAGGGACTTCCCCCAAAGATTGAGAATTTACGAATATTATACAGGGAACGAAATTAAGATCGATTCTGAATCAGAAAAGGAAGACGAGGATGAGATGGTGTCTTTTACTTTTAATGATAAACTTATTTCAATAAATGAGGGGGTTAAAGCCATATAGTGGTGGAAGTCACATTTTTGCAAAATTTGAGTTATGTATTGTAGGCATATCTTTAAAAGTCAATTTATTGAAAGGCAATTTTACAAAATTTTTACAAAATTGTGACTTACACCACTATGGCTTTAACCCCCTCAAATAAAGCATTGACATCTTTAAATGATGTTATTCAGTGGAGTGAAGAAAATGCAGTACATAGAAGTTGAAATATCAACTTTGCTTAATTTACATAAATTAAGGCAAAAAATATTAGAATTTAAATTAAATAAGACGACGGTCATGGCCTGATAGTTAGCGCGATCAACTGCTAACGTAGGGCTCCCCGGTTCGACTCCGACATAACAATAAAAAACAGGGTGCAGGCACATTGAAAGGCAAGCCTCGCAAGCTACCTGAGATGTAAAAATCAAAAATTCTCACAGAACTAATTACAAAAATTAGTAAAGAACAGGTCCTGGACCTATACTAAGAGGGAGACATCTTAATAAAACTAGAAGAAGAAGAAGAAATTAAATAAAAAACAAGTACAATCAAAAATAGCATCATTTTTCCTACCCGTATTGTAATTATGTTTGTAGGTATTCTTTAAAATAAAGCTTTCATTTTCAAAATGTGATTTTATTGTAAATTTTGTAAGTACTGAAATAGTGAACAACCCCGAAATAGTGAACAACCCCGAAAAAGTGAAAGGTCTTTGCCATATTTAATTCACTATTTCGCGACTCGACTGTATAAATAAAATTTAATTTAAATTTTTGTATTTACCTATAAAATAATTTATATTATTATTCATATTTTATAAATATAAAGGGTGAAGGGGAGGGTCAAAAGTAATTTTTAAAAAATAATCCTTACGTAAGATGTGAGGGGGGAGGTTGCCACAATATTACGTACCTTTACGTGGGGGGGGGGGTCAAAAATTACAAAAATCGCCACGTCACATTTATGTGACCCCCCCTCCCCGGAAAGCAGAGAAGAGATAAATTCTAAACTAAGTAACGATTTCGCGCCTGGAGAAAAAATAATTCTGTGAATATTTTTTACTCTCAATATTTACAAACTAAATAATTTGAATAATTTTAGAAATGGGAATTTCAATTTTATTATACAACAATATCAATTTTGGGCGAATCTATACAGTTTTTCTTGGGTCCTGTAAAATTCTACTTTTAGGAGTTAGCCGTTTTTAGCCGTTAGGAGTTAATTTTTTTGTAAATTTTACGTAAATTAGCCGATTACAATTCCAAGTAGTCATTGTCGAGATTAATAAATAGGAAGGAGTATCATATTATCTGTATTTTTAGAATACCCTCAAAAATACACACAAAAAGTTACTAACAAATTTAGTTCGATTGGGGGGGGGGGATTAATTATTTATTAAAGATCTAACTTTTTACTTTTTGACTCAATGTGGAGAATTTTGTGACCTTGTTTGTGATGATTTTCTAATCATATGTTTAATATTAATTTTCACTACATTACCGACGACTCCATCGATTATAGATCAGAGTATACTACTGGGAAGTCTCATACATGCTATCTCTGTTACCCAACATGCAATTGGACAGGTTGTAATATATTTAAAAATAATAATAAAAATATATAAACTTACGCTAGGATTCCAATGTAATTCGGCGAAAATGACCAACTGTGCTGCTGTCAAAGTGATTCCTGAGGTGGCAGCTGTTATCGATAAAAGGGCACATTGGTAACTGTCATCCTCTTGAAATTTGTCAACAAACGTCTTTCTTTGCGTCGAAGTGTAACTTCCATCAATTCTTATAAATTGACGATTCTTTTTAACCAAAACATGCTCAATCGCATTTAACATTTTTTTATGGTGAGCAATTATTATAAACTTTTTCGAAGTTTCCAAAATTTCCAGAATATAGGAACTAAAAAAAAATCTATATTAAACCTACTTTTAAAACATAATAATATAAATTAATGATTAACTTGAGAAAATTAACAGTAAATAAAAGAAGAAGACAATAACTTATCACCGAAAGGTCATGCAATAATTAGAATTTAATTGTGTTTGCTTAGCTTGTTAATTTTCATGTAATTGTTAAATTCTGTTTTAAATAAAATTTTGTTTACCAAACAGAGGGTATTTTTATCTTTCCTGTTTCAGCAAAATAGGTTCTTAACGCGGCACCTTGCTTTGGACCATTTTGTTCCTTCGCATACGCATCTGATAGCGATTTTAAACAAATTCGCTTCGTTTCGCTAAGCGGATTTAAAGTAACAACTTCCTCTTTGCTTTCACTGTAAAAAATGTATATGTAAAATTACAACAAGTTCTTAGTAATATTTACACAAAATTTAAATTTACACATTTGTACAAAACTGTGTAACCTTTTTTATAAAAACTACATATAGTGGGTAATTTTACACAATAACAAAATTTATTACATAATTATCTAATCTGTATTTTTACACAAAGTCTAATTAACCTAATAAATACGTGTTTAAGGGCAATTACAATGCATATGTTCACAAAATTAATCCAACTTCATTCTTTGGAAATGAAGTTCAATGAATATTTTTAATTTTAAATTAAAAATTTGTATAGTAAAAATTACCGATGGTAATTTCTTTAGATGGTTGGTAGTATAATAATAATTATACATTAAAAAAATGTATTTTTACTATAATTTTGAATATAAAAATTACACGTATTTAAATGTATTTTTACGTGCTTTTTTTACAGTGTATAATCCGAAAAGTTTGTTAAAACTTAAAAGTTGGGAACACTGGGCGTAAAAGGATTAACTATTTAAATTTTGCCCAAAAAGTTACTGTTCTACACTGTACCCTCTACCTATTTTAAAATTTACCTGGATGAGGATAAATTGTATTGTAAAGATTTTTTCTCTCTGCTGAGCTTTGCCCATAAATCCGCCGCTGATACTTTGCAATTTAAAAAAGCAATTGTTAAAAATAGCAGGTGCCTTCCCAAATAACTTCAAAAATATTATTACAAAAATTTGAAAGTACAAAATATCGCAAGGGGTTTCTTATATTATAATTATCATATTTGGAAGTCACAGCTAAAAATTTGATCATTTCTAAGCGAACAATGGATTTCAATTACAAATAGCAGTATTTTTCTTTCCTGTTATTGGGTAATTGTATTGGGCCCGGTATTATTAAACATTAAATGAGCCTTTAGCACTAACTGCTGGTTTTCGTACTGATGGGCACCAAATTTAAAGAAAAGGGACAAAAAATATAAATTTCTTGTCATTTTATTTTTTTATTCTACTCACTTAACATTATTATTTTTTGAATAGTTACACTTTCCGATTTTGAATAGGAAGGAACGTGCCTTTATGCCTTTTATAGTAAGCCGCAATTGCTAAACCTAAATATAACATAAATATGGTCTAGTCAATCAGAATGACAAAATACATGTTTTACTGTCTCATTTGTTACTTCACAACTGTCCGATCAGAATTTGTTTTGTTTAAGTGAATTGATTGGCAGGGGGGGGGGGGGGGATGGTGTTCAGTATACTATTCGACAAAAGCCTGAATTATTATTATGGAGATAATAGCCTACATTTATATGTAACACAAAATTGAGGCAATAATCCATTCCCTCATTGCGGCCCTTCGGCCGCACAACCTAGGCAATCTATCTAAATTTTCTAAATTCTGTCTGTCATTTTTTTTATTACGCAGCTCTATTCGTATATTTTCTAGTGTCCATCATGCAGTAGTAGAAAAGTAATGAATAAAAAAATGAGAAAATAACTCATGTTAAAATAATTAATACGATATTAATAGTGAAGAAAATGTGAATATTATGATTGTTCTCTTGATATACATTCTGAATTCAAAATGTAAACTTTTTAAATGTGGGTAGTACATCTTTGGTACTACATAATAAATAAGATAGATTACTAGCCAAATAGAACGTCATTGCCTTGGTTATGCGGCCTGCAGGCCGCACTGGTGGTGGGTTTGATTAATTTAGCGTGGTTATAGATATACAAAGTTGTTATCTTTTTATATATTTCTGATTGTTGAATTATTATGGTATATATTTTAATAATTAACTTCGATCGTGCCTTGTTATAATAAGGGGGGGAAAATTAAATTTTTCACTTTTCAAGAAAGTATTTTAAATCTATGCCACCGTTAATAGTCCAAGCGACGTCATCTTGACAAATCTTCAGCGGCGTAACTACCATAGTGCAAGCATTATATTCTCATTAAAAAAAAAACTATTCTGAGTTCTCGTCGCACCGGCGCCTTCCCCGTACCAGCCGCTACTGGCGAGTACCACTAAAATTAAATCAGGAAATTTTTTTAAACTCTACATATTCTTATTAAAGGTTTTGCCATTTGTCTTTGGAGAGGAAGTTCTGACAGTTTTAAGGAATACCTTGGAAAAATATTTCTTCAAATTTATTTTTACCAACCCATTATTATCTTTATTGTATCTATTTATAATCCACAAACTTTACACCCATTCATTCGAAAACATTTAGTTTTAAAGTGGAGTGCAAATCTGTTTTTTGCCAACACTGTCGTGACATTTTTTCACTTTTGACCATACCGAGGTGCATGTCACTGCCCCCCCCCCAATTCTATTTTTTTTTAATGAAATTAGTATCAATCGTTTGAGCATCGTTAGAGGCCGAATGAGCTTCCATTTCTATCGTTTGAGCTTCAAAGGTCACGGAGTTATTCGAAAAAACTTTTTGTGGGGTGGCTGCTTACACGTTGGCAACCCCCAAGTGGAATTTTAGGCAGGAATTGAAACGTTTGAGCATCGTTAGAGCCTGAATGAGCTTCCATTCCCATCTTTTGAGCCTCAACCGTCGCACAGTGGGGCAAGAGAGCCAAAACGTGCTATTAAATGAAAAAATTAAATGCAATTTAGAGATTCCTGTCCATAATGTATGAATACACCACTAACCCACGCACACTAGAACACTACTAAATTTTCGGTGGGCCCTCCGTGACCCGGATTAGCGCGATTTTTCTCTACCAGAAGCATTTTTAAGAATTTAAATATTTAGTTTGAAACTTTGAAATTGAAGTATATTGTGACATTTTAGTAATTCTAAACTTGTATTAAAAAGCATGTAATTTATAAAAGTACGCTACGGAACGGAGTTGTTGAAATCTGAAGTTTACTTAGTTTTTGGGCTTTTTGGTTATGTTTTAAAGCATATTGAGCTTTGATTTTTTTCCCTAATGGGTATTGAGTATAAGAAAACAGTCGCGTTTAACATTGTACTAAATTTTACTAATCTCTTCGCTAGATACAATTTTGTTCATTTTCGGAAGCAATTCATACAGGGTGGTCCAAAAAAATTTAAAGGATAATCCATATAAGAAGATAATCCCTTTGAATATCACTATATAAAAATTATAAGAAACGAGTATATTTTTGCAAAGGTTTATTATTAATTAGTTATTTATTATATTATATAGGAGAAATGTTGATCAAGAACAGAGAACTGGTTGTAATCATGAGAGGTTGTAATGGCCCTAGAATAGACGAACAATTTAAGTTCTTGGACGAAGAGATGCAATTTCAAGACTTGAAGCAAAAATTGGCACAATTTGAATGGCAATATAAATCTCGTTGGTTAAAGGCGTGCCGTATAGATAAATATTTTAAAAAACGTAATGTGAAGTGGCTGGATACCTCGATTTCATTGGATCATCAAGAAACAGAGCAGAAACGCGGTCGCCCGGAAACTTCATTTGTATCGAGTTCTGAGCAAACAAAACAAAAGATTTAAGAGATTCTACTGCTCTGCCTGAATTAGCTTACGCGACCCAAATGGCATTCAGAAACATTGGACAATCAGAATCCTCGAATCTGTTGAAGGAGATAACGAAAAGTCCAGAACGTGCAAGCAGGTATAAAGAGGCGTACAATAAATCACTGGAACCACAACAGCTAATGTCAGGTGAAGATGCTCTAGCTGTTTTGGTAGATGCTAAATTATCTCGGCATCAATATGAAATTATAAGGAGGGCTGCCCCACAAATATTTCCCTCGTACAAAACGGTTCGTAATCGGGATAATGATTATGCTAACACTGAAGATGATGAGGATTATGATGATAACATATTCGGAGATTTTGTAGATTAATTTTGTTTTCGGTAAGCGTTAATTAATAAAAAATTAATAATACTTTTTATTTTTATATTATTTTTAATAAAGGGAATTTCAAAAACACGAAAGAAAACATTTTATTTAGATATAATGCTATAATCGCTTCCCTAGATGCAATTTTGTTTATTTTTCGAAGCAATTCATACAGGGCGATCTAAAAAAATTTTGTTGCTAAACCAAATAAGCTGTTTTTCGGTTAAGGAATATGATAAAATTGTATCTATCGATTTTTTTAAACACTACTAACAACCCTGAAAGTATATATCCAACTTAGAAATCCATTCAAAAGGTATTTGATTTAATAGCACGTTTTAGCTCTCTTGCCCCACTGTGCGTCGCAGAGTTATTCGCGAAAGCTTTCGGGGGGGGGGGGGGGGGGGGCTTTTTACAGGTATTAAAATAGTGAAATACTTTTTTAAATTAAAGAAACTCGCAATAAAAGGTTCAGTAGTTCAATAAAAAGTTCTGGTATTTCATTTTTTAGTCGTATTTAATGAAGTTGAACCTTGAATTATGCGCTTGCACTGCATTCCAAGTTAATGCATAAATAATTTTGCTGTATTTTAAACTTTTGTTCAGCTCATTTGTTCGGTTATCACGTGTAGAGGTTTGGTAGTCCAATCAGAAGTTTTGGTAGTCGATCGTTTAATAGTAATTAATTACTGAATTTGAATCGAAACTAATTCCTATTTGGAAATCTGTAAATTTTACATAGCCAGGACCATCACAAATATCGAATATTTGTGTTAGAAACTGCGCCAATCAATGGACACAGTTTTATGTAAAACGCTACGTGAGGTAAAATTTCTTAATTTTCAGAGATGGGAGTAAATTTTTTTTGATAAATTATTCTATTAGACTTCCCAGTGGTCATCTAATCCTCTGCAACAAGCTGCCTGTTATGAATTTTGTCTTAAAAATTCATTTTTTGAATTATTATTCTTGACATTAAAGTTTTTAGTGCTACTTGCCCGGAGCGATGTGTTAAAAACTGTACAATTGCACAGCCTTGAAAACGCTCAATCTTTTTTTAGTTATGAGGTTCAGACAATAAGAATAAGCGCAGCTGATTGAAAGGGTCATTCCATCTCAAATCAACTGAAGAATTTACTCGACCCCCACCAAATTTGACGAAACTTGGTACAATTTATCCAAAAAGGCATTCATTTCCTTGTTTTAGTCCTTCAAAAAGTCAAAAACTTGGTATGTAGAATTGTAGGAAAACGACTGTAACTTCATCCACAGTGGTCTAAATTTAAAAATTAAAAATGTTCTGGAAAGGTAAATGAACGCCCTGCCCTATTCAAATATTCAACAACATTTTATTTTTTCAACCCCTAACTGGATTAATTTTCTAATATAACCCTATTTCAACCCCTATTTCTAAAACGGTTTTTTTATTTTGTTCATTTTTTAACTATTTTTTTGTACAATTGTGCTGAGCATGCATACCAAATTTGATCATGCGATCATGGGATGAACATGGGTTTGGTTACTAAAAATAAATTAAGTATAGTGAGAAACAGACAAAAATCAGTTTTTCGCCGATTTCTCAAGTTTCTTTGAACTTTATGACAAAATAGTTTAATATAAAATTAAAGATAATAAAATTCTCTACAAAAAAACTTCTATACATATTTTTCGTCAGATTCGTATTAACATAGCAATAACCGCTCAAAGTATAGATAAGTTGCGCGATCACCGTTTTAGTTATTTAAAATGATCGGAATCGATTTTCAATTAATTGTATAGGGGAGAAATATTAACGATGGTGCGCTGTAAGCAACATCAACGTGACGTCACGCTAATGATATAACCTCGCTTGACCTCGCTCAGAAATACTTTGATTTGGTTTTGAACGATAATAATACATTACAACTAAGTAATAAATAAATAATTTAATAAAAAATAATAAATTTAACGTATTTTAATTAATTTTTAAAATAATTTTAATTAATTAAGACGTCAAATATTTAGTTGATATTACAGCCACCAGGGCGCGTACAATTAATATTTTTCCCCTATAAATTTTCATCATAAATATTTGAAATCACGAGCCGCCACTGGTAACTTGATACTTAATTACGAAATAATAATAAAATACCAAAACTTTTAATTGGACCATCAAACCTTACCGAACGTTTGGCATTAAAAAAAAGTTCAAAAATCGCTTAAATTGACAGTAAACAATTATTTTTTCATCCATGTGGATTTATTAATTACGACTAAATGAATTACCAAAACCTTTTATTGGCCTACCAAATCTCAACACGCCATAGTCGATAAAATGAGTTATAAAAAAGTTGAAAATCGAATGAAGGGGGGCTGACTTGAGATTAAATTTTGATTGGTTGATTACAAAAAAACAATGAACTACCGAAACTTTTAATTGGACTACCAAAACTTTACCTAACGATTACCAAACGTTTGGTATAAAAAGTTAAAAATTCGATTAAAGTGGTACCAACCTGATGGACGTTAATTATTTATCTACAATTTAAAAAAAATCCCCTTAACCGATTCAAAAGATAAGATGAATATTAAGTAAAAATTATTAGAAAGGAAGAACATTACAGCACAATTTAACATTTCCACCCAAGGTTTATTGATTACAACCATACCACCACCAATTAATTAAACATCTATCACTTAGCAATTTCAAAACTAAACAAATTTATGAAAAAAATTTAAAACTTTAAAGGTTTTGAGCTCACCTTACATCTTCTTCCTGAATAATTGTCATGATTGGCATTGAGGCATCAGGTAACTCCAGATCAGTTGTGCCCAAATTTATCTTGGAATAATCTGGTTTCGGTGTTTTGCAACCATTCAAAACATGATTGGGTAATTCATCAACCACGACATCCGGATACAAAACTTTCATTTGACTTTGAAACAAGTCATAGTCGTTAATATGAAAATTCCAAATTTTTTTGTAGTAATCTAAAGGTGAAAGTTTCATATTTTCAAATAAAATTACCGAAAATAAACTTACCGTACATTTTGGAAGGAATAAGTCTAAAAACTTCACGAGCAGCCTCAGAAAAACGAGATAACCGCACTTCAAATCTACTTTCCGAAATTAGAAACAAAGTGCCCGTAATTACCCGATTATGTCTATTAAATGATGTACTGGGCTGTGGATTACTGCGCGATTCAGCACTTTTAGAAAAATTCTTGCTGATCGCATTATTTAGGTTTGGAGAATTGATGAGATTTTTTTTCTTAGCCAGCTTTAATTTCGCTTGTCTCTTCTTTTCTTCGATTTCTTCTGCCGAACACAACATTTTTCAAAATGAAATAATTTCGAACTTTTAAATTTGTATCAATACTGCACATAACCACAAAAATTGTTCGAAACGCTACCTCTATATTACAAGATTGAACTGAAGGTGGGTTTAAGCTTTAAGGGTTTACCACACGATACGGCAGAAGCAGCCGGACGGATACGCACGTACAAACTCGAACATTTTAGAGGGCACAAAATTTGAATAAAAAGGAAACATATAAATTTGCTTACAAAATAATTTAATTTTTTTTTATATTTAAGCTATAAAAGTAAAGCAGCATCATAAAACATTTTTTAACATTTTACCGCCTGATCACCATCTTGTAGTTTCCTATTTTTTTATAACTTTATTTGCAGTGGTGGATCATGACTTTTTTTCATAGGAGGGTACAAAATTTAAAGAAAATTATATATGCTGTATTTTAATTTATTTATTTATTTAAAAAATATTTTTATTAATTATTTTTGTATATTTGTTGTTTCCAATTTTCGATAGGAGAGCGTGTGCCAGTGTGCCCTTTAGACTAAACCGCCACTGCTCAATACGAAAAACGAACATCATCGATCCAAACAGAACGACAAAGTATAGGTTCGGACGTCCCATTTATTTCTTGACATAAACGATATATATGGGGCTGTACAGCCAGTAATAATATTATGTTTATTTAAGTGAATAATTTGGAGAAAGCGGGGAGGGGGGTTGTGAATAAATTAATCGAGAAGATATTTATTGTTTTATTGCTCACTTTATTAGGGGTCGTCCGCAATTCTTTCCGATTTCAACCCACCCCCTTGTCACAGTTGGTCACAATGTCCGGACCCCCCACCCCAGGAACGTTCTATGGGCACAAATCAAAGGCACGCCCCTCATTCTAAACTATAAAACCTATTCATTAATTTTTAATTTATAAAAAATTTTTCGTGGCTGTAATAAAAATTGGAATTAAACAAGCAAGAATTTAAATAAACATAATTTTACTTTTAAAAATTGTTACGAAAAATTTTCACTTTTCGCAACAACGTTGAATTTATAAATTCAACTTTTAACATCTAGCGACATATTTCGTAGCACTCTGTATAGCGAACGTATTTGACGGAGATTAAAACTCGCGCATGCTATGAGGAAATTGATTGGTGAGCTCTAAAACGCTCGGGTCATGTTTTGAAAGTGCTGTGAGGTAGTTTATCATTAAATTTGGTTCAAAATTTTGAAGAGGGATGATGCGATTTTGTGAGGGTTCCCATCCATCAATACGAATGGTTTTTGGATCTTGCGCTCCAAACCCGTCATGGGGATGTTACATTCGTGGTTTGAGGGATGGTTGATTTTTTCCCGGATCGTACATTTTTTGTTGGACCCATGGTCAATACTTCCTGTGAAATATTTACTTCCTTTCATAATGGTAAGTCACCTAATAATTTTGTTAATTGCTTCGCAGTTACGTGATAATTAATTTGGCCAAATGTTCTTCCGTACACCTGGAGAACGATGACGTTGGAGTTCACCCTTGACCAATTTATGTATTTTTTATATGTAACATTTTGGTTTGCCTTTTTGTCTTGCATTTTTTATTCTTAGAGTGGTCGCCAAGATTGCGATAGCCTTGCAATTTTATATTCCTGCGGCGAGGTGATATCAGTTTATCTTATCCAGTTCGCACTCGCAAGTGTGAAATGGATCGAATGTTCAGGTTGATATTTAATAAACTTTTAATTATTAATTATTGATATTTGTGTTTTGTTAATTAACTTGTTCAGGGTATTTATTTCCACTTATTACATCGAATAGCTTATGGTAAAATGCATTGACGGAGGAATTCCAAAATGATCGTAGTACGTTCGAATTTCATATTTGAAATTCTATGTTGAACATTTTTTTGTGTGTTTATTTTTGTTTTTATGTTCTTTTTTATGAAAGGCTGCGATGTTCGACCCATATACAGGGTGCGGCATTTCACCGAGATTGCTGTCTTTTGTTTTATCATTGGGGATTCGATATGGTTCCACTTTATCGTGGGATTTTTATATAACCATTCGAATGTGCCCTTGGTTTATGTTTGGGAGTGATTTTCGGTGGCAATGTCGTTGCTACTGTGCTTGTTTTGGTCGGCTAACACCTCTTACATCCGACATCGCGTATATCTTTGCCTTCTGACAATGAACTTCTTATTGTTAATTTTAATTGTGTTGTGTTAGCAAAGCTGTTTCCTTGATCTCTCCGGGGTGTTTCTTTCACACGATCCACGACTCTCGCTTCCGCAATAAACGAGCTAGTTTAAAACCTAACACCAGGGCCCCACGCAAATTTAAAGTAGATGGTTTATCCTTCTGCGTGGACTTAATCTTTTCCGAGCTGACTTCTCATTAGAGCAGTAAGGAAAGATTTAGTATCAAAATATTCAAATACAATTTTTTTAGCAATCTCAAAAATGGGATTTTTATGTGAACGTCAAATTTTTACAAACCCCCCCCCCTCTCCCTCATCATTTATATCGACGTAATAAATGTATCTGTGTGAGTGAGTCGGTCTGTTTATTACTTTGAAGCCGCATAACTTGGGCAATTACCAATCAGTACGGCCTTAATCACCACCTTGTGCATAAAAGGCATTTTCATTGGTTTATTTTTATGGTTACTAACTTGAAAAGGTTTCAGTGCGGCCATTAGACCGCACAACCATAACAATCCTTTTAGGCTTCTATACAAAGTATAGCAAGAAGCCTTATGATCTGGTTTATTTTAGCGTTGGAGGAGGAGAAAATGCTTTGGGCGCACTGACCCCGGCTTTTCCCAAGGTCTGTTAACCAATATAACTGTTTAAACACCTTGAACCTCCAAAAATAAAACCACCTTAGCACCTCACCTAGAAGAAAACAATGGAAGTGGTGTAACTTGAACAATCTATTAAAGATTTACCAACCAGGTCATTTTGGCAATTTTAGTCGCTACTTTTTCTAGGATAAACTGCGATTTATCAAACGTAACATTTGGCAATCCTGGGCCCTCCCGTATCGAAGGGCTACCTAAGGCACTGCATGGGGTATCAGCCAGCTAAGATGGCCGCGTTCGGTTTGGTAACGTATTCCGATTTGGAGGTTTTACACGCCTTTGAACATTTTATTTGCGCTTATTTCAGAACTTTGCGCGTTTTAAGTTTCCGAAATGGACGGAATTATAGCGTTGAAATACCGGAACTTACCGGAAGAATATCGGAAGGGTTGGGGACCCGGGGACGCGCCCTTTAGGAGTTTCAGTCTCTCTCTCGAAGGTTTTCCACCAGTGTCTCCAGCCAGTGGCGGCTCGTTATAATGAGCCAAGGAGCCATGGCACTAGCTGGGCAAATCGGCCTTAAATATTTTTTTTAATTTTCAAAAAATATTTAATTTTGTTTAAAAATTGTTCATCTTAAATATTTTGCTCATTTTAAAGCTTAAACAAAGTACACATATTGTAATTTTTATTTCATAAAATAAATTATCAACACCGAGCCACTTCAATTGTGGCTACGCAATTTCTAGATAGAACTGCAATTATAGCGGTAAGAACGCGCCTGACTGATAACCTACTACCCACACCCGTCAAGATTTATAATGAGGCTACCTCTATGATTTCATTCAGTGCAATTATTAATACCGCGGTATGTTTATGATGTTATGAAAATAGTAATTTGTCTGAAAAAAGTGAAGTCGATTAAACTTGTTATTACATATTAATTATTAAATAATGAATAAAATTAATAATATTTTAAGCAAGCCTTTAGGCTCATGTTCGGTGGAGGAAAAAATAGAAATTAAAAAATTGGGTAGACCTTTGCCTGATTTAATAATTTCGAAAACCAGCACAATATTTGCCAATAGTTCAAATCCCAAAATAAGAACAAGAAAATTTAATCGTTGTATTTATTTAAAAAACGAGTGGATTTGCGGGTGTGACGAGAAACATTCATTTTTTTGCTTTCCATGTGTGTTGTTTGGTGGGGAAGTTATGTGGACAAAAACCGGCGTTACCGATTTAGTGCATATTTGGGAGAAAATGAAAACGCACGAGAAATCAAAAGTGCATATGAACAATATTTTTAGCTTATCGTTGGTCGGCAAAACAAATATATTAACGCAATTAAATTCTGCGTACAGACAAACAATAGTAGTGCATAATCAGCAAGTTGATAAAAATAGATACATATTAAATATAATAATTAACTGTATACGATTTTGTGGTGCATTAGAACTTGCGCTAAGGGGTCATATTTATTGAAAACGATGAATCTGAAAATAAAGGAATATTTCGAGAATTGATAGATTTTAGTTCCCAGTTAGATAAGGATTTAAAAGATCATTTTATCAAATCGTCAGTGTTTAAAGGGACCTCTAAAACAACACAGAATGAGTTATTACAATGCATGCTTGAAGTTTATCATGAAGAAGTATCGAAGGAAATAAAGAAAGCAGATTATGTTGCGGTTATTGCAGATGAAACCACAGATATATCTAATGAATTTCAGCTGGTTCTTATTTTGCGTTACATTGTTGGTGGTAAGCCAGTAGAAAGATTTTGGAATTTTATAAATCCTATCGGTCACGATGCTGTTTCTATCTCAGATTGTATTTTAAAAGAAATTAACCCTTTAATTGGTGATACACCAAACAAGCTAATCGCACAAAGTTATGACGAAGCATCAGTCATGAGCGGAGGTTCAAATGGGGTTCAAAAAATATTGAAAGAAAAATATCCTTTAGCTAACTATGTTCACTGTTACGCTCATCAAATTAACCTGATCATGAGCAGTGCAGCGTCAGTAAATCGCTCAGTTAAAATATTTTTTGCACACCTATCCGGAATTTGTTCGTTTTTTTCTACTTCCTCACAAAGAACGAGAGTATTGGACGAAATTGTGCAGAGACGATTACCACTGGCGTCACAAACTAGATGGAACTTTCATTCACGAGGAGTTAACACCGTTTATGAATACAGAACATTATTGATACAGGCCATGGAAACTTTAGAGAACAGCGAAAATGTTAAGTTGAATTCTACAATTCAACAAGCCGGTGCTTACAAACTTAGATTAAAGGACAAAGACTTTGTATTTTGGTTAACAGTTTTTCATAAAATAATGCCCCATGTTGATATAATTTTTCAGCAACTACAAAAGAAAAACACCGACCCAGTCAAGGTTTGAACTGATTTACAGAATTTTGAAATGGAAATAAAGAAAATACGCGATCAAATGGATAAAATTATAGCAAACGTTGTTTTAGAAATTTCAGAAGACGAAACACTTTCCCGTAGAAGAGATGCTGGCTTGAATAAGAAAAGAGAAGCTATGGAAATTTGTGATTCAGTTATGCAGCAAATAAGAACAAGATTTACTTTTACTGGACAACTTGTAGCTACAAATTTATTTGCGGTGGACAATTTTAACGAATATCGTGACAAATTTCCTGATAAGTATCTTTGCGAAGTAGTTAAGGCTTATCCTTTAGTGGAAAAAAGTAGATTGAAAACTGAACTGCAGGTACTTTATGAAAGAGAAGAATTGCAAAATTTTTCTGGAGCTCTTTCTCTGTTATCTTTAATTTCACAGGACGATATGCGCGACACTTTTCAAGAATCGGTAAATCTTTTAAAAGTGTTAGTGACAATACCCATGTCTACATCCGAAGCAGAACGATGTTTCTCAATGTTAAAAAGAATTAAAACTTTTTTAAGAAATTCAATGAAGGAAGAAAGACATAGTGCGTTAGGAATGCTATCAGCTGAAAAGGCTTTTCTAAATAACATTGCTAATTTTAATACACAAGTAATTGACCTATTTGAAAATAGAAAAGAACGGAGAATGGATTGTATATATCGTGTAATTTAATTAGTGCTTTTCCTTATTTTTAAATATTAGAATAGATGTTATATTAAAATGTAATAAATATTTTATCTTGAAGTGTGGTCTTTTTAACTTGATGCATTTGCGGGACTTAAACTGCCATTAAGTCCCTTTTCGCGAAGACTAAAGTTCGACTGTATGTCACTTGATTATTAAAAAACGTCAAACTGATATTTATTTTGAGAGGATTATGTTGGAATTACAGCATGAAATAATTATAAATTGCAATTGAAGTCCAGAAAATGCATAAAATAATGTATACACTATATTATACAGTTCCTTTGGATTCGGAAAGATCTCTTTTAGTTGGACTTAAATTTATGAACTCGTTAAAAGAAAAAATTCTGGCACCACCACTGTACAACCCCACGAGCCGCCACTGTCTCCAGCACGTTTCACCCTTAATTTTCAAGAGAGCCTTGGATCACCTTCTCCGGGGGAAGCCCCCATGAGATTATATTCTTCAAAAAAAATTTGGTTAGCTGTTATCTGCCCCTATCTTCATAAATCACGGGTGCCCCCCCCCCTACCTTAGTAGCAATCATGACTGACCGTGAAACTCGATAGTATTGGTACGGCATCCAAGGTAACTGTGACGGTACCTTAAAATTATGAAATTCCTGTGAAGTCGGCCTAAAACAAAATCTCATCAACATAACCTAAGTTTTGAAACAAAGTGACATTTCTTTCATTAAGTGGTAAATTAATTTGTGTTTTGTATCAAGGTAAGTGTTATGACTAGCACCACAAATAAATTCCTGATGACTTTTTTTCATAGTTTCGATGTACGGGTTATCACCTTGCCCCTCACCTATAAAGACAGCAATGGATGCAGAAATTAAGCCTGGTTGTAGTTTTAACATTAAGACCGAAGAAATAGAATATACTGAAATCAAAGTAGAAGATTTACATCATTCAATCGACATTAAAGACGAAGGTGCAGATAATGTTGAAGCGAAAGCAGAACTAATTAAACCAAGTAACATTCATTTTGAAATTTATGAGCGATCTGAGGGCAACAAAAAGTTTATATGTGCAATTTGTGGTTATAAAAGCTCACAAAAGTCCAATTTGACGGCTCATTTCAAAATTCATATGGAGGAGAAATTGTTTGCCTGTACATTTTGTGACTATAAAAGTATCCGAAAAGCAAGTCTACTGTTACACTTACGAATACATACTGGTGAGAAACCGTTTGCGTGTAAAATCTGCGATTTTAAAAGTTGTCAAAAATCTAATTTTATAACTCACTTAAAAATTCATTCGGGGGAGAAAAATTTTGCATGTAAAATTTGCGGTTATAAGGGTTTACGAAAAACTGACATGGTGAGGCACTCTAGAACTCATACGGGTGAGAAACCATTTGCATGTAATATTTGTGATTTTAAAAGTTCACATAAAGAAAATTTACTACGTCACTTAAAAATACACACAGGAGAGAAACCGTTTGCTTGTAAAATCTGTGATTCTCATTTCTCGCTTAAATCAGTTTTAGTAAGACACGTTAGGATTCATATTGACGAAAAACCATTTACTTGTAAAATTTGTAATTATAGAAGTTTGCGTAAAACAGATTTGAGAAGACATTCGTTGACTCATACAGGTGAAAAACCGTTGGCTTGTGCAATTTGTAAGCATAAATGTTCGGCAAAAGGAGATTGGCGAAAACATCTGAGAACTCACACGGGGGAAAAACCATTTACTTGTGAGGTTTGCTATTACAAAGCTTCAGAAAGGGGATGCCTGAAGCATCATTTAACAACTCATACGAATGTAAAACATTTTGTTTGTGAAATATGTGATTATAGATGTTTAAAAAAGTCAGGGTTGGTTAGTCATTTGAGAGCCCATACAGATGAGAGTCGTACAAAATCATTTTGTTGTGCAACTTGTAATTATAAATGTGCAAAGAGAAGAAATTGGAAAATTCATTTAAAAACTCATACTAAAGAGGAACAGTTTGATCCAGAAAGTAGCTGTAAATAATATTGACAAATCAAAAATCATATTCCCAATATTTAGAATTAATTAATTTATTTTGATAATTAGCCGAAATCTGATTTAATTTTTTTTATAATTATATAAATATTTAATGTCCGCGAAGGCCCCCTTTTTTTAATCGACTATCTTTCTATTGTATTGTGTTGTTTTTGCTTTGTTTCGTGAGGTTAAAAATGCTAGGTAAAAAAAAGAGAAAAACTTTTTTTGGCTATTGGGAAAAGTCAGGGAATTTTAAATTTCTCAAATTTAGTAACGGAATTTTTCATTTTTACAGCTAAGCCAGGAAAATTCAAACTTCGATCGACTAAATATTTTAATATCAATCTTGAAATTTCAAAGACGTGTATTTGAGTGTCGGAATGAACCTCCCCCAAGTCCTCCCTCTTAAATCCCTGCCAGCTTCTCCCCAATTGGTAGTTTTAGTTCCTCCAACGTGGTTTTTTCCATCTATAACTCGCTTAATTTCATTTTTCAGGAAAATTATCCTCACACCAAAATTAAAGATCAAAAATTCTCTGCAAAATAAATATTTCATATACTTCCGATGACGAAGGTGACATGTAAAAATATTTTATTCGAAAAACGAATTATTCCAGAACTTTCTTGCCAATTTAAATTTTTGAAATAAAATGGCTTTCTAGAATTGATTTTTATGCGAGTTATTCGCGATTTACATTAAGAACACGCCACCATGCGGGAGAATTTCAAATCTGTAAATGACGTATTAGATAAAAATATCTTTTTCACGCTTAAGACTTAAAAAGTGAACCAATTAACAAAACATAGCAATAAATTTAATGACACACTAAAACTTTTGCAAACGTTTAGGAAGATTTTAAAGGAAATTTTGGGACCTTCTTACATACCTGCAAAATTTCATCTTTCCCGGATCTTTTGCAATCTCGAACCAATTTTCAGCTTCCTTGGCCTGGACTAATCAGAAAATTTTGGAAAATCTATTTTGTAGAGAATTTTGTGCTCTTCAATTTTGGTCTTGAGCAAGTTATAAACGAAAACTTACGTTGGAAGAACAAAAATTACCTATTAGGAAACAGTCGACAAGGGATTTCAGGAGACTTTTTTGAGGGAAGAGGAGGGGTACTCAAATACACATACGAGTATCTACCAAAATTCGGCTTTCCAAATTTTAAAATTACAAACAAATGAATTTTTATCTTGTTACCTTTGGAGGTATGATTATTTATTAGCTATCGCCGATATTTTTCATTTTTCATTTTAATAAAAGCGATAATTGCAAATTTGATTTCTTCCATTTCTTGATCAATAAGTCTCGATTGTTAATTTACCACTTCGAGAAATTAAAAATTTTTGTTTACCAAACAAACAAAACAAATAGAAAACAACACAATACAAACAAATATTTTCTATATTTTAAAGTGGGGGGGGGGTCAAAGAATTTGTTTTGCAAAGCCTGAATGCCTGAACTAATTTCACATGCTCTATCAAACCTGGACAATTACATAGAACTATAAAGACACAATAGAAATTTTAATAAAACTTGAAATTAGGACTAAATAATAATGTTTTAAAAAATAAAGTACACCGCGACATTTTATTCAAAACACTGCAAAAAGTTACGCGCTTGAAAACTGATTTTTAATGACTACCCAATCAACTTTTTTCTCTATAAAGCCACTTCGCTTCATTGCCGCCATATTGGAGTCGCCATTTTGAATTTTTCAATGGTCATAATTTTCACTGAGGGTTTGAGGTTAGCCCCTAAGTACTTGCAAAATTTTAACTTCCTAATATGTTTGGAAGCAGACAAACAGAGTTCTTCAATAATTGCCGTGTTTAGTTTACATAGATTTTAAATTGAATAATGATTATATACTAACAAGGGGAAGCCCAAGGTCAGCAATGAAGATCCCAATTTTTTTTGGTGATTCTAAAAGTCAACAAAAATATGACGGTCTTTGGATTTTTTCCAATTACGCTTGGTTTTTGAGTTATAAATTTTTGAAAATAGTGTAATTTAATCTCAAATCAACTCAAGGATTTCCTCTATCCCCACCAAATTTGATGAAACTTGATACCTTGTACGTATATAAAGTACTTGCATAATAATTGTTTTACTTATTAGTTAGGTTAGATTATTACTAATATACTCATGTATTTCTTGTGATATTACTTATAGATTGTGCTTATCTTTAATAAAACTGTAATTATATTGTTAACCTATTCTTGTAAAATTTACCTTTTAGTATGCTAAATTGTCATAGTTTCACCAGACACTCCCCGTTTTGGCGTTACGTTCCCCGGCTAAATATTGAAGTTAAAACTTTGGTGCGGGCAAAACGCCACTAAGCTCGACACTGTAAAAAAACGTTCTTTTCCTCAACAGGAAAAACGAAAACACTGAATTTTCAAAAACAATATTTATTAATAATGGATAAATTTAAAAAAAAACACATGCACACTTTAAATATCTCTTACAATTAGGGTGGCCCCTTTTAAACAAATATTTATACGATCCAAAAAAAATCAAACATGTTACTTACCATGTCAATAAACAAAACTATTTGACCTTTAAAGGGTAATGACACTCTAGAAGACACAAAAATATCATACTTTTAACAATTTTTTATGGCGCTATAGTAAATGCAATAGAAAATCTGTTTAAAGCGGTTTATTGTACATATTTTATAGAATAGTTTATAATTTTTTTTTAAATTTTTTTACAAAATGGCAGCGTCACATCCCAGCAAAGGAAACCTCTCTTTACAAATAGCGTTCTGCGGCCGGCAAGATTTCTCCGCCAATTTTTGACCTAGAACGAAAAACAAAAATATTTTCAGTTCTATATAAGATTATCTAGAGAAGTACGTACCGAAATTAAAAAATATTTATTTTTGTAAGAATAGCGCACGATTGATTTCAAATTTCTATTTTTGATCAAAAATTACGTGAAAAATTGTTTATAACAAGAAAAGTTTACAATTTAGCGCCAAATCCGTACGTACTTCCCTAGATAATGTAATTTTATAGCTACAGTTAAAATATAAAGCAAATCGATTAAAATCTGTAAAAGTTATGCTGCCGGCTAATTGAGAAATTGTCATTTTTAGATAGAGCGTTTTAATGTTTTACATAGCATTATTGAATGAAATTTTTTTTATTTACCTCTAATCTGCAATACCTGCACCATACAATTGACCTTCTAGGTTAATATGCTGCTCTTCTTCTGCCTTTCTGACTGATTTTAACGAAAGCCGAGCCTCTTTTGCAGCGCCAGACAGCGATCGCTCCGAGAACTTAATGCGGCGTGCATCTGACTCCTTAATTCAACCATATTTATACCTTTCGCAAAACTATCATACTCCTTCCAGAAATCCCGAGGATTGACCTTCCATGGCGTGAGAATTTGCACCATTGACAAATTTCACCTCTAGACGAATACATCCCTATCGCTTTCTTGACGGGAAGCAATGTCTACTGATTGCTGCAATGCAATCAAGCAGACTGCTTGAAATATGCGGTCAAATTGGCAATACTCCACGGTTGTCTGAAATTGAACAGTTCACCTGAACAAAGAACAGTGTAAAAGTCATCTTCAGACGCAGGAAGTTCGCATACAGCTGAAAAGAGATAAAATCCATTATCAATTCTCGTTCGCGCTATAAACCTTATCTCTTCCGCTCTTGATAAATATGGTTGATTAACAATCATCAGTTATTATCGCAATAATAATTTATAATTATATTTGAATTAAAAATATGAAAATTAATTTTTATGAATTTGAATCCCGTTTGGTACACTAACCTCAAACCCTCAGTGAAAATTATGACCATATTATGACCATTGAAAAATTCAAAATGGCGACTCCAATATGGCGGCAATGAAGCGAAGTAGCTTTATAGAGAAAAAAGTTGATTGGGTAGTCATTAAAAATCAGTTTTCAAGCGCGTAACTTTTTGCAGTATTTTGAATAAAATGTGGCGGTGTATTTTATTTTTTAAAACATTATTTAGTCCTAATTTCAAGTTTTGTTAAAATTTCTATCGTGTCTTTATTTTCTATGTAATTGCCCAGGTTTGATAGAGCATGTGAAATTAGTTCAGGCATTCAGGCTTTGCAAAACAAATTCTTTGACCCCACCCGCCTTTAAAATATTGAAGATATTTGTTTGTATTGTGTTGTTTTCTATTTATTTTGTTTTTATTTTTATTTCACGAAGTGGTAGATTAACAATCGAGACTTATTGATCAAGAAATGGAAGAAATCAAATTTGGAATTATCGCTTTTATTAAAATGAAAAATTTATATCGGCGATAGCTAATAAATAATCATACCTCCCCAAAGGTAACAAGATAAAAATTCATTTGCTTGTAATATTAAAATTTGTAGAGCCGAATTTTGGTAAATACTCGTATGTGTATTTGAGTACCCCTCCTCTTCCCTCAAAAAAGTCTCCTGAAATCCCTTGTCGACTTTTTCCTAATAGGTAATTTTTGTTCTTCCAACGTAGGTTTTCGTTTATAACTTGCTCAAGACCAAAATTCTCTACAAAATAGATTTTCCGAAATTTTCCCATTAGTCCAGGCCAAGGAAGCTGAAAATTGGTTTGAGATTGCAAAAGATCCGGGAAAGATGAAATTTTGCAGGTATGTAAGGAAGCCCCCAAAATTTTCTTTAAAATCTTCCAAAAAGTTTGCAAAAGTTAGCGTGTAATTAAATTTATTGCGATATATTTTGTTAATTAGTTCACTTTTTATGTCTTAAGCGTGTCAAAGATATTTTTATCTAATACGTCATTTACTGATTTGAAATTCTCCTGCATGGTGGCGGGTTCTTAATGTAAATCGCGAATAACTCGCATAAAAATCAATTCTAAAAAGTCGAAATGAGTTTTATGTAGTATATCAAAAATTAAATATGGGAAAAAAGATATCGAATAATTCGTTTTTTGAATAAAATATTTTTACATGTCACCTTCGTCATCGGAAGTAAATTCTGAAATATTGAAATATTTATTTTGTAGAGAATTTTTGATCTTCAATTTTGCTGCGAGGATAATTTTCCCCAAAAATGAAATTAAGCGAGTTATAGATGAAAAAACCACATTGGAGGAACCAACAGCGGATCTGGTCAAAGTTTATGGAGGGGAAAATACATGTTTTGTAATAAAATTTAGGGAAAATTAAGGTATATTTTTAAAATTTGTATTGCAATAGTTAAACTGAAGATTCATGGGGGGGTAGTTACCCCCATTACCCCCCCCCCCGTAGATCCGCCGTTGGGAGGAACTGAAACTACCAATTTTTTTTCCCTGTTTCCTCGAGAGGAAGTATATTTATAAAAACTTAACAATAAATTGGCACAACTAGAATGGTGGTGATAAATGGTGATGAGTATTAATAGGCGTATTCTTTTTACAAGTTTTATTTCCATCTCAGTTACGCAACTGAGACGAAGTGAGCTGAGCCGAACAGAGATTAACTGAGTCAAAGTGAGAAAAACATAAGGTAAAAAGAACAACTTACATATTACAAAATACATAAAACAAATTACATAACCTCTAAAAATACAAAATAGAAATTTATTGCAACCGGCAATTAAAATTAAAGAAGTAAAATAAGTACAATAATTAAAACCAAGATGTACGAAGAAGTACCTTCAGTAGATGCTAAAACGATTGCAGTAAGTGACAAGTTTAATTAAATTTTTGTAATTAAAAATTGTAATAACTACCTACTAGTAAACTAGAAACGTGAAATATTTATTACACATGATATAATTGGGGTGTTGTCGATAACAATAAAAGATTTATCAATGTATTTTGTGGGAAGAGGGAATGACACGAAGAGAGGAAGTATTTAGAAATTTAACATGTAACTAGATTTAAAAATTGTTCTTCCGTTCTGTTGTTTATTATTATAATTTTATTTTTTATTCAAATATATACAAGATTAATTTAATAAATTTTAGTGTTCGTTTGATTTGTTAGTTATCCCTGCAATCTTTTCAAGGGCTATAACTCTTCTCTCATCCAATTGTAGTTTGCGTTCTAACATTTGTAATTTTTTACTTTGCAACTCATTTTTTTCTTTTAATTTTTCTTTTAGTTCGTTCACTTCTTGTCGAAGTTTAGCATTGCTTAACTTCTTTGCTGGTTTTTTTGGAGCGGCAACCGGGGTGCTACTTTCTGGCGGTACTTCTTCTAGAAAATAAATAGAAATTAGACAAATGAACAGCGGGTAAGTAATAGCAAAATTAAAATTGGGAATGAATTGAATGAAGTTTAACAGATTTATTGATAAATATTGGTGTGGCATAAATCCATTTTAGACAGACTAAGGGGGGGGGGGGTGTTAAATTGTTTTAGGGTGTTGATAATTGACTTACAAAAGGTAATAAAAATTTTGGTTATGGATTTATTAACGATAATTTCTGAAATGATGTACGGTGAAATATTTAGTAAAGAGCAATGAGAAGTGTAGGAGTGGCGTTGTTGGACGTATTTCGGGCAGGAAGACAATAAATGATGCAGTCTGCCTACTTTTTGAATCGCAGGGGCTAAACTACCAATTGGGGACAAGCGACAGGTCGCACAGTGGGGCAAAGGAGCTAAAACGTGCTATTAAATCAAATACCATTTGAATGGATTTGTAAGTTGGATATATATTTTCAGGGTTGTTAGTAGTATTTAAAAAAATCGATAGATACAATTTTATCATATTCCTTAACCGAAAAATAGCTTATTTGGTTTAGCAAGAAAATTTTTTTTAGATCGATTTTCTATACAAAGGCCCTCTTTTATGTATCTATTATCGTCGAACTTGATCATTGCGGAATATGTTTTCATGGTGTCACATATCCAAATACTATTACATAAATATGAAATATGCAAGTTTTTCTGCACATCTGCAAGTGCGTACTCTTATACACTGGTGTGTATAAGAGTACGCGTGATTATGTTTAAGAGTACGCACACTATTACAATACAATATTTCACTAATTTTAAGAATAACAAATAGGAGTAATTTTAATAAATAATGGACGGAGAAATACATTCTTATTATTCCGCGATTTTGCGTTTTATATCCTGCAAGTTTTCTTCCGTAAATACTAGTTTTCTTTGACTTTTTCTGCGGTACCGACTCATTGTCCTGAATAACCAAGAGCAAATAAATAAATTAGATCAGTGTTTCTCAAAATTCGGTGGTTCGTGTAGGCGTACTCTTATGCTGCTAACATTGCGTACTCTTACACACATACGTGAAAATTAATATTATTGATTATAATTCTGGCAAAAAATAAGTTTTTAACCGTTTTCAGGTGGCTGCAGATGAAGTAAATCATGCAGTATCTAAATTCAATATTTGTAAAGTCAAAGCAGCAATTCTTACCTTCACAAACACAAAAATTTGAACACAGAAAATTACAATGCACGGCAACGAAAATTTCTAACCTGTATATCTTTCAAACCACATGGATAATTGCAGATCTCGCGCTTGAGTGTGTCATAAGATGCAGTTTCGATTGTAATTAATTCATTGCAATTAACAACAGGTGGTGGACTAATGAAATATCAGTGGCGCGTACTCTTATACACATTTACCCTATATAGTGCTATTCAAAGGGATTGTCTTCTTAAACACCTGGATTATCCTTTAAACTTTTTTTGACCACCCTGTATGAATTGCTTCCGAAAATGAACAAAATTCTGCAAAATGTTTAAACGCAACTGTTTTCTTATACTCAATACCCATTAGGGACAAAAAAAATCAAAGCTTAATATGCTTTAAAACATAACCAAAAAGCCCAAAAACTAATTAAACCTCAGATTTCAACAACTCCGTTCCGTAGCGTACTTTTATAAATTACATGCTCTTTAATACAAGTTTAGAATTACTAAAATGTCACAATATACTTAAATTTCAAAGTTTCAAACTAAATATTTCAATTCTTAAAAATGCTTCCGGTAGAGAAAAATCGCGCTAATCCGGGTCACGGAGGGCCCACCGAAAATTTAGTAGTGTTCTAGTGTGCGTGGGTTAGTGGTGTATTCATACATTATGGAGAGGAATCTCAAATTGCATTTAATTTTTTCATTTAATAGCAGGTTTTGGCTCTCCTGCCCCACTGTGGGTCGTCTGTAAAGCCCATCATCTCCACTCCACGCGGCAAAGGCAGCCTGAGAACTCCATCATAGAGCGTATACAAAATCAAAGTTAATGCTGTAGCTCGGAGTTTTTCCCCATTTGTTAATCTAACACTTCGCAAAATCAAAACATTTTTATGAAACAAACAAATTAAATTGAAAACATAATACAAAAAGAATCTTCCATTTTTTAAAAAAGGGGGCTAGCGCCTTTTTTCTCTCCCTATTTTTACCCTTACGAAACAAAGCAAAAACAACACATATTAAATCAGGTTTTAACAATGAGTCAACGAATGTCTTCTCAAATCTGTTTTACGCAAACTTCTATAATCACAAATTTTACAAGTAAACGGTTTTCTGTCAGTATGAAGCCTAACGTGTCTTACTAAAACTGATTTACACGAGAAATGAGAATCACAGATTTCACACGCAAACGATTTCTCTCCTGTGTGTATTTTTAAGTGACGTAGTAAATTTTCCTTTTGTGAACTTTTAAAATCGCAAATATTATATGCAAATGGTTTCTCACCCGTATGAGTTTTCGAATGCCTCACCATTTCAGTTTTTCGTAAACACTTATAACCGCAAATTTCACATGCAAAATTTTTCTCCCCCGAATGAATTTTTAAGTGAGTTGTAAAATTAGATTTTTGACAACTTTTATAATCGCAGATTTTACACGCAAATGGTTTCTCACCAGTATGTATTCGTAAGTGCAACAATTGACTTCCTTTTTGTGAGCTTTTATAACCACAAATTGCACATATAAACTTTTTGTTTCCCTCGGATTCCTCATAAATTTCAAAATGAACGTTACTTGGCTTAATTAGTTCTGCTTTCGCTTCAACATTATCTGCACCTTCGTCTTTAATGTCAATTGAATGATGTAAATCTTCTACATTGATTTCAGTATATTCTATTTCTTCGGTCTTAATTTTAAAACTACAACCAGGCTTAGTTTCTTCATCCATTGCTGCCTTTATTGGTGAGGGGCAAGGTGATGACCCGTACAACGAAACTATGAAAAAGAGGTTATCGGGTATTTATTTATGGTGCTAGTCATTACACTTACCTTGATACAAAACACTTACTACATATTTTTAATTCTTTATGAAATTAATTTACCACTTAATGAAAGAAATGTCACTTTGTTTCAAAACTTAGGTTATGTTTGGTTATGTTGTGAGATTTTGTTTTAGGCCGACTACACACGAATTTCATTATTTTAAGGTACCGTCACAGTTACTTTAGATGCAGTACCAATACTATCGAGTTTCACGGTTACACATTACAATTTTAAAGTAAGGAGTTTCGCATGTCGTAATTTCGAAAAATATAAAACACCCATAATTATTATTTTTGGAGGTCACAGCTAAATAATTTCATAATTTTTATACAATCAATGGATTTCAATTACAAACAGCAGTATTTATCTTTCCTGTTTTTGGGTGCAAACCTATTGGAAATGTATGCTATTATTATTATATCATTTTTGAAATTTTAAAAATTATTTAAAGGGTCACGTGCTATTGTATTTTTTAAACTAGTAGTTCTAATATACATTTGAAGAAATTGCGAGGGGGGGCCTATTGATATGGCCTATTCCTAAATAGATTTAACAAATAGGCATCGATATAAGTTTACAATTACACGTGTTCAAAGATCTATCGAATTACGGACTTCACAAAAAAGTTTAATAAAGTAATTTATAATATAAGTTTAATTTTTTTCAATAAATGCATTTTACATTAAATAAATCATATATTATGTAAAGCTAGTAGTACACTATTTGACCATAAGTTTAATATTTGACTTATTTTTAAATAATTTTTCTGAATTACAAGTAACCCTTTCCGAATTACAATTAATGCATTCTGAAATAAACTTAACTAAACTGGATTATATTAGCAGATACGATGCAATCGCAGTGAAATAAAAACACTCGTTCAAACACAATATTTATAAATCTTATAACTGTATTAGTTATAAGAGCTGATACAAAATCTTTCCTTACTGCTCTAATGAGAAGCAGCTTGGAGAAGATAAAGTCCACGCAGGAGGTAAGAACCTTCTGCTTTTAAATGCGTGGAGCCCTGGTGTTAGGTCAACTAGCTCTTTGATGGAAACGTCGGTATGCGAGGGCCATGGGTCGTGTAAAAACGCCTCGGATAAACTCAAGGAAGCAGCTTTGCAAACACACACAAAATAAACTTAACAATAAAATAAAAATAAACATAAAAATAAACAATACGGTGGTCATTGCTTAAAGGCTTAATGATAAAGTCGATGCTTATGGTGTTAGTATGGCACCAGTGGAACGTAACACAGTAGTCCACTACAGTAGCCGACCAGTGAAACTAAACAGAAGCAAACCACATTGCCACCAAAAAATCACCACCCCACCAACAATCGACGGAACACTCGAATGGTCATAAACAATCCCATAATGGTAACCACATCGAGCTTCCGACGACCAAACCAAGCGGCAGCGAACCCCGGTGCAATGTCGCACCCTGTATATATATAAGTCACACATCTTAGCCTTTATAAAATAAATTATAAAATCATAATTAAACACAAAAAAAAATATCGACACAAAATTTCAAGTATGAAATTTGAACTTGCGTCGATAAATCTGGAGTCTTGCTGCTAATACAATTTACCAGTACGTCGACATAAAATTAAAGGAAATAATACCCAAGCAAAGTTTAATAACCAAAACGTAATAATATAAATAAGTAGCATTACTACATTTATCAAACATAACACTTAAACTTGGTATTTTTATCGACGAATGCAAAAGTGCGATAGTAGTAGATTGCAATTTATCACCAAGTGCAGAAAGTTGTAACCTGTCACTTATCTATCAATTGCAACCATTATTTAAATAAAATTGCAGCACAAAAAAAGAATACCAGATTGTTACACATAAATAAAAAATAAAACACATTAAAAAGGCCAAGGGAAAAAATACGCCATCGAGCTTCAGATGTTAAAATATTGGCCAATCGATCGACAGGTACTGTGAAGTAATAGCAAATAAATCGTGCTACTCACCGATGCTACCGGATAAACATCCTTCCCAGAAATTATGGGCCAGGGTGGTCGGATAGGGACACATGGCACGGCCAAAAAAACCACAATCCTCCAATCGCGGATCAAATCCCCTACTGGGATGGAAAAACAGCATATTCCATATAATAACCGGATTGTCGGACTGAAATTCCCACAAACGTAACCATACTCCGCAAAATCGAAAACCAACCCCGAAAATCACTTCACAGCCCACAAGACGTGACCTTCTCGTCCGCCATTTTTCCCAAGTCCCCCTCAGCGCGCAGCTCGACCTGCGTTCCGGAAAACAGATAATAAAAATATCGCAGAGTCCACAACGCCATCTCATTCAATTTAAATGAAATGGCAGTGGCCAACCAAATTGATGTATAAGGTTGAACATAACGGATGTAAAGTCCAAAATCCGTTATAGAGCAACTTACAACTCGACACCCCCAAGGAACAAAGCCGTAACTCATTTTTACCTATTTTGCAGGAGAGCCAATTGAAAGTTTCAAAAAGTTAAAAAAAGCGATAAAAACGCTGAGTTACAACTTTGTTCCACTGATTATCTATGTAAATATTTGTGGTAAATTAAAATTTTTTTTACCAAAAGAAAGATATTTTTGTCAGGATTATAGTGGTAGTCATAACTCAAATTTGTGGTAACTGGAGTTACGGCTTTGTTCCTTGGGGGTGTCGAACTGATACACCAGACTAGATCAAATGCTTTTGGAAATTTTGCGGTCTCCGTCGGTATTTGCCTTACTGGTTTAGGGTGGCATAAGGGCAGTCTGGGGGATAGCACTCGGGGATTTTCTACCCTGTCGCAAGACAGAGTATTCTTCTCCGGTAGAGTTCAGGAAATCCGGCCACGCAGGACCGGACTCCACTCGAAGGGGGCGGGATTTGTGTAATTTTCTAAGTGTTAGGGTCATTCATTCCACACGTTCCATCAATAAAATGACGACGCGCGGAATCTTGTTAGGATTTTACATGTAAATTTGTTAACTTCAAATTCTATTTATTCAAAAGTTTGGGCCTAATTCTCGAAAATTATTTTGGCAATTTGCTATATTAACCTTGTTCTTTAGTGTGTAGTAGAAGAAATTATAATTTGAACTTTAATGGTTAGGTAACTCTAGCCCAAAAGTTTGACCAGCTTTCACCCTAAATATTTTTACAGTTTACTATATAAACCTTATACTATCCAATAGTCAATAGGAAATTTTGATTTGAGTGGGGCTGGTTATATAACCCTATCCGGGTGGGGTAGGCCTCAACTGCCTAAACCGAAGATCTTAACCCGCTCTATATCTGGAGTATCCGGAAGTAATACGAGAGTGAATCCCTGATGCCCAGTCACCCACGAGGAGGGGTAGCATCAATCATCCAGACTCCACACTCCCGACCTTGGGAAAAGCCGCAGTCAGTGCGCAAAGCATGTTCCCCTTATCTAGCGCTTAAAAAAAAGGATTGTCATGGTTGTGGAGTCTAATGGCCGAACTGAAACCTTTTCAAGTTAGTAACCTAAAAATAAACCAATGAAGATGCCTTTATGCACAAGGTGGCGATTAAGGACGCACTGATTCGTGATTGCCTAGATTGTGCGGCCTAAAGGCCAAACCTTCAAAGTAACAAACAGACAGACTTACTCACCCAGATACATTAAGTATATCGATAGAAATGATGATGGTTTTTACAACCCCAGGGATCGTTCATAAAGGACGTCTACGGTCTACGCCTTGGGAAAAGGCAATTTGTACAAATTTAAGGGAAGAATTACCTAACCACCGCCACCCCAAATCATTTAAAAATTTTTTTATAGCAAAAGGAACCTTATTAGAGTGTACTGTAAAAATTTCGCCCAAGAATGTATAGTCAAAATTTTGAGAAAAATCAATTTGAAAAAAGCTAAATTTTACATGTAAATCGCATGTTTAGGCCACGCCCATTACCGAGGTTATAAATATAAGTCACGCTCGCTCGGTACGGAGCGTATTTGCCAGTCTACTGCCGTGCTTATAACATCGCTAGCACGGTGGCCAAACTGAATAAAAAACCACAAATATTTTAAGAATAAGGTCTCTAAATAAACATAAAAAACTATGGGAAAAACCTAGGCCTTGCGGGGCTCTGCCCCGCGGCCGGTTTTGATGGTGCAAATTACTTTTTAGGGTGGATCCGCCCCGGCCAGAATTGTGCGCATCAAAAAACCTACCCTACGCCCCTCCGGGGCTCCGGGCGGTTTTTCAATCGCGTGCGCCGCTCCGCGGCAGAGCTAAACATACGAGAAGGCGCCACCCATCAAGAACACCGGAATGAAGGAAATCGATTTACTCAAAATTTTGATAATACATTCTCAGAAAATTTTGGTATTAGGGGCCTATATAAACGTTCATCTTTGCATTAGGAAGGTTACAAGTTAGTTCGTAGTGTCAGTGGATATGACACTCTCACCTAAAGTTTATCTAAATTCGGGAAGAGCACGTATTATCCAACCGCGATTTGCCATTTTACCTATACAGATTCGGGCGACTGTGCAGTTAATCTAACCACTCGAAACAAAATTTCGTCAGCTACACACTAAAGAACAGGCTTATTTTAGGCTATAGAAAAAATATTTTGTATGAAAACTGTAAAAACAACCCCAAAATCGACTTTTGAAATGTACGGGAAAGTAGCATCGAGTAGGCGGCAGACCACGGTCGATGTGCATCAGTCGCCCGTGGTCCCTTGAAAATGCGTAAATTTTTTCGCTCCGATTTGAATTTTTCTTTGAAATTCGGATAGATAGGGGTGTTATTAGTGGATATTAGTAATAAATAAAATCAAAAAATGGAAAATAACCCGTGTATTGCCGAAAAAGTGAAAAAATTAAAAAAATTTTGCCTTCGAATTTTGGGGTGTGCATTCGATAAGGAGGGTAATCCATCGTCAAAACCTACCCTTACGGGGCGCCGCTGCGCTCCGCTCCGTGTTGCACCCCTTCAGGGCGGTTTTGACTCTGGTTACTAGGCTAAACATACGAGAAGCGCCACCCATCAAGAAACCGGGATAAATGAAACCGGGATGTGAGAGACCCTCGAAATAGCATTAAAAAGTATAGTTGCGGTATGGGGCAGTAAACTATTACGTTTCACCCCCAAAAAATCCCTAAAAACAAAAAATAATTGATGTTACATGTACGACAGTCGAGCTTCATCTGCCGGTGCGAAATATTCTAAGTGTTAAAGTCATTCATAGCGCACGGACTGTCAACAGAATGAGCTACGCACCCTGAATCTCGTTAATCCACCACTGAATTACATGAAAATTAGCTAAGTTCAAATTCGATTATTTCAAAAATTTGGACCCGGTTCATATTGCTGTGAGGGGTTGTCGTTATTAATTGAGCCACACGTTGGGCTGTCAAAAAGTGCTGTGTGCTTACGTAAGGCCTTTAAGAGACCCACACTTTATGATACAAAATTGTTATGAATACCCTCGCTAATAGGGTTAAAGGTTCTTGTCGTTAATGTTTTATATGGGTGTACGTAATTGTACCCCGTCAATGGAAAAGTATGTGAAATTTTGTAAACACAATTTAATGAAATAAGGTGCCTCAGCTTAGCTCTTTCGTAGTGCATGTATCTTACCTTGTACAGGGTGGATTCGCTCCGTTACCAATGCTGTAAATGAAATTATGGTGCGGAACAGGTCTAAATAAATATCCTTCGTTACAAAGTTATTAATGTTTTTATTAAGCACACAAATGAAAATAAATATTTGGTTATATCAAAAAGTTCTATTATTAAATCTATTATATAAAAATTCTGAACGTAAAATGATGCAAAACACGTGTCGTACGAAGTCCGGAGATTTCACTTAAGTTTATAAAGATTTTATTGCAATGTGCACGATACCTTATTAAATCCAGGAATATTTCTTTTATTTGAAATGGAGATGGTACAATTGCGCGTCAAAGACACTCAAAGGGTTCATTTACCATCGGAAACTTCCAGATATAGTTTGTTGACCTCGTTCTGTTGTGAATTCTATTTCTTCAAAAATATCTCCAATCTTTTACAATTTTCACCTTATTATTGGTTTTACGTAGGTAAGTAACTATTTTGTTGAATTATGCACTTGTATTTTGTAATTTCACTATTTATTTTTACTATAATTATCAATTTTATTAGGACGATTCTAAATTCGCCACTTTGCACGTGTGAATCTCAACACCAACCCCCTTATCGATTGTTTTATTAATTCTTTTACGAAGTTCATCGCTATCCTGATCTTTGCATAGACGTATTTTATTGGTCGATCGAAAAATCAATATTATCTGAAGTTTCACAGTACAGGTATGGACTAAGCCCATTGTGGTTCGTTGAAATCTTATAAGTAAAAGTTTTATATTTTCAGATTGGATCGACTTCTTGATATTGCTTCGTGGTTGGACAAATAAAGATGATGGACATGAAATTTCCATATACAGTTCATTAACTTGTGACATGCCGAACTCACGTAACGATTTTAACAAACTTATTTAAATTTTACTATAACATCAATTTTTCATTAATCAATTAATTAACAAATTTCTAACTTTTAAAATACCTTTCTTATTGCTAACAATTTTTCATTTACTATAAATTAACATTTTTAACAAAAACAATTATTAAATGATACATTTCAAATTTATTTTATTCAAACCTGTTTTATGTCCCGTTTTCAACGAATCATTTGACTTTAAGTTAATTTCTTGGTGTCGGATGAAGTTTTTCTGATTACTTTGATAAGTTCATGCTTTTATTCATTAACAAAATTTTACTGAAACTTAAATGACGTACTTCCATTGACGTGGTATCTCGATACCGCAATATATAATATTTATATAAATCAACTCTATAAACCGTGTTCTTTAGTGTGTAGCTGAAGAAATTTTGTTTCGAGTGGTTAGATTAACTGCACAGTAACCCAGATTCGATAAGTTGAAGGTTTATATTGTGTAATTAAAATATAAAATTTGCGGTAAATTGATAACCATTTAGAAAAAATAGACTTTGAAGTTCGCAAAATTTACACTTTCAGTGACGCGCATGAGGAAATTTCTTCCGCTGTCGTCTGCGATGGTCTGTGGCATGTCGTTTTTCTTCGGCCTCCCGTCGTCACCGGTTAGCTGGCTCCCGCTAGGCACCAACGGAGTACGTGGCCCGGGCTGATCGCAATGACGCCCCGGCATCACCCGAATCGCTGTGTACTGGTGAGTGTTGGGAGCCACTAGGTAGTGGCCCGCGAGGCTCGTCTCTCTGCAACCTAATGTACAGAGTCTTGACCCGGTCTGCACCGCTGTCGGATCGACTTCCCTCAGCTTGGCTTTGGGGGAGACTGGTGTTTGTCTCCTTGATGTTATCTCTCACGTCAGCCTTGCGGATTTCCCCCATCCACCGGGGTTCGCACCCGATCTCTGAGGGTCCTCCGCAAGTTACCAGGGACCATCCCAAGGAGGTGTGAGTAGGATTTCGGTACCCAAACTATTCACTTAAATAAACATATTAGTACTGGCTGGACAGTCCCATATATCGTTTATGACAAGTCGGAAAAATTGTTTTTAAACAAATAAATTATTTTAAATTAAAAAGTTGCCGTCAACGTCCAGCGTAACCGTAAGGGGCTGCAAGCGGTCCAGCGCAAGATGGCACTTCGAGTAACTTGCGCTTACAGGACCGTGTCCGGCGAAGCCGTGCGAGTCTTGGCCTCCATGCTTCCCATAGAGCTTTTAGCTAGAGAGAGAGCAGACGTACGAGCGGGACCGGACCCCACCATTAAGCAGCGGACGCTCGACGATTGGCAAAGGAGCTGGTCCTCCGGCACGAATGCCGCTTGGACCAGAAAGCTCATTCCGGATCTTCGTCCTTGGGTAGCGAGAAAGCACGGAGAGGTGAACTTTCATATAACACAAGCTCTCACCGCCCACGGATGCTTCCGGGCATATCTCCACAGGTTTAGGCTGACTGAGTCACCTGCCTGTCGTTACTGCGGGGACGAAGATACGGCGGAACACACTCTTTTCGGATGCCTAAGATTGGAGAGGGAGAGAGTGATGATTTCGCTCCGGATGGGCGACACACT
This sequence comes from Podabrus alpinus, assembly GCA_932274525.1. Classification (NCBI taxonomy): domain Eukaryota; kingdom Metazoa; phylum Arthropoda; class Insecta; order Coleoptera; family Cantharidae; genus Podabrus; species Podabrus alpinus. The sequence goes on from OW026452.1 coordinate 80,730,437, forward strand.
AAGCCCGGACAACATGATTGCTTTCATGCTGTCCGGCGAAGACGAATGGCTGGCTGTAGCGGTTTTCATCAGTCAAGTGATGAACACCAAGGAGGGGGACGGACGAGCTGAGCAAGCCGAAGCTCGAGTTCTCGCCCTACAGTTAAGTCAATGACAGCCTTTTAAAGTTCCCTTGAGAAGTTCCCGTGAGAAGATGCGCGAGAAGTTCCCAAGAGAATTCCCGAAGAATATCGTCATTAATCTGCGGGTCGGGTCCGGGTCGAATAGTGTCGGTCGTTCGACGGGGTAGATTATTGTCGGTACGACGATAGCGCGTAGACCCCCTGTGGACACAAACTCTCGTAGTAATCCAGAGGGGGAAGATCGCGAAAATAGTGCCGTCAAATATAAAGACGAGTGGACTGGCACTTTGCCAGCGACCACAAGTTTTTCAAGATGACCTTAACTTTGTCGCCGGAATTTCCGCCTATTAAGTTAATGACGAGTGGACTTTCACCTATACTGACGATCATGGACCACTAGGTGACCCGGTGCGACGTGTTGGATCGCGGCGAGCGGTGTGTCCGGTTCAATTGAAAAAGTAGAATCAAGTGATAGTGCCTGACCTCCCGGACACAAACTTTCGTGCTAAACCGGGAGGTCATCGGGAGCCTGCATCATCGATGCAGCATGGAAGATCGGAGACGACAGCGGAAGTAATGCCGAGAAGGTAAAGCCCGCTGTCGTCGGGGAGGGGGTTTTGGTCAGTAAGAATCTGACACTACCATCCCTGATGGGGTGGTGCCTATGAAGGTTTCCCCCTTCCCTGCAGGAAAAAAAAGTTAAAAAGTTATTGATAACAACATTTTTTATAAAAATTAAATATTTTGTTTGTGAGCAGAATATGGAATATTTTTACAAACACTTAAGGACGATTAAGGTGCTCTTAATCGTCGTGACAAGATAAATTTAAGTTTCTACAAGAACAAAAACTGTACAACTTCGAATTTTTAACATATCTTTACTTAATTTAATCAATAAATTGAAAGCAGTTATTTTGAGGCAATACCTAAAGGATTGTAATCTAGTTTGTAGATAATTTCGCGCTCTTTAAAAAATAACTGAACCGTTTCGGTGTTATGGTCACTTTAAGTTACAAATTAAAAAGGACTACCCTTGAGATAGGTACGATTCCCACTGAATTTTCAAAGCAAATTTCCTTACTTTTTCCCAACTAAAATTAACAATTTCCCTGACTTTTTCAGTAAATCGAAAAAATAAATGAATTGACTAAGGTAGGTCACTGCATAACACCATTATAAAAAAAATTTCAAAATTAAAAAACAATATTTAATTTGAACAAATTAAATTTTAAAATATTTCCTAGAATATTGTTCGAATTTCCCTGACTTGGAGCTAAAAATGAAAAATTCCGATTAAATTTGAGAAATTTTCAATTCCCTGATTTTTTCAGGTATTCCATACGAGTGTGAACCCTGTGAGGGTTTCAAACGTTTCTTACAAAAATTTATTTTTTTAGGGCCTTTTAAAATTAAATGTCCGAACCTATTGTTAAAAATTAAAAACCAACATTGCCAGAAAAATACAAAATTTCATAATATAAAGATGAAATGTAAAATACAAAGCTTTTACTTTCCCATTTACGTAGTAAAGGAAATTTTTTCCCATGGTCTATGAGTCTAAAATAGAAGTGGTGTAATTTGAACAATCTATTCAAGATTTACCAACCAGGTCATTTTGGCAATTTTAGTAGCTACTTTTAGGCTTCTATACAAAGTATAGCAAGAAGCCTTATGATCTGGCTCCGTGTCCGTCTGTCTGTCCGTCCGTCTGTCTGTCTGTCCGTCCGTCTGTCTGTCTGTCCGTCCGTCTGTCTGTCCGCATAATTCAAAAACATACAGAGCGTTTCAAATCGTGTTGGAAATACTCTGTGTGTATAGAGGTCTAAGAACTGGGTAGCCAGTGCGCTACTTTTAGGCTTCTATACAAGGTATAGAAAGAAGCCTTATGGTCTGGCTTCGTGTCCGTCCGCATGTTTCAGAGCCAATCATAACGTTGATCAACTGATACGTTGTTATATTGTAAATACTTCGTCTATATAGTATTGCGTTAATCTGTTAATCCGTTGTTTCGATTCGCTAATGCAATTTATAAATACGCAAATGTTCGAAAGAAATTTACTACGTTAAAGATATTTTCAACGGGGTCTCCCTATATAAACTACTTGTTAGGCTACTATACAAAGTATAGCAAGAACCCTTATGATCTGGCTCCGCGTCTGTCTGTCCGTCTGTCCGCATAATTCAAATCTAATCAGAACCTTCGAAATTGTGATTGTAAACACATCGTGTACCTATATATACTTAAATAAAATTTGTTTTAAATTTAATATCGACTTTCTAGCCACGTTCTGTAAAAAATTTTTTTGAAACTCGGAACTTAAAATGCTATTTTTTGTTTTTATGTGAAAAAATAATTTTTTATTTATTTTAACCATAGCAGTGGCTTGATGTGATTAGTGAAGTTAAGTTGTAAATAAAAGAGAAAGGAGAGGATTGGTCCACCTCAAAAAATAGACCGTCCATTACAGAGAAGTAAAGTTTCGAATGGAATTTAAAAGTTTGATTATTATTACTTATATAGTAAATGATAATTACCAACCGCAAAAAATTTAATTGGTGCAGATTATCTGATTATGTGATATTATATTATATGGCGACCTCCAGAATATTCAATATTTACTTAGAGTATGTCTTGGGACAGTGGAGAAGAAGCTGGGGTTAGACATATAATTCACCAAGTTTAGGAAGTTGATCGTATCGATGTCAAAAATATTCGCAAAAAGAATTTAATTCCAATTTGCATTATTATTATATAGTATTTTAGTTGGCAATGATCACCAACTTAAAAAAAACAGATTATCCGTTAATTTAGGGCTCTATACAAAGTATACACCGAGAAAAAAAAATTAAGTAGGAATTTGTCTTGCAACAATTTGAAATAATTTCTCTTCACAGAGAAAAAATTGTTTTGATTTGAAGTATTTTTTTACTTCAAATTGAAGTGCAAATTCGTCTCGCATCAATTTGATGTCAATTTTACAAGAAGTGAAGTAAATTTGACAACAATTAATGTAATAATTATTTCAAATTGTTGCATAACAAATTCCTACATAATTTTTTTCTCAGTGTGTGTAGAAGCGATATAATCAAAGTATAGAATCATCGGATTAGCGGATCAACGTATCAGCGGATCAACGTATCAGCGGATCAACGTATCAGCGGATTAAAAGTTATATAAGTGAACGTCGATAAAACAAACGGTATAATTATTAAATCTTCAAGCTTATTACTTATTATTTATATAATATAAAGTAAATAACACACAAAAAAAACGGATCAACATAACAACGGATCAAAGTATCAACGTATAAGGTTTATAACAGGTAGTAACTTATATAACCAATTTTCTCGCCCTTACCCATAATGCACCTAAACATTTAACAACCGTAAAAATCGTCATAGTCCTCAAGATTTGCGTGGAAATCGTCATTATACGCTCAGCTGTCATACCGCATAGACCGCTTGGACTAAAGTGTGCTCATCATTATAATTTCGCTACAGCTATTTTGTTTTTATTATAAAGTAGGTTATTATAAATTATCGAGAGTCGACTGTATAAGGTTCAAACAAGTACTAACTTATATAACCAATTTTGGCGCCATTACCCATAATGCACCTAAACATTTACCAACCGTAAAAATCGTCATAGTCCTCAAGATTTGCGTGGAAATCGTCATTATACGCTCAGCTGTCATACCGCATAGACCGCTTGGACAAAAGTGTGCTCATCGATATAATTTCGCTACAGCTATTTTGTTTTTATTATAAAGTAGGTTATTATAAATTATCGAGAGTCGATCGTATAAGGTTTACACAGGTAGTAACTTATATAACCAATTTTGGCGCCATTACCCATAATGCACCTAAACATTTACCAACCGTAAAAATCGTCATAGTCCTCAAGATTTGCGAGGAAATCGACATTATACGCTCAGCTGTCATACCGCATAGACCGCTTGGACAAAAGTGTGCTCATCGATATAATTTCGCTACAGCTATTTTGTTTTTATTATAAAGTAGGTTATTATAAATTATCGAGAGTCGACTGTATAAGGTTCATACAGGTACTAACTTATATAACCAATTTTGGCACCATTACCCATAATGCACCTAAACATTTACCAACCGTAAAAATCGTCATAGTCCTCAAGATTCGCGAGGAAATCGTCATTATACGCTCAGCTGTCATACCGCATAGACCGCTTGGACAAAAGTGTGCTCATCGATATAATTTCGCTACAGCTATTTTGTTTTTATTATAAAGTAGGTTATTATAAATTATCGAGAGTCGACTGTATAAGGTTCATACAGGTACTAACTTATATAACCAATTTTGGCGCCATTACCCATAATGCACCTAAACATTTACCAACCGTAAAAATCGTCATAGTCCTCAAGATTCGCGAGGAAATCGTCATTATACGCTCAGCTGTCATACCGCATAGACCGCTTGGACAAAAGTGTGCTCATCGATATAATTTCGCTACAGCTATTTTGTTTTTATTATAAAGTAGGTTATTATAAATTATCGAGAGTCGACTGTATAAGGTTCATACAGGTACTAACTTATATAACCAATTTTGGCGCCATTACCCATAATGCACCTAAACATTTACCAACCGTAAAAATCGTCATAGTCCTCAAGATTCGCGAGGAAATCTTCATTATACGCTCAGCTGTCATACCGCATAGACCGCTTGGACAAAAGTGTGCTCATCGATATAATTTCGCTACAGCTATTTTGTTTTTATTATAAAGTAGGTAAAACAACACAATTTCATAATGCCTAGAAAGCAGTTGACACCTGAAGAGCGAAAAGCAGCAGCAGCCCGTCGACGCCAGAAGGACGCTATCAGGAAACATACCATTAGACAAGATCCTTCGTTTCGTTTACAGGAACAAGTTCGCGACTCCGAAAGCCATCGTCAAGCCCGTCAAGATCCTTCGTTTCGTTTGCAGGAACAAGTTCGCGACACCGAAAGCCATCGTCAAGCCCGTCAAGATCCTTCGTTTCGTTTGCAGGAACAAGTTCACAACACCGAAGGCCATCGTCAAGCTCGACAAGATCCTTCGTTTCGTTTACAGGAACAAGTTCACAACACAGAAAACCATCGTCAAGCTCGTCAAGATCCTTTGTTTCGTTTACAGGAACAAGTTCGCGACACTGAAAACCATCGTCAAGCCCGTCAAGATCCTTCGTTTCGTTTGCAGGAACAAGTTCGCGACACCGAAAGCCATCGTCAAGCCCGTCAAGATCCTTCGTTTCGTTTGCAGGAACAAGTTCGCGACACCGAAAGCCATCGTCAAGCCCGTCAAGATCCTTCGTTTCGTTTGCAGGAACAAGTTCACAACACCGAAGGCCATCGTCAAGCTCGACAAGATCCTTCGTTTCGTTTACAGGAACAAGTTCACAACACAGAAAACCATCGTCAAGCTCGTCAAGATCCTTTGTTTCCTTTACAGGAACAAGTTCGCGACACTGAAAACCATCGTCAAGCCCGTGAAGATCCTTCGTTTCGTTTGCAGGAACAAGTTCGCGACACCGAAAGCCATCGTCAAGCCCGTCAAGATCCTTCGTTTCGTTTGCAGGAACAAGTTCGCGACACCGAAAGCCATCGTCAAGCCCGTCAAGATCCTTCGTTTCGTTTGCAGGAACAAGTTCACAACACCGAAGGCCATCGTCAAGCTCGACAAGATCCTTCGTTTCGTTTACAGGAACAAGTTCACAACACCGAAAGCCATCGTCAAGCTCGTCAAGATCCTTTGTTTCGTTTACAGGAACAAGTTCGCGACACTGAAAACCATCGTCAATCCCGTGAAGATCCTTCGTTTCGTTTACAGGAACAAGTTCGCGACACTGAAAACCATCGTCAAGCCCGCCAAGATCCTTCGTTTCGTTTACAGGAACAAGTTCACAACACCGAAAGCCATCGTCAAGCTCGTCTTGATGAAGACGTGCGCATCCACGAACATAATCTCCGTAGAATTCGCGAGCAAGGCTCATGGCAAGATGAAATAAATCGATTTGAAGCTGAAATTCGCAAAGGCTGCACTCACGTATGTCATTCATGTGGGGGACTCTTTTTTCACTACTCCATTAAAACTCACAGCATGACCGAACTCCTTTTAGCTGGAAAGCAGCAATCCTTCATCGACTCAGTAATTATAGTTCCACCCACTTCAGACCTCGCTGAATTTTGCTCAACTTGTCACAGAACTATCCAACAAAACCGGATTCCACGTCTCTGTCTCTCCAACGATCTGCAGTTTCCCTATGTTCCACAAAGTGTAAAGAATCTGACACGTTTGGAAGCCCGTTTGGTCTCAGCTCGACATGTGTTTCAGTCCATTTGGGCTATATATGGAATGCATGGACAGATGAGAACAAAAGGACGAATTATTAACGTCCCAGTCTCCATAGACAATACCATTCAATCCCTTCCGAGACTCCCGAATCAGGACGATGTTTTACACATCCGACTCGCCCGTCAAATTGAAGTTCCAAGAAATTATACAGCTGGTAACATTCGTCCGGCTTGCGTGATGGATGCCGCTAAAATTCTTACCCGATCTCCGCTTTACCGTGAATACGGAATCACTCTTTCAAGCAATTGGACCGAGATATGTCAGCATCAAATTGATGTGGCATTACACGAAAACCCAGAAGAAATTGCGATGGATGTTCAAGAGGAAGAGGAAGTCGATGACGTAAATCCTGGCAGAGGAGAGACTTTAATTACTAGTGATGAGGGAATCCGGATGGCTCCAGCGGAAGGAAACCAACCAATCTCTATTCTATATGATCCTGACTCGTATTTTCTTACGTTTCCTCAAATATTTGCCGGGCACCGAATGAAGCCATCCGATAGTAATGGTAAATTACTAAGCCGCTCCGAATTTGTCAAATCAATGGCGCGGCACAGTGATCGCCGTGCCGTTGAAAATGTCGAGTTCTTACTGTTTTTGGCCAAATCGCTCGAAATTCAGAGAATTTCTGATAATCGCAAGGTGTGCCTTCGTAAACGAAGACGCAATGGAGAGTTAATCCGAGTCACTGCGGAACAAATTAGTCATTCTAATTTTGTGGATGGGTTAGTTAATGATGATAATGCTTTTAAGGTTTTACAAGGAGTACGAAACTCATGTCATCACTGGCATCAAGAAGGCCTTAAAGTCCGAAGGATGGTCAGTCAGTTCAATTTGCCTCATCTCTTCATCACTATTAGTGCCGCTGAGCTAAAATGGAACGAGTTGATTGTGATTCTCAAGCATATTCTTGACAAAATTACAATTTCTGAAGAAGAAGCACAAAATATGTCAAAGAATGACAAACAATTACTTATTCAGCGCGATCCCGTGACTTGCGCTCGTTATTTTGAACATCGCACTTCTGCTCTTTTCAAGACCTGGAAAAACTCTCAAGGCCCATTTGGAAACCGATCCATTAGGCATTCCTATCATCGCATTGAGTTCCAACATCGAGGAAGTCCACACGTCCATATGATCTTGTGGATTGATGGCGCACCAAACTTTGATGCTTCCAACTCATCTTCTACTCAAGATGTTTGCCGGTTTGTTGACGAAATTATAACTTGTTCCACGAACTGGCCTGAATATGATCCCATTCACCAGATTTTGTGTTTTCAAACTCATCGACACACCCACACATGTAGAAAGAAAAGCCACAAAGGAGTCAAATGTCGGTTTGGAATTCCATTTTTCCCAATTGACGAAACCATTATTCTCCATCCATTCGAGGAGCAACAGGAGGAAATTGAGATTTTCCAACGCGATTACAAAAAGATTCGTGACTATCTTGATACGAATGAACTGCCACTTTCTTCAGATATGACATTTGCGGGGTTTCTACAAGAATTATCCATGACACGAAATCATTACATTTCTGCTATTCAAAGCTCCTTGAAAAAGCCTAAAATCATCATTCGGAGGCGGCCGTGTGAGACTTACATAAATCCATATAGTGAGAAAATCCTGAGACTCCAGAAAACTAACATGGATATTCAGTTTATTTTAGACGCCTATGCTTGTTGCTGTTACATCATTGACTACATTAACAAGAGTGATCGTGGAACTAGCGACCTCTTGCGTAAAGTTCTTGAAGATGTCAGAAGCGGTAACAAGTCTTTGGCTCAACGTCTTCAGGCTCTTGGTGCGGCTCATCACATGAACAGTGAACTCTCTGCTCAAGAGGCTGCTTACAACGTGCTTCAGATTCCAATGAGCCGATGCACAGAGGCATGCATTTTTATACCAACAGGTCCAGCCGATCAACGAACCAGAATGATTAAAACTAATATTCAGTTAGAAAATCTCAGTCCGGACTCTGAAGATGTCTTTGTAGACGGACTTTTACAACGATATAGTTCACGACCAGAAGCATTATCTAACCTTAATCTTGCACAATTTTCAGCTTGGTATGATTTTTCATTAAAACGAGGAAGTACACAGATGGCCCAAGAAAACGATGATATTGTAGAAACTGAAGACTTACAAAGTATCGATAAATATTTTCCGCTAAAGAATGGCAAACCTGGATACGTTTGGAAGCGAACATTTCCAAAAATTATTCGCCACGTCCGCTACAACAAGAATAAAGATCGTCACAACTTTTTCCGCGAACAAGTGATGCTCTATCTTCCTTGGAGGGACGAGGAAACCGAAATTATAAATCAAGATTGCGAGAAGATAGCGACTGATAATATAGAAGCAATTTCTGCCAATCGTCGCGAATTTAATGCCTTTCAAGAAGATATTCTGGATGTCGCTAAGGATAGCGCATTGAGTGTGGATCGTCAATCTGACGATGACAAATCTGATAGCATACCGGAAGAGATTCAGGAGGAATTCGAATTAATCGACCCCGTTGCTGCTGGTGCCATTGACTTTGGTGGTGACGTAATACGCCCAATGTCTGAAAAGTTTACGCTTCCTAATCGAATTCCCAATAAAGAGTTTGAAGAATTATTCTCATCGCTGAATACTCAACAACGGGATTTTGTAACTCACCTGCTTGATCACTTCAAAAGGTCTCCCGATATCCCCATCTACACCTACTTAAAGGGAGGTGCCGGTGTAGGAAAGTCTCATGTAATTAGAACTCTATACCAAGCATTAATTAGAGTGTTCAATGATAAAGTTAATTCGAATCCTGATAAGCCTTCTGTCCTTCTGACGGCTCCTACCGGATTAGCGGCATTTAATATCTTCGGACTCACAATTCACAACGCATTCCAACTTCCCGTGAACCAAAAAGAAGCTAGCAAGCTCTCAGACAGCGTCTCTAATACAATGGCCACTCTCTATTCAGAACTTCGTGTTCTTATCATAGACGAGATTAGTATGGTTGGTCAACATATTTTGGAAATGATCGACAAACGATTGAGAGACCTCTGTGACGGATGTAAACCTTTCGGTGGTATATCGGTCATAGCCGTTGGCGACTTCAGGCAGCTGCCACCTGTTATGGCAACATCCCTTCTGGCTGGAACAATGTCGAATTCGATTTCGTTGCTTTTCAACAAACCCTTATGGCACATGTTTACTGTTCATGAACTGACCACAATTATGAGACAACGCGATGATGCAGCTTTTGCTCTTGCATTAAACAATATGGCGTCAGGGACGATGACTGATGATGATTTGAAACTGTTCAAATCCCGTGAGTTTCATCTTTTTTACACGAATGAAGCAGTTGATGCCCACAATAGTTTTGCGTTATCCTGTTTGCCAGGAAATCAAGCCATCTCAACCGCCAAGGATTCCCTTTCTGCTTACACGAGCGAGGCATCCAAAGTTGCACTCCTCAACTGGATAGCATCTGCACCTCTATCTAAGACACAGGGACTTCACACAAGCCTCTTTCTCAAAGAAGGTGGACGTTATATCATGACAGTGAATGTAGACACAAGTGACGGTTTGGTTAACGGTGTGGGATGCATTCTGAAAAGAATTGACTTTGGTATTAGTACTTTGGATGCATCTAGACAAAAGCCACTCCGTCTCTGGGTCAAGTTTGAAAATTCCCGAAGTGGACAGAAGCTTCGTTTGCGCAATATTAACCTCAGTCAGCAACTTCAAATTGATTCGGAATGGACTCCCATCTCACCATGTACGGTCGTCATCCAGCCACGATCGAATTCGGCCACAAAGGTAACAAGGACGCAATTCCCACTTAATGCAGCTGAAGCTCAAACTATACATAAATCCCAAGGATCCACATACGAGCTCGTTGTTGTCCATTTTACTCCTGGAATCAAGCGTGCTCTTCTGTATGTTGCATGTTCACGAGCAACAAAAGCATCAGGATTATTTCTTATTGGAATCATTAAAAAGACAAAAATGCCGCAAGAGAATGATCCGATATCTATTGAATTCAAACGACACCAGGAGATGAAGCTAATGCCTTCATTTGAACATTTGCGCATTAGGAATGATAGCAACAGACAAATACAAGTCATCTTTCACAATGTCCAGTCACTTCCTGCTCATTATAGTCTCTATGCATCGGATGAGGTCTATAAGAGTTCGGATATCATCCTTATGGCGGAGACATGGACGCTCTCAAGTGACAATTTTCCGCTAGGAGATCATCTTCTTGCTGCATCAGTAGATAGTAACGATGTCCGTCGACCGATTGGTGTACGTGTGTATTGTTGTCCGTCTGTTCATGTATGTATTATAGACACCAATTCCGAAATAGAATACGACTCACGAGGTTCCTGCAGTGTTTCTTCTATTGTCTTCTCTAACATCCGAATAATTGTCGTTTACAAGTCACCAGGGTTTAATTGTAACACAATGATCTCTTTAATAAAAAAGCAGATGTCTTGCTTATACTTAGTACCACGTACTCTGGTTACTGGAGATTTCAATGAGGATTTCAGCAAGGAAGAAAGTAATGGCCTACAACATGCACTTAGAGAACTAGGACTCCAAATTCGGTCGCCAGCGATACCCACTACGCGGAATGGCACGCAAATTGATGCGATTTTTTCCAACTTTGAAGTGTCAGCTACCGGAATCTACACATCGATTTCCTCTTACCATGAGCCGCTTTGGGCCAGAATTAATATAAAGTAATTTGCGACAGACATCTTCGGACGTGGAATGGATGTTGTTGGTATAAACACCATCATCAATTACTATATGCCATCCGATGCACATAGTTATTTACATAGTGTTGCTCGTGCAAGTCGTTTTGACTCTGTGGGAAGAGCTATCACGTTTGTCTTCAGCGATGAAGATGCCAAATTATCGAACAAAGTTCAAACTCGGTTCCAAGTGAAAATTCAAATTTTCGACCTAACCTATCTATCTTTTAATCAAATATATATTTTGATTGTAAATATTTCTATTCAAACTTATTTCTATTCATTACCTTATCCGGGAGGATAAGGTAAAGGGGTGTAGGGGTTATGCTGCAGAGGTAGTACCTAGTACCGGGACGGTCACATCGAGCGTGATAACGAGAGATGGTCCTTGGTAACTGGTCCTTGCAGGATACCCAACTTTCACTTATGGCTCCACGTGCCACACCCTGGGAACTGCGTTGATCAGCAGGCGAAACTAAGTGAGGGGAGCCAGATATGGCAATAACCGAATGTGGTTGCCGGTATAAACAACTGCATTAATTTTATTGCCAATAGCTTCGGATGCATGAACAAGCAAATATAGGGCACTTTCCTGTCCTTGGATAGAGAAATCATTCCTAAACGCGGACGAACCAAGCAATATGGCGAACGGCATAGAATGAAGATGGCAACAGAAAACTTTCTTCTTCACTTCGCGGTGTAGGCGTTATTGCTTGTTTTTATTAAACGTGTGCATTCCATTTAGTCAAGTTTTATTTTTTTAAGTTCAATTTTTGTCTCGAGAAAGGCAACTAGGTAACGAAAGCCCTATTGGGGAATGGCGCCCACAAGGTAATAATTATTGTGCAAGGAAAGGTTCCGTTTAAGTACTCACGAATCTCTTAGGAGAACCCCGTCTCTCCGACGCGAGGTAATTCTCAAGGGTTAGCCGATACGTACCGTCCATCTACGATCATGAAAAGCGGCAGGTGAAGCCGAAGACTCCATTTTAGGCTTCTATACAAAGTATAACAAGAAGCCTTATGATCTGGCTCCGTGTCCGTCTGTCCGTCCGCATAATTCAAAATCATACAGAGCGTTTCAAATCGTGTTGGAAATACTCTGTGTGTATAGAGGTCTAAGAACAGGGTAGCCAGTGCGCTACTTTTAGGCTTCTATACAAGGTATAGAAAGAAGCCTTATGGTCTGGCTTCGTGTCCGTCCGCATGTTTCAGAGCCAATCATAACGTTGATCAACTGATACGTTGTTATATTTTAAATACTTCGTCTATATAGTATTGCGTTAATCTGTTAATCCGTTGCTTCGATTCGCTAATGCAATTTATAAATACGCAAATGTTCGAAAGAAATTTACTAAGTTAAAGATATTTTCGAAGAGGTCTCCCTATATAAACTACTTGTTTTACTTTGATGTGAAAAAATAATTTTTTATTGATGTGGTTAGTGAAGTTAAGTTATAAATAAAAGAGAAAGGAGAGGATTGGTCCACCTCAAAAAAAGGACCATACATTACAGAGAAGTAAAATTTCTAATAGAATGGAAAAGTTTGATTGTTATTACTTATATAGTAAATGATAATTACCAATCGCAAAAAATTTAATTGGTGCAGATTATCTGATTTTGTGATGTTACATTATATGGCGATCAAAAATAACCAGATAATAACAACTTTCCACACCAGAAAGGTAGCTGTATAGAAGCCTAAGAACTGCCGCTAAAGCGAGTTCCACCTTGTTTTAGGATAAACTACGATTTATCAAACGTGGCACTGCATGCGGTGTCAGCCACCTAAGATTGCCGCGTTCGGTTTGGTAACGCATTCTGATTTGGAGGTTTTACACGCCTTCGAACGGTTTATTTGCGCTTATTTCAGAACTTCGCGTGTTTAAAGTTTCCGAATTGGACGGAATTATAGCGTTTGCAAGTATGGAACAGCTCCAAATCGAAATATCAAAATGTGTTCGACGGAGCTTCAAAGCGAAAAAGTGACAAACTGCACGCGGCCGATGTAAGCAAACTAAGTACTGACTACGTAATTATCAAATATATTTCAAAATATCTGAATTATCAAAGTTTCATAAGCAAAAACATGAAAATGTTCTACTTCATGACGTTGGAAAAAGAAGCTTTATTACATCCCAAATACTTTGGACCCGTTATAGTAGAAAATATAAAAAATAAGTTAAAAACTGAAGTGGAAGGCTCATCAAATGAAAGCCATAGTTTTGTGATTATCGTAATTCGCGATTACAGCTAAGTGAAGCGACGTCTGGCGGCAGAAATGTTAACTCGCTAAAACGGGCATTGTCATAAGTTTACATGTGCATCTAGTGCATGTTTATAGCGGGTATTAACGTTAAATATTGCTTCTAAGTGCTTGTGTTTGAAAATTCCTCCGAAATTAATTTGTTATTAGGCAAACGACAAAATGAATACAGGTCCTAAATCAAAATCAAGAGCGTTTTGTTGTGTTCACGGATGTAATTCTAGCGCTAGAAAGAATTCTGACCTTAGTTTCCACAAGTTTCCCAAGAAACGAAAATTCAAAGTGAAATGGACAAATCCGTTGGGTGAGGTGGAAGTAATTGATAGCAGAAAAGCGTGGATGGAAAGCTTCAAAATGGGAAAGGAGCCTACAAAATACATGGTTGTGTCAGCAAGCTTTTTTTGTCAATTAGCCCTGATATCTCATGAGGCGGTGCAGACAAAGCTGTAGTTTGTAAAACTAAGCTATAAATATGATGGAATCCGTCGTTACTAGGCGTTTTCCCACACAACACAACGGACTCAGCGTTTGCCAAAGCTTTACCTTCTCAAAAGTTTCTAGCCTCAGAACTCCCACAGAATTTCAAAATATTGTTTATTGTTAATTGTTTATTCATATTTATTGTTGTGTCTACCGCGAGCGAGGGTAAATTCGCTTATTGTAATAGCAATACATTAAAGGGACACAATTATTGTTTGTTGCTATGTATTTTTATAATTGTATTTGTTAGGATTAATCATTGTTAAATTAAGTTTGTTATTATTAATTTAAATGCGAGTGCGAGAAAAGGCAAGGAAACGGATTTTCAAATCAATAAAAATTTAATCTGGATACCAACCATTAAAACAAAATGAAGAGGGAATCACCTTGGTAAAACAACAGAAAACAACCAAGATAATAATTAGGGACTTCGAAAATTTGCGAGCAAGCGAATAGTCGCAAAATAATTTGCTCCGCAAAAATAAAGTTCGAAGTTTGAATTCAAGTGCTAAGCACGCACTACAAAGCCAATTAGTACCCCACAGTTGTAGACTATTGGACTGAATAGAGTCATTCCACTCGGCCTCGAGTGTTGAAACGGCATCGAAAAGCGGAATCCGGGTACCGGAATTCCGAAAAGAATACGAAGAACAGAATTGTCCAGGTGAAGCTGGAAGCCACGATCCAAAGAAAGAACAGAATTGTCCAGGAGAAGCTGGAAGCCACGAGCCAAAGATTCCGATAGTGCGCAGAACAAAGTGCACTGATAAGCCTAACCTCGCAGGTATTTACGTTAACAGTTATATTTTGAGTTCGTTTGTTTTTAGTTTAAGAAATGTTTGTTAATTTGCTTTATTATTTGTGTTTATTAAATATTGTTCATGTTGAATTGTGTCTGTTTTGTGTTTCCTCCGATCAAGTCAGTAAAGCTTAATACTAGTAGGCACCCTGAGAGCCAAAGAGTCAAATAGAAGGTAGGTGCTCATCGATTTGTTGTCGCACGTCCTCTACCCATAAAAGCGACACAAGAGGAGGGGACACAACAAAAGTTGACACCCAACGAGTAGGCACGTACACGAACGACTTGAAAGGTGGATAGCAAAAGAGGTCCTAAATAAATCATGAATACACGAAGTATGAGCATGAAAGAATGTGGGGATCATGGGAGTGAGAGTGATGACGGAGAGAATGTGGAAGTAGAGATCCCAGAGCAACACAAGGTACCGGAAGTACACGTGGCGCCGATACCAGAAGATCCGATGGAAAGAATGTTCAGAATGATGAGGGAAGATAATGCCAGAATGATTGGGGGACTTAAAGAAGTCATAAATGAAAGTAATATTAATATAACGGAAAAATTTGAGGCAAAAATGAGTGAGAATTTTGCGGCATTAAGGCAAGAAAATGTTAGTAATAAAATGTCAGTATAAGTGAAAATTTTGTGGCTTTAAGACAAGATATTGTTGGCTTAAGGCAAGAAATTGATGAGAACAAGGTGAGCATGAATGAGAATTTTGCTCAAGTAAATGATAAATTCGACAAGGTAAATGATAATTTTGCAGCCATAAATGTCAAGTTTGACATTCAGGATGCAAAATTTGAAACAAAATTTGCGGAAGTGCAACAAAACATGAATACCATGCAAGAAAATTGTGAACGTACAAATGTAAAAATTGATACATGAAATTTTGGGGGTGATGAACACCATAAATGTTCATGTTCAAGAATGCGAGGGTGAAAGTGAGAAACGATTCAAAGCTTTAGAGAAAGGGGCAAACAGACGGTTTGAACAAGTGAATGTCAAACTTAATGAGCTGGAAGTCAAAGTGACAGATGATGTCACGGAAATAGGAAGCGATTTATCAGCAATACGGGAAGAGGTAAAGGCTTTAAAGGTAAACGGGGTGGATAAATCAATGGGAGATATTGTAGAGGTACTCCGTAATCACAGTTACCGAGATTGGGATATCGACAGGTATACCAAATTTTATGACGTCGGGAAAATAAATCCCAAAATATTTATAAAAAATTTAGGTAACCACATTGCCAAAATCAAGGACGAAACTCGCCAGAAAAACATAATCCGGTCGACCATGAAGGGACATGCTGAAGTATGGTTCAGCATGATTGAGGAGAGCATCACCAATTTCGAGGAATTTAAGGTACTGTTTATGCGCAAATATTGGGGAGACGTTGAACAGAACAAGGTGAAGGAAACGATTAATGGGGGGAAATACAAAAATAACAATGTGACACGCGAGAATTACGCCGTACGACTCATTAGCCAAGCCATTCATGTGGAACCAAAATACGAAGAGGTATTGCTAGTTCGGATCATGGGTGGTCATTTTGAAAAAGAACTCAAGGCCAGAATTGGTATTGAGAAAATTGAGACAATCGAGGGTTTCCTGGAGTTACTATAAAGCGGTTTGACGAAAGCGTAGAGTTTAAGTCGGAGGGGGCGCGACAAAGTTCACCACCTCAAAGTGCACGTCGGGAAGAGCGAGATTGGTATCCGCGGCACGATACACAAGATGCACGAGCGGGAGGGGGCGAAGGGCCACGGTACGGTCCAAGTCCGCATCAACGTTGGGGTAACCAGAACAATGGCCAACGCCACCAAAACTGGCGAAATGGTAACAACCAACGCGATGAACGGTCGGAAAATAAAACGGAAAATAAAGACATTAACCGCATCGAGGTTGATCGCACCGGCGAACCAGTGGCTACCACAACGCGAGCCAAGGTATACGCGACGGGGGCGAATTTTCCGTAGAGGACCAACTTAGAAATCAATTTTAGGCCAAAATTTGAAATTAAGTCATTTTAAAACGAGAGAGAATGCAACGACAAATAAATTAAAAACATCATTTTTAGGCCCAAGTTCGAAAACAAATAATTTTAATACGGGAAACCATGACAAGCTAAATTTGGGTGGACAAAAGGGGGTCCAATCCAGTTTAGGACCAACTTAGAAATTATATAAATAAAATGGGTGAAAATTATCAAATCCATTTTAGGCACAACTTAGAAATTAATTAAAAGTGGGTAAAATTTATCAAATCATGTTTAGGCCAAGTTTGAAAAGGGAACAGGGAAGTTTAAAATGAAACGTCAATGTCACACATTTAATTGACAAGAATGATTTTAAATGTCAATCGGACAGATAAATAATTGTGGTAACATCATGGGGGCGAATTACAGGAAACTCAGCACATTTTTCAATTTACGTGACGGACCCAATACGAGGGCAACCGGATGATTCTATTAACGCGGACACCAACTAGCAATACCTCGGGCGTGAAGTCATGCCGACAATCAAATGTTAGAGGAAAATTTCTCAAGAATGGACTCAAACAAACCATCATCGACGTACAAAAGGGGGGGAAATGAAATGACGGTAGCATTGCATGCCCGTACAAAAGGGGAAATTCAAGTGACGCAGGCTATTGAAGCAAGTCACATAAAAGGGGAAAGAATCGCGCAGGCATGACCTGGATGGCATGTCAACAATAAGTCGATAAAAAGGGGAGATTAAAAGATGGCGTAGGCTCATCGGGAGCAAGTCATTAAAAGTGGAGATACCATTGCGAAGACAATGAAGAATAAGTCGTCATGAATAGGGGAGTACCAGAGAGAATGATTGAATTGAAAGAGGGAAATAGTTGTGAATGAATGTTAATGAATAATCACGAGATAAAGGGAGAATGAGACCGATGCATGAAAGTGGACACAAGTGTGAATGCAAAGAGGCTTACCAAAAGCCAGGTTCTTGACCTCTTTGTGGAAGCTTTGCAGGGAGCGAAATGTTGTGTCTACCGCGAACGAGGGTAAATTCGCTTATTGTAATAGCAATACATTAAAGGGACACAATTATTGTTTGTTGCTATGTATTTTTATAATTGTATTTGTTAGGATTAATCATTGTTAAATTAAGTTTGTTACTATTAATTTAAATGCGAGTGCGAGAAAAGGAAAGGAAACGGGTTTTCAAATCAATAAAAATTTAATCTGGATACCAACCATTAAAACAAAATGAAGAGGGAATCACCTTGGTAAAACAACAGAAAACAACCAAGATAATAATTAGGGACTTCGAAAATTTGCGAGCAAGCGAATAGTCGCAAAATAATTTGCTCCGCAAAAATAAAGTTCGAAGTTTGCATTCAAGTGCTAAGCACGCACTACAAAGCCAATTAGTACCCCACAGTTGGAGACTATTGGACTGAATAGAGTCATTCCACTCGACCTCGAGTGTTGAAACGGCATCGAAAAACGGAATCCGGGTACCGGAATTCCGAAGAGAATACGAAGAACAGAATTGTCCAGGTGAAGCTGGAAGCCACGATCCAAAGAAAGAACAGAATTGTCCAGGAGAAGCTGGAAGCCACGAGCCAAAGATTCCGAAAGTGCGCAGAACAAAGTGCACTGATAAGCCTAACCTCGCAGGTATTTACGTTAACAGTTATATTTTGAGTTCGTTTGTTTTTAGTTTAAGAAATGTTTGTTAATTTGCTTTATTATTTGTGTTTATTAAATATTGTTCATGTTGAATTGTGTCTTTTTTGTGTTTCCTCCGATCAAGTCAGTAAAGCTTAATAGTAGGCACCCTGAGAGCCAAAGAGTCAAATAGAAGGTAGGTGCTCATCGATTTGTTGTCGCACGTCCTCTGTCCATAAAAGCGACACAAAAGGAGGTGACACAACATTATATATTATTTAAACACAAACGAATCAGGGTTCCCACTAAATTTTTCAAAGCAAATTCCCTGACTTTTCCAGGTTTTCCCTGACAAAAATTTTAATTTTCCCTGACATTTTAGTATCGTAATACAGTAATCGGAAAACAATTTGCACCGAAAAAAATACATAATTTAATAAATAAAAACAAATTTTATTTAAAAATTATTTCAAATTTAAAAATATTTTATCTGAAAATAGAAATTAAAATATTTCTTTGACAAATTTTTTGCTTTCCCTGACATTGGCTCTAAAAATTTAAAATTCCCTGACTTTCCATGACAAGTTCTAAATTCCCTGACTTTTACAGGTTTTCCATACAAGTGGGAACCTTGGAATATAATAAACATACCACAACACGTTTCTGAACCCGTTAATGTGCATATAATAACCTTGCTTATGATGGCAAAACATCGCATACAAAGTAGAAACATGCATATACGGGCTAGCAAACATTTTCCAATCAAAAAACATTTCGAAAATCTCAAAACTCAAGATCTACAAGACGATCATAAGACCAACAGTAATGTACGGCTCCGAAACATGGACTATCACCAAGTTAAACGAGCAGCGACTTCGAAACGTTGAAAGAAAAGTGCTGAGAAAGATCTTTGGACCGTCCCACGACCCTGCTACGAATTCCTATAAGATAAAAACTAACGCCAAACTTAAAGAATTATACAAAGACCCGGACATAATACAAGAAATAAAATCACAACGACTAAGTTGGGCGGGCCACGTACAGAGGCAGCCGAATGACAGAATAATCAAAATGGCATAGGAAACGGTACCCGAAGGTAAGAGATCCATAGGAAGACCACGACAAAGATGGCAAGACAATATCACAGCAGACCTCAAAACTTTAGGAATAGACGAAGATAAGATGGAGACACTGATGTCAGAACGAGAAAGATGGAAAGAGGTTGTGAAGTCAGCCAAGACCCACCCAGGGTTGTAGAGCTGCACGATTTGATTTGATTTTGATGCAATTGTTTTGTAAATTGCCACACAGGTTACCAAGGCATATGTGATTAAAAAAAGCATAATGAAAAATTGCATCAAAATTCAAACAGCCCAGTCCGGGAATATAAAGACGACCCCTCGTATATTAACAAGGTAGCTGCCCATCCCTAGCAGTAGATGGCGCTAAATTTTGCAATGACAGTCGCCATTTTAAAATTGTCGACGTATAACAACGTGTAATTGCAAGAAAAGTGATTGTGTACCATTCCAAAAGCAGTCTTAATTCCTTCTAATGGAATTTGCTACACATAGCGATAAAATGAATAGTTCGGTAAAGTTAGAAAATGTGGAAACGGACAGGCAAGACTTAGAAACTTTACATACATCCGACATTAAAACTGAAGAATTGAATGATGTCAAATTTATTTTAGAAGATTTGCATCATTCCATCGATATTAAAGAAGAGGACGATACTGAACATTTAATGCAGGAGAAACCTTCATTACAACTGCATTTAAGAACTCCTGTGGATGAGAAACAATTTCTTTGCAAAATATGTGGTTTCGGGTGTGCTCTTAAGGTTGCTTTCAACAAGCATGTAAAAATTCATACTGATAAAAAACTGTTCACTTGTGAAATATGTAACTGCAAATGTACACGAAAAGATACATTAAAATTGCATTTAAGAATTCACACTGGGGAAAAACCGTTTTCTTGTCAAATATGTGACTACAAATGTGCACGCCAAGATACATTGAAAGTGCATTTAAGAACTCACACAGGGGAGAAACCGTTTTCTTGTGAAATATGTGACTACAAGTGTGCACAGAAAGAAAACTTCAAAGTGCATTTAAGAACTCACACTGGGGAGAAACCGTTTTCATGTGAAATATGTGACTACAAGTGTGCACAGAAAGAAAACTTCAAAGTGCATTTAAGAACTCACACTGGGGAGAAACCGTTTTCTTGTCAAATATGTGACTACAAGTGTGCACAAAAAGAAAACATCAAAGCGCATTTAAGAACTCACACGGGGGAGAAACCGTTTTCTTGTGAAATATGTGACTACAAGTGTGGAAAGAAACAAACCTTGAAGAGGCATTTAAGAACTCACACTGGGGAGAAACCGTTATCATGTCAAATATGTGACTACAAGTGTGCAGAAAAACAAAAGTTGAAAAGGCATTTACGAACTCACACTGGGGAGAGACCGTTTTCTTGTAAAATATGTGACTACAAGTGTGCACAGAAAGAAAACTTGAAAAGGCATTTAAGAACCCATACTAACTAGTCAAGGTTCATCTGTAAATTTGACAACTTCCAATTAAATCAAAAGAAAAAACTCCACAACACGTCTTAAAAACTCCAACAAAAAAAATATGACTAAAATTAAGTAAAAATAAAAAAAATAAAGAGAGTGAAAATAGATTAGAAACAAATAAAATTCATTTATTTAGAAGTAAAACAACAGATTGTAGTTTAACTGTCAAATGCTTAAAATTCCAGATAAGTAGATTTTGTATATTACTAGCTGGCACGGGCGGCATTCGCCGCCCTTAGCCATCTAGACCCATAATAGATCCGTGAAGGCCATAGTTGTTCGGCCTTCGGCCTCACAGGGGAGGACCATAATAGATCCGCGAAGGCCATAGTTGTTCGGCCTTTGGCCTCACAGGGCGGACCAAATAGATCCGTGAAGGCCATAGTTGTTCGGCCGTCGGCCTCACAGGGCGGACCATAATAGATCCGTGAAGGCGATAGTTGTTCGGCCTTCGGCCTCACAGGGCGGACCATAATAGATCCATAATTTAAGGACGTCGATATACGGGCGAGGAATCTGTGCGCACGGTAGTGGTGGCGGGAGGTTGTTCTTGTGCGGAATCGGTGGGCACGATAGTAGCGGCAGAATATTGTTCTTGCGCGGAATCGGTGGATTCTTCCATATTTTCTTTGTTTTTTTAGTTTTTTTAGTTTGCTTATATAGAAAAAGCTTGTCACCAATTAAAAAGTAATCTGTTTGATCCGGTCACAGGGAAGACGGGGAGGCCAAGATTCAGTTCATATAGGGTTACAGCAACATAAGACTATTTGAAGTACATATTTGCAGGGTGGGATAACTGATTTAAAAAAATATATTTAGATTTTTGGCCACCAATCAGTACACTTATATGATAGATTAAGTGCACCATCTAGCGAAAGCGGTGTGAGCAATAAAGGGTTTGCCAGGTAAAGTAAGGGTATCCGTGTAGGGTGTGTCAAAACTCGGCGCTCCGCGCCTCGCAAAGGGTGCCCTTGACCCCCGCAAGGGTGCTCCGCCCCCTGGGCCCCCGGATTCCTTCTATTTTAGTCTCCGACTAATATCTTTAACATGGAACATGTTTTTCGGTACTAAACCGTTTATCATAGTTTTCCTCGCGATTTAGGGGTGCCTATCTCGTTTCTTCTTCTTACTGTTGGTTATAATAGGATAATCCCTTATAATTTTTGTGTTGGTAATAAAAATATACTAGTATATATATTGCAATGTACTGACGTAGCCTCACGTTGGGCTAGCCAAAATATGTAGTGAGCTTTGACTCCTAATACTGCCACACGTTGGGCTTCAAAAATATGCTCTGAATAACCCTCGCTAATGGGGTTACACGTTCTATTATTGATGTTTGTACGAGTGTACAGAAATGTACCCCGTCAATGGAAATGTATGTGAAATTTAGTAAATACAAATAAATGGAAATAATATGCCTCGGCTTAGCTGGTTCGTAGTGCATGTGTCTTACCTTGTACAGGGTGAGTTCGTTCCGTGACCAATACTGTAAATAAATTTATGGGCGCGGAACAGGTCAAAATAAATATCCTTCGTTACAAAAATAATAATGTTTTTATTGAGCACAAAAATGTAATTAAAGGTTTTGTTGTATTAAAAAGTTCTATTATTAAATCTAATTATCAAAATTCTGAACGTTAAATAAAGAAAAACACGTGTCGTATGGAGTCCGAAAATTTCACTTAGTTATTTTAAAATTGTACTTGAATGTGCACGTTACCTTAGAAAAATACAGGAATCTTTTCGTTACTTGTACTGGAGATGGTACAATTGCGCACCAAAGTTCACTCGATGGGTTTATTACCATGAAAAGGTTCCCAGTTGCAGTTTGTTGACCTCGTTTTGTGTCGATTTTTAATTCTTCAGAAATATTCTCAATCCTTTACGTTTTAGGCTTCTATACAAAGTATAGCAAGAAGCCTTATGATCTGGCTCCGTGTCTGTCCGTCCGTCCGTCCGTCTGTCTGTCCGTCCGTCCGCATAATTCAAAATCATACAGAGCGTTTCAAATCGTGTTGAATATACTCAGTGTGTATAGAGGTCTAAGAACTGGGTACCCAGTGCGCTATTATTTTGGAAATAGCTGTCTTATATAGACTTATATCTGTTTTTTCAATGCAGACCAAATATAAGTTATATTTTATTTACATAATTTTTCACCTATATAGGAAATTTAAATACGTTGATCCCTTGATACGTTGATCCGATGATACGTTGATCCGATGATACGTTGATGTTCGGTTTGCTTCGGGTAATGTAATTGTATTTTGCTCAGCCCTATTAATATTACAACTCGTTTTAGGCTTCTATACAAAGTATAGCAAGAAGTCCGCATAATTCAAAATCATACAGAGCATTTCAAATCGTGTTGGAAATACTCTGTGTGTATAGAGGTCTAAGAACTGGGTAGCCAGTGCGCTCCAAATTGTGTTGGGAAACACTCTGAAAATGAGTAGATATGTGAAGAAGGTTGCTGAAATATACATAACTGAGTGGTTTACCTATATATTGTTGATCTCTTTATTTGATCCGTTGATCTATTGATCCATTGAGTTTTTTAACATGGAACATGTTTTCACGGTCGTTACCTCGCAAAAATCGACACCAAAAAACCGACACCAAAAACCGACAGCAAAAACCGACACCAAAAATCGATACCAAAAATTGGCACCACATGTATAATTCAAATTTATAGTTTATAATTTGAATAGAGTAGATTATCGAATAACATCTTCCCATTCACAATAATGAATTTTCAATAACAAAATTTTCATTACCAAAAATTTAAATCCGAAACCGATCGCAAAAAGCAAATTTGCTTATATAGTAAATTTTTTATTACCAACACAAAAATTAAGGGATTATCCCCCGTGTAACACAACTACGTGTAATACACGGTTACACAACTACGCAGCACTTCGGAAAACGGTAAAAAGAAGAAGAAACGAGATAGGCGCCACTCCCGCGGCACCCCTAAATCTCGAGGAAAACTATGATAAATGGTTTGGTACCGAAAAACAGGTTCCATGTTAAATCTTCATATTTAGCGAACGATAAAGCCCTGTTTAGCGCCCCTTCCACAACCTTATTTAATTCTCGCAAAGCCATTTTTTGTAAAGACATTTTTAGTTCACGTTCAACACATTTAAGTCATAATAAATCATTTGGATTATATAGTATTTTTATTAAATATTAACGGATTAACGTATTAACGTTAATCCGTTAATCCGGATTTAAGTTAATCATTAATAACCGTTATTTTCTATCTCCTCGATTTTTGTTTCTTCTTTTCGTTCCGTTCAGATCCTTCCCCTTCCATAACTTCGATTAGTGCTTATGTTGGTATCAAATTTGGACCAATGAGATTAGGTTTTGACACGCCGCAGGAGAGAGCTGGCATTTTATATATTAAGATATTGTAATATGAACTATTATTCGTCTTCTAATAAGGAATTTTCGAAAGCACGCAGCGATATTGCCAATTCCTGTTCTTCTTTCTGTTTCTTCTTCATATAGGCAGCAGCCAATTTTTCCTCCCTTTTAGGCTTCTATACAAAGTATAGCAAGAAGCCTTATGATCTGGCTCCGTGTCCGTCTGTCTGTCTGTCTGTCTGTCCGTCCGCATAATTCAAAATCATACAGAGCGTTTCAAATCGTATTGGAAATACTCTGTGTGTATAGAGGTCTATGAACTGGGTAGCCAGTGCGCTACTTTTAGGCTTCTATACAAGGTATAGAAAGAAGCCTTATGGTCTGGCTTCGTGTCCGTCCGCATGTTTTTTCAATGCAGACCAAATATAAGTTATACGTATTTTATTTACATAATTTTTCACCTATATAGGAAATTTAAATACGTTGATCCGTTGATATGTTGATCTGTTTTTTTCAATGCATACCAAATCTCTTATTATAAAAGGCCAAGTCCTTCTGTCTGTCCTACGGAAATACCCGAAGCAAACCGAACATCAACGTATCATCGGATCAACGTATCATCGGATCAACGTATCATCGGATGAACGTATCATCGTATCAACGTATCATCGTATCAACGTATCATCGGATCAACGTATCATCGGATAAGTTAATCCGATTATCCTACTCAAAATTACTATATAAGCAGAATTACATTATAACGAAATAATAAGTGTTGAAAGTCAACGAAAAATGTTTTCAGGTGAATTAATAAAGGATGTGGAACAGGCGCTAAAGAGGGACTTATCGTTCGGAAAATACGAAGATTTTGAAGTCAGAGAAGAATTCAAACGAGCTACTATTAATTCGTTAAAGGAGGCACTTCGTGAGTTTAGCAGCAATGGAATGCGTAAAATTGATTTAAATATTGCGAAAAAAAAAGTGGCGGCAAAACGTATAAGAAACAGAAAAAGAGTGGAGAAACTGATTGCTGCCGAACAGAAAAAGAAACAAGTTGGAACTTGCTTTAGCAGCGGTTCCTAGGCTTCTATACAACAGATTTAAGAAATGAAATATTCTGAGATTTATATTTAAACTTAAAATGCTATTCTTTTGCTTTTATGTGAAAAAATAATTTTTTATCCGATAATAAAGATACTAATCTGATAATCGAAATCTCTTATTGTCACTAAATTTTACTTATACTATACTAGAATATTTTTTAGCTTGGTAGGTATTAAAAATTCAGATTATCAGAATTACCACAGATATAAACAAGGTGGAACTCGCTTTAGCGGCAGTTCTTAGGCTTCTATACAGCTACCTTTCTGGTGTGGAAAGTTGTTATTATCTGGTTAGTTTTGATCGCCATATAATGTAACATCACATAATCAGATAATCTGCACCAATTAAATTTTTTGCGGTTGGTAATTATCATTTACTATATAAGTAATAACAATCAAACTTTTCCATTCTATTCGAAACTTTACTTCTCTGTAATGTTTGGTCCTTTTTTTGAGGTGGACCAATCCTCTCCTTTCTCTTTTATTTACAACTTAACTTCACTAACCACATCATTAAAAAATTATTTTTTCACATCAAAGTAAAATAAAATACAACTACTTTTCTGGTAGTTGTGGTAGTGTACTTTTCTGGTAGTGTAAAACTACCGTTATGAACGTCGACAATTGGTTCTACAACGTTACCTACTTCAAGAACAGCTGCGTTTTTACTTTGTGGATTTTGTCGGCGAATTGCATGACTACGTGAACGATGTAATATTTTCGAAGGGGTCATGTTGGCAATTTGCTTTCGTTTGCGATTTTGTTCAATTTGTTCTGACGTCATGTTGGCAATTTGATTTCTTTCGCGATGTTGAATAATTTGTTCTGACGTCATATTGGCAATTTGCTTTCGCTTTCGAAATTTGCGTAATTTCCGGTCCATTTTTTGAGGTGGATCCATCCTCTTCCTTCTCTTTTATTTACAACTTAACTTCACTATCCACATCAAGCCACTGCTGTGGTTAAAATAAAATAATAAATAATTAGTGCAGATTATCTGCTTATGTGATGTTACATTATATGGCGACCAAAAATAACCAGATAATAACAACTTTCCACACCAGAAAGGTAGCTGTATAGAAGCCTAAGAACTGCCGCTAAAGCGAGTTCCACCTTGTTTAATCATCTCTTGATGATTTTAATAGCTCCACTTTAGGCAGTTACATTTTGTAACTAAATTTGCCACAAATACTATCTTATAATTAATTCTTGCAATATTGTAATATATTGTGTTCAAAATTAATAGATTTCTTTATTTCAATGTATCCGATACATTATCTTATGCATATTTTAACTTTTACTCATCTCTTGATGATATTCGTCCACTATTTCCATTACATTTGCCAAATTGGAGTTGGGTAGGTTCCATCGTCTTTACCTTATTTTGGATATTTTCATCGGGCCCCATGCTTTTGGGCCAAAGATATCAACAGACCAATGGATCAACATATCAACGGATCAGCGGATCAATGTATCAAAGTATCGACGTATCATCGTATCAACGTATCAACGTATCAACGTATCAACGTATCAACGTATCAACGTATCAACGTATCAACGTATCAACGTATCAACGTATTAACGTATCAACGTATTAACGTTTCAACGTATCAACGTATCAACGTATCAACGTATCATCGTATCAACGTATCAACGTTATAAAGTTTATATAGGTAGTAACTTTCTATATTATGATTATACCAAATTACGACGAATCGGCGCTTGCAATTACTTTTTTCTCATTTCAAATATTTTTAACATTTCTATAATGGAATCCATTGCTATCAACGGGAATCAAAGAGAAACGTGCTCTATATGCCTAACAGACATTGATGATGTAAATCAAATAGGTGTTCCCAATTGTTGCTCCCACCGATTTTGTTATGGATGCATTAAAGAGTGGAGTAGAAATTGTCCAAACGAACCAACTTGTCCAATGGACAGAAGATCTTTTGGCTCTATCAACATTTTCGAGAACAATGTTCAAGTAGACACAATAGCAGTTAATGGTAGGATGCCCGTTACTGAACGTAGAACAGCCTCGGGAAGGGTGCGAGGTAGGGGACGGAACTAAATGTGCCACTACTACTATCTTATTATTAATTTTTGCAATACAGTAATATATTATGTTAAAATTTTACATATTGTTTTATTTTAATGTTCTGATATATTAATTTATGATATTTTAATTTTTAATCATCTCTTGATGATTTTAATAGCTCCACTTTAGGCAGTTACACTTTGTAACTAAATTTGCCACAAATACTATCTTATTATTAATTTTTGCAATATTGTAATATATTGTGTTCAAAATTAATAGATTTCTTTATTTCAATGTATCCGATACATTATCTTATGCATATTTTAACTTTTACTCATCTCTTGATGATATTCGTCCACTATTTCCATTACATTTGCCAAATTGGTGTTGGGTAGGTTCCATCGTCTTTACCTTATTTTGGATATTTTCATCGGGCCCCATGCTTTTGGGCCAAAGATATCAACAGACCAATGGATCAACATATCAACGGATCAGCGGATCAATGTATCAAAGTATCGACGTATCAACGTATCAACGTATCAACGTATCAACGTATTAACGTATCAACGTATCAACGTTTCAACGTATCAACGTATCAACGTATCAACGTATCATCGTATCAACGTATCAACGTATCAACGTATCAACGTATCAACGGATCAACGTTATAAAGTTTATATAGGTAGTAACTTTCTATATTATGATTATACCAAATTACGACGAATCGGCGCTTGCAATTACTTTTTTCTCATTTCAAATATTTTTAACATTTCTATAATGGAATCCATTGCTATCAACGGGAATCAAAGAGAAACGTGCTCTATATGCCTAACAGACATTGATGATGTAAATCAAATAGGTGTTCCCAATTGTTGCTCCCACCGATTTTGTTATGGATGCATTAAAGAGTGGAGTAGAAATTGTCCAAACGAACCAACTTGTCCAATGGACAGAAGATCTTTTGGCTCTATCAACATTTTCGAGAACAATGTTCAAGTAGACACAATAGCAGTTAATGGTAGGATGCCCGTTACTGAACGTAGAACAGCCTCGGGAAGGGTGCGAGGTAGGGGACGGAACTAAATGTGCCACTACTACTATCTTATTATTAATTTTTGCAATACAGTAATATATTATGTTAAAATTTTACATATTGTTTTATTTTAATGTTCTGATATATTAATTTATGATATTTTAATTTTTAATCATCTCTTGATGATTTTAATAGCTCCACTTTAGGCAGTTACACTTTGTAACTAAATTTGCCACAAATACTATCTTATTATTAATTTTTGCAATATTGTAATATATTGTGTTCAAAATTAATAGATTTCTTTATTTCAATGTATCCGATACATTATCTTATGCATATTTTAACTTTTACTCATCTCTTGATGATATTCGTCCACTATTTCCATTACATTTGCCAAATTGGTGTTGGGTAGGTTCCATCGTCTTTACCTTATTTTGGATATTTTCATCGGGCCCCATGCTTTTGGGCCAAAGATATCAACAGACCAATGGATCAACATATCAACGGATCAGCGGATCAATGTATCAAAGTATCGACGTATCAACGTATCAACGTATCAACGTATCAACGTATTAACGTATCAACGTATCAACGTTTCAACGTATCAACGTATTAACGTATCAACGTATCATCGTATCAACGTATCAACGTATCAACGTATCAACGTATCAACGGATCAACGTTATAAAGTTTATATAGGTAGTAACTTTCTATATTATGATTATACCAAATTACGACGAATCGGCGCTTGCAATTACTTTTTTCTCATTTCAAATATTTTTAACATTTCTATAATGGAATCCATTGCTATCAACGGGAATCAAAGAGAAACGTGCTCTATATGCCTAACAGACATTGATGATGTAAATCAAATAGGTGTTCCCAATTGTTGCTCCCACCGATTTTGTTATGGATGCATTAAAGAGTGGAGTAGTAATTGTCCAAACGAACCAACTTGTCCAATGGACAGAAGATCTTTTGGCTCTATCAACATTTTCGAGAACAATGTTCAAGTAGACACAATAGCAGTTAATGGCAGGAAGCCCGTTACTGAACGTAGAACGGCCTCGGGAAGGGTGCGAGGTAGGGGACGGAACTAAATGTGCCACTGCTACTATCTTATTATTAATTTTTGCAATACAGTAATATATTATGTTCAAATTTTACATATTGTTTTATTTTAATGTTCTGATATATTAATTTATGATATTTTAATTTTAGGCTTCTATACAAAGTATAGCAAGAAGCCTTATGATCTGGCTCCGTGTCCGTCTGTCTGTCCGCATAATTCAAAATCATACAGAGCGTTTCAAATCGTGTTGGAAATACTCTGTGTGTATAGAGGTCTAAGAACTGGGTAGCCAGTGCGCTACTTTTAGGCTTCTATACAAAGTATAACTATATATAAAGATAATATAAATATTATAAAGAAAAAATAATATAAAGAGAGCCGGGCATAGCTTAAGCGGTTAAGTGTGCTGACTGCTAATGCTGAGCACTTGGTTCGACTCCAGTCGCAGTAATAATTTACTGGGAATTTCTTTCGCCAGGGTTTTCCTGTGCCTCTTCTCTTGCAACAAGAGAAACACTCTCCTTATAATTAGTTTATACTGTTAGGAGGGTGCCTAAACTAAAAAATAAAAATAAAATAAAAAATAAAAATAACAAGAAGCCTTATTTAGGCTTCTATTTTTTCAATGCAGACCAAATATAAGTTATATTTTATTTACATAATTTTTTACCTATATAGGAAATTTAAATACGTTGATCCGTTGATACGTTGATATTTAATTTCATTGTCTTAAATACTAGTTACAATGTTAATGAGGGGGTCGACTTCAAGCCGCTTTGGCACAATGCTACGAATATCTTCCGGACTAAAAATGCCAAATTGCACATTCTTTACAGTTTTGACATTGTTAATAATTTACTTTTACTTAACGCGCGAAAAATTAGCCAAACTGTTACATCTACTATACTCATAGGGCGATGTCCTATATAAGAAAATTGATCTGATGATACGTTGATCCGTTGATACGATGATCCGTTGATACGATGATCCGTTGATACGATTATACCTTGATACGATGATCCGTTGATACGATTATACCTTGATACGATGATAAGTTGTTGATACGATTATACCATGATACGATGATTCGTTGATACGATTATACCATGATACGATGATCCGTTGATACGATTATACCTTGATACGATGATCCGTTGATACGATGATCCGTTGATACGATGATCCGCTGATACGATTATACCATGATACGATTATTCGTTGATCCAATTATTCTTTGATACGTGGCTTACTGGTCTAACTGCCGCAGGGATTAACGGCCAGAATAAAGTGAAGATAAGGTATTGTCCCAAGGATATGATTTACTAGGATATTGGATATCAGGGGACGTGTTAACGAAATACTATGTTTTGAATCGACTAGTTTCGACCCTCTATCGGGGTCATTTTCAAGACTGTAATAAAGGAAAATGTACATAAACAAGCGAAAAAATACAAATCGAATGTAAAATATGTCACCTCTCAAAACAGATTATAACACATTGTAGTAAACTTACAATGAATATGGCCAGAATAAAGTTATAAAGTAATAAACATGGCCAGAATAAAGTTTTCCTGAGCCCGGAGTGTAACCAGGCATTCAGAATTAGCAGCAATGCACTTAACCGCTTTAGCTGACGATCGATATGAAAAATCTAAGCCCTCGTGAATAACTTGATCCAGTACGCCCCTGACTTATTGTATGACAGCTGTTTTCAGATAACAAAAATTAAACAAGGTGTAACTCGCTTTAGCGGCAGTTCTTAGGCTTCTATACATCTACCTTTCTGGTGTGGAAAGTTGTTATTATCTGGTTATTTTTGGTCGCCATATAAAATGTAACATCACATAATCAGATAATCTGCACTAATTATTTATTATTTTATTTTAACCACAGCAGTGGCTTGATGTGGATAGTGAAGTTAAGTTGTAAATAAAAGAGAAGGAAGAGGATGGATCCACCTCAAAAAATGGACCGGAAATTACGCGAATTTCGAAAGCGAAAGCAAATTGTCAATATGACGTCAGAACAAATTATTCAACATCGCGAAAGAAATCAAATTGCCAACATGACGTCAGAACAAATTGAACAAAATCGCAAACGAAAGCAAATTGCCAACATGACCCCTTCGCAAATATTACATCGTTCACGTAGTCATGCAATTCGCCGACAAAATCCACGAAGTAAAAACGCAGCTGTTCTTGAAGTAGGCAACGTTGTAGAACCAAATGTCGACGTTCATAACTGTAGTTTTACACTACCAGAAAAGTACACTACCACAACTACAAGAAAAGTAGTTGTATAGAAGCCTAGGAACCGCTGCTCAAGCAAGTTCCAACTTGTTTAATCATCTCTTGATGATTTTAATAGCTCCACTTTAGGCAGTTACACTTTGTAACTAAATTTGCCACAAATACTATCTTATTATTAATTTTTGCAATATCTCTTATTATAAAAGGCCAAGTCTTTCTTTCTTTTTGTCCGTCCCACGGAAATACCCGAAGCAAACCGAACCGAACCGAACGCACAACGTATCATCGGATCAACGTATCATCGGATCATCGTATCAACGTATCATCGTATCAACGTATCATCGTATCATTTTGTCTATATAGGACAGCTATTTCCAAAAAAGCATTATGTGAACTTCCATAATGGATAATGAAAATTTTGAAAATCCTGCTGCAAAGCGACGGCGATTGAATCGTGAGAGAAAAGCACGTACAAGAGCTAATAACACAGAAGAACAGCTTCGATCACAGCGACAAGCTAACGCTCGGTCTCATGCGATACGTCGACAACGTGAAACTTTGGAACAAACTCAAGCGCGGCAAGCTGCTGACGCTCGGTCCCATGCGATACGTCAACAACGTGAAACTTTAGAAGAAACTCAAGCGCGGCAAGCTACTGACGCTCGGTCCCATGCGATACGTTGATCCGATGATACGTTGATCCGATGATACGTTGATACGTTGATACGATGATACGTTCATCCGATTGGTTATGAAATTATCCGTTATGCGTTCGGTTCGGTTTGCTTCGGGTATTTCCGTGGGACAGACAGAAGGAAGGAAGGAAGGAAGGATGGCCTTTTATAATAAGAGATTTTTCACCTATATAGGAAATTTAAATACGTTGATCCGATGATACGTTGATACGTTTATCCGATTGGTTATGAAATTATCCGTTATGCGTTCGGTTCGGTTTGCTTCGGGTATTTCCGTGGGACAGACAGAAGGAAGGAAGGACTTGGCCTTTTATAATAAGAGATGAGAACAACATTAAATAAATAAACAAAAAACTTACATATATTTTTTTAAATTAAATTAAACTTAATCAATATTTAAAATTTTTTTACTTATTTTAAACTAGATGATACCCCGTCCGAGGACGGGCAGCTAGAAGGACGGGCAGCTACCCAAGGTAACTTAAGTTGAATGAAGATTAAGGAAAGCTCTCAGTGCAATCCAAAAGCCATATGACCTTGGGTAGCTGCCCGTCCTTCTAGCTGCCCGTCCTCGGACGGGGTATCATCTAGTCTCTTATTATAAAAGGCCAAGTCTTTCTTTCTGTCTGTCCCACGGAAATACCCGAAGTAAACCGAACCGAAACGAACGCACAACGTATCATCGGATCAACGTATCATCGGATCATCGTATCAACGTATCATCGTATCAACGTATCATCGTATCATCTTGTCTATATAGGACAGCTATTTCCAAAAAAGCATTATGTGAACTTCCATAATGGATAATGAAAATTTTGAAAATCCTGCTGCAAAGCGACGGCGATTGAATCGTGAGAGAAAAGCACGTACAAGAGCTAATAACACAGAAGAACAGCTTCGATCACAGCGACAAGCTGACGCTCGGTCTCATGCGATACGTCGACAACGTGAAACTTTGGAACAAACTCAAGCGCGGCAAGCTGCTGACGCTCGGTCCCATGCGATACGTCAACAACGTGAAACTTTAGAAGAAACTCAAGCGCGGCAAGCTGCTGACGCTCGGTCCCATGCGATACGTTGATCCGATGATACGTTGATCCGATGATACGTTGATACGATGATACGTTCATCCGATTGGTTATGAAATTATCCGTTATGCGTTCGGTTTGGTTTGCTTCGGGTATTTCCGTGGGCCAGACCGAAGGAAGGAAGGACTTGGCCTTTTATAATAAGAGATTTTTCACCTATATAGGAAATTTAAATACGTTGATACGTTGATCCGATGATACGTTGATCCGATGATACGATGATACGTTGATACGATGATACGTTCATCCGATTGGTTATGAAATTATCCGTTATGCGTTCGGTTCGGTTTGCTTCGGGTATTTCCGTGGGACAGACAGAAGGAAGGAAGGACTTGGCCTTTTATAATAAGAAATGAGAACAACATTAAATAAATAAACAAAAAACTTACACATATTTTTTTAAATTAAATTAAACTTAATCAATATTTAAAATTTTTTTACTTATTTTAAACTAGATGATACCCCGTCCGAGGACGGGCAGCTAGAAGGACGGGCAGCTACCCAAGGTAACTTAAGTTGAATGAAGATTAAGGAAAGCTCTCAGTGCAATCCAAAAGCCATATGACCTTGGGTAGCTGCCCGTCCTTCTAGCTGCCCGTCCTCGGACGGGGGTATCATCTAGTTGTAATATATTGTGTTCAAAATTAATAGATTTCTTTATTTCAATGTATCCGATACATTATCTTATGCATTTTTAACTTTTACTCATCTCTTGATGATATTCGTCCACTATTTCCATTACATTTGCAAAATTGGTGATGGGTAGGTTCCATCGTCTTTACCTTATTTTGGATATTTTCATCGGGCCCCATGCTTTTGGGCCAAAGATATCAACAGACCAATGGATCAACATATCAACGGATCAGCGGATCAATGTATCAAAGTATCGACGTATCAACGTATCAACGTATCAACGTATTAACGTATCAACGTATCAACGTTTCAACGTATCAACGTATCAACGTATCAACGTATCATCGTATCAACGTATCAACGTATCAACGTATCAACGTATCAACGGATCAACGTTATAAAGTTTATATAGGTAGTAACTTTCTATATTATGATTATACCAAATTACGACGAATCGGCGCTTGCAATTACTTTTTTCTCATTTCAAATATTTTTAACATTTCCATAATGGAATCCATTGCTATCAACGGGAATCAAAGAGAAACGTGCTCTATATGCCTAACAGACATTGATGATGTAAATCAAATAGGTGTTCCCAATTGTTGCTCCCACCGATTTTGTTATGGATGCATTAAAGAGTGGAGTAGTAATTGTCCAAACGAACCAACTTGTCCAATGGACAGAAGATCTTTTGGCTCTATCAACATTTTCGAGAACAATGTTCAAGTAGACACAATAGCAGTTAATGGCAGGAAGCCCGTTACTGAACGTAGAACGGCCTCGGGAAGGGTGCGAGGTAGGGGACGGAACTAAATATGCCACTGCTACTATCTTAATATTAATTTTTGCAATACAGTAATATATTATGTTCAAATTTTACTTATTGTTTTATTTTAATGTTCTGATATATTAATTTATGATATTTTAATTTTTAATCATCTCTTGATGATTTTAATAGCTCCACTTTAGGCAGTTACATTTTGTAACTAAATTTGCCACAAATACTATCTTATTATTAATTTTTGCAATATTGTAATATATTGTGTTCAAAATTAATAGATTTCTTTATTTCAATGTATCCGATACATTATCTTATGCATATTTTAACTTTTAATCATCTCTTGATGATATTCGTCCACTATTTCCATTACATTTGCCAAATTGGTGTTGGGTAGGTTCCATCGTCTTTACCTTATTTTGGATATTTTCATCGGGCCCCATGCTTTTGGGCCAAAGATATCAACAGACCAATGGATCAACATATCAACGGATCAGCGGATCAATGTATCAAAGTATCGACGTATCAACGTATCAACGTATCAACGTATCAACGTATCAACGTATTAACGTATCAACGTTTCAACGTATCAACGTATCAACGTATCAACGTACCAACGTATCATCGTATCAACGTATCAACGTTTCAACGTATCAACGTATCAACGTATCAACGTATCAACGTATCAACGTATCATCGTATCAACGTATCAACGTATCAACGGATCAACGTTATAAAGTTAATATAGGTAGTAACTTTCTATATTATGATTATACCAAATTACGACGAATCGGCGCTTGCAATTACTTTTTTCTCATTTCAAATATTTTTAACATTTCTATAATGGAATCCATTGCTATCAACGGGAATCAAAGAGAAACGTGCTCTATATGCCTAACAGACATTGATGATGTAAATCAAATAGGTGTTCCCAATTGTTGCTCCCACCGATTTTGTTATGGATGCATTAAAGAGTGGAGTAGTAATTGTCCAAACGAACCAACTTGTCCAATGGACAGAAGATCTTTTGGCTCTATCAACATTTTCGAGAACAATGTTCAAGTAGACACAATAGCAGTTAATGGCAGGAAGCCCGTTACTGAACGTAGAACGGCCTCGGGAAGGGTGCGAGGTAGGGGACGGAACTAAATGTGCCACTGCTACTATCTTATTATTAATTTTTGCAATACAGTAATATATTATGTTCAAATTTTACATATTGTTTTATTTTAATGTTCTGATATATTAATTTATGATATTTTAATTTTTAATCATCTCTTGATGATTTTAATAGCTCCACTTTAGGCAGTTACACTTTGTAACTAAATTTGCCACAAATACTATCTTATTATTAATTTTTGCAATATCTCTTATTATAAAAGGCCAAGTCTTTCTTTCTTTCTGTCCGTCCCACGGAAATACCCGAAGCAAACCGAACCGAACCGAACGCACAACGTATCATCGGATCAACGTATCATCGGATCATCGTATCAACGTATCATCGTATCATTTTGTCTATATAGGACAGCTATTTCCAAAAAAGCATTATGTGAACTTCCATAATGGATAATGAAAATTTTGAAAATCCTGCTGCAAAGCGACGGCGATTGAATCGTGAGAGAAAAGCACGTACAAGAGCTAATAACACAGAAGAACAGCTTCGATCACAGCGACAAGCTAACGCTCGGTCTCATGCGATACGTCGACAACGTGAAACTTTGGAACAAACTCAAGCGCGGCAAGCTGCTGACGCTCGGTCCCATGCGATACGTCAACAACGTGAAACTTTAGAAGAAACTCAAGCGCGGCAAGCTACTGACGCTCGGTCCCATGCGATACGTTGATCCGATGATACGTTGATCCGATGATACGTTGATACGTTGATACGATGATACGTTCATCCGATTGGTTATGAAATTATCCGTTATGCGTTCGGTTCGGTTTGCTTCGGGTATTTCCGTGGGACAGACAGAAGGAAGGAAGGAAGGAAGGATGGCCTTTTATAATAAGAGATTTTTCACCTATATAGGAAATTTAAATACGTTGATCCGATGATACGTTGATACGTTTATCCGATTGGTTATGAAATTATCCGTTATGCGTTCGGTTCGGTTTGCTTCGGGTATTTCCGTGGGACAGACAGAAGGAAGGAAGGACTTGGCCTTTTATAATAAGAGATGAGAACAACATTAAATAAATAAACAAAAAACTTACATATATTTTTTTAAATTAAATTAAACTTAATCAATATTTAAAATTTTTTTACTTATTTTAAACTAGATGATACCCCGTCCGAGGACGGGCAGCTAGAAGGACGGGCAGCTACCCAAGGTAACTTAAGTTGAATGAAGATTAAGGAAAGCTCTCAGTGCAATCCAAAAGCCATATGACCTTGGGTAGCTGCCCGTCCTTCTAGCTGCCCGTCCTCGGACGGGGTATCATCTAGTCTCTTATTATAAAAGGCCAAGTCTTTCTTTCTGTCTGTCCCACGGAAATACCCGAAGTAAACCGAACCGAAACGAACGCACAACGTATCATCGGATCAACGTATCATCGGATCATCGTATCAACGTATCATCGTATCAACGTATCATCGTATCATCTTGTCTATATAGGACAGCTATTTTCAAAAAAGCATTATGTGAACTTCCATAATGGATAATGAAAATTTTGAAAATCCTGCTGCAAAGCGACGGCGATTGAATCGTGAGAGAAAAGCACGTACAAGAGCTAATAACACAGAAGAACAGCTTCGATGACAGCGACAAGCTGACGCTCGGTCTCATGCGATACGTCGACAACGTGAAACTTTGGAACAAACTCAAGCGCGGCAAGCTGCTGACGCTCGGTCCCATGCGATACGTCAACAACGTGAAACTTTAGAAGAAACTCAAGCGCGGCAAGCTGCTGACGCTCGGTCCCATGCG
Source organism: Podabrus alpinus (assembly GCA_932274525.1). Taxonomy (NCBI): domain Eukaryota; kingdom Metazoa; phylum Arthropoda; class Insecta; order Coleoptera; family Cantharidae; genus Podabrus; species Podabrus alpinus. The sequence continues at coordinate 80,768,433 of OW026452.1, forward strand.
ATACGTTGATCCGATGATACGTTGATCCGATGATACGTTGATACGATGATACGTTCATCCGATTGGTTATGAAATTATCCGTTATGCGTTCGGTTCGGTTTGCTTCGGGTATTTCCGTGGGCCAGACCGAAGGAAGGAAGGACTTGGCCTTTTATAATAAGAGATTTTTCACCTATATAGGAAATTTAAATACGTTGATACGTTGATCCGATGATACGTTGATCCGATGATACGATGATACGTTGATACGATGATACGTTCATCCGATTGGTTATGAAATTATCCGTTATGCGTTCGGTTCGGTTTGCTTCGGGTATTTCCGTGGGACAGACAGAAGGAAGGAAGGACTTGGCCTTTTATAATAAGAAATGAGAACAACATTAAATAAATAAACAAAAAACTTACACATATTTTTTTAAATTAAATTAAACTTAATCAATATTTAAAATTTTTTTACTTATTTTAAACTAGATGATACCCCGTCCGAGGACGGGCAGCTAGAAGGACGGGCAGCTACCCAAGGTAACTTAAGTTGAATGAAGATTAAGGAAAGCTCTCAGTGCAATCCAAAAGCCATATGACCTTGGGTAGCTGCCCGTCCTTCTAGCTGCCCGTCCTCGGACGGGGTATCATCTAGTTGTAATATATTGTGTTCAAAATTAATAGATTTCTTTATTTCAATGTATCCGATACATTATCTTATGCATTTTTAACTTTTACTCATCTCTTGATGATATTCGTCCACTATTTCCATTACATTTGCAAAATTGGTGATGGGTAGGTTCCATCGTCTTTACCTTATTTTGGATATTTTCATCGGGCCCCATGCTTTTGGGCCAAAGATATCAACAGACCAATGGATCAACATATCAACGGATCAGCGGATCAATGTATCAAAGTATCGACGTATCAACGTATCAACGTATCAACGTATTAACGTATCAACGTATCAACGTTTCAACGTATCAACGTATCAACGTATCAACGTATCATCGTATCAACGTATCAACGTATCAACGTATCAACGGATCAACGTTATAAAGTTTATATAGGTAGTAACTTTCTATATTATGATTATACCAAATTACGACGAATCGGCGCTTGCAATTACTTTTTTCTCATTTCAAATATTTTTAACATTTCCATAATGGAATCCATTGCTATCAACGGGAATCAAAGAGAAACGTGCTCTATATGCCTAACAGACATTGATGATGTAAATCAAATAGGTGTTCCCAATTGTTGCTCCCACCGATTTTGTTATGGATGCATTAAAGAGTGGAGTAGTAATTGTCCAAACGAACCAACTTGTCCAATGGACAGAAGATCTTTTGGCTCTATCAACATTTTCGAGAACAATGTTCAAGTAGACACAATAGCAGTTAATGGCAGGAAGCCCGTTACTGAACGTAGAACGGCCTCGGGAAGGGTGCGAGGTAGGGGACGGAACTAAATATGCCACTGCTACTATCTTATTATTAATTTTTGCAATACAGTAATATATTATGTTCAAATTTTACTTATTGTTTTATTTTAATGTTCTGATATATTAATTTATGATATTTTAATTTTTAATCATCTCTTGATGATTTTAATAGCTCCACTTTAGGCAGTTACATTTTGTAACTAAATTTGCCACAAATACTATCTTATTATTAATTTTTGCAATATTGTAATATATTGTGTTCAAAATTAATAGATTTCTTTATTTCAATGTATCCGATACATTATCTTATGCATATTTTAACTTTTAATCATCTCTTGATGATATTCGTCCACTATTTCCATTACATTTGCCAAATTGGTGTTGGGTAGGTTCCATCGTCTTTACCTTATTTTGGATATTTTCATCGGGCCCCATGCTTTTGGGCCAAAGATATCAACAGACCAATGGATCAACATATCAACGGATCAGCGGATCAATGTATCAAAGTATCGACGTATCAACGTATCAACGGATCAACGTTATAAAGTTTATATAGGTAGTAACTTTCTATATTATGATTATACCAAATTACGACGAATCGGCGCTTGCAATTACTTTTTTCTCATTTCAAATATTTTTAACATTTCTATAATGGAATCCATTGCTATCAACGGGAATCAAAGAGAAACGTGCTCTATATGCCTAACAGACATTGATGATGTAAATCAAATAGGTGTTCCCAATTGTTGCTCCCACCGATTTTGTTATAGATGCATTAAAGAGTGGAGTAGAAATTGTCCAAAGGAACCAACTTGTCCAATGGACAGAAGATCTTTTGGCTCTATCAACATTTTCGAGAACAATGTTCAAGTAGACACAATAGCAGTTAATGGCAGGAAGCCCGTTACTGAACGTAGAACGGCCTCGGGAAGGGTGCGAGGTAGGGGACGGAACTAAATGTGCCACTGCTACTATCTTATTATTAATTTTTGCAATACAGTAATATATTATGTTCAAATTTTACATATTGTTTTATTTTAATGTTCTGATATATTAATTTATGATATTTTAATTTTTAATCATCTCTTGATGATTTTAATAGCTCCACTTTAGGCAGTTACATTTTGTAACTAAATTTGCCACAAATACTATCTTATTATTAATTTTTGCAATATTGTAATATATTGTGTTCAAAATTAATAGATTTCTTTATTACAATGTATCCGATACATTATCTTATGCATATTTTAACTTTTACTCATCTCTTGATGATATTCGTCCACTATTTCCATTACATTTGCCAAATTGGTGTTGGGTAGGTTCCATCGTCTTTACCTTATTTTGGATATTTTCATCGGGCCCCATGCTTTTGGGCCAAAGATATCAACAGACCAATGGATCAACATATCAACGGATCAGCGGATCAATGTATCAAAGTATCGACGTATCAACGTATCAACGTATCAACATATCAACGTATCAACGTATTAACGTATCAACGTTTCAACGTATCAACGTATCAACGTATCAACGTACCAACGTATCATCGTATCAACGTATCAACGTTTCAACGTATCAACGTATCAACGTATCAACGTATCAACGTATCAACGTATCAACGTATCATCGTATCAACGTATCAACGTATCAACGGATCAACGTTATAAAGTTAATATAGGTAGTAACTTTCTATATTATGATTATACCAAATTACGACGAATCGGCGCTTGCAATTACTTTTTTCTCATTTCAAATATTTTTAACATTTCTATAATGGAATCCATTGCTATCAACGGGAATCAAAGAGAAACGTGCTCTATATGCCTAACAGACATTGATGATGTAAATCAAATAGGTGTTCCCAATTGTTGCTCCCACCGATTTTGTTATGGATGCATTAAAGAGTGGAGTAGTAATTGTCCAAACGAACCAACTTGTCCAATGGACAGAAGATCTTTTGGCTCTATCAACATTTTCGAGAACAATGTTCAAGTAGACACAATAGCAGTTAATGGCAGGAAGCCCGTTACTGAACGTAGAACGGCCTCGGGAAGGGTGCGAGGTAGGGGACGGAACTAAATGTGCCACTGCTACTATCTTATTATTAATTTTTGCAATACAGTAATATATTATGTTAAAATTTTACATATTGTTTTATTTTAATGTTCTGATATATTAATTTATGATATTTTAATTTTAGGCTTCTATACAAAGTATAGCAAGAAGCCTTATGATCTGGCTCCGTGTCTGTCCGTCCGTCTGTCCGTCCGTCCGTCTGTCTGTCCGTCCGTCCGCATAATTCAAAATCATACAGAGCGTTTCAAATCGTGTTGAATATACTCAGTGTGTATAGAGGTCTAAGAACTGGGTACCCAGTGCGCTATTATTTTGGAAACTAGATGATACCCCGTCCGAGGACGGGCAGCTAGAAGGACGGGCAGCTACCCAAGGTCATATGGCTTTTGGATTGCACTGAGAGCTTTCCTTAATCTTCATTCAACTTAAGTTACCTTGGGTAGCTGCCCGTCCTTCTAGCTGCCCGTCCTCGGACGGGGTATCATCTAGTTTAAAATAAGTAAAAAAATTTTAAATATTGATTAAGTTTAAATTAATTTAAAAAAATATATGTAAGTTTTTTGTTTATTTATTTAATGTTGTTCTCATCTCTTATTATAAAAGGCCAAGTCCTTCCTTCCTTCTGTCTGTCCCACGGAAATACCCGAAGCAAACCGAACCGAACGCATAACGGATAATTTCATAACCAATCGGATAAACGTATCATCGTATCATCGGATCAACGTATCAACGTATTTAAATTTCCTATATAGGTGAAAAATCTCTTATTATAAAAGGCCAAGTCCTTCCTTCCTTCCTTCCTTCTGTCTGTCCCACGGAAATACCCGAAGCAAACCGAACCGAACGCATAACGGATAATTTCATAACCAATCGGATGAACGTATCATCGTATCAACGTATCATCGGATCAACGTATCATCGGATCAACGTATCGCATGGGACCGAGCGTCAGCAGCTTGCCGCGCTTGAGTTTCTTCTAAAGTTTCACGTTGTTGACGTATCGCATGGGACCGAGCGTCAGCAGCTTGCCGCGCTTGAGTTTGTTCCAAAGTTTCACGTTGTCGACGTATCGCATGAGACCGAGCGTTAGCTTGTCGCTGTGATCGAAGCTGTTCTTCTGTGTTATTAGCTCTTGTACGTGCTTTTCTCTCACGATTCAATCGTCGTCGCTATGCAGCAGGATTTTCAAAATTTTCATTATCCATTATGGAAGTTCACATAATGCTTTTTTGGAAATAGACTTACCTATATAGACAAAATGATACGATGATACGTTGATCCGATGATACGTTGATACGTTGATACGATGATACGTTGATCCGATGATACGTTGATACGATGTTACGTTGATACGATGATACGTTGATCCGATGATACGTTGATCCGATGATACGTTGTGCGTTCGGTTCGGTTCGGTTTGCTTCGGGTATTTCCGTGGGACGGACAGAAAGAAAGAAAGACTTGGCCTTTTATAATAAGAGATAGCTGTCTTATATAGACTTATATCTGTATTAGGCTTCTATACAAAGTATAGCAAGAAGCCCTATGATCTGGCTCCGTGTCTGTCCGTCCGTCCGTCTGTCCGTCTGTCTGTCCGTCCGCATAATTCAAAATCATACAGGGCGTTTCAAATCGTGTTGGAAATACTCTGTGTGTATAGAGGTCTAAGAACTGGGTAGCCAGTGCGCTCCAAATTGTGTTGGGAAACACTCTGAAAATGAGTAGATATGTGAAGAAGGTTGCTGAAATATACATAACTGAGTGGTTTACCTATATATTGTTGATCTCTTTATTTGATCCGTTGATCTATTGATCCATTGAGTTTTTTAACATGGAACATGTTTTCACGGTCGTTACCTCGCAAAAATCGACACCAAAAAACCGACACCAAAAACCGACAGCAAAAACCGACACCAAAAATCGATACCAAAAATTGGCACCACATGTATAATTCAAATTTATCTATATATATAAAATTCAATGTATGTATGTATGTATGTATGTTTTCTATACAATTCTACACCGTTTGACCAATCTCTACCAAATTTGGTGTAGAAGCTATTTACAATGCTACGAAAAACATAGGCTACTTTAGAATCTTGCCGCGAACTTTGGTCAAGCGCTGTATTAGCTTGACCAACGTTAGTGCGGATCAACGGATCAACGTTTCAACGTATTAACGAACGATATCTATATATATAAAATTCAATGTATGTATGTATGTATGTATGTATGTATGTTTTCTATACAATTCTACACCGTTTGACCAATCTCTACCAAATTTGGTGTAGAAGCTATTTACAATGCTACAAAAAACATAGGCTACTTTAGAATCTTGCCGCGAACTTTGGTCAAGCGCTGTATTAGCTTGACCAACGTTAGTGCGGATCAACGGATCAACGTTTCAACGGATCAACGTATTAACGAACGATATCTATATATATAAAATTCAATGTATGTATATGTATGTATGTAAGAAGAACAGGAATTGGCAATATCGCTGCGTGCTTTCGAAAATTCCTTATTAGAAGACGAAGGGGAGGAGGAAAAGGAAGAACACAAAGAACAAGAGTAATTGGCAAAAATAAAATAAAGTAAAATTAGAAATGATTGTGGTTTTTGTGAATACTTAACAGTTTTGTTAAACTTTTTTTTTATTAAACCTTGATTTGTATTTTTTATTAATTTATTTATTTAATCCTTTTTTAATACGTTTGGTATTTGCGATGACCAAATAAGTCGCAAGGTCATTATGCGGATTGGATCTAAAAAATACATGTAGGCAAATATTGAAATTTGGGCAGGACAACGTCTGCCGGGTCAGCTAGTAGTTTATAATTTGAATAGAGTAGATTATCGAATAACATCTTCCCATTCACAATAATGAATTTTCAATAACAAAATTTTCATTACCAAAAATTTAAATCCGAAACCGATCGCAAAAAGCAAATTTGCTTATATAGTAAATTTTTTATTACCAACACAAAAATTAAGGGATTATCCCCCGTGTAACACAACTACGTGTAATACACGGTTACACAACTACGCAGCACTTCGGAAAACGGTAAAAAGAAGAAGAAACGAGATAGGCGCCACTCCCGCGGCACCCCTAAATCTCGAGGAAAACTATGATAAATGGTTTGGTACCGAAAAACAGGTTCCATGTTAAATCTTCATATTTAGCGAACGATAAAGCCCTGTTTAGCGCCCCTTCCACAACCTTATTTAATTCTCGCAAAGCCATTTTTTGTAAAGACATTTTTAGTTCACGTTCAACACATTTAAGTCATAATAAATCATTTGGATTATATAGTATTTTTATTAAATATTAACGGATTAACGTATTAACGTTAATCCGTTAATCCGGATTTAAGTTAATCATTAATAACCGTTATTTTCTATCTCCTCGATTTTTGTTTCTTCTTTTCGTTCCGTTCAGATCCTTCCCCTTCCATAACTTCGATTAGTGCTTATGTTGGTATCAAATTTGGACCAATGAGATTAGGTTTTGACACGCCGCAGGAGAGAGCTGGCATTTTATATATTAAGATATTGTAATATGAACTATTATTCGTCTTCTAATAAGGAATTTTCGAAAGCACGCAGCGATATTGCCAATTCCTGTTCTTCTTTCTGTTTCTTCTTCATATAGGCAGCAGCCAATTTTTCCTCCCTTTTAGGCTTCTATACAAAGTATAGCAAGAAGCCTTATGATCTGGCTCCGTGTCCGTCTGTCTGTCTGTCTGTCTGTCCGTCCGCATAATTCAAAATCATACAGAGCGTTTCAAATCGTATTGGAAATACTCTGTGTGTATAGAGGTCTATGAACTGGGTAGCCAGTGCGCTACTTTTAGGCTTCTATACAAGGTATAGAAAGAAGCCTTATGGTCTGGCTTCGTGTCCGTCCGCATGTTTTTTCAATGCAGACCAAATATAAGTTATACGTATTTTATTTACATAATTTTTCACCTATATAGGAAATTTAAATACGTTGATCCGTTGATATGTTGATCTGTTTTTTTCAATGCATACCAAATCTCTTATTATAAAAGGCCAAGTCCTTCTGTCTGTCCCACGGAAATACCCGAAGCAAACCGAACATCAACGTATCATCGGATCAACGTATCATCGTATCAACGTATCATCGTATCAACGCATCATCGGATCAACGTATCATCGGATAAGTTAATCCGATTATCCTACTCAAAATTACTATATAAGCAGAATTACATTATAACGAAATAATAAGTGTTGAACGTCAACGAAAAAATGTTTTCAGGTGAATTAATAAAGGATGTGGAACAGGCGCTAAAGAGGGACTTATCGTTCGGAAAATACGAAGATTTTGAAGTCAGAGAAGAATTCAAACGAGCTACTATTAATTCGTTAAAGGAGGCACTTCGTGAGTTTAGCAGCAATGGAATGCGTAAAATTGATTTAAATATTGCGAAAAAAAAAGTGGCGGCAAAACGTATAAGAAACAGAAAAAGAGTGGAGAAACTGATTGCTGCCGAACAGAAAAAGAAACAAGTTGGAACTTGCTTTAGCAGCGGTTCCTAGGCTTCTATACAACAGATTTAAGAAATGAAATATTCTGAGATTTATATTTAAACTTAAAATGCTATTCTTTTGCTTTTATGTGAAAAAATAATTTTTTATCCGATAATAAAGATACTAATCTGATAATCGAAATCTCTTATTGTCACTAAATTTTACTTATACTATACTAGAATATTTTTTAGCTTGGTAGGTATTAAAAATTCAGATTATCAGAATTACCACAGATATAAACAAGGTGGAACTCGCTTTAGCGGCAGTTCTTAGGCTTCTATACAGCTACCTTTCTGGTGTGGAAAGTTGTTATTATCTGGTTAGTTTTGATCGCCATATAATGTAACATCACATAATCAGATAATCTGCACCAATTAAATTTTTTGCGGTTGGTAATTATCATTTACTATATAAGTAATAACAATCAAACTTTTCCATTCTATTCGAAACTTTACTTCTCTGTAATGTTTGGTCCTTTTTTGAGGTGGACCAATCCTCTCCTTTCTCTTTTATTTACAACTTAACTTCACTAACCACATCATTAAAAAATTATTTTTTCACATCAAAGTAAAATAAAATACAACTACTTTTCTGGTAGTTGTGGTAGTGTACTTTTCTGGTAGTGTAAAACTACCGTTATGAACGTCGACATTTGGTTCTACAACGTTACCTACTTCAAGAACAGCTGCGTTTTTACTTCGTGGATTTTGTCGGCGAATTGCATGACTACGTGAACGATGTAATATTTGCGAAGGGGTCATGTTGGCAATTTGCTTTCGCTTTCGAAATTCGCGTAATTTCCGGTCCATTTTTTGAGGTGGATCCATCCTCTTCCTTCTATTTTATTTACAACTTAACTTCACTATCCACATCAAGCCACTGCTGTTGTTAAAATAAAATAATAAATAATTAGTGCAGATTATCTGATTATGTGATGTTACATTATATGGCGACCAAAAATAACCAGATAATAACAACTTTCCACACCAGAAAGGTAGCTGTATAGAAGCCTAAGAACTGCCGCTAAAGCGAGTTCCACCTTGTTTAATCATCTCTTGATGATTTTAATAGCTCCACTTTAGGCAGTTACACTTTGTAACTAAATTTGCCACAAATACTATCTTATTATTAATTTTTGCAATATTGTAATATATTGTGTTCAAAATTAATAGATTTCTTTATTTCAATGTATCCGATACATTATCTTATGCATATTTTAACTTTTACTCATCTCTTGATGATATTTGTCCACTATTTCCATTACATTTGCCAAATTGGTGTTGGGTAGGTTCCATCGTCTTTACCTTATTTTGGATATTTTCATCGGGCCCCATGCTTTTGGGCCAAAGATATCAACAGACCAATGGATCAACATATCAACGGATCAGCGGATCAATGTATCAAAGTATCGACGTATCAACGTATCAACGTGTCAACGTATCAACGTATCAACGTATCAACGTATCAACGTATCAACGTTTCAACGTATCAACGTATCAACGTATCAACGTATCATCGTAACAACGTATCAACGTATCAACGGATCAACGTTATAAAGTTTATATAGGTAGTAACTTTCTATATTATGATTATACCAAATTACGACGAATCGGCGCTTGCAATTACTTTTTTCTCATTTCAAATATTTTTAACATTTCTATAATGGAATCCATTGCTATCAACGGGAATCAAAGAGAAACGTGCTCTATATGCCTAACAGACATTGATGATGTAAATCAAATAGGTGTTCCCAATTGTTGCTCCCACCGATTTTGTTATGGATGCATTAAAGAGTGGAGTAGAAATTGTCCAAACGAACCAACTTGTCCAATGGACAGAAGATCTTTTGGCTCTATCAACATTTTCGAGAACAATGTTCAAGTAGACACAATAGCAGTTAATGGTAGGATGCCCGTTACTGACCGTAGAACAGCCTCGGGAAGGGTGCGAGGTAGGGGACGGAACTAAATGTGCCACTACTACTATCTTATTATTAATTTTTGCAATACAGTAATATATTATGTTAAAATTTTACATATTGTTTTATTTTAATGTTCTGATATATTAATTTATGATATTTTAATTTTTAATCATCTCTTGATGATTTTAATAGCTCCACTTTAGGCAGTTACACTTTGTAACTAAATTTGCCACAAATACTATCTTATTATTAATTTTTGCAATATTGTAATATATTGTGTTCAAAATTAATAGATTTCTTTATTTCAATGTATCCGATACATTATCTTATGCATATTTTAACTTTTACTCATCTCTTGATGATATTTGTCCACTATTTCCATTACATTTGCCAAATTGGTGTTGGGTAGGTTCCATCGTCTTTACCTTATTTTGGATATTTTCATCGGGCCCCATGCTTTTGGGCCAAAGATATCAACAGACCAATGGATCAACATATCAACGGATCAGCGGATCAATGTATCAAAGTATCGACGTATCAACGTATCAACGTGTCAACGTATCAACGTATCAACGTATCAACGTTTCAACGTATCAACGTATCAACGTATCATCGTAACAACGTATCAACGTATCAACGGATCAACGTTATAAAGTTTATATAGGTAGTAACTTTCTATATTATGATTATACCAAATTACGACGAATCGGCGCTTGCAATTACTTTTTTCTCATTTCAAATATTTTTAACATTTCTATAATGGAATCCATTGCTATCAACGGGAATCAAAGAGAAACGTGCTCTATATGCCTAACAGACATTGATGATGTAAATCAAATAGGTGTTCCCAATTGTTGCTCCCACCGATTTTGTTATGGATGCATTAAAGAGTGGAGTAGTAATTGTCCAAACGAACCAACTTGTCCAATGGACAGAAGATCTTTTGGCTCTATCAACATTTTCGAGAACAATGTTCAAGTAGACACAATAGCAGTTAATGGCAGGAAGCCCGTTACTGAACGTAGAACGGCCTCGGGAAGGGTGCGAGGTAGGGGACGGAACTAAATGTGCCACTGCTACTATCTTATTATTAATTTTTGCAATACAGTAATATATTATGTTCAAATTTTACATATTGTTTTATTTTAATGTTCTGATATTGTAATAATATTTCAGTTTTCCCTTTTATTTCCGTGTTCCCCGCGAAATTTTTGAAGTTTCTAAAATCCGCCATCTAGCGTTGACAGGAGTTAGTTGAGTTTCATGTGGCGCGCGCACGACCACAACCACGGGAGATTGACAAAAATGGCGTAGTACGAAAGAACGCTTGTGTAATTGTGTGATTGAAAACTTGGTAAAATTACCGAAATTGGCGTAATTCCTTTGTTCGTTCATCTGGGTGTTAATGAAAAAGGCCGTCCTTGTGACAATTATTACGATCGCAATCAACAGTTTTATGCAAATTTATGTTACTGGAGTTTTAACGACAAAACCAATCACCACGCAATTCAATCAATCCGTTGAAGTTTTTGCTACAAAATTAGGTTCGATCTCTTCCTTAAATATTGTGGTATTCGAAGCTGATGTATTTTGATGACGCCATTCCTTTGTTCGCACATTCCTGAATGCAGGACCGTATTTCGCCCCATCGTCAATGTGTATTTATTGTTTATGTTAAATTTTGCGTAAGTACTTTTTATCAGTTTATTTTAATTAACCCCGCTACCGATTCTAAATATTACAAACATTAAATTACGTCAAATTAAATATAAATTAATCATCACTTATTCTACCGGTTTTAAACAATTGAACTCCGAATGAAGTGTTTCGCCCATCCCTTTAGTTTTTGTGTTTCGGAGTTGCTATTCAAACAATTTTGCGTTCACCTTCAGCATAAATCTCGTGAACACTTGTGGTCCGTACCCAGGTGTAGTGCATTGTGTAATTCGATATTTTAAACATTTTAGTTATCTTCACGTCAAACTTTTCAACATTATTTAGTTTATCAAATGTTCATATATTTAATTATAATCTTAAGTACTAACCCTTTTTTTTTGGTTCTCGAACGTGGAATCGAGGTATTGTTTTAGTGGGATACTACCCGAGTCAATTTTCATCTCGATTCGACTGACCGAAACCTTGTTTATGTTACATTTATGTTCTTTTATGTGTTTAGTTTATATATACAGTGTGTTGAACATTTTATGTTCACCTTTAGCATAAGTATTATTATTCTTTATATCATTATTTTATTATTGTGTATTATTAGCCATAAGTTATTTAAATCCGACAACTATTTACCGTATTTATATTTCATTATTTTACAATCTCATCAACGTTTATTATTATTAATCTACATAAATTGTCAAAATCGCTGTCATTATTATTCACATATTAAGTTTATTAGCTCCACCAAAATTAAGTCTTTTAATTAAAATATCGTTGCTCGTTGTTGGATATATTTTATTTCACTCTCGACTCCCCCCCCCTATTTCTATATAGGTAAGTTCTGAATTACTTTTGGGGTAAGTTTATGACAAATTCAGTGGCGCCCTAATACCCGATTGTGACTTCCCTTGATTTTGCCGTCCCGGATTGTTATTGGAGTGATTTAAGCACCACGACCCACGCGATTGAGCTAGCGGCATCCAATACAAATCCAGGTAGGTGCCACACATTCACCTGTGTGATCACAGTTTGTTGACGGAACCAATTTGGCCCGTTACAAAATTTGCCGCCCAACGTGGTAGCCTTCGATTAAAAATTGTTCCCCAACGTTTAAGCCTGACCACTACAAAATTTGCCGCCCAACGTGGTAGCCTTTTGTTAAAAATTGTTCCCCAACGTTTAGGCCGACGTTTAGGCCTGACCACTACAAAATTCGACCCCTATCGTGTTGGCTTTGTTAAGTCATCTTCAAGCTCTTCCGAAACCATTGTGGTTATTTTAGTCCCTTTTGATTTTATAATTTTTTATTTTTATTGCAATTATTTACTTTTACGCCATGGAGTGCGAATTTGAGAATTTAACTGCCAGTTATAAGTTGGTTGTAGAACGACTTATCAAGACAGAATTAATCTATGAACTCGAGGTTCGAGGCTCGCAGTCAGTAGGTGATGTTCCAGCCCTACGAACTTTATTAAGAAAAGTCCTGAAAAAGGAAATGACCGACCCAAAATTTGTTCGCCCCCCCTATTCTAAAATCTTTTCGAATGATTCAGTTTACATCAATCTTATGATCGAAAATCTTAGTTCCTTAATCGAGACTTCCGATTTAGATAAATCGGCCCCCTTAATTCAAACTAAAGTTTTACATTTAGTTCATCGCATTAAAAATTCAAAGCCCAGTAATGATGAGGAAAATAACATAAAATTAGATTGGGTGAATGTTGTTAAAGATATGATAGTAAATTATGAACTTGCGTTGAAAGCTTCCAAACTCTCGCTAGATGCACCCGTGATAAATACCGCTAGTGAAACCCCTGTGTTAAAAATTGCTAATCTAAAATTAGAAAATGATGCTACTAACCCTCTAACGCTTGCTGCTTCTCCTTCTGCTTTGCAAAATGTTATGCCAGCTAGTACTTATTGTGTTCCATCTACAATTTTGACTCCCCCTGTTACTGTTAACTCAAGAATGAGTAATGTTATGTCGGACGTACAGAACGGTCTAGGACGTTTCGCCGTCGCCGTTTCGCCGTCGCCGTTTCGCCGTCGCCGTTTCGCCGTCGCCGCTTCGCCGTCGCCGTTTCGCCGTCGCCGTTTCGCCGTCGCCCGTTTCGCCGTCGCCGTTTCGCCGTCGCCCATTTCGCCGTCGTTAATTAAAAAATATAAATCAAAAGTTACAATTAAAATTTTATTATAAAATTTTATAATAAAATTTTATAATAAAATTAATAGTTTTAGAAGAAGAACAAAATGTAACCTAACCTATGGGAATTTTTTTTGGGATTTCAAACCCACTCACAATATGAGGCTGTTTCATTTATATAGTAAAAATTTATTACCAACTTAAAATGTTGCGATAATCCAAAAAATTTCAAATGGAGTGAAATTTTTTCTCTCCGATTTGAATTTTTCTTTGAAATTCGGATAGATGGGGGAGTGATTAGTAGATATTAGTAATAAATATAATCAAAAAATGGAAAATAACTCGTGTATTGCCAAAAAAGTGAAAAAATTAAATTTCTTTTGCCTTCCAATTTTAGGGGTGTGCATTCGAAAAGGAGGGTAATCCATCGTCAAATCCTACCCTTACGGGGCGCCGCTGCGCTCCGCTCCGCTCTGCACCCCTCCAGGGCGGATTTGACTCTGGTTACTAGGCTAAACATACTTGAAGCGCGACAGATCAAGAAAACCGGGATAAATGCAACCGGGATGTGAGAGAACCTCGAAATAGCATTAAAAAGTATAGTTGCGGTATGGGGCAGTAAACTATTACGTTTCCAATTTTAGGGGTGTGCATTCGAAAAGGAGGGTAATCCATCGTCAAATCCTACCCTTACGGGGCGCCGCTGCGCTCCGCTCCGCTCTGCACCCCTCCAGGGCGGATTTGACTCTGGTTACTAGGCTAAACATACTTGAAGCGCGACAGATCAAGAAAACCGGGATAAATGCAACCGGGATGTGAGAGAACCTCGAAATAGCATTAAAAAGTATAGTTGCGGTATGGGGCAGTAAACTATTACGTTTCCAATTTTAGGGGTGTGCATTCGAAAAGGAGGGTAATCCATCGTCAAATCCTACCCTTACGGGGCGCCGCTGCGCTCCGCTCCGCTCTGCACCCCTCCAGGGCGGATTTGACTCTGGTTACTAGGCTAAACATACTTGAAGCGCGACAGATCAAGAAAACCGGGATAAATGCAACCGGGATGTGAGAGAACCTCGAAATAGCATTAAAAAGTGTAGTTGCGGTATGGGGCAGTAAACTATTACGTTTCCAATTTTAGGGGTGTGCATTCGAAAAGGAGGGTAATCCATCGTCAAATCCTACCCTTACGGGGCGCCGCTGCGCTCCGCTCCGCTCTGCACCCCTCCAGGGCGGATTTGACTCTGGTTACTAGGCTAAACATACTTGAAGCGCGATAGATCAAGAAAACCGGGATAAATGCAACCGGGATGTGAGAGAACCTCGAAATAGCATTAAAAAGTGTAGTTGCGGTATGGGGCAGTAAACTATTACGTTTCCAATTTTAGGGGTGTGCATTCGGAAAGGAGGGTAATCCATCGTCAAATCCTACCCTTACGGGGCGCCGCTGCGCTCCGCTCCGCTCTGCACCCCTCCAGGGCGGATTTGACTCTGGTTACTAGGCTAAACATACTTGAAGCGCGACAGATCAAGAAAACCGGGATAAATGCAACCGGGATGTGAGAGAACCTCGAAATAGCATTAAAAAATATAGTTGCGGTATGGGGCAGTAAACTATTACGTTTCACCCCCCAAAAATCGCGTAAAAACAAAAAATAATCTTTTATAAATAATCAAAATAATTTAATAAAACTTCAATTGTAACTTTTGATTTATATTTTTTAATTAACGACGGCGAAATGGGCGACGGCGAAACGGCGACGGCGAAACGGGCGACGGCGAAACGGCGACGGCGAAACGGCGACGGCGAAAGGGCGACGGCGAAACGGCGACGGCGAAACGGCGACGGCGAAACGGCGACGGCGAAACGGCGACGGCGAAGCGTCCCATTCCGGTACAGAAATCTGTACCTGTTTTTAAATGGGGATTTACTTTTTCGGGTGACAAAACCCAATCGTTAAATGCATTCTTAGAACGTGTTAGGGAGTATAGTATTACCAGAAATGTTTCGGAAATACAATTATTTCGCGAATCATATGAACTCTTCAGTTCGAAGGCTTTGATTTGGTTTAGAGCAAATCGTGAAAATTTTAATACTTGGAGTGATATCGAATCGGCCTTACGAGAAGAATATTTACCACCAGATTATGATGATGTTTTAATTCGAGAAATTGAACGAAGAACTCAAGCTTCTTCGGAATCGATTGGTACTTTTGTTGCAGTCATGAAAAGTTTATTTTCTAGATTAGTTGAAAAATTATCTGAAGCCAAACAATTAAAAATTATAAATAAAAATTTACATCCGTCGTATCAAACTCAATTAGGCCTTGTAAAAATTACGTCTATCCCCGAATTAATTAAGTATTGCAAAATCATCGAAGAACGAAGAATTGCGATTGATAATTACGTTCCCCCTGTGAAACAGAAGAATGATTTAGAACCTGAATTAGCTTTTGTTGATGTTTCATGTAACGTTGAGACTGTTAAAGAAGTGGAGAAAAATTCTTCACAACCTACCCCGTTAATGAGTCAATCTTATTCAAACCCTTATAAGGCAAGTTCGTCAAAGGAAAATAGTTATTCCCATTATCGTTCAAATACTTTTACGAAATTTAATAATGATGTTCAAAATTCTCGAAGTCCTACCAATAATGCTAGCCTAAATTTTAGAAATTGTTGGAATTGTAATTCCAACCAACACCTTTCAAAAGAGTGTACTGTGCCGAAGAAAGGAAACTATTGTTTTAAGTGTGGGAAACCCAATTTTACGACACGTACTTGTCCCAAATGTTCTGTTTCGGGAAACGAGCGTCGAGGTCAGTAAAAGACGGGATTGCTACCTCGAAGATTTTTTATAACTCCACCCGTTCATTAAGAAATCTGATAGATAATCGAAATTTAGAGTATGACAAAAATAAAATTATGTTGAATTATATATTGGAAAATTCCAAATATGACGAACGTCCTTATGTGACAGTTGAAATTTTTGGTAAATCTTTTGCAGCACTTTTAGATTCCGGTGCCTCTAGGACAATTTTAGGAATTGAAGGTTGGAATCGAATTTCTAATCTAGGCCTTCATTTAAATAATGTTAAGTCGAATTGCGCTTTGGCTGATGGCAGCCAAGTAAATATTTTAGGTTCGGTTTCGTTACCGATTAAGCTACGTCACAAAACCATTGTGATAAATGTTTTGATAGTGCCTGATGTTACGCACACGGTAATTTTAGGAATAGACTTTTGGAGGGCTATTGGCTTTGTGCCTAATGTTATTCGTGGTGAGTGGAATTTTTCGAAGCCTGAACAATTGTCGCTGGTGTCTTTATAGGACGAACAAACCCAATTGGTCTCTGAACAAGGTTTATCCCGTGAGCAGGGAGCCATTTTAAATAATTTAATTAATTCTAGTTTTAAAGACATTAGTAAGTCAGAAATTTTAGGATGTGCTTTAGGTGTGGAACATGTTATTACTACAAAGTCCCCTCCTATTAAGCAAAGATATTACCCGGTGAACCCTAATGTTCAAGCTCAAATAGACGCAGAATTAACCCAAATGATAAAGTCTGGTGTAGTAGAAAAAAGCCATTCAGCTTGGTCGAATCCCGTTTTGTTAATTAAAAAGAAAGACGGAAAATTTAGATTTTGTATAGATTTTAGAAAATTGAATCAAGTTACTGAACGTGATGCATATCCCTTACCTTATGTTTCCGCTATATTAGATCGCCTGCGCGATGCAAAATTTATAACGTCCTTGGATATAAAATCAGCTTATTGGCAGATCCCATTGTCTGAAGAATCGAAAGCTTACACTGCTTTCACTGTACCTGGTAGAGGTCTTTTTCAATTCACCCGTATGGCATTTGGTTTACATAATGCCCCGGCGACTTTTCAGCGTTTTATTGACAAAATTCTTGGTCCAGAATTAGAACCTTATGTATTTGTGTATTTAGATGATGTAATTATTTGTGCTCCAACTTTCGACAAACATATTGAAATTCTTACGGATGTTTTAAAAAGATTAAAAGATGCAGGTCTTACGTTGAGTAGGGAAAAATGTTATTTTTGTAAACCGGAACTCAAATATCTCGGTTACGTTGTGAATCAACAAGGTCTTGCGGTTGACCCCGGTAAAGTTGAAGCTATTTTAAAAATACCAACGCCCAAAAGCGTTAGTGATGTACGCACTATAATTGGTATGGCATCTTGGTATAGGCGATTTATACCTGAATTTTCAACAATCATTGCACCTCTTACCGCTCTTTTAAAGAGGAATCAAAAATTTATTTGGAACGAAAATTGTGACACTGCGTTAAGCTTGGTTAAAGATAGTTTGGTTAATGCTCCTATTTTAGTTTGTCCAAACCGATGCCTCAGGCTTTGGCATCGCTGCTGTCCTCACTCAAGAAATTGATGGAGTAGAACATGTAGTATGTTATTTAAGTCGTTCACTTACGCGTCAAGAGAGAAATTATTCTGTTACGGAAAGAGAGTGTCTCGCGGTTCTTTGGGCCATTGAGAGACTAAGACCGTATTTGGAAGGTTCCCATTTTCGTGTAATCACTGACCATTATAGTCTCGTTTGGTTAAATAATCTTGTTCAACCAAGTGGTAGATTAGCTCGATGGATGGTAAGATTACAACAGTACGACTTCGAAATTACGCATAGAAAAGGTAAAGATCATGTAGTTCCGGACGCGTTATCAAGATCCGTTCCCGTGATTGATAATGTTTCGATTACTCCCAAATTTAGTCAAAATAAGAATGTAAATAATATCCCTAATGCTCCTAAAACAATACAGATTGGTGAAATAACCGACGATCATTCCGGTGATAATAACGACGAGGATCATGAGCTTCCTCATGAGTCCAATGATGATGATCATGACTCCAATCCCAATCCTGTAAGTAACCTTAACGATAAATGGTATAAGTCCATGTTAAGTAAGGTTAAGAACAAACCAGATAAATTTCCCCTATGGCGAATAGAAAACAACCTTTTGTTTAAATATGTAACTCCCGATTATCCTGAACTTCGTGAGAAGGCGGAATGGAAGGAAGTGGTTCCAAATTCTCGACGAAATGACATTCTAAAATCTTGTCACGATGAACCTACTGCTGGTCATCTTGGAATTCGCAAAACTTTAAGTAGAATAACTCAAAAATATTATTGGCCTTTGTTGAAGTCTTCAGTATCCCGTTATGTGAATAGATGTCCCATTTGTATTGCCCACAAACCGGAACAGAAAAAGCCCGCTGGTTTTATGACTTCCCATCCCAATGTAACTCGTCCTTGGCAGATGATTTCTGTTGACTTAGTAGGTCCCTTACCACGCTCAACCCGTGGCTACGTGTATATCCTAGTTGTATCAGATTATTTTACTAAGTATTCCTTGTGTTTTCCTTTACGTTCTGCCACTGCTGCGTCTGTTACTCGTAAAATCGAAGAAGACGTAATTTTAGTTTATGGTGCTCCCAAAATTTTACTTTGTGATAACGGTGTACAATTCCGTAGCCGTGAATTTAGAAACATGAATTCCCTGTATAATGTTAAAATTACTTATAACGCCAATTATCACCCACAAGCTAACCCGGTCGAAAGGGTTAATAGAGTTTTAAAGACCATGTTGTCCTCCTATGTAGCGGACAATCATAGGAATTGGGATAAATATTTAGCCCGTGTTGCTTGCGCCATGCGCACAGCAGTACACGAAGTAACTGGAGTAACGCCTTATTTTGCGAATTTTGGTAGAGAAATTAATTTAGATGGAGGTACCGTAGGCTCTTGTGAATTGACAGGAGATGCGGATATTTCGTTTGGAGATAGGTTATACCTACAAGGTAAACCTAAGGCTCTCCACAAGTTGTATGATGATATTGTTAAAAGGCTTAGAGTAGCCTATGAAAAGAACAAGAGTTCTTACGATTTAAGACGTCGAGCTGCTACTTTTGAAGTAGGAGATTCGGTGTGGCGACGCAATTATGTGTTATCTGACGCGTCAAAATATTTTACGGCGAAATTAGCTCCCAAATTTCGTGGACCCTTTTACATCAGAAAGAAAGTTTCTTATGCCACTTATGAGCTTTCTGATGAATCTGGAACTTCCCAAGGCGTGTGGAATGCCAAAGATCTTAAATCCGCTCCCGAGTAAGTCATATTAGTAGCGTACCTTGAGTTATGCGGAGGGCGTTAACTAATTCCAACTGCGACTATCATTTAGTAAACGTATCTTGCGTTACGAAGAGAGCGTTTTGCTAAACCTGATTTGACTTGTTTATCTTACGTTTTGTTCTGACCAATTTGATGAGATTTGAATTGGGAAACTGATTCGCTTCGTGGACCGATGCGGTTAGGCCATACCGACAGATAAATGAACTTGTATATAATATGTATGTTTTTTTTTTGCTTCCGCTTACGCTTTTGAAACCTTTCGCTGTATAATAATATTTATGTATTTTGTGTTTTATGTGCTTTAGCTTTTATCTTTTAATTGCTTATGTTATATTGGCGATGTATGTTACTGGTTGCTAAGCTCTGGTTCGTAAGAACAAAAGAGGCTTTTGTTCTTCCAGCCCGGGTGATGTAATAATATTTCAGTTTTCCCTTTTATTTCCGTGTTCCCCGCGAAATTTTTGAAGTTTCTAAAATCCGCCATCTAGCGTTGACAGGAGTTAGTTGAGTTTCATGTGGCGCGCGCACGACCACAACCACGGGAGATTGACAAAAATGGCGTAGTACGAAAGAACGCTTGTGTAATTGTGTGATTGAAAACTTGGTAAAATTACCGAAATTGGCGTAATTCCTTTGTTCGTTCATCTGGGTGTTAATGAAAAAGGCCGTCCTTGTGACAATTATTACGATCGCCAATAATTGGTTATATTTGATGCATATTTGGTTTTATGCAATCAACAGTTTTATGCAAATTTATGTTACTGGAGTTTTAACGACAAAACCAATCACCACGCAATTCAATCAATCCGTTGAAGTTTTTGCTACAAAATTAGGTTCGATCTCTTCCTTAAATATTGTGGTATTCGAAGCTGATGTATTTTGATGACGCCATTCCTTTGTTCGCACATTCCTGAATGCAGGACCGTATTTCGCCCCATCGTCAATGTGTATTTATTGTTTATGTTAAATTTTGCGTAAGTACTTTTTATCAGTTTATTTTAATTAACCCCGCTACCGATTCTAAATATTACAAACATTAAATTACGTCAAATTAAATATAAATTAATCATCACTTATTCTACCGGTTTTAAACAATTGAACTCCGAATGAAGTGTTTCGCCCATCCCTTTAGTTTTTGTGTTTCGGAGTTGCTATTCAAACAATTTTGCGTTCACCTTCAGCATAAATCTCGTGAACACTTGTGGTCCGTACCCAGGTGTAGTGCATTGTGTAATTCGATATTTTAAACATTTTAGTTATCTTCACGTCAAACTTTTCAACATTATTTAGTTTATCAAATGTTCATATATTTAATTATAATCTTAAGTACTAACCCTTTTTTTTTGGTTCTCGAACGTGGAATCGAGGTATTGTTTTAGTGGGATACTACCCGAGTCAATTTTCATCTCGATTCGACTGACCGAAACCTTGTTTATGTTACATTTATGTTCTTTTATGTGTTTAGTTTATATATACAGTGTGTTGAACATTTTATGTTCACCTTTAGCATAAGTATTATTATTCTTTATATCATTATTTTATTATTGTGTATTATTAGCCATAAGTTATTTAAATCCGACAACTATTTACCGTATTTATATTTCATTATTTTACAATCTCATCAACGTTTATTATTATTAATCTACATAAATTGTCAAAATCGCTGTCATTATTATTCACATATTAAGTTTATTAGCTCCACCAAAATTAAGTCTTTTAATTAAAATATCGTTGCTCGTTGTTGGATATATTTTATTTCACTCTCGACCTATTTCTATATAGGTAAGTTCTGAATTACTTTTGGGGTAAGTTTATGACAAATTCAGTGGCGCCCTAATACCCGATTGTGACTTCCCTTGATTTTGCCGTCCCGGATTGTTATTGGAGTGATTTAAGCACCACGACCCACGCGATTGAGCTAGCGGCATCCAATACAAATCCAGGTAGGTGCCACACATTCACCTGTGTGATCACAGTTTGTTGACGGAACCAATTTGGCCCGTTACAATATATTAATTTATGATATTTTAATTTTTAATCATCTCTTGATGATATTCGTCCACTATTTCCATTACATTTGCCAAATTGGTGTTGGGTAGGTTCCATCGTCTTTACCTTATTTTGGATATTTTCATCGGGCCCCATGCTTTTGGGCCAAAGATATCAACAGACCAATGGATCAACATATCAACGGATCAGCGGATCAATGTATCAAAGTATCGACGTATTAACGTATCAACGTATCAACGTATCAACGTATTAACGTATCAACGTATCAACGTTTCAACGTATCAACGTATCAACGTATCAACGTATCAACGTATCATCGTATCAACGTATCAACGTATCAACGGATCAACGTTATAAAGTTTATATAGGTAGTAACTTTCTATATTATGATTATACCAAATTACGACGAATCGGCGCTTGCAATTACTTTTTTCTCATTTCAAATATTTTTAACATTTCTATAATGGAATCCATTGCTATCAACGGGAATCAAAGAGAAACGTGCCCTATATGCCTAACAGACATTGATGATGTAAATCAAATAGGTGTTCCCAATTGTTGCTCCCACCGATTTTGTTATGGATGCATTAAAGAGTGGAGTAGTAATTGTCCAAACGAACCAACTTGCCCAATGGACAGAAGATCTTTTGGCTCTATCAACATTTTCGAGAACAATGTTCAAGTAGACACAATAGCAGTTAATGACAGGAAGCCCGTTACTGAACGTAGAACGGCCTCGGGAAGGGTGCGAGGTAGGGGACGGAACTAAATGTGCCACTGCTACTATCTTATTATTAATTTTTGCAATACAGTAATATATTATGTTCAAATTTTACATATTGTTTTATTTTAATGTTCTGATATATTAATTTATGATATTTTAATTTTAGGCTTCTATACAAAGTATAGCAAGAAGCCTTATGATCTGGCTCCGTGTCTGTCCGTCCGTCGGTCCGTCCGTCCGTCTGTCTGTCCGTCCGTCCGCATAATTCAAAATCATACAGAGCGTTTCAAATCGTGTTGAATATACTCAGTGTGTATAGAGGTCTAAGAACTGGGTACCCAGTGCGCTATTATTTTGGAAATAGCTGTCTTATATAGACTTATATCTGTTTTAGGCTTCTATACAAAGTATAGCAAGAAGCCTTATGATCTGGCTCCGTGTCTGTCCGTCCGTCCGTCTGTCTGTCCGTCCGCATAATTCAAAATCATACAGGGCGTTTCAAATCGTGTTGGAAATACTCTGTGTGTATAGAGGTCTAAGAACTGGGTAGCCAGTGCGCTCCAAATTGTGTTGGGAAACACTCTGAAAATGAGTAGATATGTGAAGAAGGTTGCTGAAATATACATAACTGAGTGGTTTACCTATATATTGTTGATCTCTTTATTTGATCCGTTGATCTATTGATCCATTGAGTTTTTTAACATGGAACATGTTTTCACGGTCCTTACCTCGCAAAAATCGACACCAAAAAACCGACACCAAAAACCGACAGCAAAAACCGACACCAAAAATCGATACCAAAAATTGGCACCACATGTATAATTCAAATTTATAGTTTATAATTTGAATAGAGTAGATTATCGAATAACATTTTCCCATTCACAATAATGAATTTTCAATAACAAAATTTTCATTACCAAAAATTTAAATCCGAAACCGATCGCAAAAAGCAAATTTGCTTATATAGTAAATTTTTTATTACCAACACAAAAATTAAGGGATTATCCCCCGTGTAACACAACTACGTGTAATACACGGTTACACAACTACGCAGCACTTCGGAAAACGGTAAAAAGAAGAAGAAACGAGATAGGCGCCACTCCCGCGGCACCCCTAAATCTCGAGGAAAACTATGATAAATGGTTTGGTACCGAAAAACAGGTTCCATGTTAAATCTTCATATTTAGCGAACGATAAAGCCCTGTTTAGCGCCCCTTCCACAACCTTATTTAATTCTCGCAAAGCCATTTTTTGTAAAGACATTTTTAGTTCACGTTCAACACATTTAAGTCATAATAAATCATTTGGATTATATAGTATTTTTATTAAATATTAACGGATTAACGTATTAACGTTAATCCGTTAATCCGGATTTAAGTTAATCATTAATAACCGTTATTTTCTATCTCCTCGATTTTTGTTTCTTCTTTTCGTTCCGTTCAGATCCTTCCCCTTCCATAACTTCGATTAGTGCTTATGTTGGTATCAAATTTGGACCAATGAGATTAGGTTTTGACACGCCGCAGGAGAGAGCTGGCATTTTATATATTAAGATATTGTAATATGAACTATTATTCGTCTTCTAATAAGGAATTTTCGAAAGCACGCAGCGATATTGCCAATTCCTGTTCTTCTTTCTGTTTCTTCTTCATATAGGCAGCAGCCAATTTTTCCTCCCTTTTAGGCTTCTATACAAAGTATAGCAAGAAGCCTTATGATCTGGCTCCGTGTCCGTCTGTCTGTCTGTCTGTCTGTCCGTCCGCATAATTCAAAATCATACAGAGCGTTTCAAATCGTATTGGAAATACTCTGTGTGTATAGAGGTCTATGAACTGGGTAGCCAGTGCGCTACTTTTAGGCTTCTATACAAGGTATAGAAAGAAGCCTTATGGTCTGGCTTCGTGTCCGTCCGCATGTTTTTTCAATGCAGACCAAATATAAGTTATACGTATTTTATTTACATAATTTTTCACCTATATAGGAAATTTAAATACGTTGATCCGTTGATATGTTGATCTGTTTTTTTCAATGCATACCAAATCTCTTATTATAAAAGGCCAAGTCCTTCTGTCTGTCCCACGGAAATACCCGAAGCAAACCGAACATCAACGTATCATCGGATCAACGTATCATCGTATCAACGTATCATCGTATCAACGCATCATCGGATCAACGTATCATCGGATAAGTTAATCCGATTATCCTACTCAAAATTACTATATAAGCAGAATTACATTATAACGAAATAATAAGTGTTGAACGTCAACGAAAAATGTTTTCAGGTGAATTAATAAAGGATGTGGAACAGGCGCTAAAGAGGGACTTATCGTTCGGAAAATACGAAGATTTTGAAGTCAGAGAAGAATTCAAACGAGCTACTATTAATTCGTTAAAGGAGGCACTTCGTGAGTTTAGCAGCAATGGAATGCGTAAAATTGATTTAAATATTGCGAAAAAAAAAGTGGCGGCAAAACGTATAAGAAACAGAAAAAGAGTGGAGAAACTGATTGCTGCCGAACAGAAAAAGAAACAAGTTGGAACTTGCTTTAGCAGCGGTTCCTAGGCTTCTATACAACAGATTTAAGAAATGAAATATTCTGAGATTTATATTTGAACTTAAAATGCTATTCTTTTGCTTTTATGTGAAAAAATAATTTTTTATCCGATAATAAAGATACTAATCTGATAATCGAAATCTCTTATTGTCACTAAATTTTACTTATACTATACTAGAATATTTTTTAGCTTGGTAGGTATTAAAAATTCAGATTATCAGAATTACCACAGATATAAACAAGGTGGAACTCGCTTTAGCGGCAGTTCTTAGGCTTCTATACAGCTACCTTTCTGGTGTGGAAAGTTGTTATTATCTGGTTAGTTTTGATCGCCATATAATGTAACATCACATAATCAGATAATCTGCACCAATTAAATTTTTTGCGGTTGGTAATTATCATTTACTATATAAGTAATAACAATCAAACTTTTCCATTCTATTCGAAACTTTACTTCTCTGTAATGTTTGGTCCTTTTTTGAGGTGGACCAATCCTCTCCTTTCTCTTTTATTTACAACTTAACTTCACTAACCACATCATTAAAAAATTATTTTTTCACATCAAAGTAAAATAAAATACAACTACTTTTCTGGTAGTTGTGGTAGTGTACTTTTCTGGTAGTGTAAAACTACCGTTATGAACGTCGACATTTGGTTCTACAACGTTACCTACTTCAAGAACAGCTGCGTTTTTACTTCGTGGATTTTGTCGGCGAATTGCATGACTACGTGAACGATGTAATATTTGCGAAGGGGTCATGTTGGCAATTTGCTTTCGCTTTCGAAATTCGCGTAATTTCCGGTCCATTTTTTGAGGTGGATCCATCCTCTTCCTTCTCTTTTATTTACAACTTAACTTCACTATCCACATCAAGCCACTGCTGTTGTTAAAATAAAATAATAAATAATTAGTGCAGATTATCTGATTATGTGATGTTACATTATATGGCGACCAAAAATAACCAGATAATAACAACTTTCCACACCAGAAAGGTAGCTGTATAGAAGCCTAAGAACTGCCGCTAAAGCGAGTTCCACCTTGTTTAATCATCTCTTGATGATTTTAATAGCTCCACTTTAGGCAGTTACACTTTGTAACTAAATTTGCCACAAATACTATCTTATTATTAATTTTTGCAATATTGTAATATATTGTGTTCAAAATTAATAGATTTCTTTATTTCAATGTATCCGATACATTATCTTATGCATATTTTAACTTTTACTCATCTCTTGATGATATTTGTACACTATTTCCATTACATTTGCCAAATTGGTGTTGGGTAGGTTCCATCGTCTTTACCTTATTTTGGATATTTTCATCGGGCCCCATGCTTTTGGGCCAAAGATATCAACAGACCAATGGATCAACATATCAACGGTTCAGCGGATCAATGTATCAAAGTATCGACGTATCAACGTATCAACGTATCAACGTATCAACGTATTAACGTATCAACGTATCAACGTATCAACGGATCAACGTTATAAAGTTTATATAGGTAGTAACTTTCTATATTATGATTACACCAAATTACGACGAATCGGCGCTTGCAATTACTTTTTTCTCATTTCAAATATTTTTAACATTTCTATAATGGAATCCATTGCTATCAACGGGAATCAAAGAGAAACGTGCTCTATATGCCTAACAGACATTGATGATGTAAATCAAATAGGTGTTCCCAATTGTTGCTCCCACCGATTTTGTTATGGATGCATTAAAGAGTGGAGTAGTAATTGTCCAAACGAACCAACTTGTCCAATGGACAGAAGATATTTTGGCTCTATCAACATTTTCGAGAACAATGTTCAAGTAGACACAATAGCAGTTATTGGTAGGAAGCCCGTTACTGAACGTAGAACAGCCTCGGGAAGGGTGCGAGGTAGGGGACGGAACTAAATGTGCCACTACTACTATCTTATTATTAATTTTTGCAATACAGTAATATATTATGTTAAAATTTTACATATTGTTTTATTTTAATGTTCTGATATATTAATTTATGATATTTTAATTTTTAATCATCTCTTGATGATTTTAATAGCTCCACTTTAGGCAGTTACACTTTGTAACTAAATTTGCCACAAATACTATCTTATTATTAATTTTTGCAATATGGTAATATATTGTGTTCAAAATTAATAGATTTCTTTATTTCAATGTATCCGATACATTATCTTATGCATATTTTAACTTTTACTCATCTCTTGATGATATTCGTCCACTATTTCCATTACATTTGCCAAATTGGTGTTGGGTAGGTTCCATCGTCTTTACCTTATTTTGGATATTTTCATCGGGCCCCATGCTTTTGGGCCAAAGATATCAACAGACCAATGGATCAACATATTAACGGATCAGCGGATCAATGTATCAAAGTATCGACGTATCAACGTATCAACGTATTAACGTATCAACGTATCAACGTTTCAACGTATCAACGTATCATCGTATCAACGGGAGGTTGCAGACTGCGCCCGATGGTTAAAGGGTCTCATAATCTAACATGCAGATTGCGCCGGGTTCGGTTAGGGTAAGTATGTAGATTGCGCCGATGGTCAATTAATAGGTAATCTTTTTGGGTAACGACGGAGTGAAAATCCCATTAGAGGATTAAGGTACCTAATTTATTACAGGAGTACTATACATTATGTGCGATTTTTAATTAGGTTAGTAATTTGACGAGGTTATTTTTAAATAACTGCATTATTTTGATTCTTTCATTATTAAAAACTTTTATAACACAAATTTATAACTACGAGAAATTTGTAATTTCGAGACAATTTGTGCACGGTTCTGTTGGTCTATAATTTTTCAATAAAATTTGATTGGTTACAATTTTATATTTGCGGAATATATTTTAATATTTTTTATTTGGTTAGTTATTTGACGAGGCTTTTTTTCATCTTAATTTTTGGGTTGGTATTTCACATTTACTATATAAGTATAAAAATATTTAGTATGTAGTAAAAATTCAAGAACATATTATTATTATTGATTAGCAATGTCAACGATTACAGAAATGTTAAGTGAGCGCGGAAAAACGTTGTTGGTGCGCGATGGGTACAAATTTTACCAGTACATTGAATTAAAGAATGGAGAAATTAAATGGCGCTGCTGCAATCGAAAATGTTCAGCTAATATGTACACCGTGGGAGAAAAAAATCATAGGACAATAACGAAAGATAATTTGGAACATAATCACGAAATGGATGAGCAAAAACTAAAGCGGCAAATTGTTAGTGGTGAAGCCAAACGAAAAGCGATTGAAGATACTTCGCTAAGACCTTCTGACATTCTTATGGGCGCCATCGCTAAAACGAAAGTTTCTCGGGTCGATATTGATCGCCGTGATGCTGAGATGATCTCTAGAGCTATATATGACGTAAGGCGAAAAGAACAGCCACCATTACCAACCTCTATAATGGATGTTCATTCCGCGTTGGACTCTATAGTAGTTAACACAGAGAATGGCGAAAATTTTCTTATGGTTAACGACAAGGAAAACAATTTGATTATATTTTCCTGTCTGACTAACTTAAGATGTTTGTGCTCTTCAGAGAACATTTTCATGGATGGTACTTTTGATTACTGCACTAAATTCTTCTATCAATTCTTTACCATTCATGGGTATAAAAATGGATATTACATTCCACTTGCATTCTGTCTTTTGAAAGATAAAAAACTGCTCACTTACCAACACTGTCTACAAACGTTAGTAGACATTTGTTCTCGAAATAATATACTTTTTGAACCGAAAACCGTTACTGTCGATTTTGAAGTTGCTATTCATGCGAGCATTAAACATGTTTGGGAAAATGTGGAACTTATTGGGTGTAGATTCCATTTAAGCCAGGCGTGGTTTAGAAAAATACAAAAATTAGGCTTGGTCACGGAATATCGAGATGAACTTTCCGAAATTGGTAAATGGTTGCGCTTCTCATTTGGGTTACAATATTTGCCTCCACACGAAATTGATGCTGCTTTTAGTGAGGATTTAATAGCGATATTGCCAGACGATGAACGACTGAACAGGTATACCGACTACATATTTCAAAATTATATCGATGCAAACTCACTTTTTCCACCAAAGCTCTGGGCGGCACACACAGCGAGTATGTGCCGGACAACAAATGCGTGCGAGTCGTTTCATAACGTATTTAGTTCACATTTTTATAGCCCCCACCCAGCGATTTACACCATTTTGGAGAAATTGAAAATGATGCAAATTAAGACATATATCACCATAAACAGTTTAGGTACGGCTAAGATGCAAAATACCGATGCAATCAGTAAAAAAGCTAAACTACAG
This sequence comes from Podabrus alpinus, assembly GCA_932274525.1. Taxonomy (NCBI): domain Eukaryota; kingdom Metazoa; phylum Arthropoda; class Insecta; order Coleoptera; family Cantharidae; genus Podabrus; species Podabrus alpinus. Next base: position 80,797,988 of record OW026452.1, read on the forward strand.
CATTTGATCGACTTGTATTCTAGCAAAACAATGTCACGGTTGGAATTTATAAAAAGTATTTGCAATAAGTATTGTCACATTAATGATAATTAGGTACCGCAATTTAATTTTTTTATTTTTTATTAATATTTAATAAACTGATTTACAATAATAACCCCATTATGCCTTGGTAATACTTTGTAATCCCTCAGTACACCATCGGCGCAATCTGTATGTTACCCTTAATGACCATCGGCGCAATCTACAGGTTGCCCATGGTCATTTACCCAAAAAAAAGGATTAATTTCTGACCATCGGCGCAGTCTACATATGTCCGTATCAACGTATCAACGTTTCAACGTATCAACGTATCAACGTATCAACATATTAACGTATCAACGTATCAACGTATCAACGTATCAACGTATCAACGGATCAACGGATCAACGTTATAAAGTTTATATAGGTAGTAACTTTCTATATTATGATTATAATACCAATTTACGACGAATCGGCGCTTGCAATTACTTTTTTCTCATTTCAAATATTTTTAACATTTCTATAATGGAATCCATTGCTATCAACGGGAATCAAAGAGAAACGTGCTCTATATGCCTAACAGACATTGATGATGTAAATCAAATAGGTGTTCCTAATTGTTGCTCCCACCGATTTTGTTATGGATGCATTAAAGAGTGGAGTAGTAATTGTCCAAACGAACCAACTTGTCCAATGGACAGAAGATATTTTGGCTCTATCAACATTTTCGAGAACAATGTTCAAGTAGACACAATAGCAGTTAATGGCAGGAAGCCCGTTACTGAACGTAGAACGGCCTCGGGAAGGGTGCGAGGTAGGGGACGGAACTAAATGTGCCACTACTACTATCTTATTATTAATTTTTGCAATACAGTAATATATTATGTTCAAATTTTACATATTGTTTTATTTTAATGTTCTGATATATTAATTTATGATATTTTAATTTTAGGCTTCTATACAAAGTATAGCAAGAAGCCTTATGATCTGGCTCCGTGTCTGTCCGTCCGTCCGTCTGTCTGTCCGTCCGTCCGCATAATTCAAAATCATACAGAGCGTTTCAAATCGTGTTGACTATACTCTGTGCGTATAGAGGTCTAAGAACTGGGTACCCAGTGCGCTATTCTAGCTAGCTAGAAGGACGGGCAGGCAGCCAAGGTCATATGGCTTTTGGATTGCATAGAGCTTTCCTTAATCTTCATTCAACTTAAGTTAACTTGGGTAGCTGCCCGTCCTTCTAGCTACCCGTCCTCGGACGGGCTATCATCTAGCTCTCAGTGCAATCCAAAAGCCATATGACCTTGGCTTCCTGCCCGTCCTTCTAGCTAGCCGTCCTCGGACGGGCTATCATCTAGCTCTCAGTGCAATCCAAAAGCCATATGACCTTGGCTGCCTGCCCGTCCTTCTAGCTACCCGTCCTCGGACGGGCTACCAGCTAGTTGTTAAATTGTTTATCAACTGGACGCTCCTTGGCGAAATTCTTGGAGCCGCAGAACTGACAGATGGAATTCATTTCTCCACAATCGTGTCGAGTAACGTGAGATTCATCAAATCTCAATGCTCTTATTTGGAGTTGAATTGCTTGACTTTGGTATCGATTTTCTTTCTGTCGATGGATCGCATGGGATCGAGCGTTAGCAGCTTGCCGCGCTTGAGTTTCTTCTAATGTTTCACGTTGTTGACGTGTCGCATGGGATAGAGAGTTAGCAGCTTGCCGCGCTTGAGTTTCTTCTAATGTTTCACGTTGTTGACGTATCGCATGGGACCGAGCGTCAGCAGCTTGCCGCGCTTGAGTTTCTTCTAAAGTTTCACGTTGTTGACGTATCGCATGGGACCGAGCGTCAGCAGCTTGCCGCGCTTGAGTTTGTTCCAAAGTTTCACGTTGTCGACGTATCGCATGAGACCGAGCGTCAGCTTGTCGCTGTGATCGAAGCTGTTCTTCTGTGTTATTAGCTCTTGTACGTGCTTTTCTCTCACGATTCAATCGCCGTCGCTTTACAGCAGGATTTTCAAAATTTTCATTATCCATTATGGAAGTTCACATAATGCTTTTTTGGAAATAGCTGTCATAATTTTTCACCGATATAAGAAATTTAAATACGTTGATACGTTGATCTGTTTTTTCAATGCAGACCAAATATAAGTTATATTTTATTTACATAATTTTTCACCTATATAGGAAATTTAAATACGTTGATCCCTTGATACGTTGATCCGATGATACGTTGATACGTTGATACGATGATACGTTGATACGATGATACGTTGATACGATGATACGTTGATACGATGATACGTTCATCCGATTGGTTATGAAATTATCCGTTATGCGTTCGGTTCGGTTCGGTTTGCTTCGGGTATTTCCGTGGGACAGACAGAAGGAAGGAAGGAAGGAAGGAAGGAAGGAAGGAAGGACTTGGCCTTTTATAATAAGAGATAACTTTTATTATAACTTATTTATTTATTTTAACTTTACGTTATTATGGAATATCAATTAACCGACGACGAAGATTTTAAGGACTTTATCGAAATTTTAGCTGAAAGCATTCAAAGAAACTCTCAAGTTTTTCGTGATCGTTCAAATCATTTTGTTAGTTGGTCAGATAAGGAAAGTTTTGCTAGATTTAGATTGACGAAACATTCGATTCAAATAATATTAAACCAACTAAATCTTGATTCCCAGGCAATAAGGTATAACTTTCAGTTTCAATCTAATATCATTGAATGTCAAATGTTAAAAATCATTGTTTTTCTAGGGATTTATGTCTTGTTAAGGAGTACCAACATAAATTTTAATGATAACTCTCGGATTAGTTGACTCGCCCTACATACAACCGCATTGGCGTTGATCCTGGTTCAACACTTGAATAAGGTTCGGCTAATCCTCGAGTTAAACCACTGACATACAACCACCCCCAAGTTTAGGAAGTTGATGGTATCGATGTCAAAAATATTCGCAAAAAGAATTTAATTGCAATTTGTATTATATAGTATTTTAGTAGGCAATGATCACCAACTTAAAAAACAGATTATCCGTTAAATATTTTTAGGGTTCTATACAAAGTATACACCGAGAAAAAAATTAAGTAGGAATTTGTCTTGCAACAATTTGAAATAATTTCTCTGCACAGAGAAAAAATTGTTTTGATTTGAAGTATTTTTTACTTCAAATTGAAGTGCAATTTCGTCTCGCATCAATTTGATGTCAATTTTACAAGAAATGAAGTAAATTTGACAACAATTAATGTAATAATTATTTCAAACTGTTGCAACACAAATTCCTACTTAATATTTTTCTCGGTGTGTGTAGAAGCGCGTATGGGGTTGAGTCTTGGACTTTGACAGAAGCTGTTTGCAAAAAATTGGCAGTATTTGAAATGTGGTTGTACCGACGTATACTGAAGATACCATGGACAGACCGTGTTACCAATCAGACTGTTCTAGAAAGACTGGATAAGAAGAGAGCCTGGGGCATATTATGAGAAATAGTCAACGATACGGATTGCTATAAATAATTCTACAAGAAAATGTAGAAGGAAAGAGAGGACCGGGAAGAAGAAGAATATCATGGCTGAAGAACTTGAGAACATGGTATAATACAACAACAGTGGGTCTTTTTAGAGCCGCAGCAGATAAGGTACGCATTGCTATGATGATCGCCAACATTCGAAACGGATAGGCACTAGAAGAAGAAGAAGTGTAGAAGCGATAGAATCAAAGTATAGAATCTTATTAACGTATCATAGGATTAGCGCATCATGGTATCATCGGATCAGCAGATCACGGGATCAGCGGATGAAGGAATCAGCGGATCAACGTATCAGCGGATCAACGTATCAGCGAATCAACGTATCAACGTATCAGCGGATCAACGTATCAACGTATCAGCGAATCAACGTATCAACGTATCAGCGGATCAACCTATCAACGTATCAGCGGATCAACGTATCAGCGGATCAACGTATCAGCGGATCAACGTATCAGCGGATCAACGTATCAACGTATCAACGTATCAACGTATCAACGTATCAACGTATCAATGTATCAATGTATCAACGTATCAACGTATCAACGTATCAACGTATCAACGGATCAGCGTATCATCGGATCAACAAATGTTATATAGGTTGTCGTCGATAATACAAACGGTATATTAAATCTTCAAGCTTATTATTTATATAATATAAAGTAGATAAAACCACACAATTTCGTAATGCCTAGAAAGCAGTTGACACCTGAAGAGCGAAAAGCAGCAGCTGCCCGTCGACGCCAGAAGGATGCTATGAGGAAACATACTATTAGACAAGATCCTTCGTTTCGTTTACAGGAACAAGTTCACAACACCGAAAGCCATCGTCAAGCCCGTCAAGATCCTTCGTTTCGTTTACAGGAACAAGTTCACAACATCGACAGCCATCGTCAAGCTCGTCAAGATCCTTCGTTTCGTTTACAGGAACAAGTTCGCGACACCAAAAACCATCGTCAAGCCCGTCAAGATCCTTCGTTTCGTTTACAGGAACAAGTTCGAGACACCAAAAACCATCGTCAAGCCCGTCAAGATCCTTCTTTTCGTTTACAGGAACAAGTTCACAACACCGAAAGCCATCGTCAAGCACGTCAAGATCCTTCGTTTCGTTTACAGGAACAAGTTCACAACACCGAAAGCCATCGTCAAGCCCGTCAAGATCCTTCGTTTCGTTTACAGGAACAAGCTCACAACACCGAAAGCCATCGTCAAGCCCGTCAAGATCCTTCGTTTCGTTTACAGGAACAAGTTCGCGACACCAAAAACCATCGTCAAGCCCGTCAAGATCCTTCTTTTCGTTTACAGGAACAAGTTCACAACACCGAAAGCCATCGTCAAGCACGTCAAGATCCTTCGTTTCGTTTACAGGAACAAGTTCACAACACCGAAAGCCATCGTCAAGCCCGTCAAGATCCTTCATTTCGTTTACAGGAACAAGTTCGCGACACCGAAAACCATCGCCAGGCTCGTCTTGATGAAGACGTGCGCATCCACGAACATAATCTCCGTAGAATTCGCGAGCAAGGCTCATGGCAAGATGAAATAAATCGATTTGAAGCTGAAATTCACAAAGGCTGCACTCACGTATGTCATTCATGTGGGGGACTTTTTTTTCACTACTCCATTAAAACTCACAGCATGACCGAACTCCTTTTAGCTGATGGAAAGCAGCAATCCTTCATTGACTCAGTAATTATAGTCCCACCCACTTCAGACCTCGCTGAATTTTGCTCAACTTGTCACAGATCTATCCAGCAAAACCGGATTGCACGTCTCTGTCTCTCCAACGATCTGCAGTTTCCCTATGTTCCACAAAGTGTAAAGAATCTGACACGTTTGGAAGCCCGTTTGGTCTCAGCTCGACATGTGTTTCAGTCCATTTGGGCTATATATGGAATGCATGGACAGATGAGAACAAAAGGACGAATTATTAACGTCCCAGTCTCCATAGATAATACCATTCAATCCCTTCCTAGGCTTCCGAATCAGGACGATGTTTTACACATCCGACTCGCCCGTCAAATTGAAGTTCCGAGAAATTATACAGCTGGTAACATTCGTCCGGCTTGTGTGATGGATGCCGCTAAAATTCTTACCCGATCTCCGCTTTACCGTGAATACGGAATCACTCTTTCAAGCAATTGGACCGAGATATGTCAGCATCAAATTGATGTGGCATTACACGAAAACCCAGAAGAAATTGCGATGGATGTTCAAGAGGAAGAGGAAGTCGATGACGTAAATCCTGGTAGAGGAGAGACTTTAATTACTAGTGATGAGGGAATCCGGATGGCTCCAGCGGAAGGGAACCAACCAATCTCTATTCTATATGATCCTGACTCGTATTTTCTTACGTTTCCCCAAATATTTGCTGGGCACCGAATGAAGCCATCCGATAGTAATGGTAAATTACTAAGCCGCTCCGAATTTGTCAAATCAATGGCGCGTAACAGTGATCGCCGTGCCGTTGAAAATGTCGATTTCTTACTGTTTTTGGCCAAATCTCTCGAAATTCAGAGAATTTCAGATAATCGCAAGGTGTGTCTTCGTAAACGAAGACGCAATGGAGAGTTAATCCGAGTCACTGCGGAACAAGTTAGTCATTCTAATTTTGTGGATGGGTTAGTTAATGATGATAATGCTTTTAAGGTTTTACAAGGAGTACGAAATGCATGTCATCATTGGCATCAAGAAGGCCTTAAAGTCCGAAGGATGGTCAGTCAGTTCAATTTGCCTCATCTCTTCATCACTATTAGTGCCGCTGAGCTAAAATGGAACGAGTTGATTGTGATTCTCAAGCAAATTCTTGACAAAATTACAATTTCTGAAGAAGAAGCACAAAATATGTCAAAGAATGACAAACAATTACTTATTCAGCGCGATCCCGTGACTTGCGCTCGATATTTTGAACATCGCACTTCTGCTCTTTTCAAGACCTGGAAAAACTCTCAAGGCCCATTTGGAAACCGATCCATTAAGCATTCCTATCATCGCATTGAGTTCCAACATCGAGGAAGTCCACACGTCCATATGATCTTGTGGATTGATGGCGCACCAAACTTTGATGCTTCCAACTCATCTTCTACTCAAGATGTTTGCCGGTTTGTTGACGAAATTATAACTTGTTCCACGGACTGGCCTGAATATGATCCCATTCACCAGCTTTTGTGTCTTCAAACTCATCGACACACCCACACATGTAGAAAGAAAAGCCACAAAGGAGTCAAATGTCGGTTTGGAATTCCATTTTTCCCAATGGACGAAACCACTATTCTCCATCCATTCGAGGAGCAACAGGAGGAAATTGAGATTTTCCAACGCGATTACAAAAAGATTCGTGACTATCTTGATACGAATGAACTGCCACTTTCTTCAGATATGACATTTGCGGGGTTTCTACAAGAATTATCCATGACACGAAATCGTTACATTTCTGCTATTCAAAGCTCCTTGAAAAAACCTAAAATCATCATTCGGAGGCGGCCATGTGAGACTTACATAAATCCATACAGTGAGAAAATCCTGAGACTCCAGAAATCTAACATGGATATTCAGTTTATTTTAGACGCCTATGCTTGTTGCTGTTACATCATTGACTACATTAACAATAGTGATCGTGGAACTAGCGACCTCTTGCGTAAGGTTCTTGAAGATGTCAGAAGCGGAAACAAGTCCTTGGCTCAGCGTCTTCAGGCTCTTGGTGCGGCTCATCACATGAACAGTGAACTCTCTGCTCAAGAGGCTGCTTACAACGTGCTTCAGATTCCAATGAGCCGATGCACAGAGGCATGCATTTTTATACCAACAGGTCCAGCCGATCAACGAACCAGAATGATTAAAACTAATATTCAGTTAGAAAATCTCAGTCCGGACTCTGAAGATGTCTTTGTAGACGGACTTTTACAACGATATAGTTCACGACCAGAAGCATTATCTAACCTTAATCTTGTATGAATTTTCATTAAAACGAGGAAGTACACAGATGGCCCGAGAAAACGATGATATTGTAGAAACTGAAGACGTACAAAGTATCGATAAATATTTTCCGCTAAAGAATGGCAAACCTGGATACGTTTGGAAGCGAACATTTCCAAAAATTATTCGCCACGTCCGCTACAACAAGAATAAAGATCGTCACAACTTTTTCCGCGAACAAGTGATGCTCTATATTCCTTGGAGGGATGAGGAAACCGAAATTATAAATCAAGATTGCGAGAAGATAGCGACTGATAATATAGAAGCAATTTCTGCCAATCGTCGCGAATTTAATGCCTTTCAAGAAGATATTCTGGATGTCGCTATGGATAGCGCATTGAGTGTGGATCGTCAATCTGACGATGACAAATCTGATAGCATACCGGAAGAGATTCAGGAGGAATTCGAATTAATCGACCCCGTTGCTGCTGGTGCCATTGACTTTGGTGGTGACGTGATACGCCCAATGTCTGAAAAGTTTACGCTTCCTAATCGAATTCCCAATAAAGAGTTTGAAGAATTATTCTCATCGCTGAATACTCAACAACGGGATTTTGTAACTCACCTGCTTGATCACTTCAAAAGGTCTCCCGATATCCCCATCTACACCTACTTAAAGGGAGGTGCCGGTGTAGGAAAGTCTCATGTAATTAGAACTCTATACCAAGCATTAATTAGAGTGTTCAATGATAAAGTTAATTCGAATCCTGATAAACCTTCTGTCCTTCTGACGGCTCCTACCGGATTAGCGGCATTTAATATCTTCGGACTCACAATTCACAACGCATTCCAACTTCCCGTGAACCAAAAAGAAGCTAGCAAGCTCTCAGACAGCGTCTCTAATACAATGGCCACTCTCTATTCAGAACTTCGTGTTCTTATCATAGACGAGATTAGTATGGTTGGTCAACATATTTTGGAAATGATCGACAAACGATTGAGAGACCTCTGTGACGGATGTAAACCTTTCGGTGGTATATCGGTCATAGCCGTTGGCGACTTCAGGCAGCTGCCACCTGTTATGGCAACATCCCTTCTGGCTGGAACAATGTCGAATTCGATTTCGTCGCTTTTCAACAAACCCTTATGGCACATGTTTACTGTTCATGAACTGACCACAATTATGAGACAACGCGATGATGCAGCTTTTGCTCTTGCATTAAACAATATGGCGTCAGGGACGATGACTGATGATGATTTGAAACTGTTCAAATCCCGTGAGTTTCCAACTACGCCTGAAGAAATAGTAAGCCGACGCCCTATTCATCTTTTTTACACGAATGAAGCAGTTGATGCCCACAATAGTTTTGCGTTATCCTGTTTGCCAGGAAATCAAGCCATCTCAACCGCCAAGGATTCCCTTTCTGCTTACACGAGCGAGGCATCCAAAGTTGCACTCCTCAACTGGATAGCATCTGCACCTCTATCTAAGACACAGGGACTTCACACAAGCCTCTTTCTCAAAGAAGGTGGACGTTATATCATGACAGTGAATGTAGACACAAGTGACGGTTTGGTTAACGGTGTGGGATGCATTCTGAAAAGAATTGACTTTGGTATTAGTACTTTGGATGCATCTAGACAAAAGCCTCTCCGTCTCTGGGTCAAGTTTGAAAATTCCCGAAGTGGACAGAAGCTTCGTTTGCGCAATATTAACCTCAGTCGGCAACTTCAAATTGATTCGGAATGGACTCCCATCTCACCATGTACGGTCGTCATCCAGCCACGATCGAATTCGGTCACAAAGGTAACAAGGACGCAATTCCCACTTAATGCAGCTGAAGCTCAAACTATACATAAATCCCAAGGATCCACATACGAGCTCGTTGTTGTCCATTTTACTCCTGGAATCAAGCGTGCTCTTCTGTATGTCGCATGTTCACGAGCAACAACGGCATCAGGATTATTTCTTATTGGAATCGTTAAAAAGACAAAAATGCCACAAGAGAATGATCCCATATCTATTGAATTCAAACGACACCAGGAGATGAAGCTAATTCCTTCATTTGAACATTTGCGAATTAGGGATGATAGCAACAGACAAATACAAGTCATCTTTCACAATGTCCAGTCACTTCCTGCTCATTATAGTCTCTATGCATCGGATGAGGTCTATAAGAGTTCGGATATCATCCTTATGGCGGAGACATGGACGCTCTCAAGTGACAATTTTCCGCTAGGAGATCATCTTCTTGCTGCATCAATAGATAGTAACGATGTGCGTCGACCGATTGGTGTACGTGTGTATTGTTGTCCGTCTGTTCATGAATGTATTATAGACACCAATTCCGAAATAGAATACGACTCCCAAGGTTCCTGCAGTGTTTCTTCTATTGTCTTCTTTAACATCCGAATAATTGTCGTTTACAAGTCACCAGGGTTTAATTCCAACACAATGATCTCTTTAATAAAAAAGCAGATGTCTCGCTTATACTTAGTACCACGTACTCTGGTTACTGGAGATTTCAATGAGGATTTCAGCAAGGAAGAAAGTAATGGCCTACAACATGCTCTTAGAGAACTAGGATTCCAAATTCCGTCGCCAGCGATACCCACTACGCGGAATGGCACGCAAATTGATGCGATTTTTTCCAACTTCGAAGTGTCAGCTACTGGAGTCTACACATCGATTTCCTCTTACTATGAGCCGCTTTGGGCCAGAATTAACTTAAACTAATTTGCGACAGACATCTTTGGACGTGGAATGGATGTTGTTGGTATAAACACCGTCATCAATTACTATATGCCATCCGATGCAGATAGTTATTTACATAGTGTTGCTCGTGCAAGTCGTTTTGACTCTGTGGGAAGAGCTATCACGTTTGTTTTCAGCGATGAAGATGCCAAATTATCGAACAAAGTTCAAACTAGGTTCCAAGTGAAAATTATCAAATTTTCGACCTACCCTATCTATCTTTTAATCAAATATATATTTTGATTCTAAATATTTCTATTCAAACTTATTTCTATTTATTACCTTATCCAGGGGGATAAGGGTAAGGGGTGTAGGGGTTATGCTGCAGAGGTAGTACCTTTTACCGGGACGGTCACATCGAGCGTGATAACAGAAGATGGTCCTTGATGGTAACTGGTCCTCGCAGGATACCCAACTCTCACTTATGGCTCCACGTGCCACACCCTGGGAACTGCGTTGACCCGCAGGCGAAACTAAGTGAGGGGCCAGATATGGCAATAACCGAGTGGTTGCCGGTATAAGCAACTTCCTTAATTGTATTACCGATAGCTTCGGATGGATGAACAAGCAAGTATAGGGCACTTTCTTGTCCTTGGATAGAGAAATCATTCCTAAACGCGGACTAATCCAGCAATATGGTCAACGGCATGGAATGCAGATGGCAACGGAAAACCTTCTTCTTCTTCACTTCGCGGTGTAGGCGTTATTGCTTGTTCCGGTACCCATCCTTTTCTTGCTCCTCCCACACTTGTTTTTCCCGGTGGTTTATATCGCTTGGCTGCTAGTGGCAGTCTCCCTTCTGCCATTCTTTCGAGGTGTTCACTCCATGTCTTGTTACTTGTCCGTCCGTCTGCCTGTCTGTCCGCACGTTTCAAATTATTTTCTATTAAATTGCTAATGATTCAATTTTAGGCTTCTATACAAAGTATAACAAGAAGCCTTATGATCTGGCTCCGTGTCCGTCTGTCCGTCCGCATAATTCAAAATCATACAGAGCGTTTCTAAGAACTGGTTTTTTTATTTTACTTTGATGTGAAAAAATAATTTTTTATTGATGTGGTTAGTGAAGTTAAGTTGTAAATAAAAGAGAAAGGAGAGGATTGGTCCACCTCAAAAAAAGGACCATACATTACAGAGAAGTAAAGTTTCGAATAGAATGGAAAAGTTTGATTGTTATTACTTATATAGTAAATGATAATTACCAACCGCAAAAAATGTTATTGGTGCAGATTATCTAATTATGTGATGTTACATTATATGGCGATCAAAACTAACCAGATAATAACAACTTTCCACACCAGAAAGGTAGCTGTATAGAAGCCTAAGAACTGCCGCTAAAGCGAGTTCCACCTTGTTTCAACTTATTTTTAGTTTTACGTAGGTAAGTAATTAATTTGCTGATTTTTACACTAGTATTTTATACCTTCACCAATTATTTTCACTATAAAATTAATTTTTATTAGGACGATCAAAATTTGCCACCATTACGTGTGAAATCTAACACAAGGACCTCTTCGATTGTTTTTAATTTTTCTATCTCGAAATTCATCGCAATCTCGATGTTTGTGTAGACGCATTTTATTGGTTGATCGGAAAAATCAATATTATCGAAAGTTTCACAGTACAGGTATGGATTAAGCCAATTGTGACTCGTTGAAATTTTATAAGTAAAATTTTTATATTTTCAGATTGGATTGACTTCTTCCTAAGTGCTTCGTGGTTGAATAAATAAAGATGCTGGACATGAAATTTCCATTCACAGTTCATTAACTTGTGATACGTCGAACTCACGTAATGATTTTAAGAACTTATTTAAATTTAACGCTAACATAAATTTTTACATTAATCAATTAATTAACAAAATTCTAACTTTTGAAATACCTTTCTTATCACTAAACAATCTTTCATTTACTATAAATAAACATTTTTCAACAAAGAAAATTATTAAATGTGAAACGGGTGATCTCCGTAGGCGATTCAGAGTGTCACCTACTGGGATACTTATTATTGCTTTCTCTCTCAGGGGTAGGTCACCACAAACTCATCCTGGGCCAATGCAGAAGAAATAGAAAAGACAATCTCATCTTTATACATTTAATAAAACACAATATACATTTATATTATCATTTCCAGTTGAAAATATCTGGATTGTTCCTAAAATTAGCAAACATTCACTCAGATTCACTCTCATCTTAAAATTAAATTACAATTAAAAAGAAAGAATAAAATAATGATTGACATTAATTGAACCTTAATAAACTAATGATTATTTCATGCAAAAATTACATTTATTTGCACAATACCTTTTTGAACCTAGCTTTTGTGATACGCCTATGGTTGGTTATTCGCTTATTTCGCGTTTTCACTTTTATAGTTGATACGACGAAAAATGACATCACATGATGCATGTTGACAACCTTGAGTAGAAGTTGCTTTGTTCGTCGGGGGAAGTACACAAATTTTAACGATGAGTTCATTTCCAAAAAGTTTCAATGTTTATTCTTTTTTAGATCAATATAATAACACGAATGCACTTAAGTCATTAATCAATCGAAAGTTATTTATAGTTTGCTCGTTTTATTCCGCGAAACCCACTAATATTTGACTTATAAGTTTATTGTCTTTGCATAAATGTAAACACGTGACTTCGTAAAACAAAGGATGCACTATTATCCAATCAAAGTTTATTTTAATTGCATCGTTAGATTGATTATTTACCATTTTAATGTTTGTAGATTCGATGGCTTGTTTGGTTAATTTAATTTAGTTGCTTTTCAGTAATATTCACAAATTCTACGCACATTTCATTTCTTATGGACATGTGGTTATGATAATTGTTAATAAATTTAATAATAATTCCACTGTACCTTTGTATGAAATTAATGCAATTTTCCGTTGCGACACAAACTAATGTTTTTAATGATGATTTATAGCTCGATGTCTTTAGATAAAAATTATTGTCACTTATTTAATTTTCTAAATTAACTTTATAATTATTGAAGTAATCACTTAAAAATATTTACTTAACACTATTTAAAACTAATTGATCGATATTTTATGAATAACCGGCAATTTTTGTAAATAATTATGTAAAACTTAAAACATGAATGAATGTAGTTTGTTCGACCATACAAACCACACTGACGACGCTATCATTTTCTATCTTAAATATAGCTATGAACCCTCATCTCCGCTGTTTTTATCGCGGTTCTTTCAAAATAAGCCAATAGAAAAATACTATTTTTTAATCACCCGTTGATGGTGAGAGAGCTAAAGATATTAAGACAAGGAAAACTATCACGCTAATGAAATTACGTCGTAAAATATGTTACTAACCGTCAACAATCTGCAATTTAAACGTAAAATTATTTTGTACATATTTATTACACAGAGTGCGGCAAAATTTATTAGCTTTTTGTCAATGATAAAGCGGGTAGCCGTAACAAATGTTACATTTTAAATTTTTTTTATTCAAACCTGCTTTATGTCCTTTTTTACAAATCATTTGACTTTGAACTAAATTTCTTGGTATCGGACGAAGTTTTTCTGATTACGTTGATAAGTCACATGCTTTATTAATAACAACATTTTCCCGAATCTTAAATAACGTACTTCCATTGACGTGGTATCTCGATATCGCATTTACCCCCTGTTAATTTGTAATTTAAAAGAAAAATACCTATTTTTGTTAAATTTCACAATTAACATTTATGTGCTTTTTTTTTCATAAATATAACAAAAATACATTTTTAATGTAACATTGTGTAACTAATATTCAAAATCAACTAACTAACTTATCAAATATTCAAAAATTTCCTAACTAATCATTTAACTCAATTTAACTAATTAAGGTATATCTCATTCAAATTAACCTACTGATTTTATGTATTAACTAAATTAACGAATCTGACCAAGACTAAATTTATTTTCACTCATTCTTCATCTAACTTCATGTTTATAAAATATTTGTCGTTATACTAAATTTCTATTGATGATTTATTTTTTTTATTTTACCAAATACCCGTTCATTTTTATTCCCATTTAAAATCTGCTATCCATTACCTATTCTTTGAATGACTCTAGTATCTTTATTCTTTACATTCTTTACAATTGTGCAATTCTCTTTTGGTATTCTTTATTCAACTTTATTTCATAATTACCTATTTTATTAATTTTCCCCATTTATTTATCATTCGACCTCTTTTTGGATCCTTTATACTTTTTACTCCTATAAATTCATAATTAATTCATCATCTTACACCTGCGACTCTTACTTTGGTACCTTCAGGTGTCTAACTCCACATATTTATTTATTTAGTTACTCCGTCTGAGTTAACTACCATTTATTTACCCCCCCATTATTTCATAAATTTTATATCGAATACCTCTATTATTTCAAGAAAATCTTTCTTTATTTTAATTCACACAATTGTCCTATTATTGTTAACTCGAACTTTTATTACAGATTTACATAAATAAATTATTTCATTGTTCACATTTTCAATTGAAATTATAAAATGAACTGTATTTTAATAACTTTTCCTTTCTAAATTTTTGCTAATTACCAATTATATTTAAAAACGTAACCTTTTCTTTAAAATTTTTCATCTTGGTCATTTTCTACTTTCAGACAAAATCATATTTACAATTGTCTTACTATGATCCTATTTTACTATTTTCCCAGCGGTTTATTATAGATGTTGTTATTATATTTATTTTTTTTTTTTTTATTAAGTTTCGCCATTGTTGTTAATTTTCGCTATTGTCATTAATCATAATGGCCCCATCGTCCCATCGATAAATCAGGTCGATGTGGAATCGGCCTCAAATTTGTTCCGAATCGGGATGTCTCAGCTGATAGGTGCATTCGGCTACCTTTTCATCAACGATGAATGGTCCTTCATAGGGAAGTTGAAGTTTTTGGCACTGATTGTGTTCTCTACGTCCCAATCGTAGCTTTTTAACTATCACCCATTCTCCTATTTCAAAATTGCACTTTTTCTTTATCTTCTTATTCATTTTTCTAGTATATTTTTGACTCCTTTTCTTGAGTCTTTTTCTAACGTCTTCAAGTATTTCATTATATTCTTTTTCAGGCTGGTCATACACCCATGGTCGTTCCGGTTGCTGATTTAACATGAGGAAGTGTGGTGTTCTTTCCGTAGCTATGCTTGGGGTATGGTTGATGAAATTTTCTACCATTTCAAGTTTACTATGCCATGAAGTTTGATCATTGTGTACCAGGAGTCTGAGGAATTTAATCGTCTCTTGGACATACCTCTCACAGATGTTTCCTTGTGGATGTCGTATGGAACAATACGTGACTTTCACACCACGTTCTTCCCAATGCTGCCTAAAACGTTGGTTATCGAAGTAAGTTGCATTATCAACTAAAATTCTTTTTGGCTTAATAATTTCGTTACAGAAACGATCCAAAAATTCCAGCGAAATGTCCGTTGTACATGCTACCGTTGGATATAATTGGACAAATTTTGTGAAGGCATCAACTATGACGAAGATGTTATGAAACTCACTACTGGATATTAAATTACCGATATAATCAACAGCGACTAACTCCCCAGGTTGTTCTAGTTTTAAGCTTTGCACGATATTTTGGTTGTGAAAATTTTTAAATTTCCCCATTTGACATAATTCACATCGGTTAATGGTACGCTTTATAATGTTTAAATCCTTATGGCAGAAATAATTTTCCCTAAACATAAGCCATGTTTTCTTGATCCCAGCGTGTCCAAATTTTAAATGTAACGCGTTTGTAATTTTTACAGTGGTAGGTTCATCTACCACATATAATTCTAAATTTCTCACAGTTTTTATGATTACGTCATTCTTATATTTAAATGAATTAGTATTTTCTTGGTCGTTATTATCTAATTTAATTTTTAAGTTATCAAAACATTCATTTTCCTGAGCTAACAAAACATCCTGACGTGTAAACGGAATTTCGTCATCAACCAGTTGATTTAATGCAATTAAAATTTTTTTCGGCTTATTTACCGGGTTATCCTTTCTACTAAGCGCGTCTGCCACAATATTATTTTTGCCTTTAATGTGCACGATGTCGAATGAGTACTCCATAATGAGCAAGCTCCACCGATAAATTCTATTATTTGTGAATTTTGTACGCATTAAAAATGTCAACGCGGAGTGATCAGTGTGTATTTCAAAACGGTTGCCGATTAGGTAAAATTTTAATTTTGTGAGCGCAAACACGATGGCTAACATTTCTTTCTCGGACGTGGAATAATTAAGCTCCGATTTCTTTAAAGTTCGCGAAACAAAACTTATCGGTTCTTCCTCCCCGTCACGCATCTGTATTAGGGCTCCACCGACCGCAAAATGACTGGCGTCTGTCTTTAATATAAACTTTTCTTTAAAATTAGGATGTAGTAGTTTGACGTTCTCATATAGCGTATTTTTCATTTGCTCAAAAGCTTTCTGTTTATCATCGTCCCATTTCCATCTTACCGATTTCCTCAATAGCTCAAGTAACGGAACTGTTAAATTGGAATAGTTAGGTACGAACCTTTTATAATAATTCATTAACCCTAAAAATGATCTTAATGACTTTAAGTTAAATGGTCTACGGTAGTTTTTGATTTCTATTATTTTCCCATCATCTATCTTAATACCCTCGTTTGAAATTATGTAACCCAAATATTGAACTTGCGTCTTGTAGAACTCACATTTTTCTATGTTGAGCTTCAAGTCTGCGTCATTTAATGCTTTTAAAATTTTATCTAAGTGAACTTTATGAATTTCTTCATTTTCGCTGAAGATTATTATGTCATCAACATAGTGTGCACAAAAATGACTAAATTGGTTGAGAATGACTTGTAATGCACCGATGAGTGCTGCACTGCTGGTGGATAATCCAAATGGAACAACTCTAAAGATATACGTGTTACCATCTACGCTAAAACCTGTGTATTGTTGTGAGTCTTCATGCAATTTAATTAGCCAAAACGAATTTCTTAAGTCGAGTTTACTGAAAGTTTTTGATGATCCCAATTTTGATAACAATGACTCCATAGTTTCCGGACTCTCGAACTGAGGTTTTGTGACTGCGTTTAACCCCCTCGCGTCTAAACATAATCTTAAACTACCATCTTTCTTTTTAACAATAACGAGTGGGTTTAAATAAGCTGTCGGAGATTTTACTATGATGCCGTCATTTAGCATCTTTTGAATTTCTAATTGTACTTGGTGTTTGTAACATTGAGGGATAGGGTAAGTTTTACAGCGGAATAGCTTGTCCTTGATAATTTGCAGCTTGTGCACGTAATTTTTCGCGGTACCCGACTCCTGATTTATCAATGCATCGTATTTCGTGAATAATTTTATGACTTCGTGGGTGTAATTATTTGGACAATCTAATTTTATGTTTTTCAAATCCCCTTTGTTTTTATTTATTAACTGTGTATCCCAATTAACATTTCTTAAACCTTTTTCCCTGTCATAATTAACATAATTAACATTATACTCCCCTTCTATTAAATTTTCTACTAACATTTCCGGTTCATTCCCATTAGTGATTTGATTACCTAAATTGTTTGTCCAAGTGATCTCTTTGTTTAATATTTTTACTACTTTTCGTTCTGCATCAATGGTCATATTAAATTTATTAATTAAGTCGATTCCGAGTATGCATTGCATAGATAAGTTTTTAATTATTAAGATTGACTCTTTTACAATTACATCCCCTATTTTGATTGTTGCGAGTATGCTTTCATTCGCAGACGAGAACTTTTTCTGGTTTGGCGTTACCAAATTGACTATTTTAGTTTTTAAAATTAAATCTTTAAAATTTTCATAGTTTTTCGTGATTACCCCCTGATTTATTAATGAAATTTCTGCCCCTGTATCTATCAAACAATTTACCTGAACGTTATTAATATCTACCATTATGTATGGCAACAAGTCGAATTTATTTTCATTATTTAACCCCCCAGTATTTTCTATGCTTATAAACTCTTTGGGATGCTGGTAAGAGCTTATCTGCATATTCCTTGGCACGCCGTTTATTGAAAATCCTGTGGAGAAGATGCTTCTTCATCCACAGCAGGTGTCCTATTTATCGTAACACTATTAATCGGTCTGTTTTCTGTATTGGCTGACGTTCGGTTTGGATAACGTTCGTCACCCCCTTGTTGATTGTCTCGATCGTTTGTGTGATTGTCATAACTACGCCAATTTGACTCATACCTGCCTCCTCTCTGGAAACGTCCACGATAACCCTGATTATAATTTCGATTATTTCCGTAATAGTTACCTCTACCAAAATTACCTCTGTTGGAGTTGTATCCCGCATTGCGATTATCCTGACTATCCCGATTGTTTGCATTAAAATTATTATTAGCGCCCCTGCGCTTTTCAAAATTGTTGTACCCCGTATGATTATTATTATTATTTTGATTATAATTTCCCGATCTTTCATACCGGTTGTACCTGTTGTCCCGATTATAGCGGTTGTCATTCCCATTATTGTAGTGAGTACGTTGGTTATTTGAGTCGTGTTGCCCCCCTGAATAATTATTGAAATTTCTAGTTGCGTTATTATAACTTGGCCTATTGGCTCTCTCGTCCATGTTAACCGCATCCGTTCTCCTTAACAATTTTGACAATTCTGAGATTGTGTTAATATTTTCAAGAGCTACCCGGTTGATTATGTCTTGGCAAAAATGATTGGCTAAGTGCTCTACGATTTCTTCCTCGGAGACTTCCGGTTCAAGTTGCGTTACCTCGTTAATAATGTTTTCCGCGTAATCATTGCGGCGACCGTACCCTTTAAATTTGCCGTTCATTAACTCGTTGCGTATTCGCCCCTGAGCTTGCTTGTCCCAATAACGATCTAGAAATAGTTTTTCGAAACCGACAAAATCTTCAAATTTATCTTGCACACATCCGAACCATTTTTTAAAAGCATTACCACCCATCATTGAGCAGATGCAATTTTTGAATTTGTTCACATCACGGATGTGACTTGTGCTGCGATTCGCGTATTTGATGAATTGTTTAGGGTTGAAGTCCCCTTTTTCGTAGAACTTTATTGCTTGCCCGTTGTTTGTCGGCCACGTAATGTCTTGTAGAGCCGATAAAGTTATTGAACTGTTTGTGCTTTCACATTTTATTTTTACGTTTTCTTCCAGTAATTTTAGTTTTTCACCCTGATCATTTAATTTCAGGTCTACCCGATTTTCTAATTTACACACCTCTTGACTCATAACCGTTTTTGAATTTTCTATTTTCGTGTCGATTTCTTTTTCCAGTATAATTTTATCCTTAATTTCTGATAGTTCTTCACCTAGTTCATATACCTTTTCTTCTACCCTTATTACATTTTTATTTGTGTTATTGACCTCATCCGAAAATTTGCCTTCAATTTCTATTTTTAATTTTCGTAAACTAATATTAAAATCCTCTGCGCCTTTCTTGATTAAATTTTCTAATCTGTTACTTGATTCTTTCGCTTTATCATTCAACTCCTTTCTGGTTTCTTGTATTATTTCTTTTAATTCCTTCTTGGATTCTTCTGCTTTCTGGTCATTTTTAATTAATCTTTCTTCTGTGTTTGTCGCAGTTTTGCACAACGCCGCTAGCATCTCTTGTATTATTTGCATTTCTGATTTATTTTCCACCTTAGGTGTTTCGTCAACATCTAATTGGATTAACATTTCACTTCCTGTAGCTTCTTCGGTTATCGATACACCCTCCTCTGACGTTTCTTCCTCCTTTTCCGTTTCTATGTCTTCTGTACCCTCATTCGCTACTTCCGGATTCTTCTTTTCATACCTCAACGTCCTATCAGATTTTTCTGCCATTTTGATTTATGTTTTAAATATTTATTCAAATTAATTTTAAGGAAATAGTTATTAAGTGAATTATGACGTATTTTTAATTTTAGTAATAAGAATATTTTTAATTTTAGTTTTAAGAGAATTTTTAGTTTTAATGTTAATGTTGTAAATAATTTTAATGAAATTTTTCGTTGTAACTAACCTATCTGGTATTTTTAGTTATAATAACCTAATTTTACATGTGGTGCGAGGTTACTCGAGGTGACTCGTGCCTCCACGTTGTGACGCCAAAATATGCAATGTACTGACGTAGCCTCACGTTGGGCTAGCCAAAATATGTAGTAAGCTTTGACTCCTAATACTGCCACACGTTGGGCTTCAAAAATATGCTCTGAATAACCCTCGCTAATGGGGTTACACGTTATATTATTGATGTTTGTACGAGTGTACAGAAATGTACCCCGTCAATGGAAATGTATGTGAAATTTAGTAAATACAAATAAATGGAAATAATATGCCTCGGCTTAGCTGGTTCGTAGTGCATGTGTCTTACCTTGTACAGGGTGAGTTCGTTCCGTGACCAATACTGTAAATAAATTTATGGGCGCGGAACAGGTCAAAATAAATATCCTTCGTTACAAAAATAATAATGTTTTTATTGAGCACAAAAATGTAATTATAAAGGTTTTGTTGTATTAAAAAGTTCTATTATTAAATCTAATTATCAAAATTCTGAACGTTAAATAAAGAAAAACACGTGTCGTATGGAGTCCGAAAATTTCACTTAGTTATTTTAAAATTGTACTTGAATGTGCACGTTACCTTAGAAAAATACAGGAATCTTTTCGTTACTTGTACTGGAGATGGTACAATTGCGCACCAAAGTTCACTCGATGGGTTTATTACCATGAAAAGGTTCCCAGTTGCAGTTTGTTGACCTCGTTTTGTGTCGATTTTTAATTCTTCAGAAATATTCTCAATCCTTTACGTTTTTCAACTTATTTTTAGTTTTACGTAGGTAAGTAATTAATTTGCTGATTTTTACACTAGTATTTTATACCTTCACCAATTATTTTCACTATAAAATTAATTTTTATTAGGACGATCAAAATTTGCCACCATTACGTGTGAAATCTAACACAAGGACCTCTTCGATTGTTTTTAATTTTTCTATCTCGAAATTCATCGCAATCTCGATGTTTGTGTAGACGCATTTTATTGGTTGATCGGAAAAATCAATATTATCGAAAGTTTCACAGTACAGGTATGGATTAAGCCAATTGTGACTCGTTGAAATTTTATAAGTAAAATTTTTATATTTTCAGATTGGATTGACTTCTTCCTAAGTGCTTCGTGGTTGAATAAATAAAGATGCTGGACATGAAATTTCCATTCACAGTTCATTAACTTGTGACACGTCGAACTCACGTAATGATTTTAAGAACTTATTTAAATTTAACGCTAACATAAATTTTTACATTAATCAATTAATTAACAAAATTCTAACTTTTGAAATACCTTTCTTATCACTAAGCAATCTTTCATTTACTATAAATAAACATTTTTCAACAAAGAAAATTATTAAATGTTACATTTAAAATTTTTTTTATTCAAACCTGCTTTATGTCCTTTTTTACAAATCATTTGACTTTGAACTAAATTTCTTGGTATCGGACGAAGTTTTTCTGATTACGTTGATAAGTCACATGCTTTATTAATAACAACATTTTCCCGAATCTTAAATAACGTACTTCCATTGACGTGGTATCTCGATATCGCAATATGTTAGAATCACTCTATGATTCTTCGAATTAAAACACTGGATAACCGTTAATACTTCAATTTATTTTCTTTCAAAAAAACTTAACTACTAAACTTACTTTTTACTTTGGGTTATCATGTTGGAGCAGGTTACCAACTTGATAATTTAGATAAAAGCAAGTTTACACATTTGATAATTTAGATAAAAGCAAGTTTACACATTTGATAATTTGTTTGTTTCAAACGTCCTGATATTGGTCAGGGTCGGCTCTTGTATAATTTCCATCTTGTTGATCAGTGTTGTCCAGGTATTAATCAGGGTCGGCTTTCGTAGGATTTCATTGCTTCTAACACGGCCATCCTGCGATTGTTACGTCCTCGTAACTAGTTTTCGGTGAATTCATGGCGTCCATTGATTTCTTGTCCATCAGCGTATTTCTACCAACATTATTCCATTCGTGGCGGTCTTGCGTGTCTAGCTGATGCGGGTGTATTCAGATACTGATCAGGGTCGGCTTTTGTATGGTTTTCGTTGCTTTTAACACGGCCATCCTGCGATTGTTACGTCCTCGTCACTGTTTTTGGTGAAAACCTGTTAATGAAATTAATTAATCTAGCTGGCACGGGGCTCCCCCGGTCGTTATCTTCGCTGGCCCGGGGCTCTCCCCGGGAATTATTTTCGTTGGCCCGGGGCTCTCCCCGGGCATCATTTTCGTCGGCCCGGGGCTCTCCCCGGGCATTATTTTCGTTGGCCTGGGGCTCTCCCCGGGCATCATTTTTGCTGGCCCGGGACTCTTCCCGGGCATCATTTTCGCTGGCGCGGGGGACTCCCCCGGCCGTCATCTTCTTATTAAAAATAAAAACAGTCATCATTTTTTTTTCATCAAATAAAAACAGAAAGAAGACCATCATTTTCGTTCGCTTGTGTTCTCATACCATTTAAATCTTATTACCACTAAGGGTAGCAACATGAATTTCATTGAGACCAAAATCATTGAATGTAATTAAGACCAAAAACAAATTTTATTATCACCAAGGGTAGAACCATGAATTTCATTGAGACCAAAACCATTGAATGCAACTAAGACCAAAAATAAATTTTATTACCACCAAGGGTAGAACCATGAATTTCATTGAGACCAAAACCATTGAATATAATTAAGACCAAAAACAAACTTTATTACCACCAAGGGTAGAACCATGAATTTCATTGAGACCAAAACCATTGAATGCAACTAAGACCAAAAATAAATTTTATTACCACCAAGGGTCCACCATGAATTTCATTGAGACCAAAACCATTGAATGCAACTAAGACCAAAAATAAATTTTATTACCACCAAGGGTAGAACCATGAATTTCATTGAGACCAAAACCATTGAATATAATTAAGACCAAAACAAACTTTATTACCACCAAGGGTAGAACCACGAATTTCATTGAGACCAAAACCATTGAATGCAACTAAGACCAAAAATAAATTTTATTACCACCAAGGGTAGAACCATGAATTTGTCACCGTTAAGGGTGGTCTTTCATAACTCTACACCGTTAGGGGTGTACCGTGAACTCGTCACTAAATAAATTTCATAATAACCCAACTTACAGATCCTGCTTTTCGTGTACTTCTAGCGTTTACTTCAAATATTCGAATCCCTGTTCCACGGTTTCGGAGGCGATCATCACGTCATCTAGATAAACCTGTGCTGTTGAATCTTTTAAATTTCCCAGTAGTTACAGCTTGCGGTATCTGGTCGCAAGTAGAGTCCAATAACTTCTGTATTTTGTTTTTCCAGTTCTCGTCCAATCGTGACCATTTATTTTCATTCTGTATACTTCGTATCTTTGGTTCTGTTACCAATCAATGCGTCTACACCAGGGATGGTGTCATCCGGTTCCATGATTAAATCGACTTCAACTGTAGCTTCTTGAAGGGTTACATATAATCGGCAACGTCCAATTGTTTCCACATTTTAACTGAATCTTTTTAACACTTCAATAATTGATTTGGGAAGTTCATACCAAGATCATACACAAAATTATCCCAATTCCTGGTAAACGGTTTCCATCCATCGAAAAATGTCTTGCCATTTCCTTGGATAGATCATTATATAGTCAGATACTTGCGCTAGTTCCTTTAAGTCGTTTATTTGTTTGATCAATTCGTATGTCAAAAACTTGCTTTTGTCGCTCGATCAGCTATAATTTCTTAGGTTTTCCAATTCGTTCAACAATTTCTGTAATCGATAATTCCATTCCTCGTCCATTCCTGACATTTCATTTCGTACTTCCTCAGTGCGGCATACGATTGGTGTTGCCTGATCTCGCAGTACATTCTAGCGCCTTGTGACCAACCTGATCACAGATAAAACATTTTCCAGAATATGGGGCCTTCGTTCCAAGTTTAGTGCGTTTGTCTGATCTTTCGTAATTATCGTATTATTGTCTATGGCGTTTTGGAAATGGTCTATCTATTTCGTTTCCACGTTCTGGTCTGAGCTGGTTAAGTAACAACATGAGTTCCTCCTGGGTTTTTGGTCGTTGTAATCGTAGCTGTTCTCGTAGATTTCTTGAAGTTATTCCACCAATTACAGACGACACAATTTTCTCCCATATCAAGCTTGGTTCGTATCGGTATAGGCTGCTGCGTATCTTTTTCATTGCGTATTCATTCAAATTGCTAAATTCGTCGCATTTCATATTGGCGGCTAGTAGCAATTTCGTGTCCCATGTAATATCATCAAACTAATCCAGTTTCTAACAGCCGGTCTCCAACCATCATAAAACATTCTCGCTCTCCCTTGGAGGGCTTCGCTGGTTTTTAGGATCATAATCTGGTCGTTAATATTTAGGCTTGTTCTGATTGCGTTCACGTCTTCCAACCATTCCTTCATAGAATAATCATTTCGATCCGGATGAAACTTTGACAGACTGAATTCAAGTTTTTCCCGGGAGGAATCCTTGATTTCGGCTGATCGGATTCCGATAAGTTCTTTGATGAATTGGCACAAATCGTTATTGGTTATTTGGTCGGCCATTTTTAAGATAATTAGTGCAGAATAATAGAAAAATATAGAAGAAACAAGGTGGAACTCGCTTTAGCGGCAGTTCTTAGGCTTCTATACAGCTACCTTTCTGGTGTGGAAAGTTGTTATTATCTGGTTATTTTTGATCGCCATATAATGTAACACCACATAATCAGATAATCTGCACCAATTAAATTTTTTGCGATTGGTAATTATCATTTACTATATAAGTAATAACAATCAAACTTTTCCATTCTATTAGAAATTTTACTTCTCTGTAATGTATGGTCCTTTTTTTGAGGTGGACCAATCCTCTCCTTTCTCTTTTATTTATAACTTAACTTCACTAACCACATCAATAAAAAATTATTTTTTCACATCAAAGTAAAACAAGTAGTTTATATAGGGAGACCTCTTCGAAAATATCTTTAACTTAGTAAATTTCCTTCGAACATTTGGGTATTTATAAATTGCATTAGCGAATCGAAGCAACGGATTAACAGATTAACGCAATACTATATAGACGAAGTATTTAAAATATAACAACGTATCAGTTGATCAACGTTATGATTGGCTCTGAAACATGCCGACGGACACGAAGCCAGACCATAAAGCTTCTTTCTATACCTTGTATAGAAGCCTAAAAGTAGCGCACTGGCTACCCAGTTCTTAGACCTCTATACACACAGAGTATTTCCAACACGATTTGAAACGCTCTGTATGATTTTGAATTATGCGGACGGACAGACGGACAGACAGACGGACACGGAGCCAGATCATAAGGCTTCTTGCTATACTTTGTATAGAAGCCTAAAATGAAGAGAAAAAAAATTATTATCTGTTTTGATACTTATCCGTTGGTTCAACGTGGGTTTAATCGATCGCACTTCTGATGTTAGAATCACTCTATGATTCTTCGAATTAAAACACTGGATAACCGTTAATACTTCAATTTATTTTCTTTCAAAAAAACTTAACTACTAAACTTACTTTTTAGGCTTCTATACAAAGTATATTAGGCTTCTATACAAAGTATAACAAGAAGCCTTATGATCTAGCTCCGTGTCCGTCTGTCTGTCCGTCTGTCTGTCCGTCCGTCTGTCCGCATAATTCAAAATCATATAGAGCGTTTCAAATCGTGTTGGAAATACTCTGTGTGTATAGAGGTCTAAGAACTGGGTAGCCAGTGCGCTACTTTTAGGCTTCTATACAAAGTATAACAAGAAGCCTTATGATCTGTCTCCGCGTCTGTCCGTCCGTCCTTATAATTCAAAATCATACAGAGCGTTTCAAATCGTGTTGGAAATACTCTGTGTGCATAGAGGTCTAAGAACTGGGTAGCCAGTGCGCTACTTTTAGGCTTCTATACAAAGTACGATATAACAAGAAGCCTTATTTAGGCTTCTATACAAGGTATAGAAAGAAGCCTTATGGTCTGGCTTCGTGTCCGTCCGCATGTTTCAGAGCCAATCATAACGTTGATCAACTGATACGTTGTTATATTGTAAATACTTCGTCTATATAGTATTGCGTTAATCTGTTAATCCGTTGTTTCGATTCGCTAATGCAATTTACAAATACGCAAATGTTCGAAAGAAATTTACTAAGTTAAAGATATTTTCAAAGAGGTCTCCCTATATAAACTACTTGTTAGGCTTCTATACAAAGTATAGCAAGAACCCTTATGATCTGGCTCCGCGTCTGTCCGTCTGTCTGTCCGCAT
This sequence comes from Podabrus alpinus, assembly GCA_932274525.1. Classification (NCBI taxonomy): domain Eukaryota; kingdom Metazoa; phylum Arthropoda; class Insecta; order Coleoptera; family Cantharidae; genus Podabrus; species Podabrus alpinus. Next base: position 80,824,527 of record OW026452.1, read on the forward strand.
AATTCAAATCTAATCAGAACCTTCGAAATTGTGATTGTGACCGCAAAAATTTAATTAGTGCAGATTATCTGATATTACATTATAATAATATGGCGACCAAAAATAACAACCTTTTTTTCAATGCAGACCAAATATAAGTTATATTTTATTTACATAATTTTTCACCTATATAGGAAATTTAAATACGTTGTTACGTTGATATGATGATACGTTGATACGATGATACGTTGATACGATGATACGTTGATACGTTGATCCGGTTTTATTGTAACCACAGCAGTGGCTTGATGTGATTGGTGAAGTTAAGTTGTAAATAAAAGAGAAAGATTAGGATTGATCGACCTTAAGAAATGGATCGTACATTACAGAGAAGTAAAGTTCCGGATGGAATGGAAAAGTTTGCTTATTATTGATTATACTAGATGATACCCCGTCCGAGGACGGGCAGCTAGAAGGACGGGCAGCTACCCAAGGTCATATGGCTTTTGGATTGCACTGAGAGCTTTCCTTAATCTTCATTCAACTTAAGTTACCTTGGGTAGCTGCCCGTCCTTCTAGCTGCCCGTCCTCGGACGGGGTATCATCTAGTTTAAAATAAGTAAAAAAATTTTAAATATTGATTAAGTTTAATTTAATTTAAAAAAATATATGTAAGTTTTTTGTTTATTTATTTAATGTTGTTCTCATTTCTTATTATAAAAGGCCAAGTCCTTCCTTCCTTCTGTCTGTCCCACGGAAATAGACGAAGCAAACCGAACCGAACGCATAACGGATAATTTCATAACCAATCGGATGAACGTATCATCGTATCAACGTATCATCGTATCATCGGATCAACGTATCATCGGATCAACGTATCAACGTATTTAAATTTCCTATATAGGTGAAAAATCTCTTATTATAAAAGGCCAAGTCCTTCCTTCCTTCCTTCGGTCTGTCCCACGGAAATACCCGAAGCAAACCGAACCGAACGCATAACGGATAATTTCATAACCAATCGGATGAACGTATCATCGTATCAACATATCATCGTATCATCGGATCAACGTATCATCGGATCAACGTATCAACGTATTTAAATTTCCTATATAGGTGAAAAATCTCTTATTATAAAAGGCCAAGTCCTTCCTTCCTTCCTTCGGTCTGTCCCACGGAAATACCCGAAGCAAACCGAACCGAACGCATAACGGATAATTTCATAACCAATCGGATGAACGTATCATCGTATCAACGTATCATCGGATCAACGTATCGCATGGGACCGAGCGTCAGCAGCTTGCCGCGCTTGAGTTTCTTCTAAAGTTTCACGTTGTTGACGTATCGCATGGGACCGAGCGTCAGCAGCTTGCCGCGCTTGAGTTTGTTCCAAAGCTTCACGTTGTCGACGTATCGCATGAGACCGAGCGTCAGCTTGTCGCTGTGATCGAAGCTGTTTTTCTGTGTTATTAGCTCTTGTACGTGCTTTTCTCTCACGATTCAATCGCCGTCGCTTTGCAGCAGGATTTTCAAAATTTTCATTATCCATTATGGAAGTTCACATAATGCTTTTTTGGAAATAGCTGTCCTATATAGACAAAATGATACGATGATACGTTGATACGATGATACGTTGATACGATGATCCGATGATACGTTGATCCCATGATACGTTGTGCGTTCGGTTCGGTTCGGTTTGCTTCGGGTATTTCCGTGGGACGGACAGAAAGAAAGAAAGACTTGGCCTTTTATAATAAGAGATAGTAAATGATAAATACCAACCGCAAAAATATATTTAGTGCAGATTATCTATTAGGCTTCTATACAAAGTATAGCAAGAAGCCTTATGATCTGGCTCGGTGTCTGTCCGTCTGTCCGCATAATTCAAAATCATACAGAGCGTTTCAAATCGTGCTGGAAATACTCTGTGTGTATAGAGGTCTAAGAACTGGGTAGCCAGTGCGCTACTTTTAGGCTTCTGTACAAAGAATAACTAGAAGCCATATTTAGGCTTCTATGCAAGGTATAGAAAGAAGCCTTATGGTCTGGCTTCGTGTCGGTCCGCATGTTTCAGAGCCAATCATAACGTAGATCAACTGAAACGTTGTTATATTGTAAATACTTCGTCTATATAGTATTGCGTTAATCTGTTAATCCGTTGATTCGATTCGCTAATGCAATTTATTATTATTACAGGTTAGATGATGTTTTGTATTGCTTTCATCAGAATCAAAATCGAAATCGGAAAAGTCGCTGCTAGAATAATTGCTTGAGTTGTTCATGTTTATAAATTAGTGGTACTTGCTATATCGATTCCTTTTCAAAAGTATTACCTAAATTTTAAATACAAAGTGTAACCTATATAGTAAATTGTTGATCCTTTGATACGTTGATACATTGATACGTTGATACATTGATACGTTGATACGTTGATACGTTGATACGTTGATACGTTGATACGTTGATACATTGATACGTTGATACATTGATACGTTGATATATTGATACGTTGATACATTGATCCGCTGATCTGTTGATCTGTTGATCCGTTAATCTGTTTATCCATTTATTGCATTATCTGCTTATCCGTTATTTGTATTTTTATCTTTTGAACAATATATCCACACCGTTAAGAAATTGTATGTAAAATTACAATCATTAGCAACTTTGTGACCAATTTTTCTTCAGCATAGTGCGAAATCATATCTTTCTTCAGTATTTATCACATCGAAAGTCAGCAATTATGGTACAATCTATATTACGAATGTAACTTATATACCATGCTTTAAAAATAATATTTTCGAAGCATGTTATATCACGTTACTTGGTTCGGACGATGCTATTTTAGGGTTTTGATATCATAGATATCAAAAAACTAATATTTTTTAATCAAAATCAAATTAATTAAAAAAAAATCTTGTAGCTGGTGTGTTATGGTAGTGTTATATCTACGAGGGCTGGGAAATCGAGTATTCGAATACTCGATTCTAGGTAATTTGTTCGACAGCGTTATGTGCGACAGAAATTTGTTTGAAAATGCCCTGTCGATTAAATGTTCAGTCGTACAAATGCTGAGTTGGACGAATTTCTCTCGAACAAATTACCAACTACGGCATATTCAAACATTCGAATATCCCACTAATATTTAAGTGTTTTACTAGGTTTAAGATGATAATTTCATTATTAATAATTAATTTTAATATTATTAATAATAATTATTAATTTAACACAAGCGGCCTGCCGGTGTCGCGAGTAAACAGTCGACTAGTCCAGACGTGTTTTTGTTTTTCCAAGCAAAAATGTAATCACTAATCAGTGACATTTACAGCCGTATTCACCAAGCTCTGTTAAGTTGCTAACAGAGAGTCAAGTCAATAACAGTCTGTTAATGTGTATTATTTGTATTCACCAATGACTTTTAGCAGTTACCAGTCTGTCAAGTCGCCTGATAAGTTAACAGAGCAATATTGGGCTGTCAACATAGGTAACAGACTGATAAGTAATATTTTTATGTGTCAATATTGTAGGTTATAATTATTATTGACATTTGTTTTTGGTATGTATTTAAGGTTAACTTTTTTCCGCGAAATCAGTTAAAGCTAGTTTTACACGGTTTTACCGACAAAAATTCTAGTTACTTTTAGGCTTCTATACAAAGTATAACAAGAAGCCTTATGATCTGTCTCCGCGTCTGTCCGTCCGTCCTCATAATTCAAAATCATACAGAGCGTTTCAAATCGTGTTGGAAATACTCTGTGTGCATAGAGGTCTAAGAACTGGGTAGCCAGTGCGCTACTTTTAGGCTTCTATACAAAGTATAACAAGAAGCCTTATGGTCTGGCTTCGTGTCCGTCCGCATGTTTCAGAGCCAATCATAACGTTGATCAACTGATACGTTGTTATATTTTAAATACTTCGTCTATATAGTATTGCGTTAATCTGTTAATCCGTTGCTTCGATTCGCTAATGCAATTTATAAATACGCAAATGTTCGAAAGAAATTTACTAAGTTAAAGATATTTTCGAAGAGGTCTCCCTATATAAACTACTTGTTTTACTTTGATGTGAAAAAATAATTTTTTATTGATGTGGTTAGTGAAGTTAAGTTATAAATAAAAGAGAAAGGAGAGGATTGGTCCACCTCAAAAAAAGGACCATACATTACAGAGAAGTAAAATTTCTAATAGAATGGAAAAGTTTGATTGTTATTACTTATATAATTAGTAAATGATAATTACCAATCGCAAAAAATTTAATTGGTGCAGATTATCTGATTATGTGGTGTTACATTATATGGCGATCAAAAATAACCAGATAATAACAACTTTCCACACCAGAAAGGTAGCTGTATAGAAGCCTAAGAACTGCCGCTAAAGCGAGTTCCACCTTGTTACTTTGGGTTATCATGTTGGAGCAGGTTACCAACTTGATAATTTAGATAAAAGCAAGTTTACACATTTGATAATTTAGATAAAAGCAAGTTTACACATTTGATAATTTGTTTGTTTCAAACGTCCTGATATTGGTGATCTTGTTGATCAGTGTTGTCCAGGTATTAATCAGGGTCGGCTTTCGTAGGATTTCATTGCTTCTAACATATATAAGGAAATTTTCTTTTTGCGCTCGGTTTAGGATTTAAATTTTTGCTAATAAAAATTTTGTTATTGAAAATTCATTATTGTGAATGCGAAGATGTTATTCGATAATCTACTCTATATTCAAATTATAAACTATAAATTTGAATTATACACGTGGTGCCGATTTTTCGTGTCGATTTTTGGTGTCGATTTTTGGTGTCGGTTTTTGGTGTCGGTTTTTGGTGTCGATTTTTGCGAGGTAACGACCGTAAAAACATGTTCCATGTTAAAAAAATGCACGGTCGTCGAGCCAACCGCATGCCCGACAAAATTTGTAGATACATTTTTTCTCGTAAAATGGACCGGTTTCGAGTAATCGTGATATACAAATTAAAAAACGGCAAATTTTAAAAATTCATTAAATTTACATTTTGACGTCTCACATAATTTCGGTGAATTCGATTGGTCCGTGCTAATGAAATTTTGATGGAGCAATAATATGGAGGCCGCAGGCTGACCCGTATTCTTAAAATCCGGTGGGAGGCCCGTTGCGTCTTAAAAATTAAAGATCGGCCGCTAAATAAGAGCGCTACAGACGTCCAAAGTTTTTACACAATTTTCACTTAAATGGGTCTCTCACAAAGAAACGACGGATAATTTAGAAAAAGCAATCGGAGCTTCGGATAACGGTCTTTAATTTAGCACATGACGACGGTTGACGAAAAACGACAAATAACGGCAGCATTTGCAAATTAGTGTCGTCGTCAAAATTGAAAATCAAAATCGGAGGCGATTTCGGGCAAAATTTAAAATATGCAAAATGTGTATTTTCGTTGCAAAGCAAATTTTTTTCGAGAAAATTTCATTCGACATTTTCGATTTATATTTGTCTCCTCGACGTATTAAGGGCAAAAAAATTTTTATTTTCCAAATTGCAGTAAACATTTCGCCCTTTTACCACGTCAAATATTGAACCAATAAAATGTAAATTTTATTCTCTATAAGATTTATAGAAGTCATTTTCGTAATAAAGTCAACTGGTAAGGAAATATTGCGTAGAAATATTTTGTTTTCGCCATTTTTTTAAAGATGGCGGCACTTCCAGGGCGTCGCCTAGGTTGCCAACTCAAGAGTTTTTATTAGGACGCCAAACCTTTAAACACATCCAAAATTCAGAACCCCTTGACCATTTTTAGGAAACTCTTCTTTTCATAATTTCGAGAATGTCGTTAAAATCTTTTAAGTGGTTTTAATTTTTTTAACGAGTTATAATATGATAACAATATAGCTGAAATAGAAGTTTGTTTACAATATTTTGCCGAAAAACATCATTTTCACTCCTTCATAAATAATTTCAACTTTAGATGAAGAATTTGGCAAGAACCTCAAGGTTCCGAGAGGACGTTTTTTAGTATGTTAATGTACGAACAATTACCTAACGAAATCCGTCGAAAAATCGCAGAAAACCGATTTTGGATTTATTTTTCGCAATTTTCTTACACTAATGAAAGGCGTACTGGAGAAGAAGTCGATCAGTCAGTCTAAGCGATAAAATTAAACAATTAGAACCCACCTATTACTACATCAGAATACAACGATACTACGAAAGGTTGATTAGTTCCACCTAATTGCTTCACAGATTTTGTTTGATTCCTTATAAAGCCTTAATGGTTATGCCATTCCTGATCAATTTCGAAGACTTGATTCTGGTTTGAAGTTCTTACAATACGATAGCGGGGTAGATGATATTGAACGAATTTTAATATTTGCGACAGATGCTGCTATCGAAGACCTAAAATAATCAAATGGTTGGGCTGGTGAGTCCTAGTAGCGAAATGTCCTGGTAGCGAAATGTCCAGGAACGAAATGACCGGGCACGATATGTCCGGGCACGAAATGTGCCGTAGCGAACGGTCCGGTCACCATTAAAAGTTACTCACTCCTGATGAAACGTTACCATGGGATTGTTCAAAAATAACAATAGTCGATTAGGTTTTGTTTCATAAATTCGTTTTCTTGGATTCGTTAAATTTCGCACTTATGAAGTTTTTGGTAATATTCGCACACAATTTTTTATTGTTTATTTACAAAAATCGATAATTTTAACCACGTGATTGTTTTCAGGCGACCCGACGATTTAAATTGTCTTGGACGGAAACCTCCCGTTTTGAAGTAAACTTTCCTAATATTATTGTTTGCTAACATTAATTAATTATATCTAACCTTAATACTAACATGTTTATATTTATTATTTACAAATGTATTAAAAAAACTTTATTAATCAAATTCAAAGTTTCTGCACTTTTACCTGTGACGATGTTCGCATTTTATGTCTTTTAAATTATGTCGTGGCTGAATAACATTGCAGTACATCCAGAGGTTCCATTGCAATCACCGGCAAGCGATAATACTGGACCTCAGGACAGTATTGCAAGTTTTTCTCTGAACTAAAGTATAGCCCAATGTATATTATACTTATTAATTAAATTAGTAAAATATTCAAGTATTCGCGATTACAGCTAAGTGAAGCGACGTCTGGCGAAAGAAATGTTAACTCGCTAAAACGGGCATTGTTATAAGTTTAAATGTGCATCTAGTGCATGTTTATGGCCGGTATTAACGTTAAATATTGCTTCTAAATGCTTGTGTTTGAAAATTCCTCCGAAATTAATTTGTTATTAGGCAAACGACAAAATGAATACAGGTAAATCAAAATCAAGAGCGTTTTGTTGTGTTCACGGATGTAATTCTAGCGCTAGAAAGAATTCTGACCTTAGTTTCCACAAGTTTCTCATGAAACGAAAATTCAAAGTGAAATGGACAAATCCGTTGGGTGAGGTGGAAGTAATTTATAGCAGAAAAGCGTGGATGAAAAGCTTCAAAATGGGAAAGGAGCCTACAAAATACATGGTTGTGTGCAGTAAACATTTCAAACCAGAAAATTATTATTCACCAGGTTAGTAAAATTGTAGTTGTTGAGGACAGATGTGTTTCAATTAGAAGTTTACAGGTTTTGAGTAGATCTTATTATGAGCATTTATTTTTTAGGTCACCCCACAAAAAAGAAAACTCTTAAAAGGGACTGGAACCAATTGAACGACGTCTTGAAATACCTCTACACATCGAAATTCCTGAGACATCATTTACCGATCACCAATCAGCAATGAGTTCTGTGTCGACACAAGTAACAAGTGGTGATTTCGTGGCTCATTTTTTAAGCTACATTAATACTGAACAAGTATTGAATACTTTGTGTGGTATTCCCACATTTGACATTTTAAACTTTTTATGCGATGAAGTTAGTGCCATTGTAGTTGATAAAAGACTGCACAAATTAACTATAAAAGAAACTGTAAGTACTTGCAAGAAAATTTTTGTAGAAACGCTTGCAGCATTGGCAAAAGTTTTGAAATGTGCGATTCCCTGGCCAAGCAAAACTAAAATCAAAAATAAAACACCAAAATGTTTCCAAAATTTTGAAAATGTTAGGATCGTTTTAGATTGCACCGTGGTGGATTGCACCGAAATTCCGATTCAAAAACCCAAGTGCTTAGCTTGTAGGATAAAATTATATTCGCATTATAAGTCTGGTTTGACTCTGAAATTTATGACTGGTGTGACTCCAGCTGGTTTAATAACCTTCACAAGTCTATGTTATGGAGGAAAAACATCAGATAAGGCGATTTTCGAAGATAGCAAAATAATGAACTTGCTTGAAGAGGGAGACTCTGTCATGGTTAACAAAGGGTTTCTCATTAATTCCTTATGCTTTCAAAAAGGAGTTAAAGTAATTCGTCCGCCTTTTTTAAGGAGTGAGAAGCAATTCTCCAAGGAGGAAGCTTTGTTGAACAAAGAGATCGCTCGTGCTAGAGTACACATAGAAAGGTCTAGCCAGCGTATTAAATTAAAAAAGTTTTTTAATGGTAGATGCGAGTTTTCATATTTAAATGTTGTAAATGAAGCTTTTACTGTGGTATGCGGTTTAGTTAATTTATGCTCTCCTATATTGGCAAATGATAAATTTTGATTAAGTGCATAGTAATAAAGACAATACTTTTCAATTAAAAATTGTTTAATTTACAAATTTCAGGAAGAAGAAAACTGAAGTACTTTGTTTTTAATGTTGGTAAAAAAGTTGCTAGGAAATCATGATTAACATGAATAGAAAAAACAAGTATTGAGTTATCTTTGCTACAATAAATAATGAAGTCGCAAACTTCCACATTCAATATTACCATCCCTAATTGTATTTGGCCGTAATAGGAATGTTTTTGCTTTAACTCGTACATCTGTGATTCATCATTAAAAACCAAATAATCCAAAGTTGGCAGGAGGTCTTCAATGGTTAAATTGCGGCCCTCGAATGGGCATTTAATTTCAATGAGCTTGACAGGTCTCCCAATCTCAACAACAACACCATCGTGGCTAAAACCTAGCGATGGGTTCATCTCGCTGACAACTAGACCACACTCGAAAACGTTGCATTTTAAAAGTTGACGGTATGCATCTCTGGCAAATGGTTCATATTTCTTTCCGTGTTCCACATATTTATTTGTGAATTCCTTGGGAAGGAACAAACTCTTTGTTTTTTCACTCCAATTATTTCCTTTATTAATGTTACTCGTAGTAGATTTTGATTTAAAACTCACACAGACGGTATAATTTATCTCAGAAAATGTGTCAACTGAGCTGTGCCAAATTGCAAGTACATTTTTGCCAGAAATAAACTGCACCGTGCATAATAGCGTTCTTCAAAGTTCATAACATTCTGTTAAAAATTAAATTAAAATTTACAACTCACCAGTAATTCTATATTTTCTTACTTGCAGCCAATCATCCTTTCTTATCTTCTCACATAACTCCAAGCGGTTGAGACATACAATTTTCTCGGTGTAAAATATCCTACAACAAGATTGTGGAGTATCTATTTCAAATTTACACAACTCCTCCATATAATGTCCTTCGCTTTGTAATACATATTTAATTTGTTCATCGACAAGGTCTTCTAGGAACTCAATTTCCACTTTGTTTCCACTTTACCTGCTACAATATATTAAAACTGCAACTGCGTGCTTACAGCATTCCGATGCCCCAGCTTTGCAGGAACAAAAAAACTTAGATATCAACAAGCTTGTTTTGTGGTGCAGACAAAGCTGTAGTTTGTAAAACTAAGCTATAAATATGATGGAATCCGTCGTTACTAGGCGTTTTTCCACACAATACAACGTACTTAGCGTTTGCCAAAGCTTCACCCTGACAAAAGTTTCCAGCCTCAGAACTCCCACAGAATTACAAAATATTGTTTATTGTTAATTGTTTATTCATATTTAGATATTATTTAAACACAAACGAATATAATAAACAAACCACAACACGTTTCTGAACCCGTTAATGTGCATATAATAACCTTGCTTATGATGGCAAAACATAGAACTACCCGTTTTGAGCGGCCATTTTGAATATTTGGTCACGTGATTTTCCTTAATCGAGATCGCGAATAAGTAACAGATAAAAATTGTTTTTATTGTTAATTAAACTCGTATTCAGTCCACTACCATTCTCAGTGGACTGTGTAGTACAATGCAAAGAATAGTACAATGATACCACTCCTCCTTCCCAACATGGTAACATGGAGGTGGTAAACGCGGGAACGTTTGAAACAAAAATAACCTCGAGACTACTTATGCAAGGACGATCTCCTGCTTTTATCAAACGCCACTATGCAGAAGAATGTCAAATTAGCTGCGGAGATTGACACTCGCTCCGCTGCGCTTCGCTTGTGCAATCTCCTTGCTAAAACCTATACTCGCTTAATCTTTGAGTATTGTCCTAGCCCTTGTGTTGTATCGTGCGATAATAACACCATTTGGAAACAGAAAATTGTCGTAGTTTGAAAAAGAATATTAAAATTTAATAACATAACAAACTGGTCTGCTACACTTCATCGTAAAGATCGGTAAGGACTGTTTTCAAGCGCGCAGTTTAAATTACGTACGTAGATAAATAATTTAAAAATAAAGTGCGATATCTAATATTTCGGTATTTAACAAGTTTAGGAAAATTAGGATAAGGGTTTATGTAAAAACTTGATTTGATGATTTTAATAATTCATAATTTTGTTTAACCAAGATGTTATATTATAATAAAAACAGGTTCTAGAGATTTTATTTGAATTATTGCATTCTTTTTATATAGCATTCGAGAAGAAGTGAGTTCAAGGTTTTCATTGGTTATTATTATTATTAAACTGCTTTACATTCAAGTGCTGAATTGAGCTGGCCCTTTCGGGCCTTACAAAATCCCTTTTAGAGGGGGATTAGTCCTCATCTAATTACAATTCATTTTCTTATTATTTTATTTTCTTATGACATATTCTTCATAGTCTGGGGTGTGTTTTCATTTCTCTTACTATTTCTTTCCAGATCCTTCGATCCCCATAGGCCTGTCTCCAGTTATTCACCTCCATCGCTCTCAGGTCCTCCATCACGCAGTCCCACCATCGCATTCGCGGCCTACCCCTGGCTCGCACTCCATCCGGCTCCCACAACAACATCCTTTTTGTCACCTCTTCATCGTTACTTCTCATGATGTGTCCCAACCATTTCACGCACTGCGCTTTCACAAATCTTACTACGTTCTCACCGTTCATCTCCTTCTGTATTTCGTGGTTCGTCCTTGTTATGCATACACCGTCAACATACTTCGGGCCCAAGATGACTCTCATTATCTTTCTTTCGAATACTTTTAGGTCTTCTTCGTCTCTTTGTGTTAGGCACATTATCTCCGCCGCGTATGTCACCACCGGTCTTATGAGTGACTTATATATTTGTATCTTCGTTCTTCTTGATATCTGCCGATCTTTCAGTAGCCGTCTGTTTACGAAATATGCTCTGTTTCCGGCCTGTATCTTCGCTCTAACTTCCATCGTTCTGTTATTATTGTTATTAATATTCACTCCGAGGTAATTGAAACTCGTAACTTGTTCGAAACTCCAGTCATTTATTGCTAACTTGTTTGTATTATTGTTGTTTGGTTTCTGGCACCTCATGTATTTCGTTTTTCCTTCATTTACTAATAGGCCCGCCACCTCTGCCTGCTCTATTATTGCTTTGAATATGTTTCTCAGTCCTCTCTCCGTTCTTGATACGATCACAATATCGTCCGCATACGCAACCACTTGGGTATCGTGCCGCTGCATCCGCTTTTTCTAATTATTCTCTCAAGTACAAGTTCAAGTACAAAATCTTTTGTTACGCCTGCCGTGGTTTTTATTGCAGCTGTTGTCCTTTCTAGTGTCATCTCTACTAGTCTAATCATCTTGTCCGGTATCTTCAGCTCTTTCATGGCGTTCCTCAGCTCCCTCCTGTCTACCGTGTCGAAGGCCTGCTTGAAGTCCACGAAGAGTAAGTACACATCCATTCCGTATTCTCTGGTTTTCTCCATTATTTGCTTCAGCACGTGTATGGCCCCAACCGTCGACCTCCCCCTTCTGAATCCGTACTGGTAATCGCCTACTATCTTCTCCGCGTATTCTCCAAGTCTCTTGTTTATCAACGCTGCTAGTACTTTGTATGCTACATTAAGGAGCGTTATTCCTCTATAATTGTCACATACTTCCGCGTCTCCTTTCTTCCATATCGTTACTATGATTCCGTTTCTCCAGGCCCCTGGCATCTTTTCATCGTTCCATATTCTTTTTACCAGCACGGTTGTTTGCTCGGTTGAAATCGTGTTCTTGTAAAACCAATGCAAGGACCACAAAATGTTTGCTCGGTTGAAACGTGTTCTTGTAGAACCAATGCAATTCGTTACAAAAAACCTTATGAGCTCTTTACTTGGCTGGATGATTAACTGCTAATTGGTAGACAAAAGTTATAAAGCAAGTGGACTGTATTGTTTTTATTCATGGAATAAATCGGTTAGCATAATTGTAAAAAACATGTATTTCTGACAATCGTAACTTAAATTCATCTCGAAAAACATAAACCGTAATCATGGCAATTGATAAACATAAAATGAAACATTAAAAAGGGGCTGCCATGGACAGTTATAATCTAAAACACACATGATCTTAAACAACGGTAATTTCTTCATGCAACGCCTCGCCCCCGTACTTAATCATCTCAGCCATCATTTCATCGCTTCCTGGTGCCTTTCCATTTCTAAGATTTTTTATTGTTCGTATAATCTCTTCTTTCTCTGGTTCTTTTACTTCTTCTTATGGGGCTTGCGATTGAAGACCGCCACAGTATTCGTTGGAGTGGCCTTTGACTAGGCTCTATTTCCACTTGTCGGTACATCTTCTCGATGTCCGCAGCGAAAGCGTAAGGATATTTCCGGAAACGAATTAAAATTGAGAATAAATCTTGTTGAATAGTGGGACCAACCATTTGGATACTATTCAACGAATGACCTGTTGTGGTTGCAGAGGAACCATTAAAAACGACACGAAGTTTTGTAGTTAAGCTGTCGGATTTATGGACCCCGTTGTGTGGAAGATAATAAACCAGCTTAACTTTGGGATCTGATATCGACATGTGACCCAACTCTATGTATTCTTTCATGAATACACAGTAGCTTTCCTGAAGTTTGGGATTGGCTTCCAATTGCCGTTCCAGAGAGAGAAATCTTCTCTTCGCTGTCAGAAAGGAATCACCTAAAAGAAGGGGGGTTTCCTTGAAAGGAATTGAAACTATAAAACGCCCTGTAGTGCTTCGTTTTGTGGTTTGCATGAAATGCGACTCACATTTGTTTTCTTCAGATGAGAATACCTTTTCTGTGGGATAACTGTCGATTTCCCAAAATCGAGTTATCTGATCTTGAAGATCGTTTGATCTATTGAAGTGGCATTGCACTTGTGTGACTAAATTTGCGCTAGTAGGACCGGAAATAATCTGAAGTATGGGAAGTATGGGTTTTCTGAAGTATGGGAAGTTCGGGACCTAGCCTAATTTGCCCAATACACAGAAGCTCGAAAAAGATAGGAGAACCTATTAAAATGTCAATTTTTCCAGGTTTATCAAACCAGGAATCTGATAAGCGAATGTTGCTTGGAAGTTGGAAGCTGTCTCGATTCAGATTGAAACTCGGGACACTTCCTGTAATTTCATCAATGATTAAACAAGAAAGCTTGATTCTGAAATTACCGTGATGTGCTTTTAGCTCAACGTCACATCTTGATTTTACATGATGAGTGTTTGAATTGCTCAAACCTGCAACTGTAATGCTTGCACTTTGAGTAAGCAAGTTTAACCTTTGGCACACGTCGGTGCGAATGAAATTCGATTGTGAACCAGAATCGAGTAATATTCTGACGGATTGGAAGTTTCCAAATGCGTCAAGAATCTTTGCGGAAGCAGTTGGCAGTAAAACTTGTGAGGCTGTTGTGCAGAAAGCAGAGATAGTTTGAATGGGTTCAGGTTCGGGAGAAACCGAAGAGATTGCTACTACCGGTTGAATAGAAACATTCGAACTTTGTAACGGAGTGTGGAGGAGAGTGTGATGCCGTGACCTACACGTTTTACAAGAATGTTTTGATTGACATTGATTTTTTAAATGACTTTTAGACAAACAATTAAAACATAACTTAAGTTGTTGAACTTTATTTGCTCTCTCTCTTGCATTTAGTTTTAAGAACTCTGAACATTGACCTAGGTAATGACTTTTATTGCATAATGAACAAGACGAATTGTTTACTAAGAATGATTTAGTTTTAAATTTGCTTCTATCAACATAATTTGCCTTTACTTCCCGTGTGTGCCCCTTTTCGATATTTTCTAATAAATTGGCATGTGATGTGAGGAACGTACCGAATTCCTCTAAAGAGGGTAAAGTGGAAATAGTTTTGTTGAATGTTAATTCCCATTCACGTCGCGTTATGGAATCTAATTTGTTTGAGACCAACATAACTAAGAGAGTTTCAAAAATCGCCTCTGTCTTTGCTAGAGATTTAGCAGCAGAGATGTGCATACATAAGGAGTCGTTTATTTTTCTTAAGCCTTGAGCTGATTCCTTTGTTTGATTTTCAAGCTCCATAATGGCATTTAAATGATTTTTAATAATTAATTTAGGTTGATCAAACCTTGTATTAAGCGTTTTCCACGCCACATCGTAACTGTTGGCTGTGAATTCTAGAGAACCTATAACTGACTTAGCGTCATCAGTTAAGGTTGATTTTAGATAGTGAAGCTTTTGGATTTTGTTTAAATTATCATTATCATGTATTAGACTTTGAAAGATTGATTTGAATTCTAACCAAAATTTAATATCACCGTTAAACTTTATTAAATTTATTTTCGGTAAATTGATGTAATGTCTTGCGTTATCATTACCATTATGAATTCTTGAGGCGGAATTGCGTTTTGAACGATTGCTTGAATTAAGACTTTCAATTGAATTTACACTTTCAGCAGGAGATACTGGTCTAGAGGGATTATTTAAATCTATCGCAGATTTTTGCGTAAAATTGTTTATTAAGGTTTCTGCAATGCTTCTTTGCTCAAAATAAACATTTTCAAAATTTGCCAAAGATTCATCTTCTTTGTTTTGATCATAATTATCATTTTCTAGACATGAAATACTAATTTGATTATGTAGCTTTTCAAATTTTGACAACAAGTTTGACATTAGGTCAAGCCTTATCTTTAGCTCGCAAATAACCTCATTGGTTACGCTTTGGTTCGTAACCTTTTGAATGAATGTTTTAAACCTTGTCAATTGACTTTTTAACGCAGTTCTTTCATATCGTAAAGCTTCCATTATAAATAAATGAATTAAATATGAATAAATGAATTATTCAATGGCAAGTGAATGCAATTTTATCCTTTGAATCACCCTGTACTTTGTTACATAAGCAAAACACATAAAATAAGTAGTATTGAATTTGTTACCAATTTGTTAGATATTTCTTCGGGATGGCGTTGTAGCACTGTAGTTCCAGAGAAATTCCGTGATGTTGGCGTGAATTTAAGTAGTTGGATATTTCTTCGGGATGGCGTTGTAGCCCTGTAGTTCCAGAGAAATTCCGTGCGGTTGGCGTGACCTTAAGTAGATGACGCCTTTCAAATGTATTGCTGACAATTTTTGCGGGAAAATTGTCTCGTAATTTTATCTACAATTTTAGCGATTAGATAATTGCAATAGAATTTACTTAGCTGCGCGATGAGTGCTGTTTATCCTTTTTTGGATACCAATTAATCTTGTTAGGTGTCTTATGAAGACGAAATACATCCGGCTCGAAGGACCACAATGTTTGCTCGGTTGAAATCGTGTTCTTGTAAAACCAATGCAAGGACCACAAAATGTTTGCTCGGTTGAAACGTGTTCTTGTAGAACCAATGCAATTCGTTACAAAAAACCTTATGAGCTCTTTACTTGGCTGGATGATTAACTGCTAATTGGTAGACAAAAGTTATAAAGCAAGTGGACTGTATTGTTTTTATTCATGGAATAAATCGGTTAGCATAATTGTAAAAAACATGTATTTCTGACAATCGTAACTTAAATTCAAAACTCGAAAAACATAAACGTAATCATGGCAATTGATAAACATAAAATGAAACATTAAAAAGGGGCTGCCATGGACAGTTATAATCTAAAACACACATGATCTTAAACAACGGTAATTTCTTCATGCAACGCCTCGCCCCCGTACTTAATCATCTCAGCCATCATTTCATCGCTTCCTGGTGCCTTTCCATTTCTAAGATTTTTTATTGTTCGTATAATCTCTTCTTTCTCTGGTTCTTTTACTTCTTCTTCGTTCCCTTCCGGTATTAATTCGATTTGTTCTTGCCTTTCGCTTTTGTTCATGCCTAGTAGCTTTTGAAAATGTTCTCTCCAGATCTCCTTTACCTTTTCTGGTTCGCTTTCCAACCCACCCTCTCTGTTTTTATTCCTCTTGTTTTGACTATGTTTTGTTTTCTCTTGTTCTTAATGTTTTGGTAGAACCCCCTCGTATCCTTTCTGCTATTGCACTCTTCGATCTCCTTCATTCTCTCTTCCAACCACTTGTTTTTCTTATATTTATATGTTTTGTTCGCTTCTTTTCTTTTCCCACTGTATATCTTATAGTCATCTTCGTCACCTGTTTCTATCCATTTTAGTCTCGCTGTCTTTTTTTCTTTCATTCTTTCTACGCATTCGCTGTCGAACCATTTTTTCCATTTTTGTCTCTCTCTGTAGCCTATTTCTTGTTTAGTGCTTTCTTTAATACATTCTTCTATTGTACTCCATTTCTTCTCAATTTCTTCCGTTGTTTCATTTTTTCTCTTCTTTAATTCATTGCACACCCTTTCCTGATATTTTTGTGCTTCTGGTCCTTTTTTTGTCAGTTTCTCAATTGCAATTTGCCTCATTGGTTGCTGTATTGTTCTGCACATTGATGTCTTTTGTTTGATGTTTGCCACCACTAGGTAATGATCCGAGTCCGCGTTGGTCCCCCTGTACGATCTTACGTCTTGTACAGAAGAGGCTCGCCTTCTCGTCACCATCATATGGTCTATTTAATTACCTTCTGTTTTTCTCCCTCCTGGCCAGGTCCAAGTAATTTTGTGCTGCTTCTTATGTTTAAACTTGGTGCTCGAGATTACCATGTTCAGCGCTTCAGCGAGTTCACACAGTCTGCTTCCATTTTCGTTCGTGTCTGAGTGGATTGTCTCTTTGCCGGCTACGCCATTTATGTGGTCTTCTTTCCCGATCTTTGCATTAAAATCTCCTATTATCATTATTGTGTCATGTTTCGGGATTGTTTTGTATACTGCCTCCAATTCGTTGTAAAACTGGTCTTTAACGGTTTCGCTACTTTCTTCGGTCGGGGCGTATCCGTTTATTATGGACAGGTTATTTGGTTTCATTTTCATTCTTATGTAGGACAATCTTCCGTTTATAGGCTTGAAATGCAGAATTTTATTCTTCATCTTTTTTGTTATTACGAATCCTGTGCCATTACTTCCCTGGCTACTTTCTCCTGAGTACAGGAACACGTAATCCTCACCGTTAAATTCATAAATTCATTGGTTACTTAATTCTAATTAATTAGATTAATAAGTTATCTTCGTTAGTGGATTATAGTTTGAATTTATCGAATCCATTCTTTGGCCCTGTAGGAGTTTTAAAAATTGAGCTCGACCGAGGCAAATTAAATAATAGATGACCAAGATTTTCCCGCGATATAAAATAAATTAATTTTTTATTATCATTTCACGGCAATATAGTCGCGACTTCCTCAAAGATCGTGGTAACGTGACAATTGCTAAAATAAAGAAAAGTCAGTTTAAGTGGACAAAAGTGAAAATAATGTGTTTATTGTGAAATTCCTTAGGACGAAAATTAAATTTTACAATTTTTAGTAAAAATAAGGATTCTTTGGAAAGCCATGGAGCGGTTCTAGAATTAGTCCATGATAATATAGAAGTTCTGCGTTACATAAATTAATCACCTCGACGGCCCAGTTGCTTAAGTGTGCGTATTCACAGCTAATACGTTAGGGTTCGAATCCAAGTAGAGGAACCTACAATTCGGCATACCATCTTGCTAAAGCCATATCTCCAAAATTAATTGGGTTACCTACAATATTTTAATTTTTTTACGTAGAATTTTATCCAAAATATGACGATTTACATAAAGCAAACACCGCCATGCGGGAGAATTTATAATTAGTCAGTGACGTAAAAAAAATGAAAATACGTTCTTCAGGCTCAACAAAGTGAATTAATTAACAATAAATTAAACAACATACTAAAACTTATTTTACAAACTTTCGCCAAAAATGTTAAGAGTGGTACAAAAGGTTCACTAATGATTAACTTTACATGCAAATGGCTAAGAGATTGGTCTATGTTACAGATAATTATTGATGTTATCTCAAAATCTGAAAACTATGCAATTTTGGACAAAAATAGAAAAAGCATGCGGTTCTTTCAAGGGTTATATTTCGGAAGCTGTACGGACTTCAGCAACCATTTTTTTTAGATTTTGCTCAGAATCTTATGATATTCAATTTTTCTAATACCGATTTTGGGCATAGGATGCATAAAAACAGTTAATTCGCAATTTTTAATTAATCGAGAAGCTGCTTTCTAACAAATTAAACGGTTCTAGCAAAACAAATCAGATTTATTTCCTATTTGAAAATAATATTTATTATATAAAAGTCGACAATGTGATCTATATAATAAATTATGTGAACCTGTGAATGGTTCATTATTTAGTTGAAGTGCGGCCTTTAGGCCGTACAACTATGACAATTTTGCATACTAAAAGGTAAATTTTACAAAAATAAGTTTACAATATAATTATAGTTTTATTAAAAATAAGCACCATCTAGTATAAGTAATTCACAGAAAATACATAAGTATATTTAGTAATCTAACCTAACTAAGTAAAACAAGTTTGTAATTATTATGTAAGTACTTTATATATTTACAATACAAGGTATCAAGTTTCATCAAATTTGGTGGGGATCGATTAAATTCTGAGTTGATTTGAGATTAAATTACACTATTTTCAAAAATTTACAACTCAAAAACCAAGCGTCATTGGACAAAATCCAAAGACCGTCATAATTTTGTTGGCCTTTAGAATTACCAAAAAAATTGGGACCTTCATTGCTGACCTTGAGTTGCCCCTTGTTAGTATATCATTATTCAATTTAAAATCTATGTAAACTAAACATGGCAATTATTGAAGAACTCTGTTTGTCTGCTTCCAAACATATTAGGAAGTTAAAATTTTGCAAGTACTTAGGGGTTAACCTCAAACCTTCAGTGAAAGTTATGACCACTGAAAAATTCAAAATTGCGACTCTAATATGGCGGCAATGAAGCGAAATGGCTTTATAGAGAAAAAACTTGATTGGGTAGTCATTAAAAATCAGTTTTGAAGCGCGTAACTTTGAGCAGTGTTTTGAATAAAATGTCGCGGTGTACTTTATTTTAAAAACATTATTATTTAGTCCTAATTTCAAGTATTGTTAAAATTTCTATCGTGTCTTTATTTTTCTATGTAATTGTCCAGGATTGATAGAGCATGTGAAAATAGTTCAGGCATTCACGGTTTGCAAAACAAATTCTTTGCCCCCCCCTTTAAAATATTGAAGATATTTGTTTGTATTGTGTTGTTTTGTATTTGTTTTGTTTGTTTGGTAAAAAAAAATTTTTATTTCACACAGTGTTAGATTAACAATCGAGACTTAATGATCAAGAATTGGAAGAAATCAAATTTGAATTATCGCTTTTATTAAAATGAAAAATTTAAATCGGCGATAGCTAATAAATAATCATACTTTCAAAGGTAACAAGATAAAAATTCATTTGTTTGTAATTTTAAAATTTGGAAAGCCGAATTTTAGTAGATACTCGTATGTCGTCGTTGCGCCTCCAAAACGCGATACGTGCATTTTAATAAATTGTTCAGGAGAAGGAAAACAACTCGTTTGTTTCGGTTTGAAGAACAGACACCACGTATTTAATTCTACGATTTATACAGCCTAATTGACAAATTTAATAAAATTGCTTGTAGGGAATTAAAAATTTGGAGGAACTAAAACTACCAATTGGGGACAAGCGACAGGTCGTCTGTAAAGCCCATCATCTCCACTCCACGCGGCAAAGGCAGCCTGAGAACTCCATCATAGAGCGTATACAAAATCAAAGTTAACGCTGTAGCTCGGAGTTTTTCCCCATTTGTTAATCTAACACTTCGCAAAATCAAAACATTTTTATGAAACAAACAAATTAAATTGAAAACATAATACAAAAAGAATCTTCCATTTTTTATAAAAGGGGGCTAGCGCAAAAAAAGTTTTTCTCTTAGTTTTAACCTCACGAAACAAAGCAAAAACAACACATGTCGAAAGTAGAAGATAAGAGATGTTATTCTTTGCAGTCTCACAAAGATTTATGGATTAGACTTAAGTCCATAATACTCTTTCTTACTACTTCGTTGAAGTGAGTAACAACTCAAATTGTAAGTTTAAATTGATACTGATTTATTAAAGTTATTTACAAGATTTATATACAATTTTTACAATCTGCAAAATAGTCAGTAATGCATTAGTTTGGAACAATGACCTAATCGATTTGCTTATTATTTAATTGTTAATTTTAAAGTTCATATATAAATTAATAATTGTTGATTGTAATATTTTTAACTTACTTATAATATTAGAAATGCATTTATGCTTAATTTAAAGTTAATTGACCTGTGATGACTATGGGTTTTAAATGTTACCTACTTAATATACGGAAGTGCAATTATGCTGAATTAAAATTTCTATAAATTATTTATATGTGACCTACTTAAAGTGCTCGAGTTGCAGTTTGCTTTATTGGCACTTTTTAAGTAGGTTTCTTACAATATGCGTTTTTGCTTAATTTATTTTATATACAGGATGTATGAATAACCCATGTTTAATTAAGATTAAACAACACAATACAATAGAAAGATCGTCGATTAAAAAAAGGGGGGCTTCACGGGCATTTAATATTTGTATATTATAAAAAAATAAATTAAATCAGGTTTCAGCTAATTATCAAAATAAATGAATTAACTCTAAATATTGGGAATACGATTTTTGATTTGTCAACATTATTTAGAGCCACTTTCAAGATCAAACTGTTCCTCTTTGGTATGAGTTTGTAAATGAATCTTCCAATTTCTTTTCGTTGCACATTTATAATTACAAGTTGCACAACAAAATGATTTTGTACGACTCTCATCTGTATGTGTTCTCAAATGACTAACCAACCCTGACCTTTTTAAGCATTTATAATCACATATTTCACAAACCAAGTGTTTTACGTTCGTATGAGTTGTTAAATGATTCTTCAAGCATCGCCTCTCTGAAGCTCTATAATCGCAAAACTCACAACCAAATGGTTTTTCCCCCGTATGAGTTCTCAAATGTTTCCTCAAATTTCCTTTTGTCGAACATTTATACTTACAAATTGTACAAGCGAACGGTTTTTCACCTGTATGAATCAACGAATGTCTTCTCAAACCTGATTTATGCAAACTTCTATAATCACAAATTTTACAAGTAAACGGTTTTCTGTCAATATGAAGCCTAACGTGTCTTACTAAAACTGATTTACGGGAGAAATAAGAATCACAGATAACACAACCAAACGATTTCTCTCCTGTGTGTATTTTTAAGTGACGTAGTAAATTTCCCTTTTGTGTACTTTTAAAATCGCAAGTATTACATGCAAATGGTTTCTCATCCATATGAGTTCTCGAGTGCCTCACCATGTCAGTTTTTAGTAAGCACTTATAACCGCAAATTTCACATGCAAAATTTTTCTCCCCCGAATGAATTTTTAAGTGAGTTATAAAATTAGATCTTTGACAACTTTTATAATCGCAGATTTTACACGCAAACGGTTTCTCACCAGTATGTATTCGTAAGTGTAACAGTAGACTTGCTTTTCGGATACTTTTATAGTCACAAAATGTACAGGCAAACAATTTCTCCTCCATATGAATTTTGATATGAGTCGTCAAATTGGACTTTTGTGAGCTTTCATAACCACAAATTCCACATATAAACTTTTTGTTGCCCTCGGATTCCTCATAAATTTCAAAATGAATGTTACTTGGTTTAATAAGTTCTGCTTTCGCTTCAACATTATCTGCACCTTCGTCTTTAATGTCAATTGAATGATGTAAATCTTCTACTTTGATTTCAGTATATTCTATTTCTTCGGTCTTAATTTTAAAACTACAACCAGGCTTAATTTCTTCATCCATTGCTGCCTTTATTGGTGAGGAGCAAGGTGATGACCCGTACATCGAAACTATGGAAAAAAGTTATCAGAAATTTATTTGTGGAGCTAGTCATAACACTTGCCTTAATACAAAACACTTACTACATATTTTTAATTCTTTATGAAATTAATTTACCACTTATTGAAAGAAATGTCACTTTGTTTCAAAACTTAGGTTATGTTGATGAGATTTTGTTTTAGGCCGACTTCACACGAATTTCATTATTTTAAGGTACCGTCACAGTTACTTTGGATGCCGTACAAATACTATCGAGTTTCACGGTCATGATTGCTACTAAGGTAGGGGGGCATCCGTGACTTATGAAGACAGGGGTAGACACAGCTAACCAAATTTTTTTCAAGAGTCTAATCTCATGGGGATTCCCCCGGAGGAGGTGGTCCGAGGCTCTCTTGAAAATTAAGGGTGAAACGTGCTGGAGGCACTGGTCGAAAACCCTCGAGAGAGACTGAAACTCCTAGAGGGAGGGCGCGTCTCCGGGTCCCCAACCTTCCTCTTTCCCCTGGTAATACTTGGTCACAATTTTTGTAACCCCCGCAGGCGTGAATGTCCTTTATGGACGACCCCTATTGGTAGTTTTTGACAATATATGGCAGTCTTTAAAACTTATTTATGGCATTCTGTGGAAGTTAAAGGAATTCTCGGGAAGTCTTAACAATTAAAATAAAATTTAGCTCGCCTCCGAAGGGTTGACCATTTGATAACATTGTGTACACCAAAATTTCCAATTGCTAAAATTGTCAATAAATTACTAAAATTGCCAAATTTGTAGCGATCCTGTAATTAGTTTACGATAACAGTTCCGCAAAACATTAACCAATCGCCTCGGCAGCGCAGTTTTTAAAGCGCGTGTATTCACAGCTAATACGCCAGGGTTCGAATTCAAGTTGAGTAACATATTTTGGCATAAAATTTCCAATAAGTTAAATACTAAAATAGCTAGATAATAATTGCCGGTCGTATTTCTTCTTCTCTTCTTTAAGTGCCGTGCCTGATTTCAGACGTAGGCGACATCTCTGCTATGCATGTGTTGTGCGTTTGAAGTATTATCACACACATAGGGGACCTACTGCGTAACGCGGGCTCCGAACCGCGGGAACTGTATACACTTCATCTCCAGAGAGGCTGTACCAGGCAGATTACACCTCGGTGGTTTGCCATTGTCTTGTGAAAATGTATACAATTAATTGAAAATCGATTCCGACCTTACTAAATAAATATAACGGTGGTCGCGCAACTTAGCTATACTTAGAGCTGTTATTGCTATGTGAATACGAATCTGACGAAAAATATGTGTAAAAATTTTTTTTGCAGAGAATTTAATTAGCTTTAATTTTATATTAAACTATTTTGTCATAAGTTCAAAGAAACTTGAGAAATCGGCGAAAAACTGATTTTTGTCCGTTTCTACCTATACTTAATTAATTTTTAGGGCCGGATCCACCAACTCTGATTAAATCGTTGGTTAACTAATCACGATTAATGATTACTAACCGTGATTAAGTTCAGAATTTAACCGACATTAATTTCAAAGCGTTCCACCAAGCGTTTAGTATCTATGATTAGTTGACTGCTTTTATTTCGTGTATACTCGGGTATAAACTTGCAAAAGCTGCTCTGATTGGTTGATATGCAGTTACATAAAATTTGTACTAATAGTAATTGGTAGTAGTGCTATTTATGATATAATAAGAAGGAAAAATTAACAGAAAATATAACCTCCAATTTTATTATTAAAATTATTAAAAGAAACCGCAGAGCAGCTGGAAAAGAAATTAATCACCCAAAGATTAATAAAATTAACGAAAAATTACAAACAGCATTATTAAATAAACAATTATTATAAAAATAAATTTTATTATTTTGAAATTACAAATTTCTTCCTCAGCTAATTGATGAAAATAACTTCTTTTTGGGTATGAGGGAGTGCATTCCCTCATACCCAAAAAGAAGTTATTTTCAATTTTATTATTATTTATATAATAGTATATTATAGGCCAAGGTTGTGAAGGCAGTCATTATTTCCCTAGCGCCAAGATTATATTCCGAGGTGCAAAGCACCGAAGCAAATTTTTCCTAGTTTCGCGGCGCACCGGACAATATTTTTTATATAATACATATTACAATAATTTGACATCGATCGTCAAATATTTCATTCGAATTTTGATTTTATTATTTTCAATTTCTAAGTTTGCTTTGCCTGTTAGTTGCTTAGAAACAATAAACAAATTATTCATTATTCTCGTTTATTATTTTCCTAGGAACATAAGTGACACTATTAAGTTCCGTCGCCAACGGTAACTAATAAATGAATGTTATGAGCAACTTACGTCGGTAGTAACCATGCACATATAAGACACACTTACGTGATCGGAAGCAGGAAAAATGTATTAAATCGCGTATGTCAAATCATTTCATTGGTTAATTTTTTACCTTAATTGTAAAATGAATCTGTCAAATCATTTCATTGGTTCATTTTTTACATTAAGTGTATTCGCAATTTACATTAACCAAACGCCACCATGCGGGAGAATTTCAAATCAGTAAGTGACGTATTAAATGAAAATAAAAATTCGTTCTTCAGGCCCAAGACATTACAAAATCAATTATTCAACAAAACGTATTACAATAGATGTAACAACATACTGAAATGTTGGCAAATTTTCACCAGAATATGACTTTGAATTTTGAAATATACGTCCAAACACGGCCATGTTGTTGTTGCTGGTGGCGCCACCAACGCTAATGTAAATCGCCAATAATGAAAATATTATTTACCGAATGTCTAAAATGCGTCACTTCACATGTGACTTGGATAAGTTATAATGGTAGCCTATATGACTAGTAGTGGAAAAAGATATTTTTTTTATAGGGATAAAATATTACCGATGGTGCGCTGTAAGCAACAACAAACGTATGCACGCTAATGATATAACCTCGCTTGACCTCGCTCAGAAATACTTTGATTTGATTTTGAACGATAATAATACATTACAACTAAGTTATAAATAAATAATTTAATAAAAACTAATAAATTTAACGTATTGCTGTGAAGTTTCTATGATAAAGTTGCACACCTCGGTTTTATGTTTGAAAGTGTAAGTAAAATTTATTAATTGAAAATTGAAATTTTCAAGGGTGCAATTTTGTCAAGAAGCTCACCACCCTTGTCCCTCTAGTATAGCTCAGCGTTGAGATTCCCTCAAGGTATTGTAGATTCAGTTGAATTTAGGGATGTTTATTAAGATCAAAATAAAATCCTTTATAAATTGAAAATTGTTGACGAAATAATTGTATGGAGAGATAAACGAAATTCACCTTTGCTTTTGATGATCTTAAAATTTGGAACACTTCGCTGTCGTGGTTGAATCAATAAAAGTTGCATTTAAATCAAAAATAATTTTATATTGACCAAAATATTAAATCGCATAGCTAAAAGTCATCAAACAAATACAGATAAATTTTTATCTGTGGAAAATTACAATTATCAAATATTAAAATAAAGTCGAAAAGCGTTGATCCATAAACTTTTTTCTCTTCTTGTTTGTTTGGCCTGAATCAAATTCAAAGCCTCCGTTTTCCAGTAACGGGTTTAAATGTTTTTGCAGTGAAATTTTATTTGTAGAAAAGTAAATAATAGAAAAATGCTTATTAATGAAATTTTTGATGAGGATGGTGCGATTAATTCGTCACGTCCTATTTTTATGCGCTGAGGGCCAAATTTTTAATAAAATAACAAGTTTCTCAAATACCTTTTGACATATCCTGCTTCTTTAAAAAGCATGCGCACTGAACATTATTTCGATTTGCGCGCACTCCGTCACGATTGCACTCAACTAACGTCGCACTTGGTAAAGTTGTTGATGATAAATCTGCTCCTGTTTTTGAATTGATTTAACGGTGTTGATCATCGAGATTTGACTTGTGAATCAGTTGTTCCAATTTTCTGGAATACGGGTGAGTTGTTTGGAAATATTCGC
Source organism: Podabrus alpinus (assembly GCA_932274525.1). Taxonomy (NCBI): domain Eukaryota; kingdom Metazoa; phylum Arthropoda; class Insecta; order Coleoptera; family Cantharidae; genus Podabrus; species Podabrus alpinus. The sequence goes on from OW026452.1 coordinate 80,850,844, forward strand.
TTCCAGGATATTTGAAAAGTGAGTCGAAATTAACACATTGTTGATGGTTAGATACTCCAACTAATAGGTAGCCATTTTTTTAGATAAACCACATTATCTAACTTTTAACGAATATTCGGCACGTTGGACATCTGGATGATTTTAACTTGAGTTGTTCACTTTGAACCACACACGTCCTGTCGTTTCAAGCGTTAAAATACAACTGATAATTTCTGCGCAAATTTCGAAGAATTGGTCGAATTTTGGTTTTCTGTAAGTCATTTCCATACTTCATAAAATTTTATTTTGTCTAAATCTCTTTAAATTTTCAGAATCGCTTTTATATTTGATGAGATTAATTGTCGAACGATTTCCAGACGCTTTGTTGTACAGTAGCCGATTTGTATGCACTTTTTGGATAGATATTTGAACATTTCTTATCACGAAAATTTTGTTATCACCTTTCAAACGAATTTGAGCATTATTGACCTTTTTGTCGATTTACAGAATCAAATTATAACCTTTACATAGAGCAAATTATTTAACACCTCTGGATATAATCAGTTTTACACATAATAAGTTATTCACAAAATAAATTCAATTTTTATGGTACAAAATTATTGGTTATGTTTTTACTGATAACAGCATTCAGTAAAATTACTATTTCTGATCTAAATATCCTTTTTTATGAAATTTTGATGTGGCAATTTCCTTAATGAATTTATCTAACAGCTTTTTATCTAGTGTTTCAATCTTTAAAGATCTTTATTTCCTCATAATATTGAAAAATAGTGTGAATAGTTTATCTTTTCAATCTGTGTAGTTTTAAGTAGGTCAAATTTTATTTATTACTTCAAATTGAGCTAGAAATTTTATATTTTGTGTTGGCTCGGTAGCTTGGATCACAGCAGTATTTTAATTAATTTAACCTCGAATTCATTTTTATTTTAGCATCATCGTGACGTCAAATATTTAGTTGATATTACAGCCACCAGGGTGCGTACAATTAATATTTTTCCCCTATAAGCTTCCAAATTTTTTAACACATAAATACGATGTTCACGTTTTGCTTTTAAGGCTATGTGTATTCAAACTGTCAACATTATCTTTACTTAATTGAAAGAAATGCGCATGCACCGGCCATTAAATGTGATTAAACTCGTCTAATAGCCCAACATCTGTTGATTAGTTTGAAGTCTAGTTAACTATGATTAAATTACTTTAACCAAGATTGAAAAGATGGTGGAACGCTCTATTTCATTTAACCGTGATTAACTCCAACTAATCATAATTAAAGTATTTAATCAGAGTTGGTGGAACCGGCACATTTTTGCACATTGGTACAAAAAAACTGTAAAAAATTAACAAAAAAGGCCCCTTTAGAAATATGGGTTGAAATAGGGTAAAAATTAAAAAATTTATCCAGTTAAGGGTTGAAAATATAAAATGTGGTTGAATATTTGAATAGAATGTTCATTTACCTTTACAGAACATTTTTTATTTTTAAATTTAGACCACTGTGGATGAAGTTACAGTCGTTTTTCTATAAGTCTACACACCAACATTTTGATTTTTTGAAAGACCAAAACAAGGAAACGGATACCTTTTCGGACAAATCCTTAAATTTGTGTTTTTTATTTCTTACTACGATGGTGTGTACCAAGTTTCGTTAAGTTTGGTCGGGGTCGAGTCAATTTTACCTGTTTTTTGTCGATTTGCGATGGAATTACTCTACCTAGAACATTTTTTTTTTAGCTTTTTTACGTAGAATTTTATCCAAGATATGACGATTTACATTAAGCAAACACCGCCATGCGGGAGAGTTTATTATTAGTAAGTGACGTAAAAATAAAATAAAAATACGTTCTTCAGGCTCAAAACATAACAAAGTGAATTAATTAACAATAAATTAAATAACTTACTGAAAGTTATGCATCTTTCGCACAACTATGACAATTTTGTATACTAAAAGGTAAATTTTACAAATATAAGTTAATAATATAATTATAGTTTTATTAAAGATAAGCACCATCTATAAGTAATATCACAGAAAATACGTAAGTATATTACGTATATTAGTAATCTAACGTAAGTAAAACAAGTTTGTAATTATTATGTAAGTACTTTATATCCTTACAAGGTATCAACTTTAATCAAATTTGGTAGGGATCGAGTAAATTCATGAGTTGATTTGAGATTAAATTAACTATTTTCAAAAATTTATAACTCAAAAACCAAGCGTAATTGGAAAAAATCCAAAGACCGTCATATTTTTGTTGACTTTTAGAAGGCAGCCTGAGAACTCCATGATAGAGAGTATACAAAATCAAAGTTAACGCTGTAGCTCGGAGTTTTTCCCCATTTGTTAATCCAAACAAATTAAATTGAAAACATAATACAAAAAGAATCTTCAATTTTTTAAAAAGGGGGGCTAGCGCAAAAAAAGTTTTTCTCTATTTTAAACCTCACGAAACAAAGCTAAAACAACACTATACAATAGAAAGATAGTCATTAAAAAAATGGGGGCTTCACGGGCATTAAATATTTATATAATAATTATTAAAAAAAATTAAATCAGGTTTCAGATAATTATCAAAATAAATGAATTAACTCTAAATATTGGGAATACGATTTTTGATTTGTCAACATTATTTAGAGCCACTTTCAAGATCAAACTGTTCCTCTTTGATATGAGTTTTTAAATGAATCTTCCAATTTCTTCTCGTTGCACATTTATAATTACAAGTTGCACAACAAAATGATTGTGTACGACTCTCATCTGTATGTGTTCTCAAATGTCTAACCAACCCTGACTTTTTTAAACATTTATAATCACATATTTCACAAACAAAGTGTTTTACGTTCGTATGAGTTCTTAAATGTTTCTTCAAGCATCCGCTTTCTGAAGCTCTATAATTGCAAAATTCACAACCAAATGGTTTTTCCCCCGTGTGAGTTCTCAAATGTTTCCTCAAATTTCCTTTTGCCGCACATTTACGCTTACAAATAGCGCAAGCAAACGGTTTTTCACCTGTATGAATTCTAACATGTCTTACTAAACCTGATTTAAGTGAGAAATGAGAATCACAAATATTACATGCAAATGGTTTCTCACCCGTATGAGTTCTCGAGTGCCTCACCATGTCAGTTTTTCGTAGACTCTTATAACCGCAAATTTCACATGCAAAATTTTTCTTCCCCGAATGAATTTTTAAGTGAGTTATAAAATTAGATTGTTGACAACTTTTATAATCGCAGATTATACACGCAAACGGTTTCTCACCAGAATGTATTCGTAAGTGTAACACTAGACTTCCTTTTTTTGAGCTTTTATAACCACAAATTGCACATATAAACTTTTTGTTGCCTTCAGATTCCTCATAAATTTCAAAATGAATGTTACTTGGTTTAATTAGTTCTGTTTTTGCTTCAAAATTATCTGCACCTTCGTCTTTAATGTCAATTGAATGATGTAAATCTTCTACTTTAATTTCAGTATATTCTATTTCTTCGGTCTTAACTTTAAAAGTACAACCAGGCTTAATTTCTTGATCCATTGCTGCCTTTATTGGTGAGGGGCAAGGTGATGACCCGTACATCGAAACTATGAAAAAAAGTTATCAGGAATTTATTTGTGGTGCTAGTCATAACACTTACCTTGATAGAAAACACTTACTACATATTATTAATTCTTTGTGAAATAAATTTACCACTAAATGTCACTTTGTTTCAAAACTTAGGTTATGTTGATGAGATTTTGTTTTAGGCCGACTTCACACGAATTTCATTATTTTAAGGTACCGTCACAGTTACTTTGGATGCCGTACCAATACTATCGAGTTTCACGGTCATGATTGCTACTAAGGTAATTACAATTTTAAAGTAAGGGGTTTCGCATGTCGTAATTTCGAAAAATATAAAACACCCATAATTATTATTTTTGGAGGTCACAGCTAAATAATTTCATAATTTTTATGCAATCAATGAATTTCAATTACAAACAGCAGTATTTTTCTTTCCTGTTTTTGGGTGCAAACCTATTGGAAATGTATGCTATTATTATTATATCATTTGAAATTTAAAATTTATTTAAAGGGTCACGTGCTATTGTCTTTTTTAAACTAGTAGTTCTAATATTCATTTGAAGAAATTGCGAGGGGGGGACATATGCCCTATTCCTAAATAGATTTAGCAAATAGTCATCGATATAAGTTTACAATTACACGTGTTTAAAGATCTATCACAACAGTTTCCGCTGGTGTGCGGAAATTGTGGGTTCGAATTACGGACTTCACAAAAATGTTTAATAAATTAATTTATAATATAAGTTTAATTTTTTTCAATAAATGCATTTTACATTAAATAAATCATATATTATGTAAATCCAGTAGTACACTATTTGACCATAAGTCATATATTTGACTTATTTTTAAATAATTTTTCTGAATTACAAGTACCTAACCGTTTCCGAATTACAATTAATGCATTCTGAAATAAACTTAACTAAACTGGATTACAATAATTGATGTTTCCTCAAATACAATTGACAATCGGAATTTGAATAAACATTTTCTGAAATTCAATTGAGTGATCAGAATTACAATAGGGAACATGCATGAATAAAGAAATTTAGTTAAAACAGTATTTTCCGATTAATCCTATACATTAAATATCAAATCAGCAAAAATAGCTTCTGTTTATTGTATTTTGTTATAAATAATCCATTTTAAAATTCAATGATAATTTAAAATAAATCATGTGACCTTAAACGCAACCATTGGTTTGACGTCACACGGCACAATAACAATAACCCCGATAAGCGCAGTCGTTTCCTTCAATTCAAATTGACGGATTTTTAAATATTTTAGTAATAATATTATAATATTTTAATATAGTCAATTAATCTGAATTTCAATTAAGGCTTTTCAATTTTTATTGAAGGTTTTGCCATTTGTCTTTGGAGAGGAAGTTCTAATAATAGTTTTAAAAAATACCTTGGAAAAAGTATTTCTTCAAATTTATTTTTACAAACCCATTATTATCTTTATTGTATCTGTTACACTCAATATTCGATTTCGGACAATGCCCAAAAAAATGCGCATAACTAGTTTTTAGCAACGAATATTTCCTAAGCCCGAAATTTTACTTTTACACGGCTATTGAGCGTTACAAAATAAGCAGAACTAGTTTTAGTCCAGTCATTATATTCAAAAAAACCGACCCTACCCGTGAATAATTAGTTCTTGGATTTTTTTTTCGTAGGTCCCTCGGGGGGGTCACTGGGAGTGTAAATTCAAAAAGTAGACTGAATCAGGCTCCTGCGTATATTCGAAAAATTTTTTTTTTCCAAAAAAAACGGTTTTTCTTGAATAACTCGGCCATTTTTAATTTTACAGTAAAACCGTGAGGACAAAAATTGTAGGAAATTTGATTCTCTACAAGTTTGGTCCTCACAAGTTTTCTTCTAGGATCGATATTTTGGAAATTAAATTTGAAAAAAGCGACAAATTAAAAATATTTTCATTATCTCGTTTATTTTCAACTTTACGGCATAAATGAAGAGGACTAAACTTGTAGAGAATCAAATTCTGAACAATTTTGGTTCCCACCTTTTTTCCACCTGAAAAACGCGACTACTTCAAAATATTATCATTATCTCGTTCATTTTCAACTTTACGGCGTACATTAAAAGGAACAAACTTGTAGAGAATTAAATTTCGGACAAATTTGGTCCCCACCTGTTTCTCCAAAAATCGATATTTTCTGAATTTAACCTGAAAATATGTACTCATTTCAAAATATTCGCATTATCTCCTTTATTTGAAATTTTACTGGGTATAGGCAGCTGTGCGAACAAAAGAAACGCAGTTCTGTTAGTTCGTCGATTGATGCTCTTTGAAACAGAAACAGAGCGTAAACTCTTTTCCGCACCACCACAGAGGTAGAGTTTCAGGCGCGTTTTTTTATGACGTGGTTTCCCCTAAAGGCCTAATCCACGTATCGATACTAATAACCAAATATAATGTGAGAGTCCGTTGCTGTCGGTGTGAAAATATGGTTCCGCAACTATTTGTTTTTCGGTTTCTTAGCTAATGGTCCTGCTAAATCGATATCCTCGGTTTCTTCTTCGGTCAATTGATAATGTCCGGTTTCACGTTCCTCAAGGTACAGTGTTGATGGTGCGGGATCATCGATGTCGCTGTCATCATCACTGTCTTCGTCACCAACACCTCGCAATTGCGTGACGTTATCGCAACTCTGTCCAGCGCAGTTGTGGCATAAGACAGAACATTTCAGTCCTGCCTTACGACACCCACACATTTTTCCGCAATTCTTTGTGCATTTCCATGAAATTAGGTTCAGCAGCGCTTCCGGGGCGGGTGCAGCGGTTGTTGTTAGTGGTTCCAAACCCCTCGCACCTCTCGTCCAACCCCACTTTGTGGCGTCCAGCTCATTTCCAAGCCACATTTGCACCTGCAGATACGACCTGTATATGTGCTGCTTTGCCGCTTCTGATGTGGGTGGAAGAGATGCGAGGTTGAACTTCGCTTTGCTTACTGATTTCGTGAAGCACTTGAATCGAAGCTCGTCCAGCGTTTTGACGTCTTTGTCACCTCCGTACGCAGCAATCAGAAGACGTTCTCCAGCTTCAGCCAAGACCTCCTCGTCGACGTCCTGCTTCTTGAAGAGCTCCAAACTGGTACCTAGTATGGGAACCTTCTGAAGTGCGTTCACAAACTTTGCTTTACCGAGTTTGAAAAGCGACGACGTAGTGTCGCAGCCACTGATCGCATGTAGGAGCAGGATGTGCGTTGCAACTGATTCTTCGTACTTGAAGCTGGTCGGTGAGTACAGATGTTCTGGTGTCCGCCCTCTGCTCGGTTTCTTGAAGAAAACGTTCTTCAAGTTGCGGCCTAATCCTGTCAATAACACCAGAAGGTCGATGTCCTCTCCGATTATCGTGACTTCGTCGTAATTTTGCGCTTCCTGGATAGCCGTACCGACTATAAACGAATCCGCGTCTGCTGGTGCCTGCTGAACTACGACATCAGCATCTCGCAGAGTTCTCGTGAGGAGGTTGATCAGGTTAGTTTTATTCTTGTCGTTTCCTAAAAATTTTTCCTGCGTCGTCGGAGGTGAGGATGCTGCATTCACAACGATGTCCGCGGTGTGATGCTTGGCGGCGCGTCTTCTGCGTTCCCATCCTTTCAGGACAACTTCATGCTCTTCGGGGTAACCATCGAATACAACAACAACATCGTTCGCGAAATGCCGTTTGATGTAGGAGAGGTAGCTCCTGCATATCGTTTCGAACGTCGCGTTCGTACGGGGCCATACAACTTTGTGCAGAAGAAATCCTCCATCGATGACATCTAGACGTCTTGGTCCCAATGGCCCACTACGCAGAATTGGCTCGAATAAAGCGTACAGTGCAGCTTTGATGACCTTCCTCAGACCGTCCTCGGTGAACAAGGACTGTGGGAAAGGTGACAGTTCGAAGGCCAGACACATTTCGAGATCCTCAATCGATCTGTTGACAATATTCATTCGCTGGAACAGCAGTAGAGGATTGATGGATACCCGAGTGTTGTCAATTACTACTCACCAAAATGTTGGTACCTCCATTTCTGATGCTGGCAATGTTGATGGTAATTTTGACGAATCATTGCTTCGTCTACGTGCTTCGGCCAGTCTTTTATTCGCATAACTCATTCGGCACACTGGGTGCATGACGACGCTGTCAGCGATACGAAGCATTTGCTCGTGTTCTTTATCACCGCGAATAATGCTCGCCGATAAAAGCGTCTGAACACCACGTTTCCTCACTGTCACAACATTATCGTCCGTAGCAACTTCACCACACACAAAACAGATCGACATTTTATTTAAATACGTCTACTCCAAAGAGCAGCAATCGACGAACTAACTAAACTGCGTTTCTTTTGTTCGCACAGCTGCCTATACCCAGTAACATTTCAAATAAAGGAGATAATGCGAATATTTTGAAATGGGTACATATTTTCAGGTTAAATTCAGAAAATATCGATTTTTGGAGAAACAGGTGGGGACCAAATTTGTCCGAAATTTAATTCTCTACAAGTTTGTTCCTTTTAATGTACGCCGTAAAGTTGAAAATGAACGAGATAATGATAATATTTTGAAGTAGTCGCGTTTTTCAGGTTTAATTCGAAAAATATCGATTTTGGTGGAAAAAAGGTGGGGATCAAAATTGTTTAAAACTTGATTCTATACAAGTTTGTTTCTCTTCATTTATGCCGTAAAGTTGAAAATAAACGAGATAATTATAATATTTCGAATTTGTCGCTTTTTTTTAGGTCTAATTCAAAAAATATCGTTTTGGTGCAAAAAAAGTTCGAACAAAAATTGTTCAGAATTTCATTCTCTACAACTTTGTTTCTCTTCATTTATGCCGTAAAACGTGGAACATAGGAGATAATGATATTTTGAATTTGTCGCGTTTTTCAGGTTTAATTTCCAAAATATCGATTTTGGGGGAAAAAAGGTGGGAACCAAAATTGTTCAGAATTTGATTCTCTACAAGTTTAGTCCTCTTCATTTATGCCGTAAAGTTGAAAATAAACGAGATAATGAAAATATTTTTAATTTGTCGCTTTTTTCAAATTTAATTTCCAAAATATCGATCCTAGAAGAAAAATTGTGAGTAGATGAACTCTCGTGGGATAGTGGATCGCAATAAAACACTTAAGTCGTCACGTCAACGTTTCGGAATCATTTATTGTTCCATCATCAGGACTGTAAAAAACAATGTCGATGTTTTTTACAGTCCTGATGATGGAACAATAAATGATTCCGAAACGTTGACGTGACGACTTAAGTGTTTTATTGCGATCCACTATCCCACGAGAGTTCATCTATTTAATCTTTAGCATTTGGACAAGAATTTGGTTAATAAAAATTGTGAGGACCAAACTTGTAGAGAATCAAATTTCCTACAATTTTTGTTCTCACGGTTTTACTGTAAAATCAAAAATGGCCGAGTTATTCAAGAAAAACCGTTTTTTTTGGAAAAAAAAACATTTTTCGAATATACGCAGGAGCCTGATTCAGTCTACTTTTTGAATTTACACTCCCAGTGACCCCCCCCCGAGGGACTTACGAAAAAAAATCCAAGAACTAATTATTCACGGGTCAAAATCTATAATGACTGGACTATTTTACGCATTTTGAATTGTACAAAATTAGTTTTGTACGTTTATGGATGAACATCACCAGTTCTGCTTTTTTCATTTAATCAGCATCCGAATAAAATAAATAACATAAACATAAAGGGGGTGAAACGTAATAGTTTACTGCCCCATACCGCAACTATACTTTTTGAAGCTATGCTTCTTATCGCACGGGAATTGCAAGGCCATTTAACTGAAAAAAATCGTTCGTCACACAAATTCGTCACACAAATACGTCACACAAATTTCGACCATCGCTTTCAAATTTCGAACTTCCCTTCAAACACCATAACTCCGGAACCGAGAGAGCTAGGACCTGGGAATGGTGGCTATGGATGGGGGGCGGAGGTGGCAACCGCCCCCGACCCCACCCCGCCTCCAACTGGTTTATATGGAAAATAGTTTTTTTGACAAAACTAAAAAAATTAAAACATTTCCCTCCTCCACCCTTTTTCGTGGGTCGGCAAAAAACGTCGAAAAAATTTTGCAAACCCCCCTCTCCCCCAGGAGCGGATATGGGACAAATGTGACGTCCGGATACAAATTCCATTTTTGGGAGTTCTAAAAAAGCTGTTTTTATATGTAGTAATTTCTTGTAAAAAAATGTATTGACATCTTAAATTCCAAATGTGTCAAGTTCGATTTTAAACAAATGAATAGGGGTTGATTTCTGGCCATAGGAAGTTCCTGGGGGGGAAGGGGGCGAAGATTGTGACCAACTGCGACAAAGGGGGTGGGGGTTCAAAAGGTTGAAAAAATTGCGGACGTCCTTTATCGACGACCCCTAATTGACTATTATTCATATCTTCAGATCATTTGTTTGCTTGTGATATCTGCTCGTGGTGCAATTCGGGTTGTAAGTTACAAATCACCTTTAAAAATTTACAGCCTCTTATCGAGGTAAAATTGTTTCAATGCGATTTATAATTATTTTCAGATCAGATTACATAGAAAACGAAAATTTATTCAAATCCAGGTTTAGCAGAAATTTCCAAAAATAAAATAAAACTTTGTATTACCTGAAATTATTTTTTTAATATCACAATTTTTACATTTATTTTAAAATTTATAGATTTTCTAAAACTAATTTTAAAAAGACGTAAGCCATTATATAATATAAAATTTTCAAAAAAGTAGCCAATATCAAAATATCCCGAGAATATCATTTATTCTCCAAATAATAAATTGAACTTTAAAAATAAAATAGATAATTAAACATTGAAAATATTATTTTATTTATTGTTTATTTTTTAAAATAAAAATTATTATAATTCTTAATAGATAAAAATCGTAATTTTAAATATTGTCATATATAATACCACAAGAGACTATCAAATTTTCGGCAATAATTTTTGAAACTGGAACTGAGTGTTTGTCGCCCTTAAAATCACCATGAGTGCTTTAGCACGAATGGTGATTTCAAGGGCGACAAACACGAAGATTCCATGGTTTAAAAATTAACCGACAATTTTATAGTATCGTGTGGAATTCGTTTGACAATTTCGTAAATAAAATTTCAATTTTTTCTGACAACAAATAATTTATAGTATGCGTTCACGGAGTTTCCATCGTTACTATATAAAATAACAACTTATTGACAATACAGACCACGGTGGTCGTATTGCCGCGACAATACACCACCGTGGTCTGTATTGTCAAAGGAAGTAGATTATGATTGGTTCAAATTGATGAGATTGTAACATCCTATTGGTTGAATTATTATGAACGAAATTGTCTAAATAATATTAGAATTTCTATATTTCTTTAGTAATTTTTTAAATTTATTGGGCAAAATTTTCGTAATTGATTGGCAATTTCTTAGTAATTTTTTGAATTTTGCAGTTTTTATGTATAAATACCGGCAATTATTGTCTAGCAATTTTAGTAACTTATTGGAAATTTTAGCAATTCTATGCCAAAATATGTTACTCAACTTGAATTGGAACCCTTGCGTATTAGCTGTGAATACACGCGCTTTAACAACTGCGCTGCCGAGGCGATTTCTTGGCGATTTTAGTAATTTATTGACAATTTTAGCAATTGGCAATTTTCGTGTACACAGTTTTATCAAATGGTGAGCCCTTCGGTGGCAAACTAAATTTTATTTTAATTGTTAAGACTTCCCAAAAATTCCTTTAACTTCCACAGAATGCCACAAATAAATTTTAAAGACTAAAATTACCCGTCTTATTAATCACGGATCCCCCCCCCCTTAGTAGCAATCATGACCATGAAACTCGATAGTATTGGTACGGCATCCAAAGTAACTATGACGGTACCTTAATATAATGAAATTCGTGTGAAGTCGGCCTAAAACAAAATCTCATAAACATAACGTAAGTTTTGAAACAAAGTGTATCAAGGTGAGTGTTATGACTAGCACAAATAAATACCTGATAATAATAATAATAAGGTTTATTAAATCAATATTGGAATATAGTTACAAAACAGAAAGTTATATTCGAATAATTATTTAAAGGGTATAAATTCAGCAGGGCTGGTTTTCAACAAATACCCGCGGAGCGTTAGGATTTCAGCAGACGGTTTACTAATTTCACTTTAAAGGTGGCTCTGATATTCACGTTCAGAAATAGGTCAAAGTGTCTGTTTTCCTAAGACAAAGTCTATCATCATTATTCGAACCTCTAAAAAGACATCGTAATTTGCACCCTCTAGCGAGTTGACCGTCATAGGAAAAAGCACGTAAACAATAACATTTTTACGAATATTCGTGAATATCTCGGCTTGGATGCAGTTGAGAGCAAAATGTCAAGTTATGGTCTATATTTATTTGGTCTATACTATAGTATTTGTCGAAAACGACAAATAAGATTACTCTCTACTTCCACCCACAACTCAAATCTTCAGGTCACGATCTTCTTGCCCAATATAAATATGTGGACTATGGGAAAGGCAGCGGGAAACCACCCATTAAATTTCTTTCCCTAGTTAGTCATCATGGCTTCGGCCATGTTAGCCAACGTTTGCTAAACGAATACGGCACTTCAAAACGAAGAGACTGAAATAGTAATTAGTAGAAATAAATTTAAAAAATATGGTTGCCATGAACGCTATGCATTTTTTGCTTTACTATTACTAAGTCAAATTATAAGGCAAACCCTTTTAGAATAAATTATAGATTGTACGTACATACTGTCAGCAAACCGCATAATAATATTCTAAGGGTACGTTTATGTTGGAGCTGCGATAAACGATAAGAGCAGCGATGAGAGCAGCGATGAGAGCAGCGATGAGAGCAGCGACAAGAGCAGCGCAAAATTCATTTCTATGATATGCAGTTTATATAGGAGCTTCGACAATAGACGTTTATGTTGGAGCTGCGATAAATGATGAGAGCAGCGATGAGAGCAGCGACAAGAGCAGCGCAAAATTCATTTCTATGATATGCAGTTTATAGTGGAGCTTCGACAATAGCGACGATCTCTGCTTTGTAGGTGATGTTTAATTTATTATCTAAATCAAACCAATTAATTAAAAATATTTTGTTTAAAAATGAGTGATTCTGAAGAAGAAATACTTTTAACTTCAAATGCCGTAAAGTATTATATTGTTGAAAGTGCTAATAAAAAGCGCAAATGCTCTGCGCACCCTATAAATACCCAAAGGTACATGTTTGGAGAATATCATCATCTTTGCAAACAATTAAGGCAACACCCTGCAAAATTTATGGAATATATGAGAATGAGAATAGATACCTTTGATTACATACTTTCGCACATCTCTGATGGGATTGAAAAAAGATGCAGAAATTGTCATAGTAGACCAATTTTATCCGAAAAGCGGCTAATCACACCTGATAAAAGCAAAGAAAATAGGCAGTACAATTAGCGCCGCTCTTATCGTTGCTCGGCTGCCAAGCGTGTTTCAACGCATCGCTCCAATATAAACACCTGCATATAAAATAATGACATCATTTTCTTTGCTTCGCTAGTATCGTCGCTCTTATCGTTTATCGCAGCTCCAACATAAACGTACCCTACTCGTTGCTCTGCTGCCAAGCGTTGCTCAACGCTTCGCTCCAATATAAACACCTGCATATAAAATAATGACATCATTTTCTTTGCTTCGCTAGTATCGTCGCTCTTATCGTTTATCGCAGCTCCAACATAAACGTACCCTTCAGCGGTGTGCCGAGTCTTTTGGGGACTAGTATTTTCTGGGGGCTCAAATCCATATCGTATTTAAATAAAGCATAACCTTTTTAATTGCTTGGGGTGCTAGGGTGGTGATAATGCACAGAAATGCGGAGAATTTGTTCCCGCTCTTTGGGCTCGTTATTGCTACATACAAATTATATAGTCGTGACTTTCTCAAAGGTCGTGGTAACGCGACAATTGCTAAAATAAAGAAGTTTGTTTAAGTGGACAAAAGCGAAAACAATGTGTTTATTGTGAAATTCCTTAGGAAGAAAATTAAATTTTACAATATTTAGTAAAAATTAGGATTCTTTGGAAAGCCATGGAGCGGTTCTAGAATTAGTCCATGATAATATAGAAGTTCTGCGTTACATAAATTAATCGCCTCGACGGCCCAGTTGCGTAAGTATGCGTATTCACATCTAATACGCCAGGGTTCGAATCCAAGTAGAGGAACATACAATTCGGCATACTATCGTGCAAAAGCCATATCTCCATAATTAATTGGGTTACCTACAATATTTTAATTTTTTTACGTAGAATTTTATCCAAAATATGACGATTTACATAAAGCAAATACCGCCATGCGGGAGAATTTATAATTAGTAAGTGACGTAAAAATAAAAAAAACTTTCTTCAGGCTCAACCGAGGGCTCAACAAAGTGAATTAATTAACAATAAATTAAACAACATACTAAAACTTTTGCAAACTTTCGCCAAAAATGTTAAGAGTAGTACAAATGGTTCGCTAATGATTAACTTTACATGCAAATGGCTAAGAGATTGGTCTATGTTACAGATAATTATTGATGTTAGTTTCACTCATCTGAAGACCACCTTTACGTCAACCGAACAGAAAAAATCTATCTCAAAATCTGAAAACTATGCAATTTTGGACAAAAATAGAAAAAGCATGCGGTTCTTTCAAGGGTTGTATTTCGGAAACTGTAGACTTCAAAAACAATTTTTTATAGATTTTGCTCAGAATCTTATTATATTCAATTTTTCTAATACCTATTTTGGGCATAGGATGTATAAAAACAGTTCATTCGCAATTTTTAATTAATCGAGAAGCTGCTTTCTAACAAATTAAACGGTTCTAGCAAAACAAATCAGATTTATTTCCAATTTGAGAATAATATTTATTATATAAAAGTCGACAATGTGATCTATATAATAAATTATGTGAACCTGTGAATGGTTCATTATTTAGTTGAAGTGCGGCCTTTAGGCCGTACAACTATGACAATTTTGCATACTAAAAGGTAAATTTTACAAAAATAAGTTAACAATATAAGTATAGTTTTATTAAAGATAAGCGCCATCTATAAGTAATATCACAGAAAATACATGAGTATATTTAGTAATCTAACCTAAGTAAAAAAAGTTTGTAATTATTATGTACTAAGTACTTTATATACTTACAAGGTATCAAGTTTCATCGAATTTGGTGGGGATCGATTAAATTCTGGAGTTGATTTGAGATAAAATTACACTATTTTCAAAAATTTATAACTCAAAAACCAAGCGTCATTGGACAAAATCCAAAGACCGTCATGATTTTGTTGACTTTTAGAATCACCAAAAAAATTGGGATATTCATTGCTGCCCTTGGGCTTGCCCTTGTTAGTATATTATCATTATTCGGGAATAATTACCTATCACCTGTCACCCCAAATTTTCCCAAAATGTTTTTTTTTAGCAAAAGGAACCTTATTAGAGTGTCCTGTAAAAATTTCGCCCGAGAAAGTATAGTCAAAATTTTGAGAAAAATCGATTTGAAAAGAAGGGAAAAGTAAATTCATGTATGCGGTCGACCTCGGGGTCTGCCACATAGATCGGGTTACGGTCCCTTGAAATGGAGTGAAATTTTTTCGGTCCGATTTGAATTTTTCTTTGAAATTCGGATAGATGGGGGTGTGATTAGTGGATATTAGTAATAAATATAATCAAAAAAATGGAAAATAACTCGTGTATTGCCAAAAAAGTGAAAAAATTAAATTTTTTTTGCCTTCCAATTTTAGGGGTGTGCATTCGAAAAGGAGGGTAATCCATCGTCAAATCCTACCCTTACGGGGCGCCGCTGCGCTCCGCTCCGCTCTGCACCCCTCCAGGGCGGATTTGACTCTGGTTACTAGGCTAAACATACGAGAAGGCGCCACCGATCAAGAACACCGGGATCTATGCAACCGGGATGTGAGAGACCCTCGAAATGGCATTAAAAAGTATAGTTGCGGTATGGGGCAGTAAACTATTTCGTTTCACCCCCCAAAAATCGCGTAAAAACTAAAAATAATCGATGTAACATGTACGACCGTCGACCTGCATCTGCCGCTCCGAAATTTTCTAAGTGTAAGAGTATATCTATCTGCACGTACCGTCAACAAAATGCGCGCCGGCCGAGCAAAGTAGTGGCATCGACCGCTTCTGCACCATGCTCTTGCTACTTTTCCGTACTTTTCAAATCGATTTTTCTCAAAATTTTGATAATACTTTCTCAGAATTTTTTTGTTGTAGGGGCCTATATAAACCTTCCTCTTTGCGTTTGCAAAGTTTCAACTCATTCGGAGTGACAGGTGATAGGTAATCCTCACCCATTATTCAATTTAAAATCTATGTAAACTAAACACGGCAATTATTGATGAACTCTGTTTGTCTGCTTCCAAACATATTAGGAAGTTACAATTTTGCAAGTGCTTAGGGGCTAACCTCAAACCTTCAGTGAAAGTTATGACCACTGAAAAATTCAAAATGGCGACTCCAATATGGCGGCAATGAAGCGAAATGGCTTTATAGAGAAAAAACTTGATTGGGTAGTCATTAAAAATCAGTTTTGAAGCGCGTAACTTTTTGCAGTGTTTTGAATAAAATGTCGCGGTGTACTTTATTTTAAAAACATTATTATTTAGTCCTAATTTCAAGTATTGTTAAAATTTCTATCGTGTCTTTATTTTTCTATGTAATTGTCCAGGATTGATAAGCATGTGAAATTAGTTCAGGCATTCACGGTTTGCAAAACAAATTCTTTGACCCCCCCTTTAAAATATTGAAGATATTTGTTTGTATTGTGATTTCTATTTGTTTTGTTTGTTTGGTAAAAAAAAATTTTTATTTCACAAAGTGTTAGATTAACAATCGAGACTTAATGATCAAGAAATGGAAGAAATCAAATTTGAATTATCGCTTTCATTAAAATGAAAAATTTAAATCGGCGATAGCTAATAAATAATCATACCTTCAAAGGTAACAAGATAAAAATCCATTTGTTTGTAATTTTAAAATTTGAAAAGCCGAATTTTGGTAGATACTCGTATGTCGTCGTTGCGCCTCCAAAACGCGACACGTGCATTATTTTAATAAATTGTTCAGGAGAAAGAAAACAACTCGTTTGTTTCGGTTTGAAGAACAGACACCACGTATTTAATTTTACGATTTATACAGCCTAATTGACAAATTTAATAAAATTGCTTGTAGGGAAATTTGTAGCTTGAAGTCCTTAGTCGAAATCTGTACTTAACGCATCAAATGTGCGTATGTCGCATTTTGAAGGCGCAACGACGATGTGTATTTCCCTTAAAAAAAAAGTCTCCTGAAATCCCTTGTCGACTTTTTCTAATAGGTAATTTTTGTTCTTTCAACGTAGGTTTTCGTTTACAACTTGCTCAAGACCAAAATTGAAGAGCACAAAATTCTCTACAAAATAGATTTTCCAAAATTCTCGAAAATTGGTTCGAGATTGCAAAAGATCCGGGAAAGATGAAATTTTGCAGGTATGTAAGGAAGCCCCCAAAATTTTCTTTAAAATCTTCCAAAAAGTTTGCAAAAGTTTTAGTGTGTAATTAAATTTATTGCGATATGTTTTGTTAATTAGTTCACTTTTATGTCTTAAGTGTGTCAAATATATTTTTATCTAATACGTCATTTACTGATTTAATATTTTCCCGCATGGTGGCGTGTTCTTAATGTAAATCGCGAATAACTCGCATTTTTTTGTGTTTTCTATTTCTAGAGTTTATTTCAAAAATTTAATTGGCAAAAAAGTTCTTGAATAATTCGTTTTTCGAATAAAATATTTTTACATGCCACCTTCGTCAGCGGAAGTAAATTCTGAAATATTTATTTTGCAGAAAATTTTTGATCTTCAATTTTGGTGCGAGGATAATTTTCCCTAAAAATGAAATTAAGCGAGTTACAGATGGAAAACCCACGTTGGAGGAACTAAAACTACCAATTGGGGACAAGCGACAGGTCGTCTGTAAAGCCCATCATCTCCACTCAACGCGGCAAAGGCAGCCTGAGAACTCCATCATAGAGCGTATACAAAATCAAAGTTAACGCTGTAGCTCGGAGTTTTTCCCCATTTGTTAATCTAACACTTCGCAAAATCAAAACATTTTTATGAAACAAACAAATTAAATTGAAAACATAATACAAAAAGAATCTTCCATTTTTTAAAAAAGGGGGCTAGCACAAAAAAAGTTTTTCTCTTAGTTTTAACCTCACGAAACAAAGCAAAAACAACGCATGTCGAAAGTAGAAGATAAGAGATGTTATTCTTTGCAGTCTCACAAAGATTTATGGATTAGACTTAAGTCCATAATACTCTTTCTTACTACTTCGTTGAAGTGAGTAACAACTCAAATTGTAAGTTTAAATTGATACTAATTTATTAAAGTTATTTACAAGATTTATATACAATTTTTACAATCTGCAAAATAGTCAGTAATGCATTAGTTTGGAACAATGACCTAATCGATTTGCTTATTATTTAATTGTTAATTTTAAAGTTCATATATAAATTAATTGTTGATTGTAATATTTTTAACTTACTTATAATATTAGAAATGCATTTATGCTTAATTTAAAGTTAATTGACCTGTGATGACTATGGGTTTTAAATGTTACCTACTTAATATACGGAAGTGCAATTATGCTGAATTAAAATTTCTATAAATTATTTATATGTGACCTACTTAAAGTGCTCGAGTTGCAGTTTGCTTTATTGGCACTTTTTAAGTAGGTTTCTTACAATATGCGTTTTTGCTTAATTTATTTTATATACAGGATGTATGAATAACCCATGTTTAATTAAGATTAAACAACACAATACAATAGAAAGATCGTCGATTAAAAAAAGGGGGGCTTCACGGGCATTTAATATTTGTATATTATAAAAAAATAAATTAAATCAGGTTTCAGCTAATTATCAAAATAAATGAATTAACTCTAAATATTGGGAATACGATTTTTGATTTGTCAACATTATTTAGAGCCACTTTCAAGATCAAACTGTTCCTCTTTGGTATGAGTTTGTAAATGAATCTTCCAATTTCTTTTCGTTGCACATTTATAATTGCAAGTTGCACAACAAAATGATTTTGTACGACTCTCATCTGTATGTGTTCTCAAATGACTAACCAACCCTGACCTTTTTAAGCATTTATAATCACATATTTCACAAACCAAGTGTTTTACGTTCGTATGAGTTGTTAAATGATTCTTCAAGCATCGCCTCTCTGAAGCTCTATAATCGCAAAATTCACAACCAAATGGTTTTTCCCCCGTATGAGTTCTCAAATGTTTCCCCAAATTTCCTTTTGTCGAACATTTATACTTACAAATTGTACAAGCGAACGGTTTTTCACCTGTATGAATCAACGAATGTCTCCTCAAACCTGATTTATGCAAACTTCTATAATCACAAATTTTACAAGCAAAGTGTTTTCCGTCAGTATGAATCCTAACGTGTCTTGCTAAATCTGATTCAAGCGAGAAATGAGAATCACAGGTTTCACAAGCAAACGGTTTCACTTCTGTGTGTATTTTTAAGTGACGTAGTAAATTTCCCTTTTGTGTACTTTTAAAATCGCAAGTATTACATGCAAATGGTTTCTCATCCGTATGAGTTCTCGAGTGCCTCACCATGTCAGTTTTTAGTAAACACTTATAATCGCAAATTTTACATGCAAAATTTTTCTCCCCTGAATGAATTTTTAAGTGAGTTATAAAATTAGATTGTTGACAACTTTTATAATCGCAGATTTTACACGCAAACGGTTTCTCACCAGTATGTATTCGTAAGTGTAACAGTAGACTTGCTTTTCGGATACTTTTATAGTCACAAAATGTACAGGCAAACAATTTCTCCCCCATATGAATTTTGAAATGAGCCGTCAAATTGGACTCTTGTGAGCTTTCATAACCACAAATTGCACATATAAACTTTTTGTTGCCCTCAGATCGCTCATAAATTTCAAAATGAATGTTACTTGGTTTAATAAGTTCTGCTTTCGCTTCAACATTATCTGCACCTTCGTCTTTAATGTCGATTGAATGATGTAAATCTTCTACTTTGATTTCAATATATTCTATTTCTTCGGTCTTAATTTTAAAACTACAACCAGGCTTAATTTCTTCATCCATTGCTGCCTTTATTGGTGAGGAGCAAGGTGATGACCCGTACATCGAAACTATGAAAAAAGTTATCAGGTATTTATTTGTGGTGCTAGTCATAACACTTACCTTGATACAAAACACTATATATTATTAATTCTTTATGAAATTAATTTACCACTTAATGAAAGAAATGTCACTTTGTTTCAAAACTTAGGTTATGTTGATGAGATTTTGTTTTAGGCCGACTTCACACGAATTTTATTATTTTAAGGTACCGTCACAGTTACTTTGGAAGCCGTACCAATACTATCGAGTTTCACGGTCATGATTGCTACTAATGTATGGGGGGCACCCGTGATTTATGAAGACAGGGGCAGACACAGCTTTTTTTTTTTTTTTTTATTAATTCTATGAGTGTTTACAATCTGTTAATATTTCAGTTAACTTACTTTTGTAAATTTACATTTGAAAATGTGGAAGTACTATTTTTGAACCATAATATTACATACCACATCTAAACAAACTCGGACTGCATATAATGGGCCAGGCTTATCCACATTAGTCTGTGGATAGCAGTCTTCCAATGGCTATTCGACTTTTTGCCTTTAGAGCACAGAAATCTTATTCATCTGGGTTACAACAGCTGTGCTATGACTCCTGGAGTTACATCCAGAAAATAAGTGTATCAAATTTTCCGTAGTTTGACATTTAGAATTTTGAAAGCACACTACACCTTGGACGAACAATCGCCAAAGCTACCGAAAAAGAATATTTATTATGTAACAAAACGCGAGTAGCGTTATTATTTGAAATTTAATGGTTTCAATGTCAACATGTAACAAAACTGAACCCCGTTTGAATTAAAGGGTTGGATTCGGTCCTTGAGTACGATTTTTTATACTGTTGTTGATAGCTGCCACCACTCAATTCTTTTGGCTTACACGGGTGTAACCACCTGGTGGGTTAAGCCCGGAGGATAGAATTAAGAAAACCTCTAAGTTGACTACCTTTCAACTTCACTGGACCTTGGTGTTTGAATTAAGGTAACGTGCCTCCTCTATTGTTTTGGAAGTCGTAGGAAAACCCAGAGAAACAACTTACACTTTACTAATTACTAGCCGATCGTTGGAGTAACGAACAATTAAAGATTTAAATTTGTATAATTGCGTATATTGAACAAACAATTAAGTATTTTATAAGAATTATACAAAATAATACAATTAATTCAAAGATATTACAAGTTGTTACAATTTGATTAAGTTAATCAAAGTAGGGGTAGTAAAAGAAAATCCACACACATATGATACAAAAGAAAAATTGGTTACAAGTATTTATTTAACTAAAAGTCACAATACCTATTTTGTTTACAAAAATCCTGTGCTCCCAGGGTGGTAAGGTTTGAGATGATATATCCGTATTGTAATCCCAAATGATTTACACTGATTCTTTTAACACAATCGGTTCGTTTAGTGATTAAAAGTTAATGACAAGCAAAAATGATTTTAAAATATTGAACCTTTATCACTTAAAGAAGTTATTTATTCGCGGTTCTCGAACTACCGAAGTTTCAATGAATAAAATTATGATTAACTGACTCTTTCACTTGACTTAGAAAAATTTACACTTGAATATGTGAATTCCGATTTGGGTAGAGTTCGGATTAACTCTTGAATTATAATTCCCCGTTTGGGTTACTGACTGAATAATCAAAGCGCGAAACGTGTTACTACTGCTCAACTAACTCACTCTCGATTCGCTCTCGGGGTATTTTATCAAATTCTCCCCGTTTTGAATATTAATATTACGCCTTCGATTTGGATTCATTGACCAATTGCGTGGTTGCTTTTTCCCTTGACTTCAAAAGAGGGTAGTCTTATTAATTGGATATTCTCAAAACTTATTTCCTTGCACGTGTGTGACTGATTCCGCTTGTGAATAGCGTAGTTTTCCCACAGATTTTGTATTTCTTAATTTTAAAAATATAATTCTTAACCTCGTTAAGCAAATGAGGCATTAAATTGGAATCACGCCTTATGAAGAATTTTGAATATTTCTTAAAAACGAATCTTTTGGCGGTATACTGGCTAATCCCTCATTTCCTACACGTGTGGGTTTTTAATTAGAATTGACTTTGTTCCCACAGTGTGCATTGATTTAACTAACACACTCATGGTGCCGTGCCGAGTTTTTGTAAAACAGGTGTTTGCACCCTAAATTTTAAATAAAAGCCAAAACGTTTATTAGTTAGATCAATGTACCGGGTGTTTAAATTTCTTTACCTAAATTATTTTTACATTATCTTATTCTTTATGCTAGTTTATTACGACAAATTACTCATGTCGGAAGTTGTTTATACAAATTTAATATTTGTATCGTAATTGTGAATAAAAATGAACGGGCGGTTTGTTACAATTATGAAACTTTTTAATTCTTTTTCAAGCAACAAAATATTAAAACACATAATTTTAAGACAGATAATCTGGAAAACTAAAAAAAAACATATTAATGAGAAACTACTGTTTATAATTAACTTTGCAGCCATTTGCAGCTTCATTTACTCCAGCCATCCAAGCTCTTTTAGCCATCTAGTACACGATTATCTTAATTGTGCGGCCTAAAGGCCGCACTAAGGGAGGCAGATCATCGACTTAACAAACCAATTTAGAGTTTCTAAATCTACTGCTGAAGCAAAATACATCATGGTTCCGCCGAAAAAAAGGATAATAAAGTAAATATTATTTATTATGTATTGTATAAAGTAAATATATTATGTATTGTATTCGTGTGATTGATGTTAACTTGTTAACCCGTCGTCTATGGATACTTTCTTGGATGCGGTAATTTTCTGTCGTTGGTAAAATTCCCTGTCGCTGTAGTAGATTCTTTTTGCTCAACACACAACATTTTTAAAAGTAGATTCACTGCAAAGTTTGGTTAAGTTTTCTTAGTTTGTTTTGCATTGACACCTTCAGTGTGGATTATTATATCATTTTAATTGAACATCAGTGAGCTTTCCTTGGATTTTTGAATTAATATTAATTTTATAACAGCACACAATGTTACACAATGGATTCACCTTCCTGATTTTAGGTGAACTTGTGTTTTAACTTTACAGTAGAACCCCGATTCCTCAAGCTAATATGCGGAGGTGGTACTTCAGATTATCCAGAATTTTCGTTAAAATAAGAAAAAATAAAAAATATGCAAATACCTTTTTCTATTGCTATTACAACAGATAATGACATCATGCCATTTTTGAAAAATTAACAACCGCAGACAAAGCGTAAGGCTCAGATAAAACGTATTTTATTGTAATAAGTCGCAGGTAGCGTTAATTGAATTTAACCCCACCAATGACAACATGTAACAAAACCGACGTATGCGGTTTAATAATTGACGGGGGTTGAGTTGATTTCGATTACGAATGATATAGCTGCCACCACTTAATCTTTGAATTCTGGTACTAACCACCTTGGTGCGGTTAATTACTGAGGTAGATTAAGAAACCTCTTAAAGTGGACGTTGTTGTCTGATGTTTAAGGTAACGTGACTCTTCTATTGTTTTGGAGTCGTAGGAAAACTCAGAGAGATAATTAAATTTACTAATTTACAATCGGTTGACGGAGTGACAACCATAAAAAGAGTTGAGATTGGTATAATTGCGTATATTGAACAAAATTAAATATTGTACAAAAATATTGTTAAGATAAAATGTTTAAGTAAATGGAATTAAGAATGTAAAAAACAACAGAGCATAAGTTTGATGTAACCATGTAAAACGAAGTGTGCAAGTCAAGCGGTCGTGTGTGTGAAGTAAAATTAAAAAATTCGTAGCGAACATTTCACCAATGAATCATTTTAATTACTGCGCAAAAACTATTTAGTTACTTTGTTTAGTTAATGTGTTTATTTCTCAATAAATATTATTCAACATCAAGGTGTTACTAATTTAAAACCCAACAGGTTATGGGAACCAGTGATTCAGATTAAATCTGAAGGTAAAAACAATTAAAAAACGAGTGAAGTGATTCGCGGTAAAAAAACTTAAGAATTAAAAAACTGTAGTGAAAAACTTAAAAGCTGTTAAGTGCCAAAGTAAAAATAAAACTGTCACGCGTCAAAAACAATAAAAGTGAAAAATTTAAAATGGCATCAAAAGATGAAACGGAAAAAATTGAAAAATTGAAAGATGGCACAAACTATGAATTGTGGAAATTTCAGATTACGATATTTTTCAAGGCGAAACAAATATCTGACGTTACTAGCGGCAAAACACAATGCCCTACAGAACAAAAGCCGAAAGATTAATGGGAAAGAAAAGATGCGTTAACACAAAAAATAATAATTACATCAATTGAAAAGCAAATAATGATGCATTTGCTAAATTGTAAAACATCATGTGAAATGATGGTAAAATTAAAAATGTTATACGAAAGAGATAATCAACAACAGAAATACAATCTGTTACAGGAATTTTACAACCATAAATTCAAAAACGGAAGTAGCATGTCAAATTACATAAGCGAAGTGGAAAGTTTGGTATATAAATTAAAAAACGTGAACCAAGAAATCACAGAAACAATGGTAATAACAAAAATCTTATCGTGTTTACCAGAAAGTTATAGATACTTCATAAGTGCTTGGGAATCAACGCCCCAAGAAAACCAAAAATTAACTGAACTAACATCGAGACTTCTGGCAGAAGAAAAACGGAACAATAACCAAGAAACAGAAAATGATCAATCGGCATTTAATGCGAGAGAAGATCGAAGACGAAACGTAAAATTCGGTCGTAAAACAGGAGAAAATAGAAATTGCTACCGATGTAACAAACCAGGACATTTTGCAAGAGATTGCAGTAAAACAGAAATAAAATGCAGAATATGTAAGAAAACCAATCATGAAGAAAAAGACTGTTTTTTTAGAAAACAAAACAACGTAAAAAATGATGTGCAGAAGCGATACGATGAAAACACAACTAAAAAATTGTCGTTTCTAACCCAAAGTGAAAAATTAAAAGGTAACAAAAATGAAATAGAATTTTTTCTAGATTCCGGTGCAACGTCACATATGACAAATGAAAAAAGTATAATAAAAAACATGCAAGAAAAAAACACCGAAATAGGAACTGCAAAAACGGGTGAAAAAATGAAATCGCAAGGCAGCGGTAAAATTGAAACCGAAGAATGTATACTTCGAGACGTAGATTACGTGCCAGAACTAAGTAAAAATTTGTTATCAGTAAGCAAGATAACGAAAAGTGGCGCGGAAGTAATATTTAAAAACAAAACAGTTCAAGTGAAAAAAAGACAATATTAAAATACTGGAAGGTACAATCGGGGAAAATGGCCTATACGTAATTAAAATGAATAAAATAAAAGAAAGTGCATTTTTAACCGAAAATGAAAACTCAAATAATTGGCATAAAAAACTTGGACACCCCAGTGTAAAAAACATGATGAAATTAAAAACAATGAGTGAAGGGTTAAATATAACCGACTCGGAAATTAAAAATTTGGAAAAGTTAACGTGCGAAACGTGCATAAAAGCAAAACAAATAAGAAAACCGTTCAAAGAAGTTCGACAACGAGCAACAAGACCATTGGAATTGATCCATACCGACGTTTGTGGACCGATAGAACCAACAACTTGGGATGGTAAGAAATATTTCATAACTTTTCTAGATGACTACACACATTTTTGCATGGTGTACTTATTAAATGGGAAATATGACGTATTTACTGTAATAAAAGACTACATAAATGAAGTCGAAGCAAAATGGAACATTAAAACAAGCAAATTACGATACGACAACGGTACAGAGTATACTAATAATAATTTAAAAAATTGGTGTAAAGAACGCGGAATAACATTAGATTATACAGTACCGTATTCACCTCAATTGAATGGTAAATCTGAAAGATTAAACAGAACAATAATGGAAAAAGCCAGAGCTTTGATTTTCGAATCAAACTTTGATAAAACAATGTGGGGAGAAGCAGTTAAGGTAGCAGCCTACCTGATAAATCGAATTCCGACTGAAACATTAACAACAACACCATACGAGATGTGGTACGAAAAAAAACCAAACGTAAAAAACTTGCAAATATTTGGATCCAATGCTTACGCGAAAAGATTGGGATACCAAAAAAAATTAGAAGTAAGAAGTAAAAAATACAAAATGATAGGATACGCACCGAATGCGTATAGATTGTTTGATGAAGAAGAAAAAAAAGTAATAATTGCGAGAGATGTAATATTTGAAAACAAACCAACAAACGTAAAATTATATTCCAGCGAAAAAGATGAAGAATCTGAAATTAAAACTGAAAATGAAGATGAATTTGAAGAAATTCAAAACTTTGATGAACAAATAGAGGATGAAGAACAAAATGATACTGAAAACGAAGAGCCAGAAATAACTGAAGAAGTTGGAAGAGGAAAACGAAGTAAAAATTTACCCAGAAAATTTAAAGACTACGCTATGCTAACATATGAAGAAGCATTAAAAAGTGAAGATAAAACTAAGTGGCTACAAGCAATTGAAGAAGAGAAAAATTCTCTCAGAGAAAATAATACTTGGACACTAGTGAACAAAAGTGAAACAAACAAAAAAAAGGTGTTGACCAACAAATGGGTATTCAAAGTAAAAGACGATGGTTCGTAGAAAGCGCGACTCGTGGTACGCGGGTGTGAACAAAGAGATGGAATAGACTATAATGAGACATTTAGTCCGGTAATAAGCAGTTGTGCAATCAGAATAATATTCGAGATAGCAGCTGAAAGAAATGCAGAAATACTCATTGGACATAACAAAGAAGAAATGGATGAATTTTTGGAAAAACTAAAAAATGAATTTAAAATTACGATAACTAGAAACCCAAAGATTTTTCTAGGTATCGACATAAAACAAGACGAAACTGGAATAAAGTTAAGTCAAAACGAAAAAGTAAAACAAATTATTGAAAATTTCAACATGAGCGAAAGTAATCCTAGTAAAATTCCATTGAGCAACTCCGACGTAAAAAGAAGTGATGAAACCAAAGACGATAAATTTAAAAAATTAAAGACGGGACGATTAAAATTGAATATTGTAATACAGCACATCAAATTGCCGACATACTAACTAAGCCATTAGATAATGTAAAATTCAATCGGTTCCGAGATTTTTTATGGAAAAATGTTAAAATGTTAAAATTGCAAAATTATGTTTTAGTTCGTAAATTTTGTTGTTTGATTGTTTAACAAAGTAAATTTCATTTACGAGGGAGTGTTAAGATAAAATGTTTAAGTAAATGGAATTAAGAATGTAAAAAACAACAGAGCATAAGTTTGATGTAACCATGTAAAACGAAGTGTGCAAGTCAAGCGGTCGTGTGTGTGAAGTAAAATTAAAAAATTCGTAGCGAACATTTCATCAATAAATCATTTTAATTACTGCGCAAAAACTATTTAGTTACTTTGTTTAGTTAATGTGTTTATTTCTCAATAAATATTATTCAACATCAAGGTGTTACTAATTTAAAACCCAACAAATATACAAAGTACACAATTTCCTCAGATATATTACAAAATTCTACAAGGTAATAATTTTAACACTTAGATCAATAAAATAAGAGATCCACTCC
Organism: Podabrus alpinus; assembly: GCA_932274525.1. Lineage (NCBI taxonomy): Eukaryota > Metazoa > Arthropoda > Insecta > Coleoptera > Cantharidae > Podabrus > Podabrus alpinus. The sequence continues at coordinate 80,878,213 of OW026452.1, forward strand.
CACAATACAAAAATATTACAATGGTTAGATTTAAGATTTGCATAAATACCTATTTCGTACAAGAACCCTTAAGTCCGGGGTGGTAAGTTTTGAGATGGTAGACTCCTTCTATTGTAATCCCAAATGGTTACACTTATTCGTTTAACACAATCGTTTCGGTTAATGATTAAAATTTAATGACAAGCAAGATGATGTTGAAATATTGATCTTTATCACTTTAAAGAAGTTATTCATTCGCGTCCTCGAACTACCGAAGGTTCAATTAATAAAAATATGATTAACTAAATTTTTCACTTGACTTAGAAAAATTTACACTTGAATATGTAGATTCCGATTTGGGTAGAGTTCGGTTAACTCTTGAAATAAAATTCACCCGTTTGGGTTACTGAATGAATTAATCAAAGCGCGGAACTTGAAAACTTTTTCCTCTGACGGACTCCTCGATATTTTATAAACTTTTCCCCGTTTTGAATAGAAATATCACGCCTTCGACTAGGACCCTTTTGGCCAATTGCGTGTGTGATCTTTCCTCCAATTTTCCCAGAGGGGTGTTTTATTAATTGGATCTCTCAAAACTTACTTCCCTACACGTGTGGAACGAATTCACATCTGACCAGGGTAGCTTTCCCACAGATTTCGTATTTCTTAATTTATAAAATAATTCCTAACCTCGTTAAAGCAAATGAGGCATTAAGTTGGAATCACGCCTTATGCCGAATTTGAATATTTCTTTAAACGAATCTTTTGGCGGTATATCCATGTAAAATGTCCCATTTCCTTGCACGTGTGGATTTTTTCAACAAGTGTGGTATTTCTTACCAGCTGCATTGATTTAATTAACAACCCTTGGTGTCGTGCCGAAGTGGTTGTTCTAAGCAGGTGTTTGCACCCTATTTTTAAATGAACGCCAAAACGTTTATTAGTTAAATCAATGTACCGGGTGTTTAAAATTCTTTACCTAAATTTTTATACTAGCAGGGCATTCTAATTGTGCCTCTGCTGGTTTATTAAGACAATTTACTCATGTCGGAAGTTGGCTGTACCAACTTAATATTTGTATCGTAATTATGAATGAAATGAACGGGCGGTTTGTTACATCATGTTATTGCCTAAAACATTACGGAAGGTTCGAATCGGTTAACGTGGACGATCGGATCTTCTGTAATATAAATTAAGAATTTAAATTTGATTAAATTAAGAATAGCGCAAAACGTGACTACTTGTTGGACATCGTTTTAGAAACCGGAGCATATATAGCAATATAGCATATTGCTATGAACTCCCTTATGTTAAAATTTTTACACGTCGATTAAGTTGGTCGCCACATTCGAATGAATGAAAAAAATATAAAAATGTAAAATATTAAAATTTTGCGTGCTAAATTTTATTGGAAAGTTCACCAACTTGACCCTCTTGTATAGCTCAGCCTAAGGCTCTCTCAGAGTATTGCAGGTATTAGGTTAAATTAAGGGATGCAGCTTATTGAGTTGAGTTGAAAAATCTTATTTTTAATGATAGAAAAATGTTGGTTGAGTTAGAATAAAAATGCTTAAATGTTTTGATCAGATAAAACGATCCACTTTTGTTTTTGAATGATCTTAAAAATTCAGAGTACTGACCTGTAATAGTTTAATGATAATAAAAAGATTTGATTAATTCAGAAATTCAAAAAAATTTAAGTCTTGCCGTTGTACAAAACGGATTAAATGTTTATGTAATTAAATTTGTTGCTCGAAGCGTAGAAAATTAAATAATAAAAAAATGTTTTGTTGCTGAATGTTTATAAAGTAGGGTAACCAAAAATTCACCTGCTAAGGTCTTTTTTCTCGCATCCTTTATGTAAAATGCTGAAGGCGAAAAGTTAATAAAATAATAATTTTGAAATACTTTTGAGTTATTTAATCCTGACTTGTTAATAAGTCTGCGTAGATGATACACAATCTTCGTTATCACTCGCGCACAAATGTGACACTTCCACACAGGTGTTGATGTAGTGGCTCGCTGATATGACTCTTCCAATCTCCTTCTGTTGAATTGAGTTATTGTGGTAGTAATTATCCAAATTTGACTTTCCAATTGTGTTATTTAATTAGATTATATGTTGGTAAGTAATTTCGAATTAAATAATTCTCAGATATTCGAGATTTGAGTTGAAATATAACATTTTTAATTTTCAGTTGCGGCAACTAACATTTCGCCATCTTGGATTTCTTATCGACCAAGTTTTAATTTATCGGATCACGTTGCACGTCTGTCCATTTCAAATATCAAAATTCAACTAAATTTACTTGCGCAAAATTACCAATTTGCGTTGATTTTCAACAACTTGTAAGTCAAATTTATTCCTTTTGTAAATTTTATTGTAATGAAATTTTCTGCAATTTTCTGAGTCTGTTCCATTATCGAAAAATTAGTTATATGCTGCTTTTCTGTTGATATCCATCACAGTAGTCGATTTGGAAGCTATTTGAAGTAATGGATTTGAGTATTTTCGTTATCACATTTCTCTTATCAAACTTTAATGGATTTTGAACCTTATTTACCTTTTTACAAATTTCGGAGATCAATTTATGGTTATTACATACAGTTAGATATGACATAATTTTGGTTGTAAACAGATTTTCACACAATAAGTTATTTACAGAGATATTTCAATTTAATGTTCACAAATGTAAAGGTTATGTTTTACAGATAACAAGTTGTAATAAATTTCATCATTTCTGATTTAAAGTTTCTTATTAGAAGATTTTGACATGGTCATCTTCACAATGAATCTATTTAACAGGTTTTAATATAGCATTCTTATCCTTAAAGATCTCTATAGGTCCACAATATCATGAAATAAGGTGGATGTGCTTATCTGTTCAATCTAAAGTTTTCAAATTAGCTGAAATTTCTTAAATATGACAATTAATTCAGAATTACAACTATTTGCATTGTGTGGGGTCATTTTAAACCACAGCAATATGTACCTGGTGGGTATTCCATACCCCCCAGACCCCCCGGTTTCCAAATATGTCTTCTAAATTCAATCGAGTGCCTTATGCATTTTATGTGCAGAAGGACGAAATCCTTACATTTTAAAAAAGCACAGTAGTGGCTTGGTGTGATCGCTGGTTGAGTTACACCGCGGAAATTGTGGGTTCGAATTGTGAACTTGACTGAATTTCTTGGCGCGACTGTGCAGAAAATTCAGAGTATCAATTTTTTTTTAATTTTATGCCTAGTAAATCTTTACGCCTAAAGGATTTTATATCTAAAAGCTACGTATTTTAAATGTATTATTAAATAATTGTTGGCATCCATTCAATAATGTTGTTTGGAAAGGAGGAGAACTTATGGTTTAACTTTTCCTCAGTTTTACCGGTATTTATACTACATAAAAACTGCCAAATTAAAAAAATTACTAGGAAATTGCCAATAAATTACGAAAATGTTGACCAATAAATTAAAAAAGTTACTAAACAATTATAAAAATTCTAATAAATTATCATTTAATATTATTTAGAGAACATTTAAAATTTCGATTTTTATCTATTGAGAATTATAATAATTTTTATTTTAAAAAATAAACAATAAATAAAAAAATATTTTCAATGTTTAATTCACTATTTTATTTTAAAGTTCAATTTATTATTTGGAGAATAAATGATATTTTCGGGATATTTTGATATCGGCTACATTTTTGAAAATTTTATATTATACCGGGTGTTCATTTTAAAACTTCCAGCAATTAATATCTCAAAAACCAAAAGTCAGATGAAAAAATATTTCGAACAAATGTTGTATGATAGCGAAGGGGAAAGGATATGGCATATAATTGTTTTTTTAATTTATTGACCTTTTCAAGGTCTTTTTTTTTATTAGACTCCTTGTACTTTACAATCTGTCCAATGGACAACAAGTAATGCTATTTGACACATAAATATAATGACACAGTGGAGAACCAACCCATTAGCAGGCCTCCTTACAAGTTATCTATTACCAAATTACATAATTTTATTGAATAAATATTTTAGATACACAATCCAGTTCACCACTTATGTGCGATGGGGTAGGTCCAAGGGATCCTAACGCGTTAGGATAATCTGCGAGTCTCAGCTGGTATTTTGCGCTCATGACGGAAATCACTTCTATTATACTATCAATATGCAGGTCAGTACTAATGATCTTATTTGAAACGTACCAGGGAGCGTCACAAATGTTACGCAATACCTTGGATTGAAATCGTTGGATCCTTGCAATGTTGGAATTACTGGCCGAACCCCATAGCTGAATACCATATGTCCTTATGGGTTTCAGGATTGATTTGTACAGCAACAATTTATTGTCCATAGATAAGGTCGATTTACGCCCCATAAGCCAGTACATCTTTCGATACACTAGTCCCAGTTGGAGGCGTTTGCACCAAATATGTTTGGCCCATGTAAGACGACGGTCAAGGTGGAAGCCCAAGTATTTGACTGTTTCTTGTTCCGGAAGAACGTTATCGTACATCATTACGCTTGGGCATGTTCCTCTCCTGAGGGTAAAGGTGATATGTACCGATTTTGTGGTGTTGGCCTTAATACGCCAAGTCTTGAGCCAGTTCTCAATTTTGTTTAAATGACTTTGCAACACTCGAGAAGCGAGATTTGGATCATCGCTAGATGCCATTACAGCCGTATCATCTGCAAACGTGGCTGTCACTGTGTTCTCAGTTTCAGGCAGGTATGCCGTGAACAACAGGTATAAGGTAGGACCAAGAACACTACCCTGAGGCACTCCCGATAGTATGGTTTCTATGTTGGTATGAGCTTCTCCATGTTTGACTAGGAAATATCTGTTAGTTAGATATGATTCCAACAGGCGACTATAAGGATGGGGGAGATGCTTTTTGATTTTGTATTTCAGTCCTTCATGCCACACTCTATCAAATGCCTGTGATACCTACATCAAGAAATGCAGCAGAGCAGTATCTCCTGCATTCCAGGTCCGTTCTGGATCTTCCTCACAACTTGGTGTACTTGTTCTACTGTTCCATGTCCTTGCCTAAAGCCAAATTGGTGGTATGGGATTAGATTTCTTTCTTGAAGGAGCGGTTTCAGTCTTCCTAGGAATAATTTCTCAAATGTTTTTGAGAGAATTGGTAGCAGACTAATGGGCCTATATGAAGATACTACAGTTGGATCTTTTCCTGGCTTCTGGATCATGATTACCTGCGCCACCTTCCACTGAGATGGAAAATAGCCATGTCATAGGATTGCATTAAAAATTAATCTAAGTAACTGGAAACCAATTTCTGATGGTAGATTTTGTAAAATTTTTCCCGTTATTAAGTCATAACCAGGAGCCATTTTTGAATTAATCTTTTTAGAGATACCATTTTTTATTTCATTTACCTTGAAGTTTCTAATTGGTAAATCCATTTGATAGGGAGCTTCAAGTAGCCGGTGGATATGGTATTCTTCTCCAATAGGAACTTCTCTCGGATAAGGTTGGAAAACTTTGGAAATATGTTGGGCGAAGGTCTTGGCTTCTTCCACATCACTACGAGCCCAGCTTCCATCATTGGTTCTGATGGGTTGATTTATTTCTTGTGTTTTTTTTATTTTACGAATGACTTTCCACAAAGAGTAGTCAGTTGCTACACCAGCTGTAAGGTTTTCTAGGAAGTTTTCTACTCCTTGATTTCTGTAGTCCTCTAGAAGTTTCTTTAGTTGTTTCGTGGCTCTATTTAAGTTTGTTTTGTCGCTTGGAGCATGGGTTAATTGCCAACGTTTCCTTAGTCTTCGCTTTTCTGCTATCCTCTTTTTTATGTCCCAGGGGCAAAAACCTTCCTTATCGATGGTCATCAGTGGTAATAGACGACTGGAAAGGACCACTCACACTTTCGGCAGTATATTGCCCACCTAACGTTACAATCAAAAAAGAGCAATTTGAGTCATTTTTCAAATCACTTGGTGAACGTTTTATCGCTGGAGGCGACTATAACGACTGACCAAAATAAAATTCCTGATGTACTCGACTTCTGCGTTACTAAAGGCTTCTCCCACAATTATTACCTTAACATTGAAACATGCTTGGATCTATCATCCGATCATACTCCTCTACTAATCACCTTTCAATCTTGTGTTCTCAAAGTTAAAAAACCAACCACATTATTTAACAAAAATACAAACTGGGAAAAATTCAAAAACAGTCTTTCCTGCAATTTAAATCTTAACATGTCACTAAAAACAGCGAAAGAAATAGACGAAGCAGTAGAACACTTCACATTGTCAATTCAAGGTAATTTGAAGGTCAACTTTGTTATTTTAAATGGCACCTTATATTTTTTTAGCAGATTCATATTTTGCATGAATAAATAAACAACTTTTGTTGAAAGATTTTTTTTATCCGACGTTAGGCTTTTCGAGTAAGATGCGTTGAAACAAAATAAATAATCAACATTGTTAATCAAAATGTAATACAGTCAACTCGCGTTATAACGAATTTCAAGGGACCGGGAAAAAAGTTCGTTATATCGAAATTCAGTTTATATTCTATTATATAACGCGAGATTTTCAAGGGACCGGCAGTTTCTTTCTTTATATCGAGATTTTCGTTATATCGAACTTCGTTATAACGCGAGTTGACTGTATTTACAAGTTTTAGAATGCTATTTATTAGTATTAAACAGTGGAAAAAATGTTTGTAAACGAGTGTTTTCATAACAAGTTTTCAAAATGTGAAAAAATAGGAAAAAATTAAAAAAAAAAAAAATTCCCCAAAAAATGGGGAACATTGTTAAATTTTGATTAACAATGTTGATTATTTATTTTGTTTCAACGCATCTTACTCGAAAAGCCTAATGTCGGATAAAAAAATTTTCCAACAAAAGTTGTTTATTTATTCACGAAATGACCTTAAAAAGGTCAATAAATTAAAAAAAAAATTATGCCATATTCTCTCCCCCTCGCTATCATACAACTTTTGTTCGAAACATATTTTCATCTCACTTTTTGTTTTTGAGATATTAATTGCTGGAAGTTTAAAATGAACACCCGGTATATATGGCTTTTACGTCTTTTTAAAATTATTTTTAGAAAATGTATAAATTTTAAAATAAATGTAAAAATTGCATAATATTTATGTATTAATACTACTTTCTTCCTCAATTAATTAATGTAAAAAACTACTTTTCGGGTGTAAAGGAATGTAATCAAACGACTATCTACCGTTAGCCAACGTTTCGATTATTTTACACTTCTGTAATTCCAGCCCTGAAGATGATTAAATAAATTAATCGAAACGTTGGCTAACGGTAGATAGTCGTTTGATTACATTCCTTTACACCCGAAAAGTAGTTTTTTACATTAATATTTATGTGATACTAAAAAAAATAATTTCAGGTACTAATACAAAATTTTATTTTATTTTTGGAAATTTCTGCTAAACCTGAATTTGAATAAATTTTCGTTTTCTATGTAATCTGATCTGAAAATAATTATAAATCGCATTGAAACAATTTTACTTCGATTAGAGGCTGTAAATTTTCAAAGGTGATTTGTAACTTACAACCCAAATTGCATTACGAGCAGATATCACAAGCAAACAAAAAATGATCTAAAGATATGAATATACAAATAGCCAAATTCCTTGCAATTTAAATTTTGAGTCAATTAGGGGTCGTCCTCCCTGTCGCAGTTGGTCACAGTCTTCGGCCCCCCCTTCCCCCAGGAACTTCCTATGGCCAGAAATCAACCCCCCTTCATTTGTTTAAAATCTAACTTTACACATTTGGAATTTAAGAAGTCAATAAAATATTTTTACAAGAAATTACATCAAAACAGCTTTCTTAGAACTCCCAAAATTGGAATTTTTATGCGGACGTCACATGTGTCCCCCCACCCAGGCGTGGACATCCTTTATGGACGACCCCGTATATTCATGTTATAGCCAGGGCCGGGTTCTAGCGTTATTGATGGGAATATGGTTTATTGGTGCAATCACGATTTAAATTCCAAATTTAAAAATGTTGTAAACTAGGAGTAGGAGTCGTCCAAAAAGAATGTCCGCTCCTGGGGGAGAAGGGGGTTTGCAAAAAAAAGGGGCCAACTGTGACCAGGAAAGAGGGGGGTTGAACAAATGTGACGTCCGCATAAAAATCCCATTTTTGTGATTTCTAAAGTTCGTTTTACATCAGGACATTTCTGGCGTTATTTCTTGCGCCATTTCCTGAGACATTTCTGGCGTCATTTCTGACGCCATTTCTTGCTCCAAAAATAAAGCCTGTATTATATCAGGCCATTTCTTGCACGGATCTTGCGCAGTAGGTAATTTTAGCAAATTACGTGAAACATTTTGTAGACCAAATATATAGAACCTGTTCTATTTTGAGGCAATTTTCAACGCAATTTGCCTGCGAGCGTGCGCAGTAAGATTAAACGAAGAATAATTTAGTGTTGTAAATTGTGAAAACTGTGCTACACATAAAAATTGAAATGGATAAAGAAAGCGATTTAATTGCAGAAAATGTGATTGCAGCAAACATAATAGTATTAAAAAAATTACTTAAAAGACGTTTGAAAAACAAACCAAAACCGAGGGTGCGAAAGAATTGGCAGGAAAAGTGGCTACATAGAATTTAAATTGAATAGAATTGTATTTAATAATTTAAAAATTAACTGATTATATAAATTTTTTTGCTAGTATTTTTGACAATTCACATTTGACAATTACTACCAGCGCATTCAATCTGTACTGCGCACGCTCACAGGCAAATTGTTCAAGAATAGAGCACGCGCTAAATATATTGCCTACAATCCGAGCCAGGACATTTTCCACGGCATTTGCTGTTTTAAACTAGGCAATTTATATTGCTCAAGAAATGGCGCAAGAAATTACGCCAGAAATGTTCTGATGTAAGACGAGCTTAAGAAAATTGTGGTTGAATATTTTTAAAAGTTTATAATGACGGGAGACGTCTTTGATTTGCAGGGTAGCCAGCCAACTTGAGTTTTAAAATTCCCTGACTTTTCCAGGTTTTCCAGGATCTTATAAGAAAAATTCCAGTCATTATAAAGAAATTAACCCCCCCCCCATCATTTATTCCTATATATTTTCATATCAATAATAATTTATTACAAAACATACGTAAATACGTATTGCCATGATATTTAATAAGATTGTACTGAATTGGAGAGGGAAGTGAATGGATTATATTTGATTTTAAAACGGCTAAAATGATTGAAATTAATTGATGGATGATTTTTTATGGAAGTTCGAGATTGGTTATACGGAATTGGATTTGGAAATTTAAAAAAAATCATTGAGCTGAGTATCATAGCAATATTTACAAAAAAATTAAAATGCTATAATTTAAATTTCTTTTTATTACCTATTGACATTATTCTGATTTTTGAAATTCTTGAGAAAAATACGAAAAATATCACACAAATTAAAACTTTCTGACTTGTATTACAATATCACACTTGACAATAAAAATCGTCATGCTGGAAATGGTTGGTCTATGCCGTTTCTTGTCACCACAATAATAGTACCAGCAAAAAGAAATTTTTACATACAATTTTTGCACAAATTTTTAAAAAAATTTAAAATATTTTTTTAAAATAAAAAGATTTTTTTAGAATAAAGTAATTGAGTTCTGAAGTCTGTTGCATACCCGTTTTCCCTGACTCAAAAAAAGACCCGGGGTGGGGGGGGGGTCGAAGATTGTAACCAAATGTGACAAGGGGGCAGCGGGGGTTGACAAGTCGGAAAAAATTGCGGACGTCCTTTTTTAAACAAATAAATTATTTTAAATTAAAAAGTTATTGATAATAAAAATTTTTACAAATAATTAAATATTTTGTTTGTGAGCAGAATATGGAATATTTTTACAAACACTTAAGGACGATTAAGGTGCTCTTAATCGAAGTGACAAGATAAATTTAATGTTTTGCAAGAACAAAAAATATGCAACTTTGAATTTTTAACATTTTTTTTACTTAATTTAATAGTAAATATTTGATTTAATCAATAAATTGAAAGCCGTTATTTTTAGACAATAAAGGATTGTAATCTAGTTTGTAGATAATTTCGCGCTCTTTAAAAAATAACTGAACCGATAACACTAAAAAATCAATAGTTTTGGAGTTATGGCCATTCTAAGTTCCAAATTAAAAAGGACTACCCTTGAGATACGATTCCCACTGAATTTTCCAAGCAAATTTCCTTACTTTTTCCCAACTAAAATTAACAAATTTCCCTACTTTTTCCCGAATTTTAAAACTAAATGCCCGAACTTATTGTTAAGAATACAAAACCATCATTGCCAGAAAAATACAAACTTTCATAAAATATAAAGATGAAATGTAAAATACAAAACTTTTACTTTCCCATTTACGTAGCAAAGGAAATTTTTTCCCATACGAATTGTTTAAGACCAATTCTTTGATGTTTGCTATATAGGACTTAAGTCAAAAAACACAAGTTTACAGTAGAAGAAAATTAAGTTGTTTTTACCGTTTAAAAAAGATAAATCTCGAACCAAGTTTATAATATTTTCTCTTATTTTTGTGATTAGATAATATCAAATCACAAAGCGGTCTTTTTTAAACGGCAAAAACAACTTAATTTGCTTCTACCGTAAACTTGTGTTTTTTGACTTAAGTCCTTTATACCAAACATCAAAGAATTTTGAAATGATGTCTGGATGGTGGTGTTTTTTTTCGTCAACGATACAGAAAAACGCGTGCACCGATTGAGTTGAAATTTTATACACTAGTTTGAAGCAGCTGTCTAAAAAACTGATTAGATTTTGGTGGAAAACCATTCATTTTTAACCCATTTTTTAAAAGAATGAAAATTGAGTATTGCCGCTGGAACATTTATAAAAATGAAAATTATATCAATTGACAGATATTATTTTTCCGAATCTTATTATGATACCCAACACTTTATATTTTTCTCCTAAATTATTCCTAAAATGCAAAAATAAAATAAGCGCTTTTGCAAGAACGTGGGTTGCCTTGGATAATTTTGAACTTTCGAAGTGATTTGTATTGTTTTGCGTATAATTTATAAATTTACATAATATATCAACACATGTAATTAGTATCAAACGAATGTTTTAATTACTTATCAAAACCTTAAATCTGACGTATTACGACCATACTTAAAATTTGATTGAATATCCCGTAAATTTATAATTTTTTCTGCTAAATGACATTTTAAAAATATTTTCAATATATATTTTCAATGCAAACATGTTATGAGAGTTGAAATTTCGCACACCCGTGTGGTTTTACGAGGATTGAACGGGAAAATTGTTCGTTTATCGATGGGACACAATGGAGGGGGTGAAATGGCGGTTCACAGTGGTCACAAAATTTCGGAATTCACTTTGGAAAGTTGAAATTTTGCAGGCAGCTTCGGACTCCGGGATTCCGAGGCTCGGCAAGACGGCTCCGCGCGGTTTTTCGTATTTTTGTATTTACTTCCAGGTTTTTTGTCCCATCGACGTCAAATACTACAAAAAATACTACTACAAAAAATACTGACTATTCGCTGTGGAAGGCCACAAAGAAGCTCACAAGGCCACAAGTACATAACCCACCCATCAGAGCAGAAAACGGAGATTGGGCCAGAAATAATGAAGAAAAGGCAGAGGTTTTCGCTAAACACCTAGAAAAAATATTCTCACGATTGCCACGAGTATGCAATATCGCCGAGGAGGAACCAGTTCACGTGCTTCTCAACTCACCATGTAGGTTTGAGTCACCAATTCATAAAATTAAGAAAAATGAAGTACGCAGACTCATCCACCATGAAATCTCCTCAAAGAAGGCTCCCGGATTTGACCTGGTTACGGGCAAAGTACTAAAGGAACTACCTGACGATGGATATAAAATGCTGACTGTAATATTCAACGCCATAATAAGATTGGGCTACTTTCCTCTCCAATGGAAAATTTCACAAATAATTATGATCTCTAAACCAGGAAAAGATGGGAATATCGCCTCCTCATATAGACCCATCAGCTTATTGCCATTGATGTCTAAAGTGTTCGAAAAGCTCATATTAAAAAACCTGCGTCCCATATTAAATGAAGGGGGAATTATACCAAATCACCAGTTCGGTTTCAGACAGAGGCACTCAACAGTCGAACAAGTGCACATAATTGCAAACAAGATAAGAATCGATCTGGAATCAAAAAAATATTGCTCCGACGTCTTTCTGGACATCTCACAAGCGTTCGACAGGGTCTGGCATGAGGGTTTCTTGTATAAGATTAAAAAAAGCTTACCACACACCTACTTCAAAATACTCCAATCATAACTAACGGAGAGGTACTATTTAGTAAAGCAACAAGAGACTACATCGGGTTTACATAAAATCAACACTGTAGTGCCACAGGGGAGTGTTCTGGGTCCGATACTGTACCTGATCTTCACGGCTGATATGCCAACAGACAACAGGACCACTTTGGCAACATTTGCACACGACACTGCGGTAATGGCATCCAGTCAGGACGCTGAGGTAGCTTCACAAATTCTTCAGGGACACATTAATAAAATCTGTGCATGGTTCGCATTGTGGAGAATAAAAGTCAACGAGACCAAATCAGTACACATGACCTTCACGCTAAGAAGAAGAACCTGCCCACCGATCACATTTGGTAACCAAGAAATCCCACAGACGGAGGAGGTCAAATACTTGGGTTTCCACCTGGACCGTAGACTTACCTGGGCGAAGCATATTCAAACTAAGAGAAAACAACTAAATCTAAAACTGAAACAACTATACTGGCTAATAGGAAGGAAATCGGAATTGTCTTTACAAAATAAAATCCTAATACATAAAATAATACTGAAGCCTATCTGGACATATGGGCTGCAACTCTGGGGAGCGGCAAGTATAACAAATATATCGAAAATCCAATTGTTCCAGAACAAAGTACTGAAAATCATAACATTCAGTGTTACTTAATGTTATTTATTTATTTGTAACGTATGCATGGATACAATAAAAAAAAATCGACGTCAAATTTGGAAGATAGGTGGGGTACGCAAAACCGGACAATCAGCTCCGCCAAATTTTCGAAATTTTGTCCCGTTTCCGTTTGGGGGGGGGGGGTCAAAAATTTAATAGTTTTTTGTACCTGGCCCTCTTATTTTCAGATTAAAGTTTTGATTTTTTGGTCTCATTTTGATCCTCTCGAATTTAGATTTGCATTTCTGCAAAAAAATACGTATGTCGCAGATCGTTTTCGACCGCTAAGCGAGTCGACGGTTTTAATTACATTTTTTGTGCCGTTTTTCGCCCTACGCCGGGCGGTGCCGAACGGATCGCGAAAAAAATACACCGTCGTCGAGCCGACTGTATGCCCGACATAATTTGTAGATATACTTTTTTTCGAAAAATCGACTGGTTTCGAGTAATCGTGATTATACAAATTAAAAAAGGGCAAATTTTAAAAATTCATTAAAATTACATTTTGATGTCTCACATAATTTCGGTAAAATCGATTGATCCGTGTAAATGAAATTTTGATGGAGCAAAAATGTGGAGGCCACAGGCCGACCGGTGTTCCTAAAAGGAAGTTGGAGGCCGAAGGCCGACCCGTATTCTTAAAAACCGGTGGGAGGCCGAAGGCCGACCCGTATTTTGAAAAGCAATTGGGAGGCCGAAGGCCGACTCGTGTCGCTACACCGTTGTCGTGAAGCCAAAGCACGACCAAACAAACTAAAGTCCTGCATGTACGCCGACAACTTTGAAATGATTTTGTTTGATCGAGGAAGAATAATTTCCCAACAAGTTTTGCATCAAAAATTATTAAAATTGCTCGCGAAATCCCATTTCGACATTAAGATTTTATATAAAAAAAAAAATTTTTGCCATTCGGTTTTGAAGGTCCTTTGGTAATTATTTTGGAAAATTACTTCTTCATTTGATAGCCGTGCGGTGCGAGATACGAAAAAAAAACTATAAATGCAATTTCGTGCATCCCCGGAATCTGCCTCTTTAATTTTTAAAAAATTAAAAATCCTCCCGTAAATAAGGACCCTGTGGCCGTTTGAAAGATTCTCAAAGTTTCCACCTTAATGCCGTCCTGGCGCGACGGCAGCGAAAAAATTTTTAATTTCAAAAACGGTTGCGGGCGACATTTTTCGAGCCCCGCCTTTTCGAAGGTAACACTTTTTTTCGTCGGACGTGCGATAAGCTGGCAAATTGCAGAAATTCAAATTTTGAAAAATTTCGATTTCAAACCTCGACTTTTTTGGTGGAGATTAAGGCTAGCAATAGACGGGCATCGAAAACGCGGCGTGTAAAACGCCGCGTTTTCCGTTCTCGAATGTAACCATTGTATTTTAATGGAAAGCACTAGACAAGCATTTAAAACGTCGCGGCTCATCGACGGTCGCGGGTGAGACGCTCGCTGTAGCATTGAAAACGCCGAACTCCGGCGGTTTCTCCGTCGCGGGTAACACGCTGGCTATGTAACGCATTAGTTTATATGGTGGTCACTACATGAGCGTTGAGTCTGTACATCCATCATACAAAATGCTCGAGATGAAATTTATTTAAAAATAAATTTTAATTTTTATCAATTTTTTATGCGTGTTAAACAATTTTGTAACATGATACGAGTACTACTATGGTATATAACTACTATGGAGTATAACTACTATCATAATGACATATTAATTATGCTACGCCATTCCCAAAATTAATCTATCTTGACTACACACCCCAATTATAAGCGTTAAACGAAATAAACGCGACAATATTAATTTTAGGTCAATGTAATATGTGTATTTTGTAGAGTTAAAAAAAAGTTTTTTTGAGTTAACATTTTTTTTAATTAATATTTAATATAAAATTATGTAGAATCTGGCGAATGGGAAAGTATTGTGTTGTCACATCAATTTTTTTTTTTTTAATTCAAAAACTTAGGCGTTTGATTCTGTAAAGACATAAAAAGGAAATTATTTCAGGACATGTTTATTACTTTTATTTGTAACAACCGGTAAATAACAGTTATATAGTAGCTAGCTAGCAAAAACAATAACATACATACTGCTACATAAAAAGATGACCAAACCCAACATTTTAAAACGGCAACTGAATGATAAGATTTAAGCAAAGAGGAAGTACATATATATGAACAGTTTATACCTAATATATCCTCTTTGCCTTAAAGTTAATTTTATTAACATTTACATAACTGATTTAAATTTTGTACTTCCTAGGATTTCCTGAAATGCTAATAAATTATTATCTATTAAAAAAATATTGCACACTAAACTTCAAATCAACAAATACTCCTAATAAAATGGCGCTAATGGGATTGTTTATTTGTATAACCCCCTAGACGTAGTCAACATAGATCACATAAAAATGGGTTGTAACACATACTAGTTTTTACATGGAACATCAATTTTTCTTTATCTTCACAATCTCTGGTCAGAAACTGTAGAATCAAACTGTTCCTGTTGCGTATGAGTTTTTAAATGATTCAGCAAGCTTCTTTTCACCGTACTCTTATAATCACACATTGCACAAGCGAAAGGTTTCTCGCCTGTATGAATTCTTATGTGCATTTTCAATCGTGTGCCCTCTGCACATTTGTAATCACAAATTTTGCACACGTACGGTTTCTCACCTGTGTGCGTTTTTATATGTCTGTCCAAAGTTGTTTTTCGAGAACACTCATACTTACAAAATTCACATATAAACGGTTTCTCACCCGTATGGGTTCGAAGATGAATATTGAGATAAGATCTTCTGGAACACCTATAACTACAAATTTCACAAACGAACGGTTTCTTGTCTCTGTGAGTTTTCAAATGGTTTAAGAAAACTCTCGTCAGTGAAGAAATAAAACCGCACGTTTCACAAACCAACGGTTTCTCTCCTGTATGTGCTCTCGAATGACTCACCAAACCTGATTTTCGTAAACATTTATAATCACACTGTTCACACGCAAACGATTTTTCGCCAGTATGGGTTTTGACGTGATTCATCAAACAACCTTTATCCGAAGCTTTATAATCACAAATTTCACAAGTATACGGTCTCTCTCCCGTATGAGTCCTAATGTGCTTCCCGAGATCTCCCTTTGTCGAACACTTATAATTACAAATATCACACGCGAACGGCTTCTCTCCCGAATGTATTAATAAATGTCTGCCCAAATCAGCTTTTCGTAAACTTCTATGATCACAAATTTCACATACAAATGGTTTCTCGCCCGTATGAATTTTTAAATGATTTACCAAAACTGCCTTTCGTGCAAACCGAACACCGCAGATTTCACACGCGAACGGTTTTTCGCCGGTATGTGTCTTCAAGTGACTCGTCAAATTTGCTTTTCGGGAACTTCTATACTCACAAATATCACAAGCGAATGGTTTCTCGCCGGTGTGCGTTCTCAAGTGCAGAAGCAGACTACTTTTTAAGATGCTTTTATAATCACAAAATTCACAGGCGAACAATTTCTCCCCCTTGTGGATTTTTAAATGAGTTCCCAGATTTGATCTTTGAGAACTCTTATAACCACAAATTGCACATATAAATTTTTTGTCGCCTCCTGTTTCTACACGAATTGCCGAATTGATACTACTTTGCTGCAAGAGTTTTACTTTTGTTTCGCGTAAATCCTCTTCTTTAATTACAATTGGATGTTGTAAATATTCAGTCTCACTTTCCTCTTCTTCCATTACTTCGGTCTTAATTACGACATTTTCTATTTCTTCCGTTTTAATTACAATGTCGACCGTTTTTTCAGTCTTAATATCAAAATTACAGAACGGCACTATTTCTTGATCCATGGTTGTTATTAAATTATGTGAGGTTATGATTTTTGAGATATAACTGGAAATTAAAATAATTGTCACAATTTCGTTTAGAATAAGTAACGATGATCGGTAACTTACGTGTAACACTTGGACTAGATTTTACATAACTTTTGGAGCATGAAATCGTCAACTTGTAATAATAATAGACGTCAAATTGTGCGTCAACTTCGACCTCCTCGACTGCGCACTAGCGACTGCAATTTTTCTAACGAGCGAAATTTGAATAAAATTAAAAAATTGATTTTTAATTTGTTTATTTGATACTGTCCGGGCTTGGCACTAATGACACGTGTTTATTATTATTGGTGTTAGCAGTATTTATTAATGATATATACAGTGGCGTAGCTAGCATGGGTGACACCCGGGGCGGATTTAATGGGTGTCACCCCCACCCAGGGAAAAAGCTACGGGTCACTAGTTTTTAAAAACCAAGAAACGAGGTAATTTTAGTCAGGAAATTTAAATAATTTGAGGTCCGCCCCCCCCCTTAGCTACGCCACTGACATATCAATAATCCTATGTTTATTCTCAGACAACTCAATAAAAAAATGGTTCTGTAGCGGTCCTAGAATTAGTTCACTATAAATAAAAGTTCCGCTCTACTTAAACTAATCGCCTCGGCAGCGCAATTGTTTGAGCGCACGTATTCACAGCTAATACGTCTGGGTTCGAATCCAAGTTAAGGAACATATTTTTCAGCATACCATCTTGCTAAAGTTCAAATCTTAGTACTTTAGTACTTTCCTTTAAATTTGCTTCAGAGGTCACAAAACACAGACTGGCCACTCGCAACGCCTTCAACGACCAGGAAAATGCGCTCCTCAAAATAGAAGAGTTGATTGACAATATCGATAAACATGGTCTGGAAATCAGCTTCCCCAGAACCCCAGGGAAAGTTCCCCCAGGATGTAGTAGGAGAAGTTCAGAAGGACATTAACCCCCCCCCCTCAGCGGCATAAAGAGCGCCCTTGCGTATAAGTGGTGAGGAACATAGGTGCCCAACCTATGTAGCAGAGACCCCCTCCATCCATTACTAGCATTCGTCACGATAGAAAAGAGCACCCGGGACAATCCAAGTCTCTCCCTCCCTCCAACCAAAAATCCTCCCTCAAGGTCCCGACCAGAGGACGTATTAGTTAAAATCCCAGAAAGTCATTATTAATATGGCCAGAGGTGAGGGAGGAACCGCCCCGTTGGAGAGACTTATTAAATAAGTTACAGAAGAGCTCGAAACAAGAACCCTCTCCCAGAATCAGGGGTAGTCTTAGGAATGGAACCAGCTCAAAAATTATATTAGAAACAAAGCAATTTTTCCAAATAAAAAGGCAAACACAATAGGGCACCTCAACTCAGCGCCGTAGCGAGCTCTTCTGGCGCCTGAGGCAAATTTGAATATATGCGTCCCCCTCCCAAAAGATTCCTATCATTTTGAAAATTTTAAACTATTATTAATATTGGGTTTTGTCGAGGTTTAGCGCCCCCATTGCGATGGCGCCTGAGGTAAAAAGCCTCGGTCGCTTCACCAGTGGCGTAGCTAGGGGGGGGGCAAATTAACTGACTCCCATCCTGCCTCATACTTATTAAAGAGGTTATAGGTGGGGGTGAAACCCACTAATCCCTCCCGGGTGTCACCCATGCTAGTGTAACAAACCGCCCGTTCATTTCAGTCAAAATTACGATACAAATATTAAGTTTGTACAACCAACTTCCGACATGAGTAAATTGTCTTAATAAACCAGCAGAGGCACAATTAGAATGCCCTGCTAGTATAAAAATTATAAAAAAATTTAGGTAAAGAAGTTTAAACACCCGGTACATTGATTTAACTAATAAACGTTTTAGCGTTCATTTAAAATAGGGTGCAAACACCTGCTTAGAACAACCACTTCGGCACGGCACCAAGGGTTGTTAGTTAAATCAATGCAGCTGGTAAGAAATACCACACTTGTTGAAAAATCCACACGTGCAAGGAAATGAGACGTTATACATGGAGATACCGCCAAAAGATTCGTTTTAAGAAATATTCAAATTCTTCATAAGGCGTGATTCCAACTTAATGCCTTTTGCTTTAACGAGGTTAGGAATTATTTTATAAATTAAGAAATACGAAATCTGTGGGAAAGCCACCCTGGTCAAATGTGAATTCGTTCCACACGTGTAGGGAAGTAAGTTTTGAGAGATCCAATTAATAAGACACCCCTCTGGAAAAATTGGAGGAAAGATCACACACGCAATTGGCCAAAAGGGTCCTAGTCGAAGGCGTGATATTTCTATTCAAAAACGGGGAAAAGTTTATAAAATATCTAGGAGTTAAGTCCGCGGGCAGTCAGTCAGATTCAAGTTCCGCGCTTTGATTATTTCATTCAGTAACCCAAACGGGTGAATTTTATTCAAGAGTTGACCGAACTCGACCAAATAGGCCTACATAAATTCAAGTGTAAATTTTTATAAGTTAAGTGAAAACAGTCAATTAAATCATATCATTATTAATCTATTTTTCGGGAGTCCGAGAGCGCGAATAAATAGATTTCTTTACGATTCTGAAGTTTCATATTATACTATCATTTGATTGTCATTAGCGTTATACTCATTAAACGAACCATTGTGTTAAAACTATAAGTGTAACCATTTGGGATTACAAGAAGGATATACCATCTCCAAACTTACCACCATTGGAGCACAGGATTTTTGTAATAAAAATAGGTATTGTGACATTTCGTTAAATTACTACTTGTAATTTTTTTGTATTATATGTGTGTGGATTTCTTTTACTACCCTAAAAAATTAACTTAATCAAATTATAACAACTTGTACTATTTTTGGTGTAATTGTATACTTTGTATATTTCTTGTAAAATACTTAATTGTTTGGTTCAATATACGCAATTATACCCAATTTAAATCTTTAATTGGTCGTTACTCCAGCGACCGACTCTAATTAGTAAAGTGTATTTATTTCTCTGGGTTTTCCTACGGCTCTAATTAGAAGAGACACGTTACCTGAAATCCAACTAACAACGTTCCGTTCAAATCAAGGATACGTATCCAATTCGAGAGGTTTTCTTAATTCTATCCTCCGGGCTTAACCCACAAGGTGGTTACACCCGTGAAAGCCAAAAGAATTGAGTGGTGGCAGCTATCAACAACAGTATAAAAATCGTACTCAAGGACGGAATCAAACCCCTTTAATCGAAAACGGGGTTCAGTTTTGTTACATGTTCATTGAAGGGATTAAATTCAATTAACGCTACCTGCGACTTATTACACTAGCTACGCCACTGGCTTCACCCTTGTTACGGCGCTCGTTTAGAGTAATGAAAACAGATGCTTATCAGGAACTCATTTAGGCTTCCGGAACCGGGGGGCCTGGAATACCCCTAGGTACACTTAATTTATTGCGAAAGAAAAGCTTTTACGTCCCTCGGTATTAACCACTTCACCCGATAGTATTACGCACGGGTGCGTGCAAAATGCATTTAGTTACTAAAAACCCGCGGGTGAAGTGGTTAAGAAGAACGGTACTGGGATAGTTATGAAAAATATCACCCCCTGCCGGATTACAAACAAAAATTGCCAAGATTCAATGAAAAATAATAAATTTTGATGGTTCTGAATAATGACAAGTGTACCCCCCAGACCCCCCGGTCGTGTAATATCGATTTTTATCGTTCCATGGTAACGTAACGGACCCCCCCCCCCGAATATGGAGATTATTTTTGTCGGTAGGAATTTTTTTTTCAATTTAAATGTCCGCAATACGGACATTAGAAATGAACTCGCAATATTCAGTTTATGTGAACGCATTGAAGAATATGGGTGCAGCACCTAGAAAGAATGGAAGACAGCCGTATACCGAAGCAAATTTTTAATTATAAACCTAGAGGAAGAAGAAACGTGGGACGACCAAAGAAGAGATGGTCGGACCAAAATAATAGAGTGGCGTAACGGACTTCAAGTCTATGACGTGCTGTTGATGATGATGATGAAATATATTTGAATAACTGTCGCGATGATGACGTGATGGTTGTACCGGTTACCCAGTCAGTTAAAGGGAAATGAAAAAGAACGCGGGGTTGGAATCAGCTTTCCTAAAATTCCCAGTCTTATCATTGGACCAAATCTGAAGAGGAGAAAACTTTCTACAAAACGTGGTTTCAGGATTTACTTCAGATCTGAAGTAAATCTTGAAACCTTGTTTTGTTCACCATTGATGGTAAAGTTTAAATGTACGAAACAATTATTCAGAATATGAATTATTCAAAACCTTTTTCAATTGTTTTCTCTGGATTTTATTTTTATTTCATAAATACTTAGTATGAAGTAAGCAAATTTTGTTAATCTGTTTTTATTCAGGCCCTAAACGATTATCCATGACCCCAGATTCACCCTAAAATTCGATAAGAGAGGGGGGGGGCTACGGCCCCTCAAAAGTTTTCTTGTGAATAACTCCGCGACCTTTAAAGCTCAAACCAAAATAATGGAAGCTCATTCAGGCTCAAACGATGCTCTAATGTTTGACACCAAATTCCCCCAAAAATTTGATACTGAGGGGCATCATGTTTACCCCCCCCCCCAGTAAATTTTTGCAAATAAGACCGCAACCTTGAGACTCAAACGAAAATAATAGAGGCTAATTCAGGCCCTAAACGATGATATAATGTTTGACCCCAAATTCACTCGAAAATTCGATACTGGGGGGGGGGGGGTCTACGCCTCCCCCCAAGTTGCTTGCGAATAACTCCGCGACTTTTGAAGCTCAAACGAAAATAATGGAAGATCATGCAGGCTCAAACGGTGCTTTAACGTTTGACACCATTTTTACAAAAACAAATTCGAAACTGGAGGGGGGGGCACTGACATGCAGGTTTAAACCAAGAAATTGTAATTACCGTTGACAACTCAGGACTGAACGCAGAGTTTCTTTGTGGACGGTGTATTTGTTGAGCCATCCTGATTCATGACATTTCTGGTGCTTCTAACTTTTAACCTTCAACTTCTGAAAAAAAATCGTTAGTGTTTTCACACTAACCTAAGCTCGACCCGACTGATGCACCTCTGAGCGGACGATTTACCTTTTCGCGCAGCAGGTAGTTTAATTTAAACTATAATATCCTTATAATTTATAATGTATCACACGTAAAGTGAACGATGAAGTTATGAGGTGAAATTAGCAATTTTCACTCGGTCACTACCCCCTACAATTCCCCGTCTAAACCGGCCCTGTCTATTTAATAAGCCGTTCTTAAATTCTAATTGTTATAATCTCCTACTTACGTACATATAAGTAGTGATTATACAGTCCGAGGGTAGTTTACAAGCATACTTAAATCCAAAATTTAAGAAAATAAAGAAAGGTTATTTTGGAGAGCAGTTTACATTACCCCGCGTTACTGTAGAGGATTAAAATCACCACTTGGGGAAAAAGCCGGCAGGGCATTTTAGGCGATGTTACAAATAAAATCGCGGTCAAATTTTTCGAATTCAGTCAAATTTGAAGATATGGGCCTCCCCCCCAAATATTCTTATCTTTTTGAAAATTTTAAACTATGATTTATTGGGTTTTGTTAATCAATGGTTTTGTCAAGGTTTAGCGCCCCCATTGCGATGGCGCCTGAAGCAAATGCCAACTGACCACACCCACACCGCACTTCGTACTCTTTTAGTAACGGTTGATTTAATCCCACCGCAGTTTACCAAAACCCTTTACGGATGGGGTGGAAGAGCCTTCTCCAGGTGGCGATCAAAATCAAATAACCTATTCCGAAAATAATTAAACCTCCAACAATATTCGCGGAAGGGGTAGAAAGGAGGCCCTATAAACCTACCGTATAAAATAAAATGTGTCCATCACTACGTGAAAGGGTATCACAACCTATCAACCTGGAATCTCTTTCACCCAAATAGCAGGGGTTAATGTGTAACAAAACGGGGTTAAACTTCCCAAAAGATTCATTTTCAAAATGTGTAATGATAAATTTGATTTAAATACAAGCAGTGGCGTATCTATGGGGGGGGGGGTATCCCGGGTGCCACCCGACCCCAAATTAACTGACTCCCATCATACCTCATACTTGTTTCGTTGGGTGCAACCCCTAAAAAGAAAAGGTCATCATCCGAGGTGGGACTAACACCTCACCCACCTGCCTGGGGGGTGACACCTGAACCCAAATTACCTGACCCCCCCATGCTTCATAGCTGTTTTCTTGGGTGCAACCCCTAAAAAAAAGGTCATCTGCATAGGTGGGGGTGAAACCCATTAAATCCGCCCCGGGTGTCACCCATGCTAGCTACGCCACTGAATACAAGAAACGGCAACAAGGCGGATATGGACAGTAAATAATAAAGCGAACAACGGTCAACGGAAGAAGAGGTTTGGTGGGAGGACGCTGATGAAGCGGAACTTTTAAAAGAATACGGGTTGCGTTGGATAATTTTGATTTGTCAAAGTGATTTGTATTGTTTTGCGCGTATAGCATGATTTTTTAATTACCTATCAAAAAATTAATTCTGACGTATCGGTTTGATGTATAAGTTCGAAGGGTTATTTTTAAATTTAAAATTTAATTTTTTAAATATCAAGACTATATAAACTATTCAATAATAAATTATTCTGCATTGTTTATGATTGACTCCCAACGTTCTGGCAGTTTCTCGATTCCACGCCTGAAGAAATCCGGTGGTTTGGAGGTGGAAGAAGTCGTCGAGCCAGTTTTGAAGAGCAACGTCGTTATTAAATGAGATTCCGCGGAGATTGTTGGATAGAGAGCGGAAAAGATGAAAATCTAATGGATCAAGATCAGGAGAATAGGGCGGATGTGGAATAACCTCCCAACCAAGGTCTTGAATAGCTGCTTTTGTAATGTTAGCAATATGCGGACGGGCATTATCATGCTGTAAAACCACTTTGATGCCGTCTTGCTGGTCGTTTTTCTTGAATTGCAGCCTCCAGGCGACGCAGTTGTTGACAATAAACCGCAGAAGTGATGGTTACATTCCTCGAAAGCAATTCATAGTAGATGACGCTTTCTTTATCCCACCAGATGCACAGCATTACCTTGCGTGGATGGGCACCAGCTTTTGCACAAGGATTTGCTTGTTTCTTATGGCTCAGCCATTCCTTTCTGTTCTCGATGTTGATGTAAAGGCACCATTCTTCGTCACCAGTAACAATTTAGGACAAAAACAGCCGATGTTGACGAGCAAGCAAAGAAGCACAAATGGTAACACGCTGACTTTTGTTGTTTTTGCTCAAAACGTATGGTACCAAAACATCCAACTTTTGAACTTTGCAAATGCTGTACGATTGTTGATTGGTCACAATTCATCAAATTGCCCAATTCCCGAGTTGATTGACGTGGATCATCACGAATTGAAGCACTTAATCGGTTTTCATCAAAACCGGATTGTCTCCCTGAACGTGGGAAATCATTCACATCAAAATGCCCCTTTTTAACTCCTTGGTTAAACTCAAACAAAAGGATTTTTCAAAAGTTTTATTTGATGTGACAATAATTCAGAAAATTACATTTTTTTACACTATTTACATTATGCTTTATGATGGTCGTCAAATTCTTTTTTGCAATGTTACACTTTTTATACATAGCTTTCTTATATTTCTAATATTGCTCCGAGCAACATGCGTTTTTAATATGTTTTATTTAAAAGTGCAATTGTTAAAGGTGCAATTCATAAATAAAAGGGGAGGGGGGTTTTCATTATTCAATTGGCTCAGGATATTTATGTTGTTGTATTCTTGAACTCTCTTCTTTGTTGTTGTAAACCTCATACTTGGCCTTATCACCTCGTCCTCCTCCTCCATGTCTGGCGGTATCACCTCCTCCTCCTTTATATTAGGCTGTATCACCTCCTCCTTTTTCGTCTCCGGCTGTATCACCTCCTCCTCCATGTTTGTATGTATCATTTCTTCGTCTTCCTCCTCCTCCTCCTCCTCCGTGGTTGGCTGCATCACCTCTTCCTCATCCGTATTTGGCCCCGTCTCAATGTTGTCTTTACTTGGCCGAATCGCGTTTATTATTTCAGAGTGACGCGAGGGTTGCATTTTTATATAAGGTTTCAGCGATTTTGTGCTTGCATGACCTAAAATGATATATGAGAAAATCGTTATTTTATTGAAATCGTTTAATTACCTGTTATAAGTATGAGTTGGTCATCAGGAATGTTCGAGCTGGCGAGGTGAGTGACAGCCGTCGAGCGAGCGCTATGATTTGTATATTTTTTGCCTTTCAACCCAATTTTTTCCGCGGCTTGCTTGGTCCATGACCCCAGCGCGTTTTTCCCCACTGGAGATTTTGTGTACCACGAATTTGGACTTGTCATCCAGTGGGGATTTGTATTTAAAAACAACCGAGGCGGGGCATCATTGGGTCGCTTAGATATCATTTTTTTGAACAGACGCACCGGACACATATCTTTCAATGGATTTGGGATCAACCATTTATCTACGGCCATAGGTTTTCCACTCTGGTGCGTTTTGGAAAAACCTGGATTGTATCGAAGGCGACCGGTGGAGGTGCCGTCGTACCTTTTTTCCTCCACGAAATAAGTCGTGAGCGCCCTCACAGCTTCGTTTCCGCGCCACGCCAACTCTTTTGACGCCACTAAGAAGAACTTGCGTGCCAACCCTTCGGGGTTGGACTCGTCGTAGGCTCTCACCATCTTGGTATGTTCCTCGATGGTAAACGCCGCTGAGGTTTCGACCCGCTTCCCGGGATCATTTTGCAAAGTTTTTCGTTTGCAATCTCGTGCTTTGCGAGCCTCCGCAAATTCCACGCCGTTAAATATATCTAATTTCAAACCATATTCTATGAGAAACAAACCGAAAATTAAGCACAAATTAAAAGAGATTAAATTAATTACCTTCGTTAAACTTCGTTTGAAGGTCATGCGCCGTCGAATTCCAATGGGATTTCACGGTCGTTTCTTTAAACTCCGAGCCGTCTTGTTTGCACATATTGAAAGCGTAATCTTTCAATATTCGCGCGATCTCCTTCACAGGAGTGGCACGGGTGATCGCATAATTTTTGGATTTACAAAATGCCTCGAATGCACGGCGACGTGAATTTCGCCCGTTTACAGTATTTTTTGGCACCTGCTTCTGTATCACCTCGTCCATGGTGGCTTCGTCGTTCGTCATTCCCCAAACGTCTGCGTTTCCTTCTGCCATGTTTGCTATAAAATTGAATACTTTAGAAAAACTAAAATTCAAATATGGTCTGAACAAAGCCGAAACTATTTTACTATCTATTTATTACGACAAACTGCTTTACAAAATACCTACCTATAAAGATATAAAACATTACAACAATTGAAAAGGCATATTATTGGTTGAGTTAGTTCCGTCATAGTGTTCTTTTTATGGTAAATTTAGATGTTGGAATCGAGAAAGTTTGTTTAATTAAATTTCTAATGTTTTTACGAAAAGTAACGGAAAAGTTTTACAAAAAAGTGGTCCAGAAAGATCATAGCCTATCTACTTATATGATGCGTTTGAAATTCGGCCTTTAAAGAATGTTAACGCAAATTGACAAAGTTGATCCGTTTGGATTTATTCTACCAGTTTTGTTTTATTACGGTCAGAATCGGAAAATTTCGGACATTTTGTGGCGGCTGAATTAAGAACTTCATAAGTTCACATCAAAAAGACTAAACAATTTTTGTACTTGTACTCATTGGTTTCTTTTCGGGTTTACGTTATCTGCACGGGAAATCTTTGACGACTGGGTTTGTAATATTGCACAAATAGAGGTACAGGGTGACCGGTTATAAACCTTAAGCAAAATTGCGCATTAAAAATAAAAATTCATAGGTACCGTTCCGCTCAGAATACATTGGCTATCAGCTTAGCTGAAGCCAAGATGACTTGCTAGGGAAATATGTATTTTCTTTATAGGTAAAGTTAATTAAATAAATTTAAATTTATGAGCTTTCAACAAAGTTGGGCCTGAAGGAAAGTCGGACAAGAATGATCTACTAATGTTTTCTGTAAGTCGTCGACTAAATTTGAACGTGTGGAGGCGGGAATTTACAACACACTTTTGCTTTCATCAGAGGTTTAATAATTAATGATTAATTTTGGAGATTTAATTTAATGTAATATTGAAAATTAATACAGATTATAATATTGTACATCTTACGTCTAGGAATATTTCTAAACACTCTCTAAGTGAGCCGGTTGATGGGTAATGTTTAAACTATCCTGTAAAGCCTTGTCTCGCAAGTTGCGCAACACTGTCAAATCAGTGTCGTTAACGTAGTTTTCTTCAGCCCACTGAATGGCCCCGTTAAACATTGAAACCGCATCTTCAGCCGAAATTTTTGGTATTGAACGTGAAGCTTCATTACTATCACTTTTATTATTTAATTCTTCATCTAACTCTTCTTCATTTGGACGTCCTTCGTTCCAATTTTGTACGTCTTCAGATTCACAGATTACCTATATACAATATTGACAAGTTACAAATTAAAGACGTTGGAATGTATGATAAAAGCGTACGTACCTTAGGATTAACTTCATTCAGAAATTCCAACGTTTTATCTAACAAATTTCTGTCTTCATGTACTAAAACCCTTTTTAGTAATTTGTCTTTGAACGGGTCTAACTTTTCAGATAACTTTTTGTCGTAAATTCTTACTAGCCGAATTCCATAACGATTTTTAAATTTTTGCAGCCATCCGTTACTCGCTATAAACTGATGTCCATCCATTTCTCGATATTCTCTGTTTAATTTCATTGCTTGTTCTCTTAAAATTTCGCTCGATATGGGAATGTTATCTTCTCGATTTTTTACAAACCATGCATACAACTTCTTTTCCATTTGTGGCAAGTTGCT
This sequence comes from Podabrus alpinus, assembly GCA_932274525.1. Taxonomy (NCBI): domain Eukaryota; kingdom Metazoa; phylum Arthropoda; class Insecta; order Coleoptera; family Cantharidae; genus Podabrus; species Podabrus alpinus. The sequence continues at coordinate 80,905,888 of OW026452.1, forward strand.
TCTTCGTAACGTTTTGCGTTTACCCATGAAAGTATTATTAACTGTGTCTAAAATCTCTTTCTTTTTTTTCTTAATTGCACAGATGGTTGCTTTGGCAACACCATATCTTTTAGCTAACGTAGTGACGGTAATACCGTTTGTTAAATTTTCAATAACCACGGCTTTATCTTTCAATGACAAAAACTTTCGTTTTGAAGACCACCTTGCATTCACTAACACTCCACCACGAACCACTAAAATAAAATATTACATAAAATCTCCTCTGCAATCTCAGTGGCTGATGATAAAAAAGTATAAAAATAACGCAGTAAATAAATATTTTGAACTGTGTTGGGCTGGTTTGGGTAATTAAAATAGCAACAAACTTGTTCACTATTTCGAATAGTGATATATTCAACTATAATATCACAAGCAGTACGAATAGTCGAGATTATTAATTTGATTTAAAAAAAAAACTCCGATTATCCGAGCTACTGTGGGGAGGTATTTCGGATAATCGAAAATTCGGATTTTCGTGAAAACGTGGTAAACAAATTTTTTCATGATGAAATCATGATGTAATAAAACAATTTTATATTTCCACAGATTCGTTTCGCTTAATAGGGAAGATTGGATAACCGAGATACGGATAATTAGGACTACAAAAATAAGGTGATGGAATATCTTTATTTAGTAAACATGTAAATTTTTAACTTATATTGGAGTATCTGGTGGTACATTTTTTGGACAATGCTATTAGGTGTTGTTTCAGCTCGGTTTATGCATTTAGTTCTTTCCATTGGTCGCACTTGAACGCGAATAAAAATATTCGACCGAGTCCTCTTTTCCACAGTGGAAGTAGCCCTCTGTTGATGGTCTATGGTGGTACATCTCGAAGCAGTTGTTGCTTGTCAGCAACTACGTCAGCTCGTAGATTGTTAAACGACTCCCTGATCTTGGTATTACTCGAAATGTTTACTTACCCTTCTTACTGATCTCCCATCGGTTCTCCCACGTTTTTATGGATTGTCTTCCCATCTTCTGGAATTTGTCGTCAAGCTGTCACCAGCGTCAGGTCATCGGCTAATTCTTTATAATCTCCAGACCCCATCCCAGGAGACAAAGTAGCTAAAAATAAGTTGTACAATTGAAGTCGATACTATTTGAGCTTGCAGTCTCGGTAACAGCAGGCTTTTAAACGTCTCGAAAATTTGGCTAAGGAGATGATCCCTTTTCTATTAGAGCAGGATTTCCTCTTTCCAGTGAACTGGGTAACTTCCGTCCCGTAAAATTATGTCGAACAGGATTAACAATTACGCCGGTTTCTTGAACCTTACCTGTTTTATAACATTTATTCACACCATCCACTACAATATTTCAATATTCTTGAATATTTTACTTATTGTTCCGTTTATTACGGAAATTAAAATTAAAATTAATCACAAAGGTGACGCTACATAAACTAAATGACCACCTGCAAAATAATGAAGAACAATGTGGTTTCCGTAGAAACAGATCCACAACAGATGCAATCTTTATAATACGCCAGTTATGCGAAAAATCAATAGAATACAACACTCCGGCTTTTATGTGCTTTGTTGACCTAACAAACGCTTTTGACAGAGTAAGACTGGTGGATGTTGTAAGGATATTGGAAAGAAATAAAATTCCGCAGTCTCTCATCAATGTGATAAACAACATATACAAAAACACAGAAACCCGGATCAAGGTGGAAACCGGAACGACCAACCCAATACCAACTCCTGGCGGAATAAGACAAGGTGACTCACTTAACCCAATGCTATTTAACATCATTATGGACGAGATAATTAACAGCGTCAAACCTAAGAAAGGATACAAAATGGGCCAAAGAGAAATCAACATCATCTGCTATGCTGACGATGCGGTCTTGATCGCAGATAACGAGGACGACCTTCAGAGACTTTTACACCAATTTGTCATCACAGCGAAAACTTATAATATGGAGATATCCATAAAAAAGACCAAATGCCTAACAACATCGAAGGAACCAATCAGATGTAAATTGGAAATAGAAGGAAAAATAATAGAGCAGGTGATGATGTTCAAATATCTCGGAATAGAAATATCGAGCGCGAGAGACATATTCCGTGAGGTGCAACAACAGGCAACAAAGGGAGCAGTAATGTCGGGGTGTCTTCGTGACGTGTTCTGGCGAAATAAATATATGTCCATAAAGAGCAAGATTAAAATTTATAAAGCAGCGGTAAGACCTGTGATAACATACGCAGCTGAGACAAGAGCGGAAACATCAAAAACAAAGCAAAAGATGAGAACAACCGAAATGAGAACGCTCAGAACAATAACTGGCAGAACACTCCTAGACAGGGTTCCGAGTCGAGAGATCCGACAACAATGCGACATACAAGATGTCGTAAAATTCACAAAGACCCGCCGCAAGGAATGGAACGCACATATAGATAGAATGGGAAACGAACGCCTCCCAAAAATAGTAAGAGATGGTAGACCCACCGGAAGAAGACCCCGCGGTAGACCGCCAAAAAGATGGGCGGAAAGTTGGGTGTCATCGTCAATTGAATCACCACCAAGATGAGGTCGCAATTGGAAAGACAGGCAATGCCTAATTAAAGAATAAGAAGAAGAAGAAGAAGTTCCGTTTATGTAGTGCAATATTTAATCTTAAGGTGTGGATCTTGCTTTCCAGATAACGGTGTCGTCGCATTTAGAAAAGTTAAATCATATTAAGATTAACATCTGATGATAGCAATATAAACATTGCTGAAAGCTCATTCAAAAATAATTTAGATTTATTGTTAACCCCCTCAGTGGTCGCGTTATATTTAATACGCATATAAAAATTACCTTGAGCATCTGCGAATTATCGCGTAGCTATTTCTACAAGTTTCTTTTTCCTCGACTCATTTTTAATGAAAACTTAAAAACACGAGTGGAAATTGAGCACATTTCAATTAGAAAAACCAAAATATGGTTTCCTGCGATTTTTCAAAGGATGTTAGGTAATCATCCGTACTTTAACTACTCTAGACCATATAATAACGTCTAGGCCACATTTATTTATAACAAGCGATAAGCCGTGAAGTAACTGGAACTTACGACTTTCCGATAAGGATAAGTAATGAGTCACTTACTGAAGGTGGAGTGAATAAAATATTCCGTCTCGAGTTATTAAACGTGGTCGGGTAGTTCTGATTTTTGGATGTTTTAAGGTTTGAGCTCTTAATAAAAAATATGACACTTTTTTATATTAATTTGCATTTCCATTTTGAATTTGTTTGCAAAACCGATGTCAATCGATAGAACTTGTTGTGAGTTTTACTTAATGAGCATCTATAATCATCATCTTAATTTCATTTCTTACCAAGTTATGGTTATTTGAAATTTTCGACAACTCCGTGAAAGTTAGAAGTGATAATAAATTAATGACTAATGAGATAACAGTCTAGGATGAAGCTCCACAAGGAAAGAGACCGCGACTGAGATGGCATCAACGCAGATCTCAGGATGCTAGAAGTCGGCATGGGCACATGGAGGAGTTCGGAAGTGGATTATAGTGCTGTGAAGTAAAAACATTCAACATCCGTAGAAGTTTTAATATTTTTCTCAATATCTGTGTGTATCGAATTTATACGTCAGTGTTTTCTTGTAGAAAACTCTAAATCAACATTGATCATTAACTTTGGCCAAATTAAATGTAGATCACAAAATGTTCATAGTGTTCTTACTAACGAGGGGAAGCCCACTGTAGAATATAGGCAATCAAGATCCCAATCTTTTTCCCAATTGAGGTACCCTATTTTCAAAAATTCACAACTCAAAAACCAAGCAACAATGGCAAAAATTCAAAGACCGTCATGAATTTTTTGGCTTTTAGAATTACCAAAAATATTGGGATCTTGATTGCCGATATCCTACATTGGGCTTCCCCTTGTAAGACAAGTGCACTGTATTTTCTTTATTCTTAATGTAAAATAATGTAAAGAATAAGGCTTTAATAAAAATCGAAAAAAAAAAATTTTTGTAATGTATTTTGCGTACATAAGATTATTATTAAAATAATCCCTTAATCCAAATATTGGGGCTCTTTCTTGTTTTGCAATCAACACAGAATCATAACTCTTAAATTTTTAGAAGAAAAAAACAAAAACTTACTGATGCTTTCATTGAGCTGAATATTTGACGCTTTCTGAATTTAATTTAGTGATTTTTAATTTTTATTTGAGGCTTTCTAAATTTTATTTAGTGCTTTCTAATTTTCATTTGTCGGTTTCTACATTAAAATTGATGGCTTATGAATATCAATTGACAAATCTGAATTACGATTGACGCCAAATTGACAAATCTGAATTACAACTCACGATTTACGAATAGCAGTGGAGGTTATCTAAATTACTTCTGGAAAAGGTGTAGTAAATTCGAAACGGCAGAGTAAATAGAAAAACATGTCTATTTAGTCGCCCCCCCCCTAATGTATTTTAGATTTCAAATATTTGCCAGAGCAACAAGTACGTAGTAGTGTTTTTGCAGAATTTTTGTTCAAGTGGTGATTGCAGCTGAATACCAGTAAAACTTTAATATTTTCTGAATAAAATTATTTTTTATTTGTTGCATCTTTCAATTGTTAACGCTAATGGTGAGCTCATGCAAGATTTTAACGTAATTTAATTTAATTTTAAAAAAGTTCAATGCACGTAAACTCCTATAAAATCGGTTTTGCATAAAAATTCGAAACGTCAGAGTAAATAGAAAAACATGTCTCCAGCCCCCCCCCCCGTTTTATTTTAGATTTCAAATATTTGCCAGAGTAACAAGTACGTAGTAGTGTTTTTCCAGAATTTTTGTGGTGATTGCAGCTGAATACCGGTAAAATTTTAATATTTTCTGAATAAATTTATTTTTTATTTGTTGCATCTTTCAATCATTGTTACCTCTAATGGTGGGTTCATCCAAGATTTTAACGTAATTTAATTTTATTTTAAAAAAGTTCAAAAAATTTAATTTGATTTTAAAAATGTACGTGAGCTTCTATAGGCGTTCATGCTACATTTTCCGTAACTTAATTTAAGTTTTCGTTAAGAAACATTGGTCAACTTTACATTATACCGGTTATGTAAATGAGATTTTATCTACGCATGAGTGCAGATACGATCTGCCAACGATATTTGTTGAAAACAGTCAAGAATTAGTTTTTACGCATGCCTCATTCTTAGGTTAAAGAATTCTTAAATATCTAGCATGCACCGGACCAGTTTCTTAAATTAAAATAACATCAAATTAAATTACGTTAAAATCTTGCATGAACCCACCATAATATATAACATATACTCACAAAATCCACTACAGCCAATTTTTAACGTGAACGAACGGGGACTTTTCCAACTTTCAAATGATGTGTGCTATTTAAAATCTCAAAGTAGGGGTAGCTAGTGGGGTGGGGGTTAAACTTAAAATTCAAATAATAGAGGGTCAGAAACTACAAACGTTGAATTTTATGTCAAGTCAGCGTTAGGTCGATCATTTTTGGTCACGTTTGAACATGGGATCATGTTAGTTTACCTCGGGTGGCGGGGGGGGGGGGGGTGTCTTGGCTAATGCACATGGAGGATTTTAATTTTTTCTGAACTTCGAGTTTCTATAATTCTCTTCTACCATTTTCAGGAACTCGAGCAAGCAGGCTCGGGTTTGACTTTGACTACTTATGCAAAATTTTGCCTCTTTCTCAAAGGCAAGACGGTGGATTTCCGACTATCGAAGTTTTAGCTTAAAAGAAATTTTTTAATGAAATTTTAAAATTTATTTAATTAATTTCTAAACGGTGAATCAGTGTGTAGTAAAAAGTGTCGTTGTAATGTTAAATATTTTTTCTTTTTATTAGTTTTTTAATGTGGCAATAAAGCCATAAAATAATATTAATCGGCAAGTTGTGTACCAAAAACTCTTTAATCCTTTAAAAAACCTCACCCTGATTTATTGGGTGCAAATGTACAAAAAAAAAACCTAAAAGACTTGTGGCAAAATTATAAAAATAAAGCTGAATTTAGTGAAGAACTTGAAAAAATTGTTACGAAGAAGATTGAGAATGTATTACAATTAGCAACAAGAAAAAAATCAGCGTTTTTGAACTTCTTTACTCAGGTAAATAATTATTACAACTTTAATCGTAAAAATAATTTAGTTCTTTAAATTTTAATTTCGATATTTAATAAAAGTTTTGAAAAATTCTACAAAATTGACATATTCGTTATGTTGCCCCGTTGAACATAATATCCAAATTTGAAGCTGTTCTGATTTAATTCTTTATTTTACTGGACTATTATATGCCCAATATTATGAAAACCACCACTTGTAATAAACTTGGTTGTAAACTGTGGGACTCCTCATGCAACTGATGAGACAAGAAATTGTCAATTGTCGTTAATTAGACGATGAGTGAATAAGCAGATGCCACTTTTGCTTTAATAAGGTCTGCAATGTCAATTTAAAAATAAAATATGTTGCAGATTGAAGACCCATTCAGTTCAGACACCGAAAAAATTACTCACAAGTTTTCAATCACGTAAATATAAAAATATTTTGGTCGTATTTTAAAAGGAATACTTTATAAACGGGAGTACTTTTTGCGGCACGAAAAATTTTTTTATATAAAAGTTGTAAGGAATCGTAGGCGCTACAACTTTAGTTTGAACATTTTTCTCGTAACTATCATAGAAAAGTAGATAGAAAATATAAAAAAAAAATTCAGACAAAAGTTGTTCCAAATATTTTTACGAATATTAAAAAAAAACACCTTTATTTCGTGACGCATAGGGAAATTTTGGTGGATTTTTGGGGTTTGGGGTTTTGTGGGGGACTCTGTAACTGCCCTCAAAAATTCAGTATTAAACTGATCAGCGAATTAACAGATTTACGGATCAACAACTTCCCGGATTAAAATGTTCAACCAAATCAACCAACGTAATTTCACGACCCTCTTCGAATTTGGTCAAACTTGGTGTAATTCCAAGTTATATCAAAGAAACATACCCGTATTTTTTTGTCTGCCGATACATTTTTATCTACTGGCTGAACCATATCGCTTTGAGACACTATTTTTCTTTAAATTAATGCAGGCATTGAAGACATCTTTTGGTAGTAAATATTATTGTGTAAATAATTGAGGTCAAAAATGGAGGCCTAACCAAATTTTGTCTTTGAGTGACACCTCCCCCCCCCCCGAAAAAACATGCATGTACTAATTAAACATTTTCTAAAAATATATTAACTTTATCACACCTTTGGCTACTTGCATACCAAATTTCAGAGTTAGGAGTGACATACATAGGTTTCTGTGCAATAAGCACCACCACCCGAAACAAAACAAAACTCTTCTGCTACACACTAAAGAACATAGTTAATATAGCAAATTGTAAAAATAATTAGGGTGAAAAGTGGCCAAACTTTTGAATAAATCGAATTTGAACTTAGCAAATTTACATGTAAAATTTAACGATATTCCGCGCGTCGCTCATTTTGTTGACGGTACGTGTACAATCAATGACCCTAACACTTAAAGAATTTCGCACTGGCAGAAGCACCACGTCTCTCGTACCTGTAGCATCGATTATTTTTTGTTTTTACGCGATTTTTTGGGGGTTTAAGCTCCCGGTTTCCTTAATCCCGGTTTTTTTGATGGTAGGCGCTTCAAATTTCTTTAGCTACCTGGCGCGGAGCGCCGACGGCCATGAAAAACCGGCCGTCCGGGCGGAGCCCGGGCGGCTTGGGTTTTTCGATGCACAGTTATGGCCGGGCCGGAACCACCCTAAAAAGTAATTAGCACCATCAAAACCGGCCGCGGGTCGGAGCCCCGCAAGGCCTAGGTTTTCCCCATAGTTGTTTATGTCGTTTCAATGCTAATTTTACGTACTTTTGAAAAGTCGATATTGGGGTTGTTTTTCAGGATTTCACCCAAAATATTTTTTCTATAGACAAATATAAGCCTGTTCTTTAGTGTGTAGCTGAAGAAATTTTTTTTCGGGTGGTGGACTTTATTGCACAGTTCCTGTGACATAAAAATGAATGATCGGATTAATGTTTTATTATTTATATTATAACAATGTTTATTTATTTTTACAATGTTTATAACACTATTCATATCACAACGCTTTGTATTTTAAATTAAATTTGAAGGTAAACCTACCGAATGATTCATAAAGTATATTTTAATGGGTGGTTTCACTTAAAGACTACGAAATAAAACTAAAGATTACATACAAAGATAATTAAAACTTATTAATAATACAAAAAAAAAATCAATTTATTTAAACCCAATTAATTTTTTTAAAAATGCCGAATTATAAATTAAAACAAAAAGACGCTAAATTAAAATCATAGCGTTTCTTGCCAAGAATGTTTAATACAGAATCTTTGCATTAAACAAAAATAATAGAAAAGTATTTTGTTAAAAATTTTTAGTTCTAGAATTTTCATCGTTCCGGAAACCGTCCTATTATAGCACCACAAAAAAATAGGCTTAAAAGCACCACTAAGTAGTCTTTAACCCTTTCATCGATTTTACCAAAATTTGGGGGTCCAAAATATTTATGCTTAAAGGCATTCAAAATGTTGGGTCAAGGGGTTATTTTATTCTTAAATTTTGGTAAGTTTATGGATTTATTTAGAATCAAGAAAAATAAATCTATGATTTCGAAATTTTAATAATAAAAAAAAATAATAATCATTATTTAAAAATTTTTAAAAGGGAAAATAAATTGATAAATCTTTAAAAATTTATGTGATTGTTATTGACAAATTTTTTTTATTTCTTTCTTCATTTTTTACTTCGAAATTTGTGGGGTTCTGAAAATATTTTCATTTTTTACCCACAAATTTGTGGGTTTCTGAAAATATTCTCTTCATTTTTTACCCACAAATTTGTGGGTAAACCTGTGAAAGGGTTAAGGTTAAATTTTTTGAAAAACATAGGGTTAGTTAATCAAGCTCCAGTTAAAATTACCTGTCAGATAAATCTAAATTGTGACCTTCCTTTAGTTCAATGAAAAGACATCAAACTGCTCCATCTGCTGGATAAATTTTATTAAAACTGGAATTTTAACTGGGGTTGATAAATTGGCCCTTATTCTAATAAATCACACAAATGTTTTATAAAATACAGCAAAAACTAACCGACTAACGATTTTACCGGCAAAAGCCGTTGCATACAAAAATTCCACATTTTCCTGAAGAAAGCAAGTAAATGCATAACTCGCATTTACAGAAGCTCCTATGGAGTTGGTGCCGGCAAAAGAAGTCCAGCTAAACACTTCACATGGCAAAGGAGCTTGCGATGAAGTCGGTGGGACTGTAAATCGATTTGTAGCTGTTGTCTTCAGAGGCACTGGACCAGAGTGTGAATTAAAATCAACAACTTTACATATCCGTAGCCATAGACTGTTCCGTGACCCATGCTGATCAAAAAGTTGAAGAGAAGGGTCTACACGAGCTCATTGATGCACAAACAACTCTCAGCACACACAAACTTCCACTTACATATTATATAACTTCATAATATACGAGTTTATATATTATGCAGTTAAGTTTCTACCAATAATCCAGGCAACGAAGCCGCAAAATTGGCTCAAGCTTGCAAAAAATCCGGGCAAGCTGAATTTTGGCAGAGATGTACATTGGAGTGTTCTAATGAACCCCCAAAAGTCCCATAAAATCCCACGCCGGCGTTCCCCACAATCGGGGGTTTTAGCTCCCCCAACGCAATTTTTTGCCGATAACTCGCATATTTATGCTTTTATGAAAAAATATGATCAGACCATAATTGAAGAGCATAAAATTCTCTATCAAATAGATTTTTTTCATATTTTTCCATGGCACACTAATACTTAAATTATTGACCGAAAACACGACCCACCCTTAAAATGGCACAATATTGATTCGTTGCAGGGAGAGAAATATTTTCGGGCACGGGAAATGCTTTTAATAATATATTAATTGAAATTGTGGCCAAGGTTGGAAAATGAAGAGAAAAATAATTTTTTCAAAATTTGCTCAAGTTATAGTTTCTTCTAAGTAACGAAACCGAAATTTTGGTTTGAGCTTACCGAAGGTCCGGGCAAGCTGAAATTTGGCAAAGATGTATATTGAAGTGTTCTAATAAACCCCCAAAATGTCTCATAAAAATCCCAAGCTGGGGTTCCCCCAAATAAGGACTTTAGCCCCCGAGGTGCGGTTTTCGCCTACAGCTCACGTATTTTTACTTTTACGAAAAATTACTAAACAAAGTTTAATTTGTCTACTACAGTATGTATTGTAGTACTACCTACTGCAGCGCCACAAGTTATTGAGAATTTTATGTTCTTCAACTTTGCTTACTGGTAATTTTTCGTAAAAGTAAAAATACGTGAGCTATAGGCGAAACACCGCACTTAGGGGGGAATGGGACTTTTCGGCGCCGCCGATTCGGCGTAATACCGTTTCGGCGTGAGGACGGTTCGGCGCGAGGACGATTCGGCGTAGCCCACTTAGGCGCAAACCCGATTCGGCGCTAAGACGATTCAGCGCTAACCTTTTTAGTAATTCGAGACGCTTTTCAAGAATTTAAAATATCCTCATTTTCAGTCGAGAGAGACTATAGAAATATTACAACAATTATATTTTTGTAATTTTTAGAATTTCTGTTAGTAGTATTCGTAAGTTTCACTGTGTGTGTGTAAGTATAATAATGTTATGTGTTAATGTTTTCATTGGCTAATTTTCGGGTTTTTTATCCTACAACCTCTTTTCGACCGAAGATGAGAATATTTTAAATTCTCTAGACGCGTCTCAAATTATTAAAGAAATAAAGGACTCGGGGGGAAAAGATTTAATTTTTAAATTACATGATCTTGGTTTTCAAACAAATTTTTCATTTTGTTAAGGTTATTCAAGATCTCAATATTAGAGTAATATAAATTTGTAATAAATTTTTGTATTATAGTTGACCTTTATTTGTTAATTTATAAGATATTTTTTAAAATTGGGTATAGGTCTTTTAATATTAAAAGACAAAAATAATCAATATCAATTGATTAAATTTACATTGTCAACTATTGAATTTGTGCTAGTAAATTTGAATAGCTTATTTGCAAAATTTTAGAGCATATTTTGTAGTTTTTTAGTGCCTAAAATCCGATGACTACTAATGAGTAATAAATAAATAAAAATATGACACTGAAAAATAAATTTTCCGAAATTTTTTTATGAAAACCACCCACATTGTAATTTCAAGCCATTTCGATGGTGTTTTTAGAATATCATTAAATTTATTCGTTTTTAATATTTGCACCGAACAAAAACAGCGAATTTTTCGGCCACCTTAAAGAAATCTTAAAGTATAATACAACAAAAATGTTTTACAATATTTCTAAAAATTATTGAACCTCATGATTTACAAATGAAACCATTTTTGTTCTATAAATACAGCTTAATACGAAAAGTATTAGCCCACCTCTGCATTTAGAATTTGAATTTTTTAAATCTACCACCAAGAAATGATTCTACGATAAATAATCAAAGGAGAAAATTTCATAGTATAAAATTTAGTAATTTAATTGCTATACATCAACTACATAATATTGCTGTGTAATTCCCTTCGTAAACTGCACCACTCTGGGTTTTGTTAGGCGCCAGCTTTCAGAGTGAAAGCAAATTTATAAAATAAAAATGAAATCTTTAGAGGGTGCAAATTTACTCGGAAATTCACTACACTTGTCCCATTTATCTAGCTCAATCGTTGAGATTCACTCAAGGTGTGGTGGATCCGTTGAATTTTGAGATGCTTATTGAGTTTAAATGAATTTAATTGATTAAACTTGTTGATGTTGTGATGTAGGAGATAAACCAATTTGCTTTCGTTGTGATGATCTTTAAACTTTGGAATGTTTACTGTTGCTGAATAGAATCGTTGAATAAAAGATTGTTTTGAATCGAAAAATAGTTTTATATTTATGAAAATAATTCAATCAAATCGCATGCGAACACAGTGTTTCAGATAAATTTTTATCTGAAAACTAATGACAATATTAAATACCAAATAAATCAAATGTGGGTCCACAAATATCTTCTTAGGGCGTCGAAATGTTACAATAACAAAATATAAAATTTAATAAAATGTTTAAAATACCTTTTTAAATTCGAATAATCCTGTCTGGTCAAAAGACATGCTATTATAATTTTTGAAATGTGTAGTGCGCATTTAATTCTAGTCGGTCACCCATCTGAGTGCTTTCCCAAACTAGTGTTGCTTGCATGCCACAATCGCACGTCTTACTTTGCAACCATTCGACCACCCATTGTGGTTATGTTTATTTGTGATAACATTCACAGTAATTTTACCATTTTTGACCTAAACAATCCTTTATTATCAAATTTTGAGGTGACAAAAACCTTTGTGAAATTATTTTACAGCTTTTAATATCATTTACCAATGCTTAAAGATCCTTGCTTGTTCATAATATTGAGAAATTGCTAAATTTGTTTATCTTTCTTATCTGTAATACTTTAATGAGGTCAAATTCTATGTGAAATTTAAATATTAGTAAGAAATTTAATAATTTGCATAGCCCTGGTAGCTTGGGACACAGCAATATGTATATTAAAAACATTACATATTCAAGTTAATGATCGTATGTAGTTTTACAAACGTGAATTAAAGTTTAATTTGTGATTAAAAACTGCGAAATAATGCATTAATTTTCCATTACAAGAATTTAATTATATTTTAAAATGAATCGGAAAATCATTTCCCGCCGAATTGTCCTTGCGTCGCTTTGGTCTTGCCGAATTGGGTTGGCGCCGAATAAGGTTGCGTCGAAATGGGCTCGCGGCGAATTAGTCTCGCGCCGAAACGGCGGCGCCGAATCGGGTGCACGCCGAAAGGGCTACGCCGAAAGGGCTACGCCGAACCGGTTGCGCCGAAAAGTCCTAGACCCCACTGAGGGGGCTAAAATCCTCATTTGAGGGAACGCCGGCTTGGGATTTTTATGAGACATTTTGGGGGTTTATTAGAACACTTCAATATACATTTTTGCCAAATTTCAGCTTGCGCGGACCTTCTGTAAGCTCAAACCAAAATTTCGGTTTCGTTACTTGGAAGATACTATAACTTGGGCAAATTTTGAAAAAATTTATTTTTCTCTTCATTTACCAATCTTGGCCACAATTTCAATTAATTTATTATTAAAAGCATTTCCCGTGCCCGAAAACATTTCTCTCCCTGCAACGAATCAATATTGTGCTATTTTAAGGGTGGGTCGTGTTTTCGATCAATAATTTATGTATTAGTGTGCCATGGAAAAATATGAAAAAAAACTATTTTATAGAGAATTTTATGATCTTCAATTATGGTCTGATCATAATTTTTCATACAAGCATAAATAAGCGAGTTATCGGCAAAAAATCGCGTTGGGGGAGCTAAAACCCCCGATTGTGGGGGACGCCGGCGTGGGATTTTATGGGACTTTTGGGGGTTCATTAGAACACTCCAATGTACGTCTCTGCCAAAATTCAGCTTGCCCGGATTTTTTGCAAATTAAAAACCTTCCTTGCCTGGACTACAACTGCACATTACAGATTTGTATGGTTTTTCGCCGGCACGAGTTCAAATATTTGTAGTCACGAAAACCCCATTGGATTGGTTCTCAAACTGAATAGGTTAAATGTCTTTGTAAGCCACATTTGTGGTGATTTATATTTAATAATTTTGAATACTATAAATTCTTCACTATTGTGAGTTTTCTTTGGTGCATTTAAAATTTCCTTTTGGTTCGCATTTACAGCACAAAGCGAATACAAGTTGTGGGATGAATTTTCATTCCTCCTTGATATGCATGCACATTTATAATAACAAAATAATTAAAAATATTGACTTATTGTACATAAGTAAAATTGAAAGCGGAAGTATCTTTCTTTACATCAACAAAATAATGTAATTCTTCCAACTTTTTCGATTTACCTTAAAATTATACAACACATCTTTCATCAAAATATTGCCGATTTTTTTCGAATTTTGCGCCACCCGATGATCATTCTTAAATATTTGTAAGTTTAAAGTTCTTGGGACTTGAAAAGTAAATGAATAAGAAAAGTACGATATAAATATATAGGATACGTAGTCTTATAAATTTACTGCTGAAGTCACAAGCCAAGATATGATTACCTGTTTAACTATTTAGAGCGGTCAAAGAGTTTCAAACATTATGAATTTGCATGTGCATTTTAAAAAGAGAAATCCATGTAAAAGATAATTCACATTTTTTACAACGATAGCCTTTCGATCTTACATGAGAAATTTTATGAGCTTTTAAATCATAGCTACTGAAAAAACATTCGTGACAAATTTTGCATAGATATGGCATTTTGCCAGTATGGGTTCTTTCATGAATTTCGAGTTGCGATTTGTAAAAAAATGTTACCTTACAAAAGACACATACGAAAGATATTTTTGAATCAACATTAAAAGTACCTTTCGTTGCAGATTTAGTACGACATGCAGATGGTAAATGGAGTTTAATCGTTCCTAGATCAACCTTACAAGGTTTCTTGATTATATCGTTAGGTTTAACTTCTCTCGTAAAGTCTATTTCGGTTTCGTGTTGTTGTTCTTCTTTTATATCTACCATGTGATGTAAATCGTCCAGCTCATATTCAGACTCGTATTTGTAGTCCTCTAATTTAAGATTCTCGTTGGTATCGGCATCTTCTAAAAATGACAATTTTGAGTTTTAGACAGAATTAAATTATTTTTTGTAAACCTAACCTGACATTTCGAACTGATCATCAAAATTTTCAGTTTTAACTGCACCCTGGCAGCTTTTGTATACAATTTCATCGTTACTTGAATCTGAAGTTTCCATAATCACCAAATATTTCGATTTTAGATTTGGTGAAATTCTATAAACAATAACAAGACACAAAGCACAATTCGAGACAATCGCCTAGGAACACCCTTTCGATATGAATCGCGCTTGCGTGTTGCTACGCGACGCAGTGATGTTCTAGTATAAAACAGCCCCAGGGAAATGATATCCCTATTTGGATAGTCCTTTTGAGTATCGATTTTCAGAGGGTTTTAGCCCGAGGGAAATCGAGTAAAATGTATGTCAAAGGAGCAATACGCTGAATATTTATAACCTTCAAATAACAGCCGCGAGGGAATTGTCCTCGGGATGTTACCGTTCGCAATCTTTTTGATTAGTATCATTTTTTGCATTTGTAATTTATTATGCTTTTCGATTAATAAGAATTCCATTCGGTATGGGCGTACATAACATGTATATTATAATATTATGTTTTCAATGGAAATATTATGCTTGAATTACAGTGGCGGCTCGTGGTATTTTGACAGGACAAAATTGTTTATAAAATCCATTACTAAAAATTTGTGCTTTATTTTTTATATTTAATTCGATTTAACCCGGTGCGGCATTTTGCAAATCTAGCGGGACATAATTATATTTAAAAATAAAATTATTATAAAATAGTTTTGTACGATTCAGTTTTATTACACGTATACAGCGGCGGCTCGTGTCTTTTTCCAATGGGAGGGCACAAAATTTATATATAAAGGAAACCTTAAATTTGTTTACTTCATTTTGGTATCATAACCTTGTTTTTTAGCACGGAAATGGGGGCATAATATGGCTTTTATAGCCCGAGGGCCTATAAAGTTGCTAAGCAATGGTGGCACTCAGCAGAGGTAACAGTTGTGCAACTGTTGGGGATTTTTCTGCTGGCATGTCCGCTACCTGCTCGATTCTCCCAACATGTTGAGGAACGGTCGGCCATTTTTTGTAGCTAAAATTCTTCGCTCGTCTTTGGTAACTGTTGTGGAAAAATGACGGGAAGTGATTATTCGAATATTTATGAATATATATTTTTGTGGGTAGCCGCTAAATAAGTTTTAAAAATAAATTCAGTAAACATTGACAACTGTCACTTCAAATGCCAAAATTATATCGAGCAGAATTCCGCTACCTTTACTCAACTATAGATCATTTCGAGGTGACGTCACGACAGGTATGCCCTCCGGACAAAATGGCCGCGCCCTGTCAAATTTCGTAATTGATTTTTATTTTAAGGTTATGATTATGAAGTTTACACCTCATAATCATAACCTTAAATCACAATTTATCATTTCGAGGTGACGTCCCGACAGGTATGCCCTCCCGACAAAATGGCCGCGCCCTGTCAAAGTCACGTGACTCAAAATGATCTATTGTACAACAGTTACACAACTGCTTTTTCTGCTGAATGGCACCATTGACAACAATATCAAAACAAAAGAGTTAGTCCACACTCTGTTTTTTTTGCGCGATCGATCTGAAATTTTGCATATGCCTTCCTACCGACAATTCACGGGGAGTACCTTGCGAGGGGGGGGGAGAATTTTTTGCTCAGTTTTTCGATATCTAGTGTCGTTTTCGAATTATTGCTAAATAAAAATTTTAATTCTCGCCCCTCCAAGTTTCTCGCCATAGGAACCATGGCACACCAAAAATTCATAGCACAAACAAAATGACATGATATTTTCATGATATTCTCAAAATAATTAATTCTTCAATTTTGACAATTCAAGTACCAAGTACCAAAATGAAATAAAACGTTGTATGTACCACGGGCACAATCAGATTATAGCCCTCGGGCAATTTAAAGCCCTCCGCTAACGCGTCGGGCTCTAAATTACCCTCGGTGCTATAATCTATTGATTGTGCCCTTGATACATAAATAACTATTATTTACTCGCAAAATAATGTAATTCTGAAAAAGGCTATGTATTATACTATTACTTTAACCAGGTAAATAGAGGGAGAACTTCAAATTGAAACAAAGTCACGTATCTTGGAACAATTTAAAGCCAACGACGGTGTCTATCGAGAACTTTAATTTGGGAAATTAAAGGGCTGTGCCCTCGAAAGAGATTTCAAGGTCAAAATGAAAAGGCTTTTAATAACTGCGCAAGGGAAATAAGAAATCGCACATTTCAAGTTCTCCAAGATCTGGGATAACCGTCGGAAGGACACGTAAGCGTCACCGCGCTGTCGCACGCAAAACATCCAATGACCTAATCGGGGTCACCTAACAAATCTGCACACGATTACGCAATTAAGTCATTTGACCTTGGGGACTTAAAAAAAAGCGACAACTTACTTATACTTATCGGTCGAATACGATCTACGACCTACGTATTGTTTTGCGGAAATGCGAATCCAAATTTGAGGCCGTCGCAATGCGACCCAAAAATCGAAACTTTGACTGCACCAAAAAGGTCGAGGTTTGAAATCGAAATTTTTCAAAATTTGCATTTCTGCAATTTGCCAGCTTATCGGACATCCGACGAAAAAAAGTGTTACTTTCGAAAAGGCGAGGCTCGAAAAATGTCGCCCGATACCGTTTTTGAAATTAAAAATATTTTCGCGGTCGTCGCGCCAGGACGGCATTTAGGTGGAAATTTTAAGAATCTTTCAAACGGCCACGGGATCCTTATTTATAGTAGGATTTTTAATTTTTTACCGGCAACCGAGGCAGATTCCGAGGCTGCACGAAATTGCATTTATAGCTTTTTTTCGTATCTCGCACCGTACGACTATAAAATGAAAAAGTAATTTTCCAAAATTATTTCCAAATTATTTCCTTCAAAACCGAATCGCAAAAGTTTTTTTTTATATAATATTTTAACGTCGAAATCGGATTTCGCGAGCAATTTTAATAATTCTAGATGCAAAACTTGATAGGAAATTATTCTTCCTCGACCAAAAAAAATCACTTCAAAGTTGTCGGCGTACATGCACACTTTGGTTTGTTTGGTCCGGCTTTGGCTTCTCGACGACGGTGTAGCGAACACGAGTCGGCCTTCGGCTTCCTAATAATTGCTTTTCAGAATACGGGTCGCCTTCGGCATCCAACTTGCTTATAAGAATACGGGTCGGCCTTCGGCCTCCCACTTGCTTTTAAGAATACGGGTCGGCCTTCGACCTCCAACTTGCTTATAAGAATACGGGTCGGCTTTCGGCCTCCCACTTGATTTTAAGAATACGGGTCGGCCATCGGCCTCCCACTTGATTTTAGGTACACGGGTCGGCCTGCGGCCTCCATATTTTTGCTCCATCAAAATTTCATTTGCACAGATAATAATATAATAATAATATATATTCAATCCTGTTAAATTACAATATATAGGACAAGTCACGCAGTACAAAAGAAAAAATACATATACAAAATGCAATTACAGACATTTCAACAGATCACGAAACTCCTGAACCGAGTACACACAGTGCTCCATGAGAATGCCCTTTACGGCCGCTTTAAACGATAGTGCCGTTTTCGAATTTTTAATTTTTACAGGCAGTGCATTGAACAGGGCCGTTCCCACCGCCACAGGAGACCCCCTCGTCACACTGGAAAGGTGAAGTGCAGGACGGAAATCGTCCCTACCGCGAGTGTTGTGGTCATGAACATCGGAGTTCCGCTGATGAATACCTTTGGTTCTATAAACATAGACAAGGAGCTCGAAGATGTAAACAGAGGGAAGAGAAAGAATTTTAAGTTGTTTAAATAACGGTCTACACGAGTCTCTAGATGCCACCCCCGCGATACACCGAACAATTCTCTTTTGGGACACAAAGACCTTCCCAGCCATCGGAGAACCACCCCAAAAACAGACTCCATAGGATAGCCTAGAGTGCACATGCGCATAGTAAAACACCCTCAGAATATGTACATCCACAACACTTCTGAGGCATCTAATCTGATAACAGATGGAACTGAGGCGCCCCATTATGTATCTACAGTGATCCCTCCAGTCAAGCACCTCATTCACATGCAGCCCCAAGAATTTTACGCTGGACTCCCGCGGAATCACACAATCATCCAGTCGGAGATCAAGGTCCAGATCCCGTCGACTCCGAATGTTGTGGAACATCATATATCCAGTCTTAGCCAAGTTAAGTCGAAGCCGATTATGACCAAACCACCCACTCAGCTGTGCGAGAAGATGATTAAGAGCACCACGAACCTCCCCCAGAGACCCATCCGACACCACAGACGATGTATCGTCAGCATACATAATGGTCATAAAGTCAACGAAAGATAACAGATCATTGACAAAAAGTAAGAAAAGAATTGGGCCCAAAACTGACCCCTGCGGCACACCAATGTTGATAGGAAGGAACGAAGATCTAAAATTGAGACCAATTGATTTTACCGAAATTATGTGAGACGTCAAAATGTAATTAAAAGGAATTTTGGGGGGAGTTACCTAAAGTTGACCACTCCAAACAAAATTAAAAATTTCCTATAGCAAAGAGGAAGGTTTATATGGTATACTGTAAAAATTTTATGTGTGAAAGTATAGTCAAAACTTTGAAAAAAACCAATTTGAAATTTCGGGGTTTGGATTCGAGACTCATCCGGCTGTGCGCATCGAAAAACGCAGGCCTGCGCTCCTCCGGAGCTCCGGCCGGTTTTTCATCGCCAGAGCCGCTATGCGGCAAAAGCTAAACATACTTGAAGGCGCCATCCTTCAAGAAAACCGGGATTTGAGTCATGTTACCTGTAGGACGTGCGAGCAGCATCTGGCGAAATTTTCTAAGTGTTAGGGTATACCATTCCACACGTACCGTCAACAGAATGACGACGCGCGGAATTTCATATGAGATTCCCGCGCGTCGGTCGGCTTTTACATGTTAAATTTGCTAACTTCAAAATCGATTTATTCAAAATTTTGATAATACTTTCACACATAAAATTTTTACAGTATACTATATAAACCTTCCTCTTTGCAATAGGAAATTTTTAATTTTATTTGGGGTGGTCAACATTAGGTTACTCGATCCCGAATTTTTAAAATTTGCCGTTTTTAACTTGTAAATTACGATTACTCGAAACCGGTCTATTATTCGAGAAAAAATGTATCCACAAATTTTGTCGGGAATACAGTCGGCTCGACGACTGCGTATTTTTTTTCGCGATTCGTTCGACGCCGCTAGGCGTAGCGCAAAAAACGGCGATAAAAATGTAATTAAAATCGTCGGCTCGCTTAGCGGTCGCAAAAGATCTACGACCTATGTATTTTTTTGCAGAAATGCAAATCTAAATTCGAGCGGATCCAAATGAGATCAAAAAATCGAAATTTTAATCTGAAAATAAGCGAGCCAGGCGCAAGAAACTATTACATTTTTGACCCACCCTCAAACGGAAACGGGACAAAATTTGGAAAATTTGGCGCTACCGATTGGCCGGTTTCGCCGCCCCCACCCCTCCGAAAATTTGAGGTCGATAAGACATAAATCCCGGAAGTATGTAGATACAAAAATACGAAAAACCGCGCGGAGCCGTTTTGCCGAGCGCTCGAAAAAAATTTCGAAAAAAAAAATTGTTTCACCCTCTCGACCGTCGCCCGGGGCTGCCTGCAAAATTTCAACTCTCCAAAATGAATTCTCAAATTTTGCAACCACTTTGAACCGCCATTTCACCCCCTCCCTTATGGCCCATCTAAAAACGGACAATTTTCCCGTTCAATCCTCGTAAATCCACACGGGTATGCAAAATTTCAACTCTCCACGACCCCCGTAGATATGCTTTGTAAACGGTCAGCTTTGTAAAAGTCAGTGAGTGAGTGAATGTGTGAGTGAGTGAATGAGTGAGTGAGTGAACGAGTGAGTGTCACGGTCAGTTTTATATTTTTTTAGATAGATGGCTTGCTGAATATTGACCTCCAATTCTTCCAGAGTTGTTGGTTTGTTTGCATAAACCATGGATTTAACATACCCCCAAAGAAAATAATCTGTAAATTCACATGTAAAACTTTGCATAGATTTACCATGTAAAGTTACAACTTTACATAGATTTACCACGTATAAGTTTACATGATAAAACATATTGGTTTTCATTATGCATTGTATTATTGTGTAAATTTAGCTAGCGAATCTTTGTAATTTTATAACTTTACATACATTTACTATGCAAATTTATAACTTGACAGATTTACTATGTACATTTATATGATAATTTTTTTTTATTTTTAAAAATGTAAGTATTTGTGTACACTCAGCATCCTTGGGTGAGTAAAAGTCACAATTATTCTAAATCAGTATAATGTATCTGTGTGTTCCTGTATGCCTGTTACGTTAAATAAAACCGGTAATCTGCCCCTCGGTATGGCCTTTAGGCCGCACAACCTGGTCAATCACGAATCAGTACAATAACACGATTCAATTAGTACAATAGCTTCTTGTACAACAAAATATTTCGATTTTATTTATTTTCAATAAATTACAAAAAGTGTTGACTAAAATACAAATTTTTTGTTAAAAGTACGAGCTCGGCCCTAGGGTTGACTCTGGAACCAACTATTTTTCTTTTTCTAAATGGGCTACAAATTGTGCCCTGCTACTTACATCTAGTCATGGTTTACACACGGCCTAATCGATTATGTGCATGATAAGTGTTCCTTTGGCCAGTGGTGTAGCTTTAAATTTTGACACCCCCCCCCCGACTATTATGTATACAGCGAGCTCGTAATATTTTAAACAAATATTTTACAGGAACGGATATGTCAATATTATCTTTTTAAGCCTCACATTTTTCTGCCATTGACATTTTTTAAAGCAATGACATCATCATAAATATTTTTTAATGGCAACCCCCATTTTTCTTTTCGGATGTAAATGGAGCACAACTTTCTGAGTATGAAAATATTAAAAAACTACTACTTTGAAGAGTAAAGTTTTCAAGTCTTGAATTTCAAAAATGCGTGATAAAATTATTAGAGTAGGTATGCCAATTATTTATCAAGAAGGCGCTGGAAAAAATAATACAGTTTTAACAGTAAATAAAATTTTTTTAAATCTGTGGTTTAGTATTTTGTTAATTAATTGTTGCCTAAATTGTATTTATAATTATTCATTTATATTTTTTTAACTAAATTGAAATGGTTCGTCGCTTATTTGAATTGCAAGGAATTGAAACTCTAATGATTATAGCGAAAAGATTATTACGGCACTTAAATCTTGTTATAGACGAGATTGGCGATTATAATAATTATTTAGTGCAATAAATTTCTTTGGTAGTAGGTACCGCAAAGAATATGTAAGAACATCTCTGCATGGATTTTGGGAAAACCAAGTAAAAGTGAAATTTTTCTTCCAAAGAAATAAGTTTTTCTTGAAGATTAAAAAGCTCAAGAAACAATTTAGTTCTTTGGCTGTATATAATTACAAACCCACAAGCATACGATTCTATGATAATTAATTCAAGGGAAAAATCCACGGTAAAATAATCCATAGTATTAATTTCAGCAGTATAATCAGTGGCGGCTGGTACGGGAAGGGCGCCAGGGCGCAGCCCTCCCAAAAACAGAATAGCAAATGCAACACTCGCGCAATGGTGGGATGACGCCTGAACTATTCACATTGGCACAGATTTAAAACACTTTCTTAAAAAGTGAAAAATTTAATTTATAGACCCCTCCCCCCACTTCATTATAACAAACCACTAGCAAAGACAATTATTAAAATATAATGTAATAATTTCAAACAACAAAGTCAAAAATAAATGGATAATAAATTTATATCTATAACCACGATAAGTTCAAATTCAGTTAAACTTACCTAATGTGCGGCCTTCAGGCTACATAATAAAAGCAGTCACGATCTAGTTGGCTAATAGTTCAAGAACCCTAAAAATTGCTCAAATTCGTATATGTATACGTATGGATTTTTCGCCCTCTTGGCTCCTCCGCGCGCAGATTAGGGTTGTTGAACTTTGAAACTATCTCTATCTTGTAATATTTATGCGGTATATTTGTTATGTAACTAAAGATAGTTTCAAAGCTCATGAAAACAAGTCACTCAGAGTGGTAATCTGTATTATACCAAAGGAGATAAATGCCGAAGATGTCATCAAAAGGGAGCTCCAAGCGCAAGGAATAATCGTTGCAGCTGCGGACAGGATGAGGAGGGGCAGAGATAAAAAAAAACTCATTTCCCTTATCATGGTCACGATGACAAAAAATGAAAACGCGAGGAAAATCTTTAAAAGAGAAGATAATGGACATCCCAATTAAGGTGGAAACTCGCCACAAAAAAATGCAGGGCTTTGGACACGCCCAAACAGCGCCGTAGCAAGCTCTTTTGGCGCCTGAGGCAAATTTGAATATATGCGCCCCCCCTCCCAATAGATTCTTATCATTTTGAAAATTTTAAACTATTATTTATTGGGTTTTATCGAGGTTTAGCGCCCCCATTGCGATCACCCTTGCTACGGTGCCGGCTTAGTGTAATGAAAACAAATGGATGCTTAGGGGCCGTTCATGTATTACGTAAGACGTTTTTTCCTACTTTTAGACTCCCCCCTCCCCCTAGTAAGAAAAAATAAGAAAATGTATACCCCCCCCCTCACTAATCTTACGTAAGATAAATTATTAGCCAATGAGAAGTCAGATATTAAACATTAAAAGTGAAATTAATGAAGATATTATGTTTATTTTATATTAAAAAAAATGTTATTCGTACAAATTACTTTATAGTGTAAGAAAATTGCAAAAAAAATCCAAAATCGGTCTTCTGCGATTTTTCGACGGATTTCGTTAGGTAATTGTATAATAAAAAACGTCCTCTAGGAACCCTGAGCTTCTTACCGAATTCTTCGTCTGCAGTTGAAATTTTTTATGAAGGAGTGAAAATTATGTTTTTCGGCAAAATATTTTTAAACAAAGTTCTATTTCAGCCGTGCGCCCGGAAGTGCCGCCATTTAAAAAAATGGCGAAAACAAAATGTTTCCTCGCAATATTTCCTTACCAGTTGACTTTAGGACGAAAATGACTTCTATAAATCTTACAGAGAATAAAATTTACTACAACTTCTATCTTAGTTAATTTTCTCTATAAGTCTAATAGTTTGTTGCTGAGCGCCAGCATTGTTAAATACAGCACATTTTTGAAAATTGCGATGACGCTCGATTTTCACCTGACTTTTTTATAATAAACATTTTTTTTAAATATTTTTTATAATATATAGAGTATATCGTCTGTGTAGTTCTAATACCTCGTAAGCCACAAAAATGTGAAAATCGGGTTATGATGTTTTTGTATGCTGTAAGCCACACTTGACCATTTTATAATTACACGTAGCCAAAAAAAAAATTAGTTTAAGTATTAAAACGGTTTTCTAATACCTCGTTTGTTAAAGTGCATATGCAAATTTAACAGTTTTTTTCGTTTATCTCAGAACTTGCATTTTGGGGATACGATGTATTAGAACTAATACACAGACGATATATTAATAGAGTTTATCATATAATAGACTTTTTTAGAGAGAGTAACCAAAAATTATTAAAATATGTCTTTTTCAATTCTACTATCAAAACGTTCAGCTTTCCGAATCTCTATAGGGGAGAAATATTAACGGATGGTGCGCTGTAAGCAACATCAACGTGACGTCACGCTGATGCACACTAATGATATAACCTCGCTTGACCTCGCTCAGAAATACTTTGATTTGGTTTTGAACGATAATAATACATTTACAACTAAGTAATAAATAAATAATTTAATAAAAGATAATACATTTAACGTATTTTAATTAATTTTTAAAATAATTTTAATTAATTAATGCCCGTATGCACCAACTACAAATAAATCTGCAAATAACTATTGGATGAATAAAGTTTATTCAATGAATAACTAATGTTGGTATTCACCAACCACTTGTCAAGTATGAATAACTATTTGTAGAATAAATTTAAAGTAGGTCAAAAGTAGTAGGTTAAATTAAAGTAGGTCATAAAATTACTAGGTAAATTTAAAATCTTAACCTATAAAAGTTGAAACATACTTCCTTGTGTTGTATTTTGGGATGAACTCTGTGTTAATCCGGGGAATTGGTAATGGTTTAAGCTAATAGATTTCTATATAAGTTGTAAACAAACATGCTTTTGTGTACATCATAATCATAATATTCATAATTAGAAAGAGAAATGGACGATTTAAATTTAATGTAAGTACATAATATTATTGTAATTTATTGTATAATAAAATTTACTTTGTTTTTAGCTACAATTTATTGCCGCCTCTACATTTTATTCCAATTGAAAATGAAAATAGAAATTGCCGACGTTCCCGAAATGTTCGTCCCAGAACTAATTTTATAGAAAATTTTGATGATATAGATTTTAAGATGCGATTTCGTTTCTCGAAAGCATCTGTGGAAAATATTTTAAATTTAATTGGAGTGAATTTAAAAGCTACAAGTTTGAGAAATGATCCCATATCGCCAATTAATCAAGTGCTGATAACCTTACGATTTTATGCTACCGGGTCATTTCAACTGTGTACGGGTGATAATTTTTTAGTATCACAAAGTAGTGTGAGCAGAATTATTACCAAAGTATCGCACTATATTGCATTAAAAGGTCATATTTATATAAAAATGCCACAAACTCGATTTGCAATAGATAAAATTAACAGTGACTTTTATCAAATTGCAAACTTTCCCAGAGTAGTAGGTACGATTGATGGGACGCATATAAAAATTCAATCACCCGGAGGAGATACTGCTGAATTATACCGGAATAGAAAAGGATGGTTTTCCATAAATGTTCAAATGGTGGCAAATGCAAAACTTAAAGTTATGGATATAGTAACCTCCTGTCCCGGTAGTGCTCACGATTCAACAATTTTTAACGAATCTAGATTAAGAAGTCGGTTAGAAGAAAATGCTTACGGGCATAAGACGTCAAATATTTAGTTGATATTACAGCCACCAGGGTGCGTACAATTAATATTTTTCCCCTATAGGAAATTTGTCGATTTCATGCCCGTATTCACCAACAACAAATAACACTATTCATAGAATAAAGTCACTATTTGGTATTCACCAACATAAAATAAGGTTTATTCATCGAATAAACTTCCAATAAGTTATTCGCAATAATTGGTCGAATAAAGTCCTTATTTGTCGATTTATAACCTTAAAATATTGCAGAAACTGACAAAATAAAATCTGAAAATGCCATTCAGTTACAACTTCTTCAAGTTTTAAAGGAAAAGGCTGAAATTGAGAAGGAACTGGCAGAATTTAACTTAAAAATAAAAAAACAGTAATTTAAATATTTTGTATTTTATTTTTTAAATAAAACTATCTATTAAAAAAGGTATTGATTACAGCATTTCTTATTGCAAAATTCTGATTAACAATATTTTCATTTCCAATGTTAAAAATTTCTTGTATTTCATTGTGAACGATGTTTTCATCAGGTGGCATTTCATCTCTTCTATCTATGGCAATGTTATGCAACACTGTTGTGGCTACAATTATCGAGTCCACTCGATCAAGAGCAACACGAAGTCCAAGAGAAAGACATGGAAATCTTCTTTTGAGAACACCGAAAGTTCTTTCCACTGTGTTTCTAGTATGAATATGGCTTCTGTTGTATCGCATTTCTGCACGAGTTGTTGGATTATGCAACGGTGTTAATAAATACTTCTTACAAGCATAAGCACTGTCGCCTAGCAAATAGGAATCCCCAAAAGCATTTTCTTCTAACCGACTTCTTAATCTAGATTCGTTAAAAATTGTTGAATCGTGAGCACTACCGGGACAGGAGGTTACTATATCCATAACTTTAAGTTTTGCATTTGCCACCATTTGAACATTTATGGAAAACCATCCTTTTCTATTCCGGTATAATTCAGCAGTATCTCCTCCGGGTGATTGAATTTTTATATGCGTCCCATCAATCGTACCTACTACTCTGGGAAAGTTTGCAATTTGATAAAAGTCACTGTTAATTTTATCTATTGCAAATCGAGTTTGTGGCATTTTTATATAAATATGACCTTTTAATGCAATATAGTGCGATACTTTGGTAATAATTCTGCTCACACTACTTTGTGATACTAAAAAATTATCACCCGTACACAGTTGAAATGACCCGGTAGCATAAAATCGTAAGGTTATCAGCACTTGATTAATTGGCGATATGGGATCATTTCTCAAACTTGTAGCTTTTAAATTCACTCCAATTAAATTTAAAATATTTTCCACAGATGCTTTCGAGAAACGAAATCGCATCTTAAAATCTATATCATCAAAATTTTCTATAAAATTAGTTCTGGGACGAACATTTCGGGAACGTCGGCAATTTCTATTTTCATTTTCAATTGGAATAAAATGTAGAGGCGGCAATAAATTGTAGCTAAAAACAAAGTAAATTTTATTATACAATAAATTACAATAATATTATGTACTTACATTAAATTTAAATCGTCCATTTCTCTTTCTAATTATGAATATTATGATTATGATGTACACAAAAGCATGTTTGTTTACAACTTATATAGAAATCTATTAGCTTAAACCATTACCAATTCCCCGGATTAACACAGAGTTCATCCCAAAATACAACACAAGGAAGTATGTTTCAACTTTTATAGGTTAAGATTTAAAATTTACCTAGTAATTTTATGACCTACTTTAATTTAACCTACTACTTTTGACCTACTTTAAATTTATTCTACAAATAGTTATTTATACTTGACAAGTGGTTGGTGAATACCAACATTAGTTATTCATTGAATAAACTTTATTCATCCAATAGTTATTTGCAGATTTATTTGTAGTTGGTGCATACGGGCATCATCAGGTGAATAAATTCGTGCTACTCCCGAAAATGTGATTTTATTCATTTCGAACGTAAATAATTAATAGTATTCTGTTTCACATTAACATTAATACCAACAGCACCTAAATTAAATTAAATAATTTTCAAATTTTGAAATTTAATTAAAAAAATAAAATCTTACGTAAGAAATTGTCTTGACCCCCCTTCCCCCGAGTAAGAAAAAATAAGATGTCAGCTACCCCCCTCCCCCTAAACGTCTTACGTAATACATGAACAGCCCCTTATCAGGAACTCATTTAAGCTGCCGGGATCGGGGTGTCTGGGGGGGTATGGAATACCCCCAGGTACATTTAATTTATTGAGAAAGAAAAATTTTCACTTTTAGGTCCCTCGTCGGTATTAAGAAGAACGGTACTGGGATAGTTATTAAAAATATCACCCCCCACCCGGATTACAAACGAAAATTGCAAAAAAATTTGATGGTTCTGAATAATGGAAAGTGTACCTGGGGGGTATTCCATACCCCCCAGACCCCCCGGTCATGTAATATCGATTATCATTGGGAACTTCTGAAGATCTTATATAAAATACCTACTACCGGTTACCCAGTCGATTAAAGTGAAATGAAGAACAACGCGGGGGATGGGATCAGCTTTCCTAAAATCCTCTGTCTTATCATTGGACCAAAATAGAATAGGAGAAAATTCCTTACAAAACAGGGTTTCAGGATTTACTTTAGATCTAAAATAAATCCTGAAACCTTGTTTCGTTTTGTTCACCGTCGATGGTGAAGTTTAAATAGTATGAAAGATTTATATTCAGATTAAGAATTATTATTCAAAACCTTTTTCAATTGATTTATCTGGATTTATAGTTTTATAATAGTAAAAGTTTGTAGAGGGTTTCATAGAGAAATTTGTACTCTTCAATTTTGATTTGATGATAATTTTCACTAAAAATGAAAGCAAGCAAGTTATAGACGAAAAATTACTGTAGAGGATTAAAATCTCCCCTCGTGGAAAAGGCCAATAGGGAATTTTAGGCGATGTTGCAAATAAAATCGTGGTCAAATTTGAATATATGCGTAGCCTCCAAAAGATTCTTATCTTTTTGAAAATTTTAAACCATTATTTATTGGGTTTTGTCAAGGTTCAGCGCCCTCACCCTTGCTACAGCTCTGCGCCCAAAGATGCTGTCGCGCAGCACCGAAGTGTGTAAAATGTGCAGAAGCACACCTCTCACACGAATGCCCCAAACCGGGAAATAGAGACAACTTGCGCAAACTGCGGCGGGGATCATTCCGCAAGCTTTCGAGGATGCAGACGTTTTCCATTACCTAGATATTCGACAAAAATGTGGCAAAGAAAACTGCCACCAAACTCAAGCCCATGTCCAGGATCGCGAAGACCTTTCCGCAAACAGCCTTCCGCGAATAGAACCTCCGAAGGCACAAGTAGCGGAAGGGCAACCGAGGACAACCGACCCAGGAGAACTCGTGGAGGTCACTCCGAGAGCACACGCGTTCATTCTGGTAGCACTTACATCTCAAAATAATATACAAATCGGTTATAAGACCCTTTTTGTTTTTTAAAGTGGGGAAATCTTCAACAAGACACCACCCAGATGTTTTGGGTGGTAGTGTGAGATTCTTAACTCACTAAAACCCCACTCCGTGGAGGTGCCGGAAATCGCTAGCTGCATTACTTCCGAACACCCCCTGCTTTGGCATTTCTGCCATCTCCTACTCCTTCCTGTCGAAGACATCTTCTGCCCTTTCGGGACTTTGCTCTTCTTATGGTTCACCTGCCTTGTCTCTCCAGTTCTTCATTGGCCTTCGTGGACATTATGGAGGTGATCAGCTCATGGACGGCCCTCCACTTGCTTTCCCCCTGCTACATCACTGCCACAATGTTGTCTGGCGTGAGCTTCTCCTGGACATGCTGTCTTGCGTCTTCTCTATTTTGAGACCATCTCGTACAGTCAAAGAGGGTGTGGGCCGCGTCGTCCGTATCTCCACAGTATACACAGTTCTCCGTGTCAGCGCGCTTGAATCTCTTCAAGTAACGTATGAGTCTAAAGTAGCTGGACAAATTTCAATCGCATCAAATCATTAGTTATAATCTAGCAATCCTTTTGTTTTTTTACTGTACCTTCTTTCATTTGTTTAATGTCAATTGAAGTAGTTTAGTTTGAATTGTCAATATGAAAGTGTGCGAACAGAATTTTTTGCGTAAACGCGTTTTCAAAATGCTTGGCCAGCAAAATAAAAGTCATGTTTTACATCATTTTATAAATGAAGGCTTCAGTCGAAGTACCATTTATTCGATAATTTCGAGATGTAATAACAATATTGGTCCTGAAAATAAAAAAAAAACCGGAAGAAAATCAATTCTAAAAAAATCTCGGCTAAGTTCCTTGAAGAAAGCTGCTGAAAACAAAATTGGAGTTTCACAAACTACAATTTGCCGAAATTTGAAAAAATTAAATGTGAAAAGGTATAAGAGAAACGTTAAACCAAAATATACCGATAAACAATTAGTGGAAATACCCGGAAAGTGCCGTCTTCTGAGACAACATTTTTTATCAGGCGATACAGTGATCATTATGGACGATGAAAAGTACTTCACTTTTGCGAACAGTTGTGATGTTGCAAATAAAGGATTTTATACCACCGATAAAAATACAGTTCCTGATAATGTAATGTTCATAAGAAAATCAAAATTCGAACCAAAAGTGTTAGCGTGGTGTGCGATATCAGTTAAAGGCATATCAAATTTTTTTATTCAAACCCAAGTTGGTATTGCTGTTAACACAGACACTTATATAAAAAATTGTTTACCAAAAATGGTTAATTTTGTTAAAAGAAACCATAAAAATGATAAAATCATCTTTTGGCCAGTTCTGGCATCTTGCCATTATGCAAAAAAAACCTTAAATTGGTTAGAAGGTCAAAATATACCATTTGTGCCAAAATATGCGAATCCCCCAAATATTCCGGCAGCTCGTCCGATTGAAACTTTCTGGTCAATTTTATCGCAATTAGTTTATAAGAATGGTTGGGAAGCAACATCAGCCGAACAATTGAAAAAACGAATTATGTCGTGTGACAAAAAAATTGATCTGAAAATGCTCCGGCATATGATGGAAGGTGTTAAAAGAAAAGTGCGAACAATTGAAGAAAATGGACCATTATGTTTTTAAAGTTTTTTTTTTGTGTTCCCAATATATTGTGCTTTATTAATAATTAATTAATTTTAAATTTTCTATAACCAACTTTTTTTTATTATCGTTTGAATTCTGTCCAGCTACTTTAGACTCACAGGTTATGCCTGGAAGCAACCGTGTCCCGACAAGAACTGGGTGACCTCGTAGGTGATGTGGCCAAATTTTCGATTTATCCACGGTCTGATGGATGGTATCAGCCGTGCCATCCAACGTCCCTTATCGGAGCGCTCCCATTGTTCCTGCCACTCTTGCAGGGCACGATTATAAGACCCACCATGACGTACACCACGCCAGATTGGGACTATGCGACCAAGATACCCATGGCTAAACTCCAAAAGACGTAAAACGTAGCAATTAGGCATTTCCAAATACGTCACAGTGTTTACACTTGACAAGCTGTCAAGCTGTCCGCGTACTTATACAAGTTTGTGATAAATCGTGTTTTATTGGTGAAAATTGAATTTTTTTACATTTTATAAACCGTAGAGAGTGTAGTGTAAAATTATTACTGTAAGTATACCTTCCGTTTATTTTATTTGCCGAATTAATCGTAAACCTAACCTAAGAATTTTACATTCGTGACGTCACATGGAAATGCCCTATTAGGCGAGTCACGAAGATATGAAAACAGAGACCAGTGTAGTAAAGTTCGTGCGCCACTCGGCGGTAAAAAACTTCACAAAGCCTCTGTGACATTCAACAATCCGTTAGTTGGAGAGTTAGTTAATTATTAACTCAAGGCCTCCCTTAGATACAACAGACCTAACGATATCCTTATCAAGAACACCGTCGATAGCAACGATTTAATTTTAGCCCCCCCCCCCCCCCGCCCCATGTTAGACATATTTTCTTCTTACACCCAAGATAAGAAAAAATGGGCAAAATCGAAGCGGATGCAGACAAATACGAACCTGGCCGCGAGCAGCGACTTCTCTTCCCGATACCACCGCGACTCTTACCCGAGCTCGGCTCTCTAGTAACGATGCAAGTGTATGTAGCGCACTTACCGTCGAGCCGGCCGCCCGGGTCATTGCTCCGGAAAATACAAGTGCGCGCCGGACCGATATTTGCTGCACACCATCTACGAGTTTGATAGCCCGATGCGAATGCCCATGCACGAGTGATGTCCATGCACCTCGTCCAAGTCAGACCGTTCCATCAAATATTTATAGAAGCGAATGCCTAAACGCACCTGCCGGACGAGACGTGGACGCAGGACAGGCGTAGCCGCACGCGAGTCGCGCTCCCCCAAAATCGATCGTCAAATGAGGTAGCTTCGTGCAACGCTTGAACGCATTTGGTCGGAATGGACGCATTACGGGTGCAAAACCCAAAAGGTCGGCCGGATAAAAGCTTCGGCTATTGCCTGAACACACCGTCCCAGCGCAAAATACACTGCGAACATGAAACAATTGTGAAATAAAGCCGGCAGACTCCAACCGCCACCGCCTCATGTAAGCTTCTGTATACAGAAGCTTACTTATTTTTTTGTTAATGCCCCTTGATGGGCTAGCTCCTGATTTTTTTGCCGGGGCTGATTTATTAATTGCTTAATATTGATTTTGCATTGATTAATAAATAATCAACTGCAAACGAAATTCTCCCTCAAAAAGTACAGTGAGTCAAGACAGTAAAACCACAGGCTCAACGTAATATGAGCAATGGGAAGGATACAAGAAAGAAGACCCAATCATTCACAACCACAAATTCGCATGACTAATTTTTCTGATCCGTTCAGTAAAGAAACCCAGTCAAATTTCAAATTTCACACCAATTATAGCTAACAAATCAGCGCATTTGCTAATAATTAAGTTGGTACTTTACTTATACCGTTAGCAAAAGGTTCAATCAACCGGGAACCAATTCATTAATCGCAGTTAAATTGTTTTGATGAGCATAGTCACATATTTATAATTATAAAATGACCATATACAAGAAGTACAATGACGTTGAGAAATCAGAAGCTGTCGCACGTTTCCATCGTGGCGAGTCAAAGACAGCGATAGGACGGTCATTAGGAATTCCAGAATCGACTCTACGTGGTTGGATTAAATCGAGTGAAAAAATTACAGAATCAGAAATGGGCCCAACAAGTGGAACAAAACGTCCTTACACAAGTGAAACTGAGCCAGATGATGATTCAGAATTAGATAAGATTAGATACATGAATACGGAAACGGAAGATTTGGAACATTTGAGATATATGATGAATTCGACCGCCGAGTTTTCTAAATACTTTTTGTACGCAAGCGAATATTTTACCAGCTGCTACGAAAAAATATCACAAGATTATACAACTTTATTTGATTCAATCCCAGCTGAACATCGGGAAAACTTGATAATTGAAGATGAGTTAGGAAATAATGCAAAAGAAGAAGCAATAAAATGTGTAGCAGAATACATAACAAATGTAGAAGAAGTGCTGAATGGTACTAAATCGCATGTACAAGTTCACTCCCAAATATTTAATGCTGAAGATCATAACATACAAAGCGAAAAATCTGCTACCATTTTGGAATCCGAAGTGAAAGAAGAAAATGGCGCAATTGTTATAAATTAATATCTGGAATTCTTCCAAAGTTGTAATTTTTTTAAATTTCGTATAATTTACATGATGTATCCAACAAATTTTAATAATAAACATATTAACCTTTTTTTATTTTCTTCAATTTTGGTTTTTAATTCGGCATGTAAACTGCCCACGGACTGTGTAATCCCTACTTATACGTAAGTAGGAGATTATAACAATTAGAGTTTAAGAACGGCTTATTAAATAGACATGGCTGGTTAAGACGGGGGATTGTAGGGTGATGTAGTGACCGAGTGAAAATCGTTAATTTCACCTCAGAACTTCATCATTCACGTTACGTGTGATGCAATATAGGGACATTAATTTTTAAATTAAACTACCCTAAACTATCCGCTGCGCGAAAAGGTAAATCGCCGCTCAGAGGTGCATCAGCCGGGTCGATCTTAGGTTAGTGTTAGAAAATGATTTTTTTTCCGCAAGTTGAACGTTAAAAGTTAGAAACACCAGAAATGTCATGAATCTGGATGGCTCAACAAAAACACCGTCCGCAAAGAAAATCTGCGTCGAGTCCTGAGTTGTAAGCGGTAATTACAATTTCTTGGTTTGATCCTGCATGTAAACTCCCATCATCCATTTTAACCTTGGAGGACAGTTTACAGGTGAGCTTAAGTTTTTACCTTTTGGGTCGGAGGGCAGTTTACATGCTTTTTGAAAATCTACCTGGAGGATGAGGGCAGTTTACATATACGAATATACCCAATGCGACCCGCCACGCATTGTGTGGACTTCAGGCTTATTTGAAGTATTTTTAGGTTGGCAGAACCAAATACTATCTTATTATGTTTTAACTGTACGAAGGGTAGGTGGCGGGACTATTCCAACTATGCGAAGCCAAACGAAGATAGACGAAACGTTAATGGTGCCATAGTATTAAAAAGCCTCAAATTTCGGAACTGACATGGCTGTTCACTTAGACCGCGTTCGGTTTGGAACTATTTTCGCCTTCACGCCTTGACGCTAAAAGCGTGCAAAATTTGCGTTCGGTTTGGAAAATCCGAGCTTTGAAGGCGTTCCAAACCGAACGGGGGTTAGCGCTATGGTGTTTAAAATTTAAACTTGAGGTTGTATTTTAACCTAACTTATTTGTTATAGCGTGTTGAGCGTGTTTGATTCGAGATTGTGCGAACTTTGATTTGTATTTTGAACTTTATTAGTGTTTAATACAAAAGTTGTGATCGAAAAACGACTGGTGCGTAAAAACAAATAATTTATTATTACAAAAATTTAAATTCAAAAATTCAAATTCAAAAATTAATTTTAAATTTTACCACCGCAGCGCCGCGCTATTGCTGCCCGACCTATTTCAAGAAAGCGTTGATAGCTTCTAAAATGGGCGGAGCTATAGCGTTTCATGGCGAGTAAAAGTCCCAAACCGAACGGGCAAAAAGTGTTTGTTGGCGCCATATAGCGCCAATAGCTCCAAACCGAACGCGGTCTTATTAATACAATTTTTGGCTAACCTCGTTTTTGTTTTTGGACATTTTTCAATGCAAGGGAGGGGGAACCTTCATAAGCACCACCTCAATTTGGGGTGGTAGTGTGAGGAATCTTACTCACTAAAACCCCTCCCCGGTGCACAGTGTGGTGAAATGGGGGTTTTGTGGACAAACGGTTGCTGAGCCTTCAATTTTAGGGAAAAAAATCTGAAAAAAATCTGGAAGTTGTCTTACTATATCCTTAATAGAATAGAAGAAAAAAATAATTAAAAAATAAAGTCGGAATCAAAAAAAAAGTACTATTATGTATTCCCGGGACTTAATCGACTACTTATACCACGGTTATGAACAGGAAATTTTAATTTTAAATTTACACGAATTTAAAAACATTTTATTTTATTTTTGCTGTTTTTGTAATATTACCATTTTTTAAATCATTAAATTACAATTTTTTCATGACTTTTTCGATAAACTGTAATATAAATAGTCCAGGCAACGAAGCCGAAAAATTGGCTGAAGCTTGCAAAAAATCCGGGCAAGCTGAATTTTGGCAGAGATGTACATTGGAGTGTTCTAATGAACCCACCAAAAGTCCCATAAAATCCCATGCCGACGTCCCCCACAATCGGGGGTTTTAGCTCCCCCAACGCGATTTCTTGCCGATAACTCGCTTATTTATGCTTTTAAGAAAAATTATGATCAGACCATAATTGAAGAGCATAAAATTCTCTATAAAATAGTTTTTTCATATTTTTCCATGGTACACTAATAGTTAAATTATTGACCGAAAACACGACCCACCCTTAAAATGGCACAATATTGATTCGTAGCAGGGAGAGAAATGTTTTCGGGCACGGGAAATGCTTTTAATAATAAATTAATTGAAATTGTGGTCAAGGTTGAAAAATGAAGAGAAAAATAGATTTTTTCAAAATTTGCCCAAGTTATAGTATCTTCCAAGTAACGAAACCGAAATTTTGGTTTGAGCTTACAGAAGGTCCGGGCAAGCTGAAATTTGGGAAAGATGTATACTGAACTGTTCTAATAAACCCCCAAAATGTCTCATAAAAATCCAAAGCTGGCGTTCCCCCAAATGAGGAGTTTAGCCCCTAGGTGCGGTTTTTCGCCTATACCTCACGTATTTTTAGTTTTACGAAAAATTACTATTAAACAAAGCTAAAAATTTGCCTATTACAGTATGTATTGTAGTACTACCTACTGCAGCGCCACAAGTTATAGAGAATTTTATGTTCTTCAACTTTACTTAATGGTAATTTTTCGTAAAGGTAAAAATACGTAAGCTATAGGTGAAACACCGCACTTAGGGGGCTGAAAACCTCATTTGAGGGAACGCCGACTTGGGATTTTTATGAGACATTTTGGGGATTTATTAGAACACTTCAATATACATTTTTGCCAAATTTCAGCTTGCCCGGACCTTCTGTAAGCTCAAACCAAAATTGCGGTTTCGTTACTTGGAAGATGCTATAACTTGGGCAAATTTTGAAAAAATTTATTTTTTCTTCATTTACCAACCTTTGCCACAATTTCACTTAATTTATTATTAAAAGCATTTACTGTGCCTAAAAACATTTCTCTCCCTGCAACAAATCAATATTGTGCCATTTTAAGGGTGGGTCGTGTTTTCGGTCCATAATTTAAGGATTAGTATGCCATGGAAAAATATGAAAAAAAACTATTTTATAGAGAATTTTATGCTCTTCGCGTTGGGGGAGCTAAAACCCCCGATTGTGGGGAACGCCGGCGTGGGATTTTATGGGACTTTTGGGGGGTTCATTAGAACACTCCAATGTACATTTCTGCCAAAATTCAGCTTGCCCGGATTTTTTTCAAGCTTCAGTCAATTTTTCGGCTTCGTTGCCTGGACTATAAAAGAAACATAATAAGGTATACATAAACTAGTTTTGTCAATATCCGACGAATTTTTACGCACGATCTCCCAAAATGACGAGCTCGACGGAATCTAGCTGTTGAAATTTTTAAAAATTTATTTTTTACGCCGAAATTTCTATTCGAGAACCCATAGTGTCGATTTTCGATGACGTGGTGGCAATCAAATCTGGAAGGTCTGAAATTGTGTACAAATTGGCTGGTGTTTCTTAAAAATGAAAGGTTCCTCCACAGTGAGGCCTTAAATAAGAAGAACGTTTAACGAGAAAATTGTTATGGAAATGGTTCTGGAATATAAACCGGCAGTGGGATTTTAGCCGGCGGCGTTTTAATATGTCGGCGCCGACGAATTCTATCCGATGCTGGCGAAAAATTTGAGATAGCCGTTCAGGGACGGCTCTGAGAGTGCAAAATCTTTCTCAGCGCGGCAACGCGAGTACTTCTGAACCGTGCAACCGGTCCTTTGTTTGTTAATTTTGATTCCATTTCACGGCTGTGTTGTTGGAAAATAATAAATAAAAGCTATAGAAGATAACTTTATGGAGCATTCTTATGCGCATGACCTTTGCTTATCGCTCAAATAATAAGATAAAAATTAACGTTGATTTAGGTCACAATTTTGGAAGATTTCTCACCCTCTCCCATAAGTATAAATCTTTATGCAGGTCTGAACTCCTTATATGCATGACGGAATTAATTTATGAACGGCCCCTTAACTTTCAGTAAGTCCAAACTAGAAGAGCTCCTCTTGCTTTCCCTCTTAGATTTCAGACAGGTCTGCGGTTTCTTCGGAGCGGGAGGGGGTAGAGTCCTCTCCTTGATAATCTCTGCGAATATGGCCATCTCCTGTCGCATTTAGTTCTGCCCCTCAGAAAGCTCAACGGGCAACCTAGAAGACACCCCCCTCCCCACCACCACAAACCGTCGATATGGAGACGTGGGAGCCAGAGGTTGCCAAAAAACCAAAGTGAAAATAAAAACTCAACGACGTCTCAGATATTGAAAACGAAAACGTGACGACCCATCATGAAAATGAGGAAGTCTCATAAAATGTAGAAGTTGCACCCACTCAGGTGGCAAGAGGCGACCTCATAATGAAACCTTCCGCCAAGTACGCAAATCCGATGATTACCGTGGCCACAGGCCTGACGGAGAAGAACTTCGCCCTTCAGTCACAACAGAGAAGGGCAGTAACCTAAAAAAACAAAAAGGTAGGTCCTGGAGGAAGGAAGGAACAGGAAGGTCCTGAAGGTAGTTACCCAGGAGAGGCCGGAAGCCATCCTTGCTGTACTCAACAAGTGCCTGACGACGGGCAAATTCCCGACGATCTGGAAGAAGGCGAGGCTCGTGCTGCTCAGAAATGGAGAGAAGCCGCTGGAGAACTCAAGCTCTTACCGTTAACTAACAACATCGTAGGTGACAGCTGAAGAAATACCGAGAGGTAAATCTGACTGCCACCGCACAGTGTGGTGGAGGTGGACAAATGGTCATTTTTAAAGTAATACATTTGGTCTGTTTAATAATAGTTTCTTGCTAGGAACATCTCAAAGATTCAGGAACACAAAAAAATCATAAAAAATGCGCTTAGAAAGTGTCGCAAAAATGGGGCAAAGTCAACCCTTTTTATATATTTGTACCATATTTAGGTACAAATAAGAATTACATTTTTAATGGTTTGTAGACCTAATTTCGAACCAAAAACTCGATTATTTTTAAATGTCAACTTCTCTTAAACTTTTAGTTGTGTGAGAACGCATGACACAGACAGAAAAAAATTTTGTGATATCATTGGTATCTCTAGTACTTGCCCTCCAAATTTAAGCTGCTGATACTTGCTGATGCGAACACAAGAGCGTTTTTACTGAGACTTGTCCAATTTTTACCGAAGGGATTATCGGATTAAGAAGTTAAGAAAATTTTTCAAATGCCCATGTAAACAATACATATAAGCAGAACGAACGATACAGAAAGATATTAAAAACAATTTAAAACTATTTTAAAATGGCAAACTTTAACATTTCGAATCGTGACTTATGTAATTTGATTCTGCGGGAAAACACAAGTTCTTCTAAATCAAAGCTGTGGATGATTATAACGCAAATAGCAAAAATAAATCCTGCTTTTACTGAAGAACAGCTAGATCGAATTAAACGTGAAATTAGTCTTTAATTTATAACTCGGTACTCTGAAAATGTGGAAAAAGCTCACAGACTAAAGACTGCATTCAATAAGTATAATTCTGATTGGTTGGCGCAGAACCTTAAAGTATTTCTATATGAAAATGCGATATCTACTGAAAATCCAAAGAAATAATTTGCAATTTGTATGTGAAATAATTTAGTTAAAGAAGCTTTAGCTTTATTCGTAGACTTCAAATTAACAGTGGAAAAGTATGCAATGTTACGTAATTATGTACGGAAATTCGACGAAAAACTTGCGACAAGATATTTCCACAATATAAGAAATTGCAAGAGGAAAAGAAAAGATGCTACCCTGAAAATATTACTGTTACAGAAAAAGGTGCATTAATAACAAAATTAAGAATACTGCGACCCAAAAAGGATTTGTCACTATCACCAGAGGCCGTAAAATTGTTGGAACATCAGAATTTGGATCCAGAGGAAGAGGGACGATATTAGGGTACAATATTTTAAAGAATTTCGCGCCATCTGCTGACGGCATTTTAGTCTCTTAAAACAGAATTATTTAATAAAGAAATTCTTTATGCACCAAGGGAGCAAAGTGACATTTTTTTGGCTCGAGGGTAAAGAATTGTTTACACAAGGCGCTAGCCGAGTGAAACAATTACCCATGGGCCAAAAGTCACTTTACTCCCGTCGTACATATTGCGGTGTTCTCTTTGCTCTCGTTGTGCCGCAATAAAATATGCGGTGTACTGGTTTAATTATTTTCTTTTTTATGCAAGACACCCGCTATATATTTTTTTTATTAATTAATGATTGACTTTCATTGATTTTGCAAT